>OW679202.1:18778172-19055324 GCA_940337035.1 Agriotes lineatus
CCTACTTAAAACAGCTAGAAGCTAGTTTATCATTTTTATTAGTTACATTTAACCCGCTATGCTGTCACAAGTAGCAGCCATTAAAATTGTATTATACATTGCTAATCACAGGTGGCGCTCCCAGGCTGGAAACTGACATAAAAGTATGTTTCTTTGATGGGCCAACAGGCCTCTATGACTCAAAATTTATTTTTTTGTGTTTTAAAATGCAAAATAGGGGTACGTTCCTGATCTGACCTATATGGCTAAAAGAGGTTAAGTTGTAGTCAGGATCTGTCCGTCTCCTGCTTTCACTGAAATATCTGCCTTGGGTTGTTTTCACCTGCTAATTTGTTTATTACCTTGTACAACTTTTTGCTGTTTCCATTACTTTGCTGCTATTTCTGCATTTCTTGTCAGGTTTTCTATTTGGTTGCGCTTGTCTGCTCTGATGATTCTTTTGATCTCTTTATTTTTTGTTTGATTAAGCCTCTGTATATCCGCCTTTTCTACAACATCTTGTGCTTGAAGACCTAAAATTTTTAGATGTTTTCTTTCCTTTATCTTCTCTCAAGTGTCGTTACTCATTCAGTCCGCTTGTTGTTTTACTTTTTTGCCTAGCTTCTTTATATGCATTTCTATAAGTTTTGTTACTATTTAGCCACATGTCCTCTACTGACACATTTTGAAGTCGATTCTTTGTAGGCTTTTTTTAAATTTTGTGATGAATTTCTCTTTATTTGTTGTGACAGCAAGTGTATTTTCTAAATTGGCTTGGTTAAATCTGTTGCTTCGTTTTTACTTTTGTTTCTCCCGTATTCTACGAGTATTTTTGCAACCAGCAGGTAATGGTCTGTTCCTATATCAGCCCCTCTTCTATTACGTACATCCAATAGCATGTTACTTTCTTTTTTACTTATACAGAAGTGGTCCATTTGACTTTCCCTTTTTTTATTCGGAGATATCCATGTTATTTTATGACATCTTTGGTGTTCAAAACCAGTCCCTTCTGTTTTTAGGTCGTACATTCCACACAATTCTAACATGGGTTCTCCATTTTAATTTTTGTCTCCTACTCCTTCATTTTCTGTCCCTACTCTGGCATTAAAGTCCCCCATCTAAAATATTGTGTCAGTTCTATTTATTTTCTTTATGGTTTTGCGTAGTGAGTGATAAAATTTGGTTTTTCCTCATATTCTGTAACTTCCGTAAGAGCGTAGCATTGGACCACTGATATTTTTTGTTGTGTCTTACTTGAAACCTTGCGGCTACTGGATTCCATTCTCTCAGCAATTCTTTCAAGGCTTTGATAATCAGTCATTCGCTATAAATTTGCCACGTTTATCTAAATTATAGTTATAAACGAAAGCAAAGCAGGTCACGCCACCTGGCTCCACCGAAAAATTAAAATTTTTGTCCCGAAATACATAAAAAATGCGGGAAACCTACAACTTAATTAACTATTACATTAATTGTTCATATAATCTTAAAATTTATGTACGTTTTCGCTGAGTCTCTACACGACGGACCTGGAATCCACCCTTCATGCAAATCCCTCGGATGGTTATTACGAAAATCGACCTACAGATCGCAGTTGATCCGGTTTCAGCTATGCAAAGTATAATTTAGCAATTACTTCATTTTCTAGCCTCCTATGGGTGTGTGTGTGTTTACAGAGTTACATTAACACCTTCACCATGGTTTTGTTTGTGTTGGCTGCAGTTTTTGCCACTTTGGAAAGATGCAATCGTAATCTCCAGGTATTCTGTGATCTGCTCGTTCTTCAAGGGTGTCGTGTAGACCCTCCATGTGTCATGTGTTCCACAAACTGTTGCTGTTACTCGACCAATATATGCCAAGCACGACACTATTGTTAACTCACCTACTATTGTTTATGCTCACACATAATGTAATCTTATGTCATTCGACCGCATATAAAATTTCCTATTGCAGGTGTTTGTTGTACGTATGCACCATTTAAGAGCACAGCTCAAATTTTGGTTCGCTCTAAACATTTTTGTGTTGATTTTAACTAATTTTCGAGTTTTTTACCCTATGAATTTCATTTTAAATGAATAACTGTTATATTTTCTAATAAGAAAACATTTTATTTTATATACAAATTTAAAGTATTTTAAATATTTTCCCGATTGCTATAATGTGTACAGATGTGATCGTCAATACAACATCACCAATAAACAGTGGGGAGGTGGTGCATTGCTTGCAGTAGAGGATCACATTAATGTCGAATCTATTAATGTCTCTGAATTAACTAATGCTTTACCTTCTATTGACGTCATAGGGTGTAAGTGTTTCATTAATTTTAGTATTTTTTATGTATTTGTTGTTTATATTCCACCTAGCACTACACTCACGCATTTTCGTGAGTTGATTGAATACTTTGAACAAATGGATTGTTGTCGTAATGAAAATGTCTTGATGTTAGGTGATTTTAATGTACCTGCCGTCAATAGTTCTGATATCATGAACAGCAAGTGTAACTTAGTATATAATCTAATGAATTTTCTAAATCTGCAACAATACAACATAGTCCCTAACCATCAGGGTAGACTTCTTGATCTTATTCTCTCAAACACTAGTAACGACGTTCTTTGTGATAATACTCCTTTAGTTGCGGAAGATAATTATCATCCGGCCTTAAATATAAAAGTTTCAGCTGCAATTCAATTCTGAAACAATTTTTTCTAGTACGAAAACCTATAATTTTAAAAAAAGCTAACTTTATTGATCTGTATAATGCATTTCTTAATATCGATTGGACATGTTTGAGTAATTACACAGATGTCAACTCAGTGTGTGATGCTTTCTACAATATTATATATTCAGTATTTGACTTATATGTACCGTTGCGCTGTAATAAAAAACATTGGTATCCAGCTTGGTTCTGTTCTGAAATAATTAGGAATATTAAACTTAAAAACTACTACCATAAGAAATATAAGAGAACCAAAAACGAAAATATTCGTCAAGATTTATGCCGCTTGCGGTCCTTAGTTAAAATGCAAATCCATGAAGCCTGCACTACTTATCTTCGTAATACTGAACAATCTATTACTACTGATTCCAAAAAAATTTTGGTCCTACATCCAAACAACAAACGGTGGTACTCGAATACCAAGAAGAATGCGCAATGACAAACCTGTTAACAACATGCCAATAATCAATATTGCTGCTATTACGGAACACGAAGTCCAGTCATCAACACATAAACTTAAAAATAACATGACGTCCGGCCCAGATCAAATTCCTAGTTTTCTTGTCAAAGATTGCTCCGGAGTACTAGTAAAACCACTAGTTATTATTTTCAACTTAGCTCTTCAAACATCTACGTTTCCAGGCAAATGGAAAACTGCCCGTATTTGTCCAATACTCAAATCAGGTGATCCCAGTTTAGTTACGAACTATAGGCCCATTAGTATCTTATCCAACTTTTTTAAGGTTTTCGAAATTACATTACACGCCCGAATCTACCCTCTTGTAAGAAGCTATATTTCCCCATATCAGCATGGTTTTATGACAAATCGGTCTACTGTGACTAATTTAGCTCAGTTCACGCAATTCCCTTCCGAAGCCCTTGATTCTCAAGACAAGTTGACGTATTCTATACGGACTTCTCAAAGGCCTTCGATAGGATTGATCACACAATTATTACTGATAAACTGCATAGCTTTGGCTTTAGTGAATCGCTTCTATTATTTTTCAGATCATAAATTAAAAATCGCTTACAGTACGTGTTACGGTCTTAAACGGTCTTCATGACACCGCACCGGCTCATACAACAACTAAACGGCCGGCGTGGGCAATATTCTACAAAATCGGTACGAAAGGTTCACCTAGGCCGCTGCCCACGCCGCAACAAGATAATGGCGGCTAAGCATTCAGTGTAGCAAGGGAGGGTTCTTTACGAGATTACCTAAGGGCAACGGCCAGAGGGGCGGTAATTAACAATAAAAGTAAATAGGGCGCCACCAGGTTTGTCTCGGGGTATACTCGTGCAACCGGACCTGGACGGTTAGACGGGACGAGAAGTACACAGGGTACTACGTCAAGAAGGTACTCGATAAGCTGTAGAACTCGAATTACAATTTCGGGAAAATACTTGAATAACTATTTCGAGCCTCGTCGCTACTGCGGCGGTGTCGCCAAACCTACCTGTGTCGCTCCAACGCTTCAACTTCGTCGTACATCAATCGTTACACAGAAAGCTTAACCTGGAAAGAGCATGCACAGATCGCCAAAATAATAAGGCCTTTTTTCAAATATTCGTCTATTGATCTGACAGTAACAAAGGGGGTAACTGACACGCTACCAAGATTACACTATGCCTAAATTTAGTGCCCCAGCTGGAGTGGCGCGTTATTTCTAGCACAACATTGGTCATACACATATAACTGGCCTTGGTCGGCCAGTTAAGCGAACTACATAAGGTTTATTAAGAATGGTAGCACCCAAAGCACATTAATTGGCAGCGACAGTATCGTAAAGTTAGGCCATACATAGAGCAAATGGATAATTATGAATAAATGCGGCCAGAGTACACTAATTTGGTGGCCACAGAATGCAAACGGAGGCCTTACATGCACATTGCACATATAGTTAATTATGAATTCTAGCGGCCAAAATACATTAATTTGGTGGCCACAGCATGCAAACTGAGGCCATACATGCACAAATAGTTAATTATGAATACTAGCGGCCAAAATACATTAATTTGGTGGCCAGAGAATGCAAACGGAGGCCTTACATGCACAGATAGTTAATTATGAATACTAGCGGCCAAAATACATTAATTTAGTGGCCACAGAATGCAACTGGAGGCCATACATACGGCGAATAGTTAGTTATGAATAAATGCGACCAGAATACATTAATTTAGCAAGCAACGCGCAAGATTTAGTCACATAAATACCGGCTGATTAGTTACACCAACTGCGATCAAAATGCAATAATTTAGTAAAGTAGCCTGGGTTTAGGCCGCATAAATGACCGCTAATTCGTTCTGCTGGCAGCGATTAACGCACAGTAAAGCTAGCACACACACAATATAAGTTCAGTTCGCATAAATGATAGATAATACGTTATAAATTGTTTACACAGGTACCTGTTTCTTGACGATCCTTGAGCGTGGCGTGAGAGGTCACCTAGCGACATGCCTTCAAAGGCGACATAGATGCGACAGCGTGGGCGGCACGCGAGGATGTTGCCAGAAATCCGCCTTGTAATGGCGTCAACTGGGATGCTTCTCCCTCATGAGACTAAAACCACGGTGAGGCCAAGGGACCCAAACGTTCTGCCGGTGTGATCCCCGATTTATCGGGATTGAAAGGTCAACCCTCACTCAACGAAGCAGAACTTGGCCATCGAAATGCAGAAACACCCATGTACCAACGGCACACAACACGATCCACTCAACGCTCCTTGCGTCTCAACGAACGGCACTGTGGTAACTGCCGCAAGGCAAAAACATTTTCAATGTTCACACAAACACCCCGCTGCAACAGCACAAACGACAAGCGCGGAACCGTCGCACGAAATCTCACTCAAATGACTTGTTAGCTCGACGGCTCGGGGCTGAATAACCGAACCTCGACTGTTAAAAAAACGCCCGCCAAAAGAAGCGTCCTCAAGCGGACTCGGCGGCCAATGGGAAAGCGACATGTTCGCCGGTTGAAACCAGTTTTGCCTGCGCCTAGACGAGCACGTGCATTATAAAAGGTGGCCTGAAACGGCTAATTCGAGATAGCTGCGCTAAACTACAGGGAGTTCGAATTTAAAATTGCTAGGATATGTGATGTGAAGTTAAAAGTGCTGGCAACGGTATAAATAGGCTGCCGTAAAGGCTTGAATTGCGAATTAAATTACTGAAGACTGCAAAATGGCTTAACATACGTAGCATATAACAGTTTTAATTCAGAGTCTTTTGTAGCAACGTCAGGTGTACCTCAAGGGCCTAACTTGGGGCCACTTTTATTTCTACTATTTGTCAATGACTTAGCTGAGACTATATCATGTCAAAAATTATTATTTGCTGATGATTTGAAGGTATTTTCTGTTATTGACACGTTAGAAGATTGCGATTTGCTTCAAGCGCAAATTGACCAGGTTCATGAGTGGTGTGTTACCAACAGTTTACACCTCAATGTTTTTAAGTGTACAGTAGTCACTTATACCCGCAAATTGCATCCAATAGTTTATCCGTATACTTGTAACACTGTTCCATTCGATCGTTGTATATCAGTCACTGATCTGGGTATCCTTTTTGATAACAAACTTACTTGCTCTCACCATGTTGATGCTATACGCAGATCTGTGATGAAAATGTCAGGATTCATTATTCGAAACTGTAGGTCATTCTCTAATCTTTTAGCGCTTAGAACGTTGTTTTTGGCATTTGTTCAGTCGAAGTTAGAATATGGAGCACTGGTATGGTATCCATATTGTTATATGATTGTTATAAAGAATGTTTGGAAATGGTGCAAAGAAAATTTTTTAAATTTTTATCTTTCAAGATTGATGGTTTCTATCCAGCAATTTGTATAGACCAGTTATTATTACTATCCAGATTTAACATCCTTTCGTTAGAAAACAGAAGAATAATTATAAGTGTTACATTTTTATATAACCTGCTTCATAATAAAATCGATAGTGCTTCACTTCTAGCAATGATTGATTTCCATGTACCTCGTTCTTCAATCCGTAATGCTATAACTTTTCATGTTCCTACGGCTCGTACTAATTTACCTGTTAAGTCTCCTTTATATGTAATGGCTTCGAATTATAATAAAATTTCAAATAACTGCGATATAAATTGCTGTACTCTAGGGTCCTTAAAGACATCTGTAAATCAATCACTCATGAACAATTAATATGCATTAATATTAGCGCGTGCTTACGCTGTTTATCCACTATTTGTTTATATGTTATATGTATATAGTATTCTATACCGGGTGCTGACTTGCGCGACGCACCATAGGAATTTGCATAGTAAATTCTTTATGTTCAATTATTTGCTCTCCTAATTATTTTAGAGCTAAAGTGTAAATACATTTTTTGTAGAGAAAAAAATACTGCATCCATTCATACTGTTGCTAACAATTTTTCATTTTCCAGAACCGAAGGAATGCAAAAAATCAAACTAGCATTTTTACAAGAATCAGTGATGCCATGGAATTATTGAAACAAGCCAATGCCAACGCAAATGCGCGCGGGGCTGCCGTCAAAAGATTGAATTTATTGTCGTTTTTCTCGTTTTGGTGTAAGTTCTGAACCTCATTATTACACCTACAATTATTTAATAACGTGCCTGTAGTTTAAACTTAAAATAAATCAGTCTTTTAATGGTTGCACTGTTTGGAATTTGCCTATACGGATATTTTACAATAAACAAGGAGCTTAGTTAACGAACGTCCACCATACTCGTAAAACCATTTTTGTTATGGACAAGCTCTAGGTACCTTAGAAACATTAAGCAGAACATAATTAATAATGAAACATCAATGGCAAACAAACAACACATATTGTCGCTCCGCACGTAATTGCGTTGGCATTGGCTTGTTTCAATAATTCCATGGCATCACTGATTTTTGTGAAAATGCTAGTTTGTTTTTTGCATTCCTTCAGTTCCGGAAAATGAAAAATTGTTAGCAACAGTATGAATGGGTGCAGTATTTTTGTCTCTACAAAAAATGTATTTACACTTAAGCTCTAAAATAATTAGGGGAGCAAATAATAGAACATAAAGAATTTACTAAGCAAATTCCTATGATGCGTCGCGCAAGTCAGCACCCGGTATGTCGCCTTTTCCATGTAGTTATTTATTACGTTTGTATAGGTTATATGTTATTTAATATTATATTACTGTACTTGCGCATTGTCCTATAATTGGAATTTTTTTGTTGGGCAATAAATAAATTAAATTAATTAAATTTAATTTAATATCAAGCTTTCTGCTAGTTATTAAATCATTTATTAGTTGTTTTTATGAGCTTCAAGTCGTGCTTTCTCAGAATATTTAAAAATTAACTTATTTACTCCAATGGCTCAAAGTTCCCTTCACTCCTCTCGAGAGCATAGAACCTCTCATAAAACGTTCCTGTCGGATTCTGTTGGCGGCTATTGCACAGGGTTACGATACGATACTCGTGACTCCATTACAACGACAGTTTAGCACCAACGAGGTTTCTATTTAAAATCCGCTTCAAGCGTTATTGGAGATGTCTGTTCCGCGATACAAAATTTCTAGGCTAAACATTTATCAACACGTAACTTAACCCAAGGCTCGACCAACGACACCTAAATGGTTTTAACACTCCTCACAATTTTGACTTACGCGGCGAGGCAGACGCCCCGCCGCGAAAACAACAACCCACCAGTTGTAGACGATCTGAGTGCGGGACGCTGATTGAATGCTCCGGGCTGAAATCCCAAAGCCAAATGACTCCGAGCAGGCGTTACTTAATTCGTACTCTGTTCAACTTATGTGAAATGCAAGTCCTATTATGGTGCAATCCTAAATCAGCATTCTGCCTGGAGCACGGGAAAGTCCTGGCCTGTATGAACGATAAGATTGTAGACAACGGCAACATTCTGATCTCGAGAACTCATTAGAGTACGATAAAGGCACATTGCCATACTCATGTGATAAACAAAGCTAAATTTAGAACGACAATCGTATGTGAACTTGAATCGAAGATTAAATAAGTTGGCAGACGCTAATATTCGAAATAAATGGCATTGGGTTTTGAAACCTTACCGAACTTTTAATTTAAACGCAAGGGTGTGAGGAAAAGCACTAGAATTTAAGCTACCAATACAGGAAAACTTGCGGAAAAGCCTTAAATGCCAAAATTGTCCTTACAAACCCAACGGAAAAGAAAGGGAAACCGAATAAGATATATTTTGCAACATGGAATCTGCAAGGAATCAATAAGACAGGAGCTGTTAAATACCTTATAAAAGAAGTAAGAAAATATAAAATTCAATTAATTCGCTGTACAAAAAACTAACATCAAAGGCGAATCAACAATCACAGTAGTAGAAGACTACACACTATTTAACTATGGGAGCTATTTTGTGTTGCTGCCAGCGTTCGCTACGCTTTTTTTTCGGTTTTGTTGGGCTTTTCTCCGTTCGAACTGAGCGTAAGCTGTTCGTCACCACTCGCAGCTTTCAATTCTACGCCTTCGAAATGAGTTTTACATCTTCGCCCTGCGAATTTAGTGTTATCGCTTGGAATGGTTATCCGCATTGGTGTGGTTTATTCTACCTGAGACTGGTGGAGCATTTACGAGCCGAGGTGCAGCTCATCCCTTCGGCTGAAAGCTGCTGCTATTCCCCGCATTGCAACATCTATCGAGGCTCATCTGCAGCCCATTACGAGGCCGCCTCCATGGCCAGCGATCTGCCTGGTTGCCTCGTCCACCAGCTCGACACCACGTGCCGTGGGTACCTGAGAGGTTTTTGTAGCAATTTAGTTAGGTATTGTTTGTCGATTTGGTTAATAAGTATGACCTTTTAGAATTGCTATTATGGTATTTTGTGCATTACGATTTGTGTGCTTTATTAGCGTAACTAGTTATTTGATTAGATGGATTTACTTATCCGGTAGCACGATTTAGCCATGTTTGTCGGTCGGAAACCTTGTGCAAAATTTAAAACGGCTGTGTATAGGGAACCAAACCCGGTATCCTTTTGTTCGATTTCACGCTTCTGTGACTTGTTTACGCGATTTTAATTATGTATCATATTGTTAAAGAGCATATTCATGTAGATATTGAAGAGTTCATTGATTATACTGATGTCTTTATTCTAGGAAACTACCTCGAATTTATATGTCCATATAATCCCGGTGCTTTCGCCCCTTAGAAATTTTTAATGTTATAATAGAGTCGTTTCGAGCTGACACTCGGGGTTAGGCGTCAGCTGATTGCTTGGATAGCTCTGCTCTGCCGCACCCTGCTTTACAAGATGCTTGCAGGTTAATTACTTACACAGTTAGGTTATTGTTAATTTTCTTTTCGCGAAACGCCGTTACCGGTAGAGGAAATTTTAATTGTTTATGCAGCGCCCATCTAACGTCTCTATAATTTCTGCGACCAGCGTTTACGTTTTATTTTCAAACAAAGCGCTGAGTCTGTCTTTGTAGCAAGGGAAAATTCGTTGGGATTTTTTCTAATCTTGCTGAACTCGTGGAGGGGGTCTGACGAATCTCTCGTTGTTAAGCAACAAGCTCTTTTAAGCAGCACCAATGACAGTTTAATCATCTAACATTCCCTACTCTTTTTTTCCGAGTTGAAATCATATGGAATCGGCGTTTTCAAAGTTAGTTATCGAAGTACCTTAGGTCAAACAAGTCGATTTCTTGTCAAATTAAGTGACTTGTAAATTCGAGTCGGGCTGATGACCACTCTTATGGGTTAACATGTGTACAAGCATTCCTAAATTTTCTAATAGAAAGACGTCGTCTTAAAATTGCTGTAAGATGATTCGCCTGGAGATTCCATTGTGACCAAAGTTTATTAGAGGAAAGGCGTTTACCGAAGCTATCGTTGTATTGCACGCATCCCTGTTCTCATCTTAAAGATTTGACACTACTTTCCTGATTGGAAATTATCTCCTTGCCTGAAGCATTTTTACGTTGCCACCGATTTTTCCCGACTTAATCGGCAAGCTACAAGATACTTTTCAGCTGCTGGCAGTGTGTTACCCACGCCCTAAGTTGAACTTAGCTTCAGATTATTCGTTATCTTAATTAAGAAAGCATTTAGATCATAGTTATCAATATCCTGTGCGATATGCGAGACTCCCAGACTCCTTTTAACGTAAGATTTCTTTGTATTCAAAGATTTCGAGCTAATATCAGAATTGACTTTACTTTAGTTCAGATTCGGCATTGCTGGTAGACAGTTCTGGTCTGAATATCGTCCTATTTTAATGTGTGTAAATAAAACAAATAGTTTTTAAAAACTCGTTTCATTGGACGTTAAATGAAACTAGCGTGAGATGGAAACCGGCGGTGCCCGTCGAATCAACAAGCAGACAATCAGCAGCCATAATTCTAGAAAGATACTGTGTTGTAAGAATTAATCACTGATTTCGATGTTACAATTGAAAGTATTTGCAATTGGGTGAATAGATAGTGGTGCTCTCGAAAATGCTGATTAACGCCGTGATTTATTCATAGACTTTGATTTTCAAGTTAAGTTAAGATACATAAATGTTTCGACAAGAGTCTTTTTAACAATATATTAACCTCATATGACGTCATACAGAAGTAAGGACAAAATCTGACCCTTTAATTCATGTTTGTTACATATATTTAAAGTCAATAGATATAAGTTAAACGAACTTTTGTCTTTTACTGTTGTTACCTGCGGCGATCCATTTTGTTTCCTTTGCGAAATGTTTTAGCGGTCTACACGAGAAAACCAGAAAGGTAGGTTCGTGGAGACACCAAGCTGGACCATCTCACACCGCTGTAAATAAGCATAACGACTGCTCCTCCATTTCAGACTTGAAGGGAACAGTTCCTAGAGAGATTGTTAAAGTCGCCGGCGCCATTTTTAACATTATTAACTAATTTACCAAGGCATTGTCCTAACTTAACGGCTATCGAGTCAAAGCTCTCCCTTCCTGGCGAGCTGTTGACAAAACTTCTGTTATAAGGGCATTTGTAACGTAGTTAAGTCACAAATAATTATTATTATTATTAATAAAGACTTTATTAATATATTTTGCTTGTATATTACCGAATTGTCTTTTTAATTTACCGATCAACAGTGACACAACTCCCCAGTTTGGTTAAAAGTTACAAATCCCTGTAAATTATGTACAACCACGAGTAAAGCAAAAACCTGTACGGAGAGATATACATCTTGTTATCACTTCTTAACTACATATTATCCTGGAAGTAAGGCAAAAAATAGACAATGGATATGAAGCGTTGCTGCAATACAATAAAGTGTATAAATATTTGCATTTTCACTCTATGACTACTGATTTTCCAGCACCACACAATCCAATTTCAAAAATGGCTATTATATTATTTTACAACAAAGTATTTATCTTCCAAGAAGTTTTTACAGTGATAGCTTTAAGAACAAAGCAGAAGAAGCTCTAAAACTAAAACCAAATAATATTCTAGAATTCCACGTGGACAGCAAAAACGAAAGTCGTCCTCGTTATCTTGAGTGGACTAATCCCGCCGTAATTAATATAAAAGCATAACTGCAGTAAGCCAATGAGCCATGTTTATTTTCTAGTTTCTTTTCTCATCGCCTGGAGAGGATGTAGCTATTCAGTGCATTCAAAAGGTAGTAAACTAAATAAGAATGCTTAGACGGTTTACAATGGAAAAATAAAGTTTTAGTAGTTAAAAAATTTGTTTTCATTTACGGTAGCTAATAATTTTAGATCGATTGCTGAATGCAGCCAACTTCCCTACGAATATTTCAAAACAGAGTTAAGCGGCGTAAATTTATTATGCGGAGCATATTCCATAGCATAAGTATTGTGCTTGCAGAAGAGTTTCAATTTATTTTCGTTATTTTCTTCCAAAATTGTTGACTTTTTCTGAAACGCCAGTCGTGAAAGTTATTATTGTTTC
Organism: Agriotes lineatus; assembly: GCA_940337035.1. NCBI lineage: Eukaryota > Metazoa > Arthropoda > Insecta > Coleoptera > Elateridae > Agriotes > Agriotes lineatus. The sequence continues at coordinate 18,790,777 of OW679202.1, forward strand.
TTGATTTAGTTCTAGTTTACTTCAATTTAAATGTCTCTGACTTTTACTCAGTCAAAGCCTAGTTCCCAAAGTGCGAGAGTTCTGGAAAATTTGAAAGATTCAACTGTTTGGAAATTAAGTTCGAATTGATTGTGGCATACCACTAAATGGTTCACGTTATATAATAAGCAGTGGATACAAATCAAACGGAAATATTATACAAGCTTCCTGATTTTTCAAAAATGACAATAACGGCTAGTTTAAGCATTCTTCGATATAACTTTTTGCGTTAGTAGTGCGTCTTATGAACAATGCCAAACTAAAGGTTTGGATCCAAATTTGTCTGCACTACAATGAAATTAGATTCAATATTGAAAAAATTGGTCCAGAATAGGCAGAATGACTTACGATTCAGAAAATGTGTCTTGCCATTTCTACTTGGACTTCTCTAGTTCTTAAGGCTCATGAGGCTGGTCCCCAAAGTAAGTTCGGGTTTGCCATTTGCGGTTGCGGTAGTGCTTGACGCGATAAAAGAAACCACTTATTAATTAATTTCCTAATTAAAAAAAACTTATATAGGATGGACAGATTCTACAAGAACCTATTAGACAAATGGACTGATGAAGCCGAAATGGCAGAACAACAAAAAATAAATATACTGACATAGCTAACAAGATGTATGCGTGTTAAATATAGTACTAACAATCAGCTAATACAGATTAGTACGTACAAAAATATATACATCAACAAAAAGAAAGAGTACGTGAAATAAATAAAAATAGAAGTATTAAGCGCAACTTAGAACAGCAAAAATCCTAAGAACCACATAGAAATATATGTATATATGATAGTTGCAAACCAGGACTGCCAATCTATTGTTAAAAAATAAATTACTAGATATGAAGCTATTTTGGATAAAAAAATTATCTAATTATTAAGAGTACAAGGGTGAAATCAATCAAAAATTAAAACAGAATAGCTATACAAAATAATGTTCTTAAAAAATAAATTAAAATTATTATCTTTGCATTAAAAATTACCGGTTATTGAAGTTAACAGAGAGCAATTTATAATTAAAAGGTAAATAATTAAAACAAACTATAAGATAGGCAGTCTGAAACAATATGAAAGTCATAAGCCGAATTAATATCTAAATAAGTTACTTGGAATTTGTCAGATTAATTAAGAAAATGCACTGTATTTAGTAAAACGTAATCCAGGATGTTAGGTTAAAACATTATGTTAAAAATTGAGGATTGCTATAATAAAATTTATTATTAGATAATGATTTGGATTCTAAAAAATGTAGACATAATTCTTTGTATTAAGAAAAAGTTACAAAATAACCCCTTTTAAAGTCAAAGTTTATTAATAGTGTGATATATAAGTGCGCAAAAGACAAAATTAATTAATAATAAATGAAATAATTGATAATTTAAAACTGAGACATATTTTAACAAGAAGAAGGGGACTAATTAGTTAATAAAGGACTATGAATATTGGAATTGGTGAGATGAGTCCGTACTAACTGGGTTGACTGGAAGAGCTGTGATATGGATTTCTGTTAATACGCAGAATTTGAATGGGTATGCTGGCATATACTTATTAATGGATTAATTATAACCTGGAACGGGGATTGCTGGTTCGAGTTCGTGCGGGCCACAATTTAGATGAGGAAACGTGTGTAAATTGGATTTTCATTGGGATTACTGTCACAAACTTATCATTTGGGTCGGTGTTTAAGAAATGAAATAGAAGGATTGGATACCATGTTGGTTGCTGAAAGCTGGGTGGCTGTTGGAGTTGTAGCGCGTGACACTGGAGATTCTAAAAGAAGTGGGTTTCCTAATTGAAGTTTCAAATACACGTGACAAAATAGCTTGGTTATATTTGTACTGTTTTCTACAGGAGAATTGGATCCATATTAAAAGGAGAAGACAATCAGGTATATGTAATTAATAAACATTAATTAATATTAATAGTGTAATAATGAATTACTTACAAAATACTTAGTCTTTTCAACATATTGGAACTGATTTGTGTTAATTAAATATAAATTCGGCTAAGTGTCATATTAGTAAGTTGGCAGTGACAGTTGAAAAATTTAAAATCATTCTGAAATTACTTGTCAATCACCAAACATTTTGTACAATTATTTGGATAGAAAAGAAGGCAAGTACCCTCTTGTTATAGCCTGAGCTAGCCAAAGAAATAAATGAAAATATTAGCGCAAATATTTTATTTAAAATATTTTGAAGTCAATGGATAGGAGTAATTTAGCAGTCTATTAGATATTATTATAACATTGGCTTACATAGTAAAGTCAGTATCATAGCAATATATTGTAATAACCCCTGCTCCTTTAATAATAAATAGCGGTTTTAAAATAAAATAACTAATCTTGGCAAGGGAAACGACACTTTATCAAATGTATTGGATTCAATTACGAACCTGCCACACTCAAGGCAAATTAATAGAGTATAATAAAAGTTACGGCAAATAAATGGTTTATTGCCCTTTTCTTATTTTATCTATTTGCATTAAACATTCGGCTAGCTCAGGAGAACATGAAACAATCTTGGTTAAGGGTTGTAGGTTGATAACTTTGAGAGAAACTTGGTATGACACATAACTCGTTGTATGACAAATACACTCAAATATTTCGGGAAAATGCACAATTTCATCTGACATTTAGCTAACCTTTAAATTTAACTCGACAGATACAATGATCTGCTACTGCACAAAACAGTAAATTGAATTCTAAAACCACCAAAATGGCAAAGACGCGTCATTAATTACGGTAACGTAGCAACTGCTAAGTTTGTTTTGTTTCTAGCTGTGACGTAGCAACCACGCTCGACCGCTTTTTGTTTATACCCACCTAAAAATAGAAATGCCGCGTCATTTCGCATTTTCAAATTATACGAAGTTACAAATAATTTGTCTATCTTTCTAAATTGCGACCCCGTGTGTATATAGGAGTTTCATATTTTTCCGTCTGATATTAAGTATGTATCGAGTTTTATGCGGCTTCAGGCCGTCACGCAGCTGTGCCCTCGCTTCGGTCAGTGGCTGAACACGTGTGTTTGTTATCGTTCTGCAGCTGTTGCGAGCTTGGATACCAGCGTCTTTTCAAGATTGAATTTAAAACGCCAGTCCGTGAGTGCAAGAGAGAGAGTATGAATGGTTTTTCGCTTGGTTGCAGTCTGTCTGCAGCAGTCGCCCTCCAGTTTGCCTGCCCGCTGCGTGGCGTGATTTTGTTTTGCAGTCAGTTAGCAATCAATTTAGATCTGTTTACCGTTTATTAGGCCGTTGCTCTTGTATTATCTCGTATCGGACCACCCCTCGCTTCACTGAGTCTAGTCGGCACTTCTTGTTACGGGCTGGGCAGCGGTCCTATGTGAGTTACTTTCCCGATTTTGAGAAATATCGTACGCGCTAGTCGTCTAGCTTTTTCGTGGCTTTTCGTATGAACTGGCGCGGTATCGTTAAAGTTGCTTTTTTACTGTAACGATTTTCAAGGGACGCTATCTAAATTTCTGCAAATTGGCCGCCTCTAAACCATTGGAATATTGCTTTCCACCTCGTAGACAGTCTGATCTTGCTGATCTCCGCGAATTACGGCGATGCAGCAAAGGCTTCCTGCGAAATCCTACCTTTACCGGAGACCTCTTCGACGCTGGCCACGCTCTCCAAATGACGCCACGGGAATTATGGACTTGGGAATCGCTTGTTGGTTGAGATTTCTGCTCGTACTGGTTCCTGAATCTCCTCCCTATTTGTAACAGGCGCTATTCTTGCTGGGCGAAGCTGCTTCCATAAAGAATTGGCCCCTCGAAGTCACTCGCACTTGGACGATTTGTTGTTTTAGATGATCTGCTTCAGCTTGACATTTTAACGCCTGGAAATTGACACCCACAGATGCACAAGACGCTCATGAATAACTTTAACCACAATTGGTGTAACTAAGAACTGTTTTATTTATGATTTTACATGATAATTGAGGAGCTCAATGTGGCCGGAACACACAATTTTCAAGCTGGCTTAGTTATTTATAAAAATTACAATCAGGTCACTTAGCAACTAGATATTCAAATTTTTGTAAAATAAATTAGGATTGATAACATGTTTAACCTTATGGACTACAGTTTTAATGTCATGTCTTTGCATAACCACTAATATTGTCTTTTCTTGGAATAATTGTTACTACACTTCCTCTGCTTTTAAATCACTTTCGTTTATAATGCACTGATACACTTGGAGTTCATTTAACGTTTCACTAATTTTCTTTCGATCTGCTGCCTTCCATTTTCATTGCTCTTTGCAATTATCATTTTGCTAGCACGGTTTCGTTTAACTTTCAGCTAATCTGCCTTTTGCTGGCTTATACAGTTTTACTACATAACGCACATATTCTTTCTGTATTTAAGAAATCATTTTGTATTATTCTATTCACATTATGTCTGACATTAATAAGATCAATTCCGTCAGTTACAAATTAAATTGCATTAGCCCTTTCGAACATTTATCATATCTGAAACGCTGAATGTAACCTTTCTAAAACCTGCTTTGTTTCATTCTAACTTCTATCCCTCAAATGATTAGTTACTGCTGCTCACGTCAAGTGCACTTATTAATGTAAAGTATTGATTATCTTGCAATAGATAAAATATTTAATTCTGTGCTCATGTTGACTATTCACTTTTACTCATAAGCAATACATGTTCTAAAGTTATATAAAAAAATGAATGTAATATTGAATTCAACACCTTTATCTAATTGCAGATTAATATTAAATTGTACAAGATGCTGAGAAGGTTAAAAATTGTAGTACGTATTATTTATTAATAATCTGCTATGCAGTAGAACTTCGCAGTAACATTTCGCGTGGCGTATAATAAACAATAATAATAAAGATTTTTTATATTAACACCCATGGTGGTTACACTATTCAAAACTGGTCTGCAAGACCATCATTAATTTACGTCCATCCAATGATGTGCTGTAGATTATTCTGACTAGTAATTTGCACTCTCACACCCGCGCACTATGTTCTGCTTTCACAAGTCACTTTACACAAGCTCGAAGGTGTGAAGATGTCTGCCAAATACTCGGCGGCGAACAAGGCTGCTTTTTGTTTGTTGTTTTTGGCTCACGGGCCGTTTTTTTTAATTGGTGGTATTGACGATATAGATCTTTTGATTTTCTTGGTGCTTCTCTAAAGGGAATGGTCAGTTTCTTCATTCGCCGTTAGTTTTCCCAGGTAAAAATTGATGGTGTCTTCTTTTAGCTTTTGTATCTCTCTTTTAAGTTGTTGTATTTTATTATTAAGAATGGTTTTGTCTGAAGTATCTCGTGATTGTTGCCATCTTCTTCTAGCTCTTCTTTTTTCCTTGACTGTTTCTCTGATTTCTATTGAGTAATGTACACCTTTAGCTTTATGCGTAATTTTCCTTGTGTTGTTATATGCTGCTGCCTGTATCAGCTTGGTTAAGTTTTCAGTTTCAGCTTCTAGTTTTTCGCTTGTTTTTAGGCTAACAAGTAGGTTGATATTTTTCTGTAGGTCCATTTTAAAACTTTCCTAGTCTGTAGTTGAATAAATCCATCATGTCTGGAATTTTATTGGTGTCAGTTGGCCAATTCGTGGTCTTACCTGTGAAATAGAAATTGCATCCTGCTTCCCGAACAGCCTTTCTCAACTCGCTACCCTTGGTTGTGGTTAATCGTGACCCCCAGTCGACATGTATGGCATTTAAGTCACCACCTATGATGTATCTTTCTCCTGGATGTCGAAGAAGACTTTTATAGTCTCGTTGTTTAAGATTATGCCTAGGTGGACAGTAGACCGCTCCAACTAGTAGCTTTTGTTTGGTAAGTTGAATGTCAACACGTTGTAGGTGGCATTCTTCAAAGTGGTTAATGAATTTCTTGATGACAATCGCACTTCCAGCCTTTGCTTGGTTATCCGGTTGGATTGTATGGTAAGTTTTGTATTCTCTTATATTTAGATATGATTGGGTTGTCATGTGTCTCTGAGATGAGACACATATATATGTTCTGGGAATTGAGAAAAACTTCCAAAGAGTGTTTTTTGTTGAGAATGCCGTTGGCATTCCATATGGCAATCCGTAGGTCTCGTTGGTCCATGATTTTATTTCTGTTTAGGGATGGCACCAGTGTGTCTGGCTTCTAGTTTATCAAATCGGTTATTTACTTGATTTATAAATTTTATCACATCGTGCAGCATTTGCATTACGGATGGTTCGGGTTTAGATGTCGAGGGAGTAGGTTCTTCCTTCTGACTCTGTGCTGCTTGTGCATATGATACTCCAGCTTGGGTCTGATTAGTGACGAATGTCCTTGGACGAGATTTTGTTGCATTTTTTTTTCTTTACAGCGTTAAACCTTCTTCTTTGCAGTTCTTTCGCCACTATGCATCCCTTGTAGCTGGCAGGATGGGCCTCAGAGCAGTTTGTGCACTTTGTAGGGGCATCCTTTCCCTCAGTGCATGTCGCTAACAAGTGATTACCTGCGAATTTTATGCAGGTGGGGGATATTTGCAAAATGTTTAAGTATGCTCATATCTTTGGTATTTTTTGCATTGCGGTATGAGTTCCTTGCTTCTTATTGCCTCAATTTTTACCTTCATGTGATTTAGATATTGTATTGCAAAATATTTTATTTATGTCATCGGTGTTATGGAACTCCAGCATATATAATGGCAAACGGATTTATTTTTTCTCATTCTTCTCTATTGTTTTTTTTAGTTTTTGAATCACTTTTACTGGCTTGAAGCCTGGAAGGCATATACTCCGCATGTAAAATATCGTGTCCTTCCAACAAATAATTTTTGAGTTATACCGGTAACAAACAGACAGACAGACCTGTTTTTCGTCATCTAGGGACACTGAAACATGAAGATCGAAAAGTGATGTTTTCGTTATTACAATGAAAAAATGAAAAAAAGTAGTGTGGTCACTACACGACTTTCTTTGCCGGTTGTAATCATTTAACTTTGCTATTTTTTTTAAATTTATACGTCCTACAAAAAAAAGTTAACAGCAATTATAGATAATTACGTAATAAATAACAGTTTTAAAATGTGTATTCCCATTATTTTTAAAAAGGGGAAAACATAAGAGTAAAATACCACTATCGGCTGCCCAATTTTAAGCAAACTTCAATGGGATTGCAGAATTTGAGGCTTCTATTTCCAAAACCCACTATAGTGATATTTTTGGTTAATTCATGTTTTTACGGTTTCCTTTAGTTTGTTGGAGGTTCCGTCGTATAGAAAGGGTTTTGAGCCTCAAAACCCACTATGCCGGGTGACCATGAGACTAGGGCCATGCTTATATACTTTATTTATGAATCGCTTTGGATAAAATATTATACCAAGATACTAGACATAATTTCTGATTGGCCGATAGATATAGCGAAAATGGTTGACTTCCGGTTTTACCAGAAATGATACCAACTTTGATTTTTTAAATAGAACTCCCTGTATATTTTATGTTTTTCTGAATCTACGAGTCAAACTACGTATAATAGTCTTTCCAAATTTCAATTTTTTTTAAAATAATTTTTTCAATTTTTATTTCTTACCATAGAAAGCCTTGACTTGTAAAATCTATTTTAATTGACTCTTAGCAACTCTTAATAATAGCTATTTTATCAATAAGGTCAATAACAAACCTTTAATAAAAGAATATAATTTGCTAAACTTGTTTTTAAGAAAAAGTCACTTTCTTTAAATGGCACCTACTAAGGGCCATTAGATAGAAAATGTGATTCAGAAAAAAATATACAAGGTGTTTAATTTAAAAAATCAAAGTTGGTATCATTTCCGGTAAAACCGGAAGTCATCCATTTTGACTATATCTATCGGCCAATCATAAATTATGTTTAGTATCTTGGTATAAAATTTTATTCAAATCGATTCATAAATAAAAAAGATATAAGCATGGCCCTAGTCTCATTGTCACCCGGTATATGCTTTAAAACGTAGTTCGAAAATTGCAGTGAATTTCAAAATCCACTATAATTTCTTAGGCTTAGTTTCAAATGCCACTGTAATGCAATCGGCCAATCGCATTCGTTAAGACGGTACCACGTAACTACACACATGCTTCTTGTGAAAATAAATATGGGATTCATTTATTATACACGTGTGTTGTGGTTTGTTTGATGCAAGTTGTGTTCATTAATGATCGTTTTATTAATACTAATTAAATAGTGTAAAATGTCTAGATGCGAAATTGTCTAAACTACGACCAAACAATCTCGCAAGAGAAAACGGCAGCCCACAACATGGAAAAAGAATATTGACCGTCAGACTAGGTAAGATTGTAAACCTTAGTTTTTTTACCTGTTTCTAACACTTTGTTGTTAATATTAAATTTAGCTATATTCCTAAAGAATTGCCAGAGTAGCCAGTTTGCAGTCATAAATTTATTATATTTATTTAGCGTATGGCTTGTTTGGCCGGGAGTCCCAGGTCTGCGACCCGAGATGTTCGGCCGCCGACTATATGATATATATGTATATCATGTGTATATTGTATGTAGCATGTGTTGTGTGTGGTCAGGTTACTCTTTCCCATAGACCAGTCTTCCGGGAAGAGCCCCGTTAATTCTATCCCAACGGCGAATGGTGACCGAGCCCGATACCGATCCAATGGACTGCGGAAAATGTCCGCCTATCCATGGATTCGAACCGAGGACTTGCTTAGTGCAAGCCTGACGCTCTACCACTGCGCCACGCGGTGCTTTGCAGTCATTTTTTTTTATGCAGTCATAAAAAGGGGCTTTTACATGCAAAACTCTAACAATGCCTGACATTCAGGCGTTCCATTCTGGCTTATAAAAATACAACCAAAATTGAACAGGACAGCTTTATAGTCAAACATTGCAGTATTAAAAAATCTGTAAAGGGCTTTACTCAAAACTTCCCTCGCAGTGGACGTTGTGACACAAAACTGAGCAAAGCTGTATTTTCGATAAACATATATTCCTTTAGCAAAATGACGGCTAAGAGCAATGTTTTAATATTTGACGTAATATTCTATCTTGAGTTACTCAGAATTAGGGGCGGATGGGACAACCGAAAACCCAGGAAATTTACAGATGGGCACGGCTTTCTGCAAGCAAAAGCAATTGACAAAGCGGCATTATTCTGGGCTAGCTTATAGTTTTATGAGGATACTTTCATAAAGACTACAAGTGGGCGTCGAATGAGATTTGAACTAGTGCCTGCGAACGAGCCCAAACATTGGATTTTTTTGTTCCCCGGTAAACCATGGCTGCACTGACTGCTCCACGCCTGCGCTCCCAATTCTTGCGATCCAGGTCTATTTAACGTAACGCACTTATTTGTTGATCGTTTCTATCTCGTACAACAGTTATCATGCATTTGTTGATTTTCATTTTTGGCAAGGATAAAGCCAGCACTATGTACACATTAGTAGTTTTATGTATTGCTCAGTTCAAGCAAAAATAAATAAAATTTTATTGTTCTCACCCTTTATATATTTGTCTAAAATTTTCACTGTTTCATGCCAGGTATATATTGTTATAGGTCCACGTTGAGACGCCTATTAATTTATGTTAAGGTAACAAGGTACCAATTTCTTTGCAATGCTATATCTATTCCAGTTTATCTAATCAGGTAGTTTTTAATTATTGAAGCTTATATTATTTTTTTTTGTATTAAAATAACTGTCTATTTTAACAAGTCAATGTTAGATATGTAACCTTTTATAAGTTTTAATTTGCCCTTTTGCTAGCTCATAGAGAATGAAAACCTTTAAATCAAGTCGGGTTCATGCGTATTTCAATACTTATCTGAAATGGTTATTAAAGTGCACAAATATTTATCATCTATGACATTTTGATAATTGTCAAAATAAAACGTCAGCCAAATGATCTCCGTCACATATCAATTATATCAAACATCTATCAAAGCAATTATCCTCAAAAATGTAATATTCTAAGTATTTAAGACTTATTTGTTTAATATTATATTAACATTTACTTTTTCTAACACTCACTGTCACACCAATGCAGAGATCACCACTGATGAGACCCCATTAGACAGGAACTGACCCCCTTAATTGCATCCATCAAGCTGGCAGCCTTCCAAACTCGTATTGTCACCTTTTGTAAGCTTCTTGTTATATCCTTAATTCCAACTGCAGCAACAACAATATATCCAATTCTTATAGTAAAATTACGACGTCCTCTAAATCCTTCAAGCTAGCCACATCAGGATCCAACACAAATATAAAAATCCACACAGCCTCAATACCGTCCAAGTACTACAATACCTTCATATGTAGTACGTATCCAATTCCAGACTACACTCCGATGCACCCAACTGACAGCACTCACATGAAGTTCCGCTCAAAAAATACGTATTATAGGCTTTTATTCCGTAGTTTATCCAAATCTTCTGTAGACCTCAATACACCACCAAGACCATTCACTTATTCTTAATTCTTCTTTGTATTATATGTACTCTTCTATGATATACTTTTAAAAATTAGTTTTACCTTCGTTTCATTGATTTAATGACATATACCCTTTTATTACACCAAACAGACACCTTATATTTCTTTAAATTAACCTTCTGGATTATCTTACTTTATACAATAGGTTTCATTATTAAGGTACCAGTTATAATTAATTTAGTCTAATATGATTTTAAACTTATACACTTGATATTATTCCAAACTTAATTTTCAGATAATCATTTGGATTTGGTTTTCACTTTATTTTTCAATTTTAAGTTAATACAACTTAAGCTATAAACTCTGATATTATCAAACCACCATTCCAACAAAATCAACTTATGCTTGACCCTATTTAATAAATTGTTCACAATTTAACAGCAACTGTCTTTTTATCATTCTCCAGAGGCTTCCATAACAATATATAACAGGTATGCAAAATGTCTTCTTCCTCCGACAAATAGTTTTTGAGTTATACCGCCAACAGACAGAGAGACAGACAGAGAGACCGACAGACAGACAGACTGACATAATTGAGAAAACCAGTTTTTCGTCATCTAGGCACCCTAAAACGTGAAGATCTGAAAAAGTCTAAGACAAATAGATCGTTTACATTTAAGGATGACGTTGTTAATCAAGAAAGAATACGTGTTGCTGTTTGCAGAGAATCATTTTTGGAGAAATATACCAAGAATTTATATGGCATTTTCAATTTAATCCGACAAAAAGATTTTTTCTACAGAAGACTAAACAGAACGTCTCCATTCAAGGAGAAACATCTTACAGATCTATGATAGGTGAATCAATATATATCACAAAAAGGGGAACTACACTGTCTACACCTCCAACATGCCTTCTCACTGGTGTTACAATCAAGGAGACACAACTGAAGAGTATTGAAAATTTACTGCAAAATCACTATGGAAAAAACTTGAAAAATGAACAAAAAGAAGAACTTGAGCTCTTTATTAAACATTGAACACCAACGACCAAAATCCGAATTCTGAAAACAGAGACATTATTACTTGTGGGTTGCAACATGGCGATGGTTTGAAAATTGAAGTTATTGGATTTTATAATTTTTTTTGTTACGTCATTATTCAGTAATATTGTTCTTGTTTATATGGAATTCTGTATTGTTTTGTAATCAACATTTGTTTGATAATAACATTTTGTTCATTTGTATACAGTGTTTGGTTTTACAACTCAAACAACATTAGAACAATAATAATAATATTACAATAATTATAGTATTAAAATGATAAATAAGGTTCAAATTCCACTATAATGTAAATTTCAAAATTCAAAACAAAACCCACTATGTGTAAACTTTGCTGTTTTTCACGATCAATATTAATTATATTTAACTATCAAACTTGGTTTTTGTGTTACCTACTTATGATTCTGTACAACTACCAAAAAATGAGCCTTTAGTTTAATAATTACTATGATAAACAGTTTTTTGCTGTTTCTGAAAAATCATCTTATATGCCAATAGTGGGTTTTGAAAATAGACGCCTGATTTATATTAAAAACGAAGATATACATTTTCAGTCAGATAGACTAACCGTCTGGGCTGTAGAGACGATAGAGACAGATTGACAGACTTACAGATATCACTTCAAAAACAACAGACATGAAAACGGATATATCCTCAAAAGCCTCTAGTTCGAAAAACATCCTGATTACCTACTAAAAAGAACGTGAGACTGCACTCCGGCGGCAGGTAAGCTAGAGACACCCTTTCCCTCATATCTAAACATTAGATGCCAATTTATTTCCACTAAAGTTGTTCATCTGAGCCACTTCTTTTAACATCTGCAGTGCTGCAAGGTTCTCACTTGGACCCACTCCTCTTTTTGATATTTATCAATGACATAAAATAATGTTTTAAATGTGTAAAATTTTTGCTATTTGCAGATCATTAAAAATGTTCGATGTTTTACCAAATAACCACAATCATCTTTTATCTAATCTTTATAAATGTTCTAACAATATTTTTACACAAAATACCACCAGTAGTTATTTTAATTAAGCAATCAATAACAACCCGTTAAATAAAGTACCAAATATTCAGGATTTAGGTGTGATCCTTTCTTCCAAATTCATATACAGAGTGTGTCACTTAAGGTGGGAACATAGGGAAATAACAATGGAAATCGTATATATGCAGATTCTTGCTTGCCGCTTGAATCGATGGGATTGATTCTAGTATCAATCGAAAGAGAAAAAAGGCGCTTAATTTGATACTACTTTACCGGAAGTTGTTGCTTGTTTAAGATAGCAATAGCTTAAAAACTGTAATATATATTTTGCATTTTATTCATAAAAGATAGACCAGCCATGATCAACTTTGTTTATGCCAAAATAAATGTTATTTTCTGATAATTATCAATTCACGTATTTAACTAATTACTATGAATAATAATGTTGAATATTCTAAGTGAAACACTAGTTAAAGATCGAAGCATTTCTTCATTTAGTCAATTTACAATGCCTTTTGCGAGGGGCACACTCTACGCTTGCAAAGGATTCAAAATAGATTTGCGAGATTTCTTAATTTTAAAGTAACAGGTTTATATGAAACAGAAAACATAACTAATTTATGAACATCGTTAATGCTGACACCACTCGACATTCCTAGAAACAACTTATAAATAATCTTATTGATGCTCCCGATTTACTAAGATCAGTAGTGTTTAATATACCTATAGTGAATTTGCGCTATGCACCTTTACTTAAACTTATTATGCACCTACCAATGCGGGATATAATAATTCCACATTGAATCGTACGCTGAGAAACTACAGTGAGCATTTCAGCTCTCTGGTCTCTGGATCTTTTTGTTTCCAGCCTTCAAACATGCAAAATAAATACATGCGGTGTGAATATTATCTAATATATGATTTTTATCTCATTAAACTTCAAAACCATTTTTATACAATCTCTTAATTTCTGTCATCGTTTTATTATCAATTATAATTTAATCTAAAATTGTTATAATTTAGTACATTTTTTGTTATTTAGTTGTACTTTTTTGGACCTAGTGCCTGTCTGAACCCCTGTATGTAAATAAAGAAATAAATAAAGGGTTAAATGTAATAGCAGCTTGTGCTCAGTGGGTCGTTACCCGCCCACCCAATATTTTCAAAGCTACCCAGATTTTTTCAATTATTTTGCTTACGACACTTCAGCACATCTCTACAAGTTTGAAGAAAAACTGCATTAAACAATAGTGGGCTTAAATGGTTTCAGATAAGCTTGGTCCCTTGTATAGTCGTTCCCCAATCCCGGCAAAAGAAAAGTAGGTAGCGATGGGCAAGCGTTTCGATCGCGAGCGCGAATTAACGTGTGTGGGTAGGCGCGATTCAGTGGCGGAGCAGTGGGTGGGCGAACGGCGCAGGTACAGATGTTCGCAATCGATTGTCCAAAATCATACACACGTTGTATGTGGGATCAGTGGTCATTCACGGAACCTAGGCATACGATGACGAACTGTACTCCAGGTGAAGTTGCAGAAACGAGGTCCCAGCGCAGGAAGCGATGAGCGCAGGGACGCCAGGCGTCGCCTCCATGCGAACGACGCGCGCGTCGGAACACCGAATGCGCAGCGCCTCGTAGTCGACGCTCTCTCGACCCGCGCCCAACGCCGTTGCACAACGCGACCCTAATTTCTCGAAATGGGTGTAACGCGAAGAAGGCTCTGTCGGTAGGGTGTGCGTGGCAGTGCTAGGGGTGAGATGCGGAAGCAGTGCTGTGCATAGTACTTCCGAGGACGAGAACCAGGAGCGGCGCGGCGCCAGGAGGCACAGGCCGACGCGTAGCCGTCATGGTGCTGAATCAATACTAAAAGCGTGTGGTAAAAGTGCCGCTGGGGCATGGGCTGCCCCTTGAGTGCACAGGGCACGTGTGCCAGCCTCTATCTTCATGGCCATTGATAAAGGTACGCGCTGACGTCAATTTTGCACTTACTATCACTCAGATCAATACCGGCCGATAAACTACCCCCAACCCATAATCTGGGCTAAGGGGCATTTGGTTGCAGCGTTTCCAAGATTTATGAAATCCCACTTCTCTACAATCTTCCAAGGCTCGTTGGCCGCTAAATATCGCGAACAATAATTATCCCATCAATCGAATTCGCTTTGTGCAACAAGTAGCTAAATTTATTCTGCCGCTATTATCAACATATTCCTAGTCGCAACCACTAGCTCAAAATTACTGCAATATTGATTATAAACACAACGTCGAAATCGTGCCAAACACATTTGACCTATTTTTTAATAAGATGGAAATGGACCAGCACAAAACTTGCTATTCCATTACGTTTATTACGGTATAAAAGTTTCAGCGCCGAATATAAAGACCGCAGGCCGCTTTTGAAGCACGAAGTGGTTGCGAAGTTAGTTTCAATAATGTTTTAGTGAACCAAAATAGATTTTCGCTTCCTATCTGTGTGCATTTAGTTGATACAATGATTTACAGTGACACTGAGTGCATGCATAATAAACACGTGTATTTATCAATACGTTTTCTTAATAACAGATTAAAAAGCCGCAACGTCAGATATTAATATATCAATGCCAAAGTTCTACCAAACTTGGTTTTTTAAATTTTATCTCCATCACTGGCGTAATTTTGAGCAATGATGGCCATTGAAAAACTGTACAGAATACGGCGATTCCCATGGCATTTACTCAATGTGACTTTCCAAAAACAGCATAGACTGCTGCCACCACATTTTTAGAAAAATAAACGACAACGGGGAAAATGAAAATGAATGGTGTAATCAAGTCGGCGTTTCTCAAACTGTTTGGGTGTCAACTTCTTTTTCCAATACGAAAAAATGCTCAGTGGCAGGTCAATGTCTATATGAAAAAGATGAAATTCTGTTTGATAAAGTCTCATTGTTATAGGTTGGATGAAGAAAAATGTAGTTATTTGATTAAGTGTGAAATTGTCCCATTCACACATTTGTTTTTCAATAGTACTCTGTAAACAGTCAAAATAAAGCTGTTTGACATTATCACTTCTACAATGTATATAAACACTATTATTGAATTAAACAATTCAGAACGCTTAAATAGACAAGATAATGAATCTGTAGATGACAAATATGGCAAGGATTCGATAGTTAAAGAATTCTAGCATCGAAAACTAAATAAATCAATGTTTAGTGTCTCCCAAAAACATTATTAAAACATTTTCTTGGTTTTATGGTTTTACCGTGTTGCTAGAGAACTAATTTAAATTTTGACGCCATCTCTCTATTATTATATACAATGAAAAAGGGCCAAACGATAGTTTATCATATACATTTGTATAGTTACAGTCAATAACGCTTTTTTCAAGCATTCATGCATTGGCAAGTAAACAGTTTGGTGCAGTCTATATGTGCTACTGCGAGACAGTAACTAACGGCTAGTTAATAAACAACATAGTTAATAATTGAATTTCGTTCCTCAGGGTAGCAATTCAAAAGAAAATTCCTTTTTTTAAACCAATATTTCACAAAGCTGTATTTCTTCCTTGATGCAAAAAAGTGAGGTTCTACGTCATAATTAAAAAGTACATCTTATCATCTTAAAATGCACTAGCAGATGTTCTCAATATTGTAATATCTTCTAGTCATTATACATGACATTTTAAGTACACGGTGTTCCCTGAGGTAGCCGACAAATTTACGCAATGTGTACTAGAGGAGATTCTCAACAAAAAAAGTCATATACACTTTGTCAATTGCTTTCCGTTTTTTGAGATATCGACAAAAGAAATGTGCATCAATTAATACAAATTTACGTATGTAATTAAGAGACAACATAACAAAATTAAAAAAAACTAATGTAATAATTGCTCGAACTGTTCGCTTCTACTTTCAAAATATGCTGCTAGTCTTTGAACCATACCTTGTTGCCAGTTAATATATGCAAGTTCATTTTGTAGAAAATCTACTGCCTCAACTATTCTTGCAATCAAATCTTCTCGGGTGTCTGGCTTATTGTTATTGTAAGCACGAGATTTAAGGCAACCCCAAAAGAAAAAGTCTAATGTATTTTAATCCGTTTGTATTTGATAAATCTATTAACTGTGATATAATTAGACTACCTCAGCTGTTGTTTTTATCCATTAACCTGACATATCAGTCAATATAGGTCTTGATAGTTTTTTTTGTTACTAATTATAAGGTACCAACTTTACTTTGCCTTGAGAAAGAAATAGAGCTTTCGAAAATATTGGCTTAGAAAAAAAAAGATTTCTTGAATTGCTGCCCTGCGGAACGAAACCCAATTATTAACTACGTCAGCAAAAGAAGTTCAAGGCAGATAAATGGGACTCCTCATTGATGCCATTGTTTTGACATAATGCGGTGAATCAATTATAAGTTTGCTACAAGATTTGTTACATGGCTTAAATACAGACCGAACAGTTAGTTATACTTTAGAGATCTTGTGGAAACATACATTTGGTTTAATTATATAATATATTATATATATTCAAAACCTTTATACCAGACGAATACATTCTAAATAGAAATACATAGAGCTCTTCTTTTTAACATTGATGAAAAACTACAAAAATTTAAGAGATGAAAGTACCGTTTATTCGTGGCCTAAAAATTGGTCGGCGGTTAAGGCAACTTCAGGAACGAAAGAAACATATTCCATCAGGAGTAGTAAATGCTATTTTTGTACGAATATAAAAAAATCAAATTGCAAAATACAAAAGTTACAAATTATTTTAGAATATGACAGTTCTTGGTACAAAACCATAAAAATTCTTGGGGGCAAACACTTGGTTGTGCTGCGATATATATGATATAAATGAGTAGAAACAAAATATTTTATAACACAGAAGCTGTCAAAGAACTTAACTTTTTAACGAATTTGTTTGCATTGTATTTTGAAAAACCAAAGGCAACCAGGGATAAAAATATCTTAACGTTCCTACTATTACTAAAACAATAAAAAGAAACACTTGACAACTTATATCAGTTTGCAAATAAAACAAGTATTGCAGACGAGATTCCAACCCAGCCCGATTTCAGCGCCTACGAAAGACATTTCAACGGAAAATGAGCAGGCCGCGTCGATCCTACCACGGAACTGTGCCTCATATTGGCACTGTATTACATTCAACATCTGTTGTTGTCCAGTTTTGTTTTTACAACAATACAATGTATATGTTGGGTTCCATTTTTGTCAAGGTTCAAGCCGGAGATATGTGCAAATTAATACTTTTATCTATTCTTCAGTTAAAGCAAAAATAGCTAAAGTTTTATTTTTTGAAGGTGTTCACTCTCAGTATTTGACCGAAATTTTCTCGGTTTAATAACAGGAAGGCATATAATCCGCATACAAAGTATAGTCTTCCCCAACAAATAGTTTTTGAATTATATCGGCAACAGGCAGACAGAGAGACAGACAGGGAGGCAGGCAAATGGAATTGAGAAAAACTGTTTTTCGTCATCCAGGGAATCTGAAACGTGAAGAAATCTTGGAAGGTGATTTTTTCGCCATTACAATACTTTCTTCGTCTTTTAGACGAGAAAACTTTAAGATCCTATAACTTCTTACTGGAGAGACTTTGTATTAAGATATATTAGGTTTAATCGGTTTATTATAACCTAAGGCATCTATGACTAGTTGGTGTCCCATTCTTTTTGAGGCTACCTGTATTTGCAGCTGCATTTTACTTTTATAAAAATGAAGTGTTGTTTCAGTGGGATCTTGTTATTTTTGCAGTATGCTTTTAGATGTCTTTAAGGTATCCATGCGTTGGAAATCATCTAAATAGTATTTGTGATGATTATAAGAACGATTAGAATCTAATTAATAATTTTGGTGGCTCTCATTCCTCCTTAAAACAAACAGTGTCGTTCATAGCTGGATCTAGGGTTGCCAGAACCAAAAATGTCAAAAATAGAAGAATTAACTTGAAAATATAGAAGTTTCAAAAAATATATAGAAGATTCAAATAAATCATTTATTACTACCATTACATTAGGCATAATTACGAATGGTATTAAAAATAATCACATAAATTCAGATAAATGTAAATAAAAAGGACTAAAATAATAACGATTAAACATTATTTTAAATCCAACTCAACAAATAAAACATGAAACATCGCTTTAAACTGAACATTGCAACTCTATCCTCTTCTTCTACCTGTAACTAGAAAAATATGTGCCCATTATTTTTTGTATGAAGAAGTGTATTGACAATTTGCTCGTTTTCGTTTTTGAACGAGACCTTTGTCGGTGTTGGTGTCAGCACCACCACTGTCACTACTATTTATATTGTTATTGTAACTGTAATCGTAATCATCATCATCATCATCATCACCACCACCACCGCTAATGTGCATCTCAGAATCGGCCATATTATTGTTATTAATATTAATAAGTGCAAATAAGTAGAGTATTTACACTATAATAGAAGCAAAATAAACCCATAAAGAACAAACCGGCTAGAAATTATAGGTTAAGTTATTATTTACCGTTGCTATGCAGTAATAAGTTGTTATATTAAGATTCGTACGGATAAAACCAAGACCCAGACGAGACACCGCGGTTCCCAAACTAGCCTTCTAAATTTACTACATATGTATGAGCACAGTATTGCCACGTGGTGCCAAAAATCAAAATATTATTTATTATTATATTATTCTGAAACGTGGAAATATAGAACATTTTGCTTCTATATTTTAGAAACATAGAAGATAGAAGATTTTCGTTGAATATAGAAGATTTCTATTAAATATAGAAGGTCTGGCAACCCTAGCTGGATCAGAAGTACCAATAAATAATTGTTGATTTACTTAATCTAACTAGTGGATTCGAATTTTATTCTTGTTTAGAGGAAAACCATGAACTATTGTGAGTGTGTTTGGAAATATGATAATTGCTGATTAATCGCAAGTTGTAATACAAGCTCAATCCATTACTGCGACAACAGTTATCGAACAAATCCTGCATGAGATTCAGTGTTACACAATAAATAACACTAACGGTTACGTTTAATTATGTAACAAATGGTATTCTTCTTTTTCTTCAAATATTGTCTTCTTCTACTCAATTTTATTCGTGTCGACCTTAATACAATCATTGATAAGGGAGCCCATAATCAGTGTTATTTAGTCGAGATAGCGAACTCATCAACGTTTTGTCCTCTTTCCCCTATCTTATTATTGCACTATAAACCTCTCTGCTGGTCGAGATTCTACATTTTCCGTGTACTGTGTACAATTTCCTGAAAAACTGAAGTGTTTCTTGTTGTTTGAATTCATGCGATTTATTACCTTTCCAAAATCTTGATTCGTTACCTCGCTTAAATTTGCTTCACAAACTACCGAGGAAACCAATCACACTAATTGTCTAAACAATTTCTGGAAATTCATAAAGGTAAAAACAAACTTTAAAGACAATGGTACCTGATATACTCAAGAGAGGGCATAAGTCATCTTATAATCTCAGCAATAATCCATTACACTTGAAAGCGGATCTTCAATACTTTATGTACTTTTAAATACTAGCTAGCATTAAGGAGTAATGGAAAAGCGTGACAACTAATATCTCAAACTTCCTACTACTGTCCCAAGAAGAACTGTTCAAGTTTAATTTAAAAAATCTAATTTATACTTGTTACACCATCATCATCAAAGTAGCTGTTGTAATAAATTGGTGTCTATATACATAACACAGTGTACGACTACGTTTTAAAAAGCTTTTTTTACATGAAAATATACATGTCAACTTAATGGAAACAAGTAAAATAGCCATCATTACTTGAGCATCTCGGCAGCAAATCGATACAAATGTTCTTTAGTTATTTGTTGTGGGCATATCTGAGTATTACTACTTTACAGGTAGATATCTCATTGGAAACTTATTGCAGGTTTAGGTCAACCTAACGACCACATATTTAATCTTTTCGTTGTCTACGAAGTCTGGGTAGTTAACTTAGGTTCTGATTTTTTTTCTTCTTATTATATGACATCGTCCTGTGATATTTGAATTCTACAATGAAATGTAACATGAAGTTTATACCATCCTTTATTGCTTTCAAAATCTCATCCCTGCTCATAAACTGTGTTTCAAAAGCTCTGCCTTTCCAGATCAAGACTAATCATTTATTTAAACTTCGGCGTTTTGCTAATATAACTGCTACAACATTTTAACAACTACATTAACCACAAAATAGTTTTTTATTGCATGTTATTCGATTTCAATGTAAGCCGGATTTTCTAGAAGGTTTAATCTTGGGTAGTTTCCAGAGAAAACGTTTTTTCATATATCCTCCCTTGCATAGTTATGTTATTTTTATATAATAACTTAATTCTCACATATTCCACAATATTCTCACTAGAATAGACTGTTTTAAGTTGGTAGCCAAGCAAAATGTATCTTACTGACGTACAGTATAAAATATTTTTATTTAAAGCTTTTGTAGTATGATGAGTCAAACAGCAGTCACAAAAGAGCAAACAGTTTTATATTGCATTTATAAACAAATTCTTCAAATGATAAATGTTTGTTTATGAACACTCTGCTCTTGTTTATAGTAAAAACTGCATTTTAAACGATGTAATTGAAAACAAAAATAAAGCAAATCAGAAGAGCTGAAAAACTGTGAAGCCAATTCTAATAATAATAACAATAATAACTTTTATTGAGCACATTGGTAATAACAATATCAATAAACATAAAAATACAACAAGGGGGGTCTCTGATAAAGCCATACCTTTATCTGTTCTAACATTTAAACCTTGCGATAAAATAGAAAGCAAAACTGTATTACATGCCTAACGATAAGATAAAAAAATAAGAGTACTATAAAATGTGCTTCAAATGAAAAATGTACTCTAATCTAATGTCTGGATACACAGCATATAGTAGATATGATTAATTTTGTAAATTATATTGAAGAAAATTATATTTTAAATTTATCTCGGTTTTAAATCCAGTTGAACACCAATAACAAATTAAAATTTGTCAGGACTGTAACGTTTACATGCGGAAAGTATTTACGGTATTATGCTGGAAATATATTTGATAAGGAAATATAGTAGTTAAGTGAAGTGGAGGTGAATCCACGGAATCTAGTAGTAAGGTTATGCATATAATATGTTCTATACGTTAATTTTTTAGATAAATAAGGTGAGGTTTTGAAAATAAAAATGTTGTGACAAAAACATGAACACTGTAAAATGAACAATTATGTGAAATATGTTGATATTTTGTTATTCCATAAATGTACCCCAAACAGGCACTTTGTACTTTTTGCATTCTATTTCATGTCATATTATTGATAGAATGGTAAATAGATTCACAATAATTAAATTGTGAAAGTATAAATGTGTCACAGAGTCTTTTTTAAATATCCGAATTTAAATAGTATCTATTTGGAAAAAGTTGATTGAGGTGTAAATATGGTTGTGTAATATATTTTAATTTGGTCTTTATATCTAAATGTATTATCAAATATTAAACCGAGACTCTTAGCTGTTCCAACAATAGGCATTTTTATATTAGAAACGGAACTATGTACAGTATTAGATATGTTCTGACAGACACTTTTTTCCAAAAAGTTATACGGCTGATTTGCAAGATTTTTTTGCAAGGAAACTTGGGTAGATGCGTTAAAGATGAATTATATCCCTCAGTTTATTATTTCCAATGCACCCCGCAAAACGTCAGGCTTAAACTAGTAGTAAAGATGTGTGTCACTGGCGTAGACATGTAACTTACACCGCTTAACATTATTAATGATGGGAGATGCATAAATGGAATACATCAGTGGCCCCAAAATAGAACCCTGCAAAATTCATTGCAGACCAGCAAATTTATTAGATGTATCAAAATCAATTTGCACTTTATGGCTCCGATTTGTTAGATATCCTTCCATTAAAGTGATAGCAGTTCTAAGTGTTTTATGATTGACAGTATCGAATGCCTTACTGTATCTAGCTTTACTAGTACTGTAACATAACCACGGTCTAGAGCAAACAGAATATCATCTGTTACTGCAAGCATCGTTGTTGTACAATTTTAACCGGCACAAAAGCCCGATTGCACCGATGGCAAAAGATTATTATTTACTAAATATTCATTGAGTTGATGAAAGATAACTTTATCAAAAATTTTAGAGCATGCTAGAAGAATGCTTGCTGGTCGAAGTTCTTTAAAATGAACGAGGTTTTTAGTTTTTGGCAATTGTTTGACTATAACATGCTTCCAGCAAGCAGGGAAAGCAGAATCACTTATTATAATAGTTATTATGTGTTATATATAAGGTATAATACAAGGGCTACATAATTTAAGCATCTCCATATTAATTACGTCGTGACCAGATGCATTACATTTAATTTTAAATATTATTTGGCTGATGGTTTATGATAGTTTATGTACTCTTAACAGTGTATGTTTTAAAAAAAAATTAGAATGCAGTCGTTAAAATATGTAAGCTTAAGAACAACATATTTCAGATTAAACATATGATGAAGAGGTAGCGAGTGAAAATCGTAATTAAATGAATTATAATCTATTAAAGAAAATGTAATGGTTTAACGTATGTCACTCCCCCCCCCCCCCCCCCCCATCTCCTCCACGACCATCAGTATCACATCTCACAAATCTACAGCCATCTATGGAAAGATCTTCTGTACAAATATTGGTATTCAGCCAAGTTTCTGAAATAGCAAGAATATCAATTTCGTTTTGATATATAAACACTTTTCCAAATCATAAATTTACGAAAATAATGAACGAATATTATTATGAGCTACTTTATTCATATAAATAATATATATTATTCTACAGTAACAATGGCATGATGTTCAAAATTAAGTACGGTGTTATTGATAAAATACATATCACTAACAATAAAAATAAGTAAACATAAATCAATAAAGTATAATTGTTTCATATTGAAGCAAACAAGAGAATGTAAACAATCTGTGAAGGCCTTTCTCAGAACTTCCCTCGCAAGTGGACGTTGTGGGGTAAAACTATCTTAATGTTTCTAATAATACTGAAACAATAAAAGGAAACACAAATTATATCAATTTTCAGATAAAAACATTACCGGTGGTGGGATTCGAGCTACAACGTCTGCGAATGCGATTTCAACTCCACCCGTGTGTTGCACGAGCTCATTGAAGACCTCTCACGTATGTGCGATGCGCGACTGTATTAAACAGAAGGCACATATTGTTGCTCCTTTTTTATTCTTTTTACATGTATACGTTATCTGTTGGGTTCATTTTCATCAAGTGTAAAGCCTGAGCTATGTGGAAATTATCACTTTTACATATTTCTCAAAACAAAAATATTTTATTTTTTAAGGTGCTTACACTGTATATGTTGTGTCTAAAATATATCCTTTTTCCTCAATGGTGAAAACCTGAGCTATGTGAAAAATATTACTTTCACATAAGTAATAGTTCTTGAGTTAAATAAAAAATAAGCACAGTTTTATTTTGTAAGGTGCTCACCCTGTGTATATGTTATCGAAATTTTGGCGGTTTCGAGTCAGGAAGAAATATAATCCGTATACAAAATATCGTTTTCTTTAGAAAGAGAGAGAGCGAGAGAAAGAGAGAGAGAGAAAGAAAAGAGAGAGAGCGAGAGAAAGAGAGAGAGAGAAAGAAAAGAGAGAGAGCGAGAGAAAGAGAGAGAGAGAGAGAAAGAGAAAGAGAGAGAGAGAGACGAAATTAAAAAACTTTCTTTTCGTCATCTAGGGGGGCTGAAACGTGAAGATTTAAAGAAATCTGGGAAAGTGATTTTTTAGCGATTACAATACTTTCTTTGCATTTTTAACGAGGGAAGTACAAACTTACCGTTTACTCTAATTCATGGTGGTGTAGAGATGGATATAATGATAATTAATATATAATTAATCAATAACGAGTACAATTTCGCGTGGGAAAGACATATTTATGCAATTTTAAGAAGTACACTCTAATTCACATGAGATTAACTATAAAACTATTTGCATTACAAAAACATTTTTAGACGAAACTTGCAGGGAATATGATTCTCGACAGTTTTTATAATAACAACTTTTTTATATGGGAGAGGATATACTATCAAAGAGCTCGTTTTGGACGCTATTTTTTCCAAGACAGCGAAGCTAGCGGACACGCTCCAAGGTCAAATTTAGTTAGTGATTCAGGATGTGAAATTGTGCTAAACTGTCAATTTGCAAAACTTTGCAAAAATTTTTTTCTAATCAAGTCCGGTTTTAGCTCTCTGTTGCTTGGCCTATATTTCCTTTCTTGAAAATTGAGGTTATGCTTCGGTCCATTCGTCTGGTAGTTTTTCCCCCTTGATTGATCTTTGAAACGTGTTTCTCAACATCCTTAATAGCTTCTCTATTCCATATTTTATTAGCCCATTCACGATACCTGCTGGTCCTGCCAACTACTTATTGCTACTTAATGCTTTTATTGCCTTCTTTATCTCTTCGTCTTTTATTGTTACTTATGTGGCTTCTGTATGCTGAGTTGGAACGATATTATCTTCTAATAACTGATGTCTGTTTTGTGTCAGTAACTGTCTGTGGTATCCTTGTCTTTCTTTCTCTGGTATGTATTGAACGTTTATCTTTTCTGTTATATTTGTTTTCAGTGCTCTAAATGTTTTCTGTGTTGCTTGTTTCTCCTACATATTATTGTATTTCTTATTAGGTTTTTCCCATTTTATTTTTTTTTTATTATTTATCAATCCCATCGTTTCTCTTCATCTACTTTTATATTTAGCCATCTTTCGTATAGGGTTTTTTCGTTATTATTACTTCTTTAATTGTCTGACATATGTCAGCTTTCCAGGTTTTATTTTTAATCTCTTCTTCGCCTAGGGCGTTTAATGTTGCTTGCTTAATACTAAGTTTTACGTGTTCATAATTTTCTTCAAGACTTTTTTAGTTTCGTTCAATCTTCTAAAACTCCATTATTGATTCGTCTTATAACAACTGTATATTCAGTTTTTTTTTGTGTCCAGCCACGTCACATAAAATATAACTTTTGCTCCTAATAACACAATATACTATTACATATTTGTTTGTTTGTCTGTCATTGCGGCGGTGAGTAAATTACAGTATTATTAAGGAATTAAAAACATTGGTGCTGAGTAAAATGGAACGTTACTATTATACTAGCACTGAAAAAGTAGATATGTTGTTGGTATTTGGGGAGTACAGAAGAAATGCACTGGCGGAAATGTACCCTGATCGTCATCATTCTGCTGCAAATTATTTGAATAGACTTGAGAGGCAATTTCGTACTGAACCCGACAATAATAATCCAAGAGAATATTTATTTCCATATTTCTGAAGAAACAGAAACGGATATTTTGGCGTACACAGAGTTGAATCTTACTTCATCAACAAGAGAAATTGCTAGTGTTTCAGGAATTAGTCATCAGTCTGTTTCGAAAATTTTAAGGAAAGATGGATTACATTCATTTAAATATCAACTACACCAGCATCTTTATGACAATGATAATGCAAGACGCCTTAATTTTTGTAATTGGTTATTACAGTATCCAAACAATTAATAATTTTCATTATAAGATTCTCTACTGCGGTGAAACACGTTTTACGATTAATGGAATGTTCAATAGGTATAACCTTAGATACTGAGCACGTGAAAATCCGAGATTGGTTTGCCAAGGTAATTTTCAAGAGGGATTTGGGTTTAACTGCTGGATGGATATTTTGGGTACGCGAATAGTAGGCCCTTTTTTTAAGGCCAATTAACTACCGACCGGTACCTTGGTTTCCTTGAGAATCAAATAAAAGGGGGTTTAGATGAATTGCCATTAAATGTAAGAAACCAGATGTATTTTCAGCAAGACGTGGCGGGGCGCCCGCCTATAACGCTAAAATAGTTGCTCGATACTTAAATAACAGATTCGGCGATCACTGGATAGGAACCAATGGACCTGTTATGTGGCCAGCTAGGTCACTTGACTTAACCGTGTTAGATTTTTTCGTGTTTTCTTACTGAAAAGTATTATTGTCTACTCAACACCACCAACGACTTTACAGGAATCACAAAATCGAGTCACAGCAGCAATAGCTACTATAACTCTTCAGCAACTTCATAACGTTATGCGAGAATTCAAAGAGCCGGGTTATATCAAGACGGTGATGGTGGCCATTTTGAGCAACACACATAAGTTTTGCGTTACTATTCAAGATTAAGAAGTTGGAATTTCTTAGTGTTTTCTAAACGATGCTGTTTTTGAAATAAAATGTTTTTCAGTTCCAATAAATGATCAAATGTTACTTTCCTTTATTCTAATTTAATTTAAACAAAAAATGACAACCAAAAGATCACTTATGATACATCTACAAAATTAGAATTTAGAAACGAATTAAATTATATAAAAATATACAGGGTGTTCCATTTAAAATAGAAAAGTTAAGGTAATTTCCGGTTAAACCGGAAATTGAATTTTTATTAAAAGTCCAAATGTTGACACACTTTATTCTCAAAAAGCACCATACTAAGTTTCAGAAAGATATATGTAAAAATGCAAATTATATTTGGGGTCAACCAGAATTCAGTTACAGCCGGCATATTTGGGTCAACAAATTAAACCCAACAAAGATAATCAAACAGCAGAGGTAGACAGATGAATGAGACTGGGTTGGGCAGCATTCGGGAAACTAACGGAATCTTGAGAAATAGGAATATCCAACAATACTTAAAAACTAAAGCATTTGACTCTTGCGTGCTCTCAGTATTAACTAAAGCTAAAAAATAAGCCAGAGACGCCCACTGATGCGCTGGGGAGACGATATCAAGAAAATTGGGGATTTTAATTGGACACAAAGAGCGAGAGACAGAGACATATGGAAAAGCTTAGAGGAGGCTTACGTTCAATATTGGACAAATTGGCTATGAAAGAAGAAGAAGAGAGAAACCTTAAAAATTATATAACAATAAAAAGAAGTAAATCGATATGACACATTAAGGCAGGTTTTTCTTGCTAACATTCCGTAACTCAGTGACCTAATTTAAGGCAATAACATATTCACAATGAAACCTAACTTAAACGCTGCGTTACATGGGAAAAATATTATCCCTGCTGAAATGCTTTATTACCATTAACATACTTTAAGATGATAGACTGATTTAACATGAAGCCTATCTTCCCTGTTGGTTACTTTTATTTAACACCATTTTAAACTCTTGAGAGATAAACACGGAGGTCAATTTATCCATAGTGCAACCACCTGCGTTATATTTGTTAGTATAAACAAAAATTATCTGACCTTTTTCCAGTTGCCATCGTGTGTCGAAATTGTTGAAAACTTTGGTTCACGCGTTCGCCTGAGAAAATGTTTAATGTATCGAAAGTGTTAGGATGAATTTCTGCAACCGTTGAGCCCGCTTCCTTGCTAAGGGGAATGATTGTTGTTTTCAAATAAATAAGGAGCATTGGAATAAATAGAATTTTTCTGCGTTGTGCTGCATCGATGTATTAATGAGTTCGCGGATCGGGAATGACTTGTTTTCTACGTAGACATTTCTCTGCAATGAAAATGCAACTTCACTGTTCCTAGCCTAGTTCGCTGAAACTTTTGCTGGCCCCAACGTATTTCAAGATTCCTTGAGTTCCTTCACGTGCCGTCAACGACTTGAGCGTTTATGCTTACGCATATCCAGGTTATTGCATTCCGAATAATTTACAACCTTACATTGTAGAACCTATAATTGCTTCGTCTAAAAGACGAAGGAAGTATTGTAATCGTGAAAAAATCTCCAGATCTTCACGTTTCAGGGTCCCTAGATGACGAAAAACAGGTTTTTCTCAATTCAGTCTGCCTGTCTGGTTATCTGTCTGTCTGTCTGGTTATCTGTCTGTCTGTCTGTCTGCCTGTTGGCGGTATATCTCAAAAACTATTTGTTGGAGGAAGACAATATTTTGCATACACATTATATATCTACCTGGCATAAAACGGAGACAATTTCAGACAAATATATACAGGGTGAGCATCTTAAAATAATAAAATTTTGTTAATTTTTGATTTAACTTACCAATAAATACAAGTAATAATTTGTACATAGCGTAGGATTTATTCTTACCAAAAATGGGCTCAAATAGATACAGAATAAATGTTGTACGATACAAAAAAGAGCAACAAATTAGTGCCTTACTTAATACAGCTGCAACGCAGAAATTTGAAGGGTCGGTGCTCCGTAGCTCAGGTAGACATAGCATGTTCCCTGCAATATCCCACAAAACATTGGTACTGCATACGCGGTCCGCCTGCCGTTCGAATTCGACCACCGGTAACGTTTTTTTTATTTGAAAATTTATTCAATTTATTATAAACGTGAAGATATTTTTACTCCTAACTTAATTTGATTTTTAAAATTATTTAGTGTCGCAAAGTCGACGAGGGAAGTTCTGGGTGAAGCCTTTTACAAATGTTTTAGTTTGAACAGATTTAGAAATACCTCTATGATTTCATTAAAAGCAAATGCTGTAGGCTCACTCATTACGGAACGCCAACTACTCGTGGGTCATCAAGTGCAATTAAATCTGCATCTACCAATATGTTTACAATACCTACTTTTGTATTTACAACTGCCTATTTATGCTTATAATGCTTCATTTGGTACCTATAATGACTATATTGCCAACTTTAAGCATATCTAATTGATTTTCAATACTTTTTTACCTGCCTATGTTTAAGTATTGTATGTCGACAAATCCGGTCTGTACTTATGAATAACGTGTTGTAAAAATACGTTTGTGTTTTAGTTAATCATTTGAAAAATGAAATAATTCTACGGGGTGTTTTTAAGTCCACCATGTGACTTCTGGATGTACCTACATTGCTATGCGTATGTAAACTGTGCTTTATTTCCACTTTTCCATATTTTTTTGGTTGTGTAATTTTATTGCTGATCACCGTTACAAGTGTCTTCTATGTGAAAGCATACACAAGAAGGCATAGAGATTTTTATAAAATGTATTGTTAAAGATGAAATAAGGTTTATATCTGTAATAATTCTCTTATTTAAAAAAACAAGATTTCAATAGGGAACTAACAATCATAAAACAACTAGCTATAGATAGCTAAACTATTAATTAGAAAGTATAATAAAAACTTTTATCATCAATTACCACTTTACAACAAAACACAGGCAATCAAGGATGTAATTTGTTATTATAGTTGTAGTACGACCCATTGGTTATGCATCTGTTAGATAGACCACCCTGCAAGCACAGCGCGCATTGCGGGCTGCAGCTCGGTCGCTCACAGAGAGAGGGGCCAGCCGCTATATATGTTCTTAGTTAACTTATAACAGCTTGGGCGTAAGAGCTCAATAACAGCCCGGACTAAGTATTGGTAGTTTTCCATTCTCCACCCCTCCTTTCTCTGACCCATCCTATAATTCCCGTTCTTGGCTGAAGAGGGACGCAAGTTCCCTATAGCAGCCCACCCCCAGTTGAGGGAATTGAAATGACCATGAACCTTTACCTTTTACCTTTCCGGACTAAGTAAATCGATCTTTTGCTCATACTATCAATGCAACATCTTACCAGTGCTCGGATACTTCTTGCTTCCTTTGGAGATGGGGAATATTTCAATACTGTATTTGTAATTTTTATTTGAATTTACTGTTTGTATTCTTTGTTGAAATATATGTTTGTTTTGGATCCGCATTATTTATTAATGACAAGGTTTGCCACCCACATACAAAATTCATTAGGGCACCAATTAAAAAAATAGTAATTGGCACTTTAACAGTTTACTATTTTATAGCAACGTCTCTTAAGTGTATTAAAGAAACTAATAGAAGGCTAATATTTAAATCAGCGGAGAGTATAAAGAAGATGTTCGCCCATTCAAAAGACATTATTAAATACTATGTATAAAACCGGTGTTTAAAAATTAGAGTGTAATACAAACGATTGCAATAAATACTACATTGGCCTGACAACTAGAGAAAAGGTTTGGCTCATGAAACCATATGCCGAGCGGGATAATTTTCTCTTGTGGATAATACTTCATAACACTACGTATCTAGTACAACATTTTATACACAACTCTTAATGAACCTGGAAACTTCAAAACCAAAATTTTTGTTTCGGTTGCCATGTGACTTCGCAAAACGGGTGACATTCAACCTTATAGAGTATACCAAAACTCACTAGTTGAATCATGATAGCAAAAAATCACGTGTGTGTAATATTGATATTGCACTAATTAAAATCGCCATAGTTATGCGGTATTATTGAGAGGTATCGGTTAAAAGGATATTATAAATTAATTAGAAGGGAATTGCAACATAAACTACACATACAGATTGTCCGAAATTAGTCTTGAACATAGGAAATTAATGAGTGCGACAAGGAAGACATAAACAAAATGAGTAGCAGGACAAAGATAGAATGTAATCATGGCTAGGTAAATTTTTAAACTGAAATTACGTCAATGAAACAAACAAACACTTCTGTTAAATATTTTATCTGTCATTAAGAGTATAAAGTGAGGTTTAAATATACTATTCACATAATTATTTTAATTGCTTAAACCTCAGTTTATACTCTTAATGACAGATAAAATATTTGACAGAAGTGTTTGTTACATTGACTTAATTTTAGTTTAAAAATTTAGCTAGCCATGATTACATTTTATCTTTGCCCTGCTACTCATTTTGTTTATGTCTTCCTTGTCGCACTCATTAATTTCCTATGTTCAAAACGGATTTCGGACAATCTGTATACTGTGAACTTATATTCAGCATTTTCAGAACATATAATTAACAACTATCACAAGTTTGATCCCAATAATCATACAAAAATGTTACACACTAACGATAACTACAATACAGTGTTACAGTGTTAAATTGTGATATCTTAAAGTAGAGGGTCTTCTCTTTATCGTGAATTTTTTTTATTTGATCCATAAATATTATAAACAGGAGGGTCTTAAGCTATCTCTATGCTTCATGCCCTTTTCCATTTTCTCTGATATTTCTTGTTTGGAACGTTTCAGTAACTACGTATATAATGTTATATAATCATTTTTGGGATCTTCTTTCGGCTTAATATATTATTTTGTGAATAATATTACGCTTGCAGAAAGAACATGTCTAGCATTGCAATTTCTTCAAAGAGCTGCATCTAAGGCAAACTAATAGTTTTTGTATTTTATCATCGGAATCGCAGTACTTAATACCTTACCAGGAAAACGTTTTTATTATATTTTGTTTGTCCAAAGTTGTAATTGAGACAACAGTTTCTTTACTTTAACTGCATATATGGCAATTATAGCTAAGTGTAACAAAAAAGTATCTTTAACTCGATCTTCTGTTCTGCTTGTATGGGTCATCATAGCGACCATACTTTGATTACTTTTTTTTTTTTATTTACAGTATTATAGTGCCGTAACTACATTGGTTTTTGGCACTAAGGGAACATTAAATACATTTAATAATATTTGTATCCTTTAGGTATAATAATAGTTTCTTTAATTCGGTTGCGCTATTGCTCAGAGCGATTTTCATTTCCTTGTTGATTTGGTGGTTTCTTCTTTGGTTGAGGTATTGTTCACATTCCGTTATAATATGCTGCACAGTAAGGGGTTGTTCGCAGTGGTTACATATGGGTGGGTCTTCTTTATTTAAAAGGTAATTATGAGTTGCCTTTATGTGTCCAATTCTAAGTCTATTTAACAGTACTTCTTCCCATCTAGTTTTTATAACTGTATTGGTCCATCTTGACACGGTGCTTTTAATTTTTTGTAGTTTATTCGTTGTTGCATCATCCCATTGTTGTTGCCATTCGTTCCATATTAGTTCTTTTTGGTAGTTTTTAATGTCTTTTACAGTTAAATAATCGTAATCAACGTTCATTTTCTGAGTTGCCAGCTTTGCTTTCCGGTCTACCAATTCGTTATTCTGTATTCCTACATGGGCTGGTATCCACATGACGCGCACAATTTTCCCATTTTTGTATGCACTTGTTAGTTTTTCGCGAAATTGTATCACCTGAAGATTTTTATTATAGAGATCTGTTATGGCAGATAAAGCACTTAGAGAGTCACTCATAATTATGTATTTATTAGAATGATCATTTTGTTGGATGTAGTCCAATGATTTATTGAGAGCAAATAATTCAGCTCCAAACACTGAACATTTATCGTTTAGCCGATAACTTTCACTGTAGTCATTGCACATAAACGCACATCCTGTACCACTATCTGTTTTGAACCATCCGTATATATCTGAAGATAATCGGGGAACTCACTTAAGATGATAGAATGTAATGTCGTTTTGTAGATGGAGGTAGGTGTACTATCTTTTGGGTATTGCGTTAGGTGCCAATTTACTGGGACGGGATATGTAAGCCAAGGAGCTATAGATGATTTCCCATGCGAGAGACGATAGTTGATGGGATTTAAATGGTCCAGGTAAAGCTTAGCTCGGATAGTATATGGAGGAGTTTTTTGGATGTTAAGACTGTACAGGTTTTGGTAATGTGGATGTAGAACATCATTATGATTTATGTGCTGTGGGTTACTTTTCACTGCTGCTGTGTAATTTAGTAGTTGTAGATTTCTTTTATAAGATGGTGGTAATTCTCCTGTGGTACTGTATAAACTAAGCAGTGGGCTGGTTCTGTGAGCACCAGTGACTAGTCTCAATCCATTATTGTAAACCGCATCCAGACTTTTCAATATAGTTGTGGTTGCATTTGAGTACAAAAAACTTCCATAGTTTAGTTTAGATTCTATGGTCGCTTTAAAGATTTGGAGTAACACGCTTTGATTTCCTCCCCATTCTTGGTGCGAAATTACTTTTAATACGTCAATGGATTTTTGACACGCATTCTTTATATACTTTATGTGAGGAATCCATGTCAACCTTTTGTCTAATATCATGCCTAGACATTTTATTTCAGACACAAAGTTTAACTGTATTGAATCTAGATATAGCTCAGGATCAGTTTGGTTTCGTTTTCTTGTGAAATGAATGCATTTAGTTTTTTCATTGCTTACTTTCAGACCGTTTGAGTTGCTCCATATTTGTAGAGTATTTAAAGCATTTTGGAGATTGTTCCTAGTTTGTTCTAGGTTTGAATTTGAACAGTAAATGATTAAGTCATCAGCATATAAAATTGTTTTTATATAGTTGTTCATTCCTTCAGTTATACTGTTAATGGCTATCAAGAAAAGGCTTACACTTAAAACCGATCCTTGTGGAATTCCATTGTCTTGACTTCGAACTTGAGACATAACTTCATTTATTTTGACAGAGAAAGTTCTATGTGTTAGAAAATTTTTAATAAAATGTAACATATGACCTTTAAACCCCCAATCGATCAATGTTTTTATGATTTGAAGTTTCCACACCTTATCGTATGCCTTTTCTATATCACAGAAGATGGCGATCAGATGATGTCCATTAAGGAAAGCATTCCTTATATCGTTCTCTAGTTTAGCTAAGTTATCGTAAGTACATCTGCTATTTCTGAACCCACTTTGTGTTATGTTTAGCCTGTCCTCCTTCTCTATGCACCACATTAAGCGTTTATTAACCATTTTTTCTAATAACTTGCACAATACGTTAGTCATGCTTATGGGCCTGTAACTAGAGCATTCAGTTTTCTGTTTCCCTGGTTTCAGTATAGGGACTACCATTGCATTTCGCCAACTTCTTGGGAAAGTTTCAGTATTCCAAAGATGATTATAGAAATTTAGTAGCGAAATTTTTGCAGATTGTGGTAAATGCTTTATCATTAGAAAATGAATCTGATCAGGACCAGGACTACTATCTTTACAATTTTTTAGTGCATGTTCCAATTCAGGTAAGGTAAAGGTGATGTTAAAATCTTCGCTGTTGTCCGAGGATGAAGTAGAGGATAGAACACTGTTATTTAATTCACTCTCCTTTCTTGATTTTAGTTCTAAAAAAGCATTTGAATAACTGTTATTACTGGATACATTATAGTAGAATTTACTAAACTTTTCTGCTATTTCAGGTGTCGAAGTAACTATGCTATTATTTATATTTAGAGCTGGTATATGAAACGCATTGTTATTTCCTTTAACCTGTTTAATTCTGTTCCATAATTCTTTATTGGTAGTCATATGATTAATTGAGCTTATGTATTTAGCCCAAGTTGTTGCTTTGCTTTCTTTAATAATCCTTCTAGCTTTTGCTCTAGCTTTTTTGAAAGCTATTAGATTGTCTAGCGATTTGTTTCTGAGGTACAAGTTGAAGGCCTTCTTCTTCTCTTTAATAGCTACCTTGCATTGCTGGTTCCACCATGGAATTGTATATTTGTTGACTCTTGATTCTTTGGTTGGTATCGATTTTTCAGCAGCTTCAAATATTTGACATGTTATCATTTCAGTATTGGTATCGATGTCGTTGTGTATAGAGAAAGATAGGTTGTTATGTGTAAAAATTTCGGCGAAGAGTGCCCAGTTTGCTTTTTTAAAATCCCATTTAGGTCCATATGTTGGCTGAGGTTGATTTCTCGTGTTATACTTAATTTCTGTTAATATAGGTAGATGATCACTACCATATGGGTATGGCAGGGGTAACCAATTGATTGCAGTTTTTATTTTAGTATGACAGATTGTTAGATCAATTGCCGAAAAAGTTTGTGTTCTTTCATCAATGCGGGTAAAGGAACCATCGTTTAAGAGTGTTAAGTGGTCAGCTTCCAGAATTTTCTTGATTTTCTTTCCATTAGCATTTGTTTTGTAACTTCCCCACAGATAGTCGTGAGCATTGAAATCGCCTACAATTATATAAGGTGTTGGGAGATTATCTATTACTGTTGATAAATTGTCGGTGTTTAGTTCATAATTTGGAGGTACGTATATGTTACTGATTGTTAGTTTCTGTGGAGTATATATTTCAATGGCAATTGCTTCCAGTTCTGTATTTAATTGTAATTCTGCAGCGTGAAGGTCTGTCTTAATAAAGATACTGACTCCTCCACTTGCGTGATTTCGTTGCCTACAATAATGGAAACCTTGATAGCCCTTGAGATATGGATTTTGATTGTTTTTGAAATGCGTTTCCTGTAGACATAGAACGTCAGGATTGTTCTCAGATAGGAGAAGTTGAATGTCGTTGAGTCTTGTGTAAAAACCATTACAATTAAACTGAATTATTTTGAACATTTAGGTAGATAATTGTGAATTATTATAGTCTGATGGTGCATCAGACATATCAGTGTTTGTTTGTAGTAGCTGTTTATTTATATTTGACATTATTCGCGTGAATCGATACTTTATTTTTCTATGTTTAAGCGAAGCGTACATATCCTTTAAACTTCTTAATAGGAGGTCTACATCTTTAGTATATTTTTTTGTTACTGCTAACGGGTCAGGTGTTGAGTATATTTCTTTTATAAACAGTTTTAGATCTTTGAATGATATTTCGTACCTGTCGGGGTGTGCACTTAGTAGATCCTTTAAGGGTTCTAATTGTTCATCTAAGGAGGGTTGATTTGTAGAGCTATCGTCTTCTGCATTTGTTTGTATTTTTGAGGGTGTTTTTTTCTTCTTTTTATTTTTATTTCCTGTTTTTGGTGTAGGCGGAGTTTCATGTGAAAAACTATTTGTATCGCTATCGGGCTCATCTTCGGTCTTATTAGCTGTGTCATTGCTAGTTGAATGTAATAGTCTCTTGTTTCCTTTGTTTATAGGTATCGGGTATGTTGTTTCATTATTTTGTGAACTACATAATTCTTGTATTTCAGCATCCATAAGATTTGTACATTCTGATGTAACCTGACGAGGTGGTATATTTGGTGTTTCTTTGTCTTTGAGATTGGGGCATGCTGATGCTGGGTGTCCTGCTTGGTGACATTTGTAACATTTGTTATCGTCTTCTTGAATATATATCCTATACTGATCGTGTTCAAATGATATTATTAAGGAATTCGGTAGGGTCTGATTTTCATTTGGTGCAATAAAAACATATCTGCGAAAGCTTACAATATGAGCATATTCACTATCACCTAATCCAGCTCTGATAAAATATATTGGGGATACTAATTTTACTCCTACGTCGGTAAGGGTTCGTTCTAGAATTTCATTGGGGATAATTGGACTCACGTTAGATATGATGACTTTTTTTGCTGGGTTTATAAGTCGACGTATCTCTACATTTCCGTCATTTATTTTTATTCTTGGATTGTTGTCAATAATATTATCAACTATGTCCTTATTCGTAAGATAAATGCAAATTCTGTTATTTGATAGCCTAGAAGCAGCAAGTATATTTTTTGGATTGACAAGTTTGCCAACAGCATAGATATAATCTTTTATGCTAATTCCATCGACTGCATTCATAACTACCGCCTGGTCCTTTTGTGGGTATCTAAATGGGGTTACATCTTTAACAGCTTTTGCAAAATTTTGCATCCTGTTTGGCTGAGGGTGAGACACGATGGGATTAATTAATATTTGAGAGGTAGCGGAGTTTCTGTGGCTGGAAACCCCACTTTGTTCGATAAATTTGTTCATATCGGTTGCAGGTGCATTAACTGCAATCCCGTCCATACTGATTTTGGTGCATGACCTGCAGGTCACGACCGTATGATAGGTAGTTAACTTATCGCTCTATATAGGAAGGAATTGTTAGGTAGGTATCGAAAAGGTGTGTGTACTTGCGTTTGCGGTAAACAGTGAAATAGGCACCCGTCGCAGAGGCACAAAACTACGTCCACTCGTTACCCACGATCACTCGGAACTCCTTGATTACTTTAGTTGCTGCTTCTGATTAAGTGCGAATTAATTGCAACCGGAGATAACAATAAGAAGTTTTTTCACTTTCTTTAATTTGCCACATTTCTCTCTTTTTTTTCTTGTTAACCTGTATTACCGTGGACAGTCGCATTCATAAGCGTTTCAATATCTTGATTTTTAAGAATTTTTGACAAATCTTTTTAAAATGTTCGTAATTTCAAAGGTAGCTCGTCACGAGCTTGCCTGCCACAGAATATCACTACAAGTATGTCGAAATTGAAGACAATACAGAGGTCTATAAACACTAGGGTAGTATAAAACTTCTTCCAGAAAATATGCAATAATTTAGACATATACATTATATTGCAACCTATCCAGATATTCCACTACCAAATCATCAAATTTGCAGAAATACTTAGTTATATTGACCAAAAATGGAGTTTACATATAAAAAAGTAGTAACAGCTATTAGTTCAGTCGTTATCTGAATAATTACGATAACACAACATTGAAGTGTTCGTTCATATTATTCGATTTTAATGGCTTATACTTGAGATGTTATTACGTAAATTCACTTTCTATGTAAAATAAAAAAACATCGAAAATACATTATATCACATTACAAAATACACACATGAAAAATGTCTAAGAAACACACAATTTAGTCATATACATTTCTAATTCTACTATTTCTAGAATAAAATTAAAATAACGTTTGAACATAATTATTATAGTGGCTTAGAAAATGCTATTTTCTTACCTTGCTTGTTTACATTTATGCGGTCAAATATGCTTTTGTGGTGCTTCGAATGTTTTCTTCTGCAGCTTCCTTTGTAGTTTCAACAATTTTTTTCGGTTGTGTATAATAGTGGTGCAGCGTGACCAATAACGCTGTCATTTAAGCCGGGATAAGATGTTTCGGGCAATTGGTATTATTAAAGGTGGTGCTAGTAAAGTTGATGATGCAACAGCTTTGGCAAGAACAAGAGGGAGCATTATTAATTTATTATGGCTGTGTTATCAAGAATCTAAACATCTATAGGAATAGCATCCAGGAAAATCGCGAATTACAACGCCGATTCAGGATAGATTTTTAAGGCTAAAAACATTATGGGTTAGTGTTCTACAAAATACACCTGATGTAACATGTAACTGCCTTCGACCGAATTCTTAGGAACAAATTACATGCAGTCAATCTTTCTTCTTGTCGCCCTCTAAGATGTCCATCGTTTGAACCAATTGTTTAATTAAGCAACACCTTCTTGGAGATTGTGTGCTGGTGAATATATGTCATCATTTTTGTGACTGTCGCTGTGTCGTCAGCATACATGGCACAATCAGCATTGGGTATGGTTGGAATGTCAGACATACATATATGGCCAGCGACTCTAAAAGTGTTAGTATACTCTGAGGTTGTTGAAGAATTTTCTTGGTTGCTCACCACATGTTGCGATCCCCGCGGTCTAGGTTTCCTATATAGTGATTGTGTGATTTGAATCTATGTTTGTCCAGGTTTTCTTTAACGATTCTAATTAGTTGGTTAAGTCGGGCTTTGGTTACTGGGTTCCACGTTCTTTGCTACAATCTTCTGATCCTGTTTTTGTTTAATTAAGTTAAATATAGCAGGTGGGGGAGTTAAGTAATTTGATTATCTACATAATCGGTTTGTAGTAGTATCATTGTGGATTACTTGAGTAATATTCTGATTGAGTGTTTTAGTGGCACTGTTAATTTCCACGTATGAGGTAAGATTTGTTGGACATGGCAGTAATTTATTCATTGAAATCTGGAATTTTCAACCTAGCGAACCATTTATTAATTTGGGAATTCAGAGTATTGATGGACCGATAAGCCAAGAGCTACGGTTGCTGGTAAATGATCAGAATCGGTTTGGTTAATTGGAACAGGTACATTTTTATGAAGAATTATATATTATATATCGGGAAAATAATCTGATCGGAATGGAAAGTGCGTGTAATACACAGGTGTTGCTATTTGTATTCCTAGTTCGGAAACAAACTTGTCGAGTTTGATATCGTTTGGGTTCGTTTTTCTACAATCCCAGTGGGATTTGTGGTTCTAAATATATTTTCAAGTTCATCTCGCTTAAGTTGTCTATTGGGTGGCTTATATCGGAAGATTAGTTTTATAGTGTTATTACTTGCCATTGTCATTTTTATTACTGCTACTTCTATGTTGTTTATATTGTGTACGTCTAATGGTGTAATTACGAGGTTATTCTAATATTCGGTACCCTAAGATCGCAAATTTTTCGTTGTGGATGAAGTAAGTGTGTTTCTGTCACATATGCAATATCAATGCTGTGTCTTGCAAGAAATGTACTCGTATATGTCGATCTTTGATTCTTTAGCTCTTTGCATTTGAACTATTTAGTGTTAACGTGTGTGGGGGTTTATAATTATTTTCCGTCATTGAAGAACATTGGGATTATAGATATTATTCAAGTTGTAATTTGTTTGAGATAAGGTGATAACAGTTGTAAAATATTGTGAAGAATTTTTGATACAAACGGATTAGGTTTGGTTGTTGATTGAATGTTATTTATTGTCATTAGCAACATTCTGGTTATTGGCCACAATATCAGCATATGTAGAATTTGGGGTGATGTAAGGACCTTCCTTATAGTTGGCCGCATGGCAACCCCCGCAAGTAATAGATCCAGGCTTGACCTATTTATGTGCTGCTTGCATTTAATACATTGTGGGGACAGATGACAGTAATTTTTATGATGCCCCACACGTTGGCAGTACTGTTACGTCGTGGTTTAACAGTGACTAAACAATTAAAAAATCTGTGTAAATTGAATATTTCTTTGACTTTGCAATAAATGACATAGGTACTTTCTTTTTACTTCCTTTTACAATAAAGGAAGTATTGGATTTACCCTAAAAATTTGAAATTGAGTTTTCAACAGATCTTCACGTTCTAGAGTCCCCTGAACCCAAAAAACATTTTTTTTTCATTGGTCTGTCTGTCTGTCTGTGTGTGTGTCTGTCTGTGTGTGTATCTGTCTGTGAACAGAATATCTCAAAAACGAAAAGAGGTATGGCGTTGAAACTTCATATATAAGTTTTGTGTACTATGTAGATGAGACAGCAAGATTTTTAAGAAAATCGCATAACCGAAAGTAGGTGTTTACTCTTGTAATTTTTCAATTTTTCGATTTTTTCAAAAACGGCCCTAACGATTTTTTAAACTTTACATTTTTACTAAATTTTTAATGTGTATTGATGTGAAATAGGTGATTTTCCAGTTGAATACTTCTAAAATGGGTTTCTTTTGTTTTTTTTTCTATTTTTTTTATTAACTCCTATTGTAAATAAAACACAACGTATATTATTACATTTTTGAATTCAGCTTAAAATTCTAGAAGAAATTTGTCTCTTTAACTAACGCTCTATTTTGTACCGTTTTTGTAGAATTTGTAATTTTTGAAAATTTTTGACAAATGGTTAAAAATTAAAAATGAAATTTTTTATTAATTATAAGATCACTGTAAAAGGAAGTTGTGTGAGTGTATCACACCAGATTTTTGTTATTTGATCACGAGCCTTAAGGCTGCAGAATGTATATAGGCTGTAATGCGATTCTACTTCCTTTCGAACCATTCGTGCGTTGCTCCTCCATTTAAATCACTGCACTTAGATCGTTTACGCGCGGAAAAATTGATTCAAGAAGCTGTAATTCCAAGAAGGCGAGCACTAACAATGTTTAGAAGATATATCACAACACATTAATATCAAGCGATGCCTATTACTTGGGTATGGTAGCGTTTTACTATATCGACACAGAATTTGAAAAATTGGTTCTGGTTTAAATGAAAATCTAATGTCAGTTTTTAAGCTTTTGCTAACTGCTAATTCACTAACAATTTTATGACATTTATTTTGATTTTACATTTTTTGAGTACCTCATGGTAGAAAGTCATAGGATTAAGAAGAAGAGGAAATTACAACTCTGAAAACTGAGATGCATGGAAAAAATATCCTCACGATAATTGTGATTTGTACAAAAAGTCTCTTTCACCTTTCGGTGTCGAGGATCATTCATTTTGTACAGAAGGGCAACAGAGATAACTGCCACCTTGAAATAGTATTATTACTCCTCTCAGTATTTATACAAATAACACAACTTGTGTATATCAGTTTTTGAGCAGTCCATACCTTATACAGGGTGTCTGTTTCTCGACCGTAAGCTTGGGGATACCAGTTATCGTAAGAGATACCATGTCTGTTAAATAAGGGAAAAGTTGCATATTCGAATGCTGAATCTATGGCGTAGCCAGGGTTCCAGATAAAGGGGTCCATACATTTATATACACAATTAACTACTATTACTATTGTTATTGTTACTTCCTTTTACAATAAAGGAAGTATTGGATTCACCCCAAAAATTCAAAATTGAGTTTTCAACAGATCTTCATGTTTTCGAGTCCCCTGAACCCAAAAAACATATTGTTGTTCATTGGTTCAGTAGTCTGTGTGTCCGTCCGTCCGTCTGTGAATAGAATATCTCAAAAACGAAAATAGGTATGGCGTTAAAGCTTCATATATTAGTTTTGTGTACTATCTAGATGCGACATCAAGCTTTTGAAGAAAATCGTATAACTGGAAGTATTTTGTTTACTCTTGTGATTTTTCAGTTTTTTTGATTTTATCAAAAACGGCTGTAACGATTTTTTTCAAACTTTACATTTTTATTAAATTTTTAATGTGTATTGATGTGAGATAAGTGATTTCCCAGTTAAATACCTCTAAAATGGGTTTCTTTTGTGTTTTTTTTTCATATTTTTTTATTAACTCCTATTTTAAATAGAACACCCGGTATATTATTACATTTTGTAATTCAGTTTACAAGTTTAGAGAAAATTTTGTACGGCTTTTGTAGAATTTGTAATTTTTGAAAATTTTTGACAAATGCTTAAAATTAAAAATCTAATTTTTGGCTAATTATAAGATCACTGTAAAAGAAAGTTGTGTGCGTGTATAACACCAGACTTATTTAGTAGTCTGGTACGTAAGATTTAGATCAACAATTTTTCTGATAAAATCTATTTAAAGATTCACCGAAATCGCAAAAGCGTTTAATCATTCTAACATAATTAAAACAATTATGAAAAATCTATGAGATGCAGATACCCCATTTACAGTTGTACAAGGTGGCGCACAGCCGACTGATACATTTTAAATCACTGTTGGAGTAAAAATAATTCTTTTAAAACAACGAAACATGGATTTTATAATAACCAAAAACACCAAATTTTATTTTTTAAATATTACATCAGACAGGTGGCCTTGAAGGTAATGCTGCACGCGGTTGAATACCGAAATGCCGTTGAAAATTGCGTCTTGTCTGTGTAATGGATTTAGTCTCATAATTAAACCGAACTGCCACTGTACGATGAACTAAGGTCCATTGCTCCATTATAATTACTAAACATTAACTTGAAAAGTTACACTAACTGTTGCGAATAGCAAAGTTGTGTTAGCACTGTCACTTCGACAGAAAACCAAAAACACAATGTATCAGTCGGCTTTGCGCCACCTTGTATTATCATTTGATGGACATGTAGCTTTAACTGTTTAAGTTGTCCAACAACTACGGTCAGTTTAAACATTTTAAATCTAGTTATGCAACTGCACATGCAGCTGTGTGATAGATATTTTGATTTTAACTGGCGATTCCATTTCAGCATTCGCCTTTACGTAAACAATTTTCTTTCTAACTCTATAAAACTTTTTAATAGACTCCACATGTTCTTCAAAAAGATGACGTATTTTTTATGTTCTGAAACATGACAACTTGATGTAAAACTTTGAAAATTGGTTATATTCTAATTATTGAATTTGAAAAGTTTTAAAGCTCTTTATACTCTGTAAAAAAGAAATTTAATATTATAGTCATAAAAAAAGATTTTAGAAAATATATTTGCGTCCATCAACAACAATGAAATTAATTTCATTTATATTCTTTCGTTTCAATTGGCTGTGTTATGACTATAATGACCACCTCTCAGGGTTTCACCCGGAGTCTCAGGTTTTCTACACCGCGTCTCCGGGCTCCGGGTTTTGTAATAATTTCTCCGGGTTGCACTAACTTTATAATAATGTCTAAATATAACTTAGCCGTCAATTATATCAATGAAAATAAAATACGTTTTATATAATAGTCGGAAACTTTGCGCGTGCGTATCACGTATCTTGCTGTTTGCCTTTTTCTTAAATAATAGGAATATATTTCCAATTCAACCCTTTAATAGTTAAAACGCAAAACTGTTACTTTAGATTCTTTCTCGGTTCAATCGTATTCAACAACCATTAGAAATTTCATATAGGTAATTAGGTTCAGAATCTTTGCGTATTCGTTTTGTCATCTAATTTCATTTGATTCTAGAGGTAATTTTTCGTTCTTTAGTGATTCTTATCTCTTGGGTCAATAACGGTTACATGTTTCTTTTCAAACCTCGTTGTTTATTGTGTTCGCATTCAAGTGTTTAAATTGCAATTTCTCACTCGGAAAGTAATTCACAAAAATCATAATTTTTAGGTAACTTTGAGTCTTTTTTTAATAAAATCGTTATTATCTCCAAAACTGTTAACTTTAGAATAGCGGTTCTTAACCATCTGTGTTGACGCATCCCTTAGCATGTTAGTTGTTTCTCAAGTACCCCTGAATACTATTGTATTCATAATATTAGCATAAGCTTTATTATTGTATGGATGTATGTATGTATTATCTATAACCTCATTTTACCTTGCGGTGTAGAGGCTGATGCTTTATGAGCTTGCATCTGGCGGTACAATGCTCAACTTGCCTGGGATTTGGGATACAAAGTTGGAGCGCGCCTTTTGTGCTTGCGCAGCAACCATTGTGTGAGGCGTGTGTCATAGTGATGTGTTGACCTTGTTACTCTATGTCTCAGCTTTATTATTACAAAATAAAAAGTCATTGATGATTGAGGGAGCATTTTACAAAAATGACATAGAAATACAAAGAATGTCTATACTATTTTTTATTTATACTACTAAAACAAAAAATATTTATAAAATATATAAATCTATACCTCAAACTAACAATTGTTTAAATTAAGAGTGTATATATTTTTTGGTAAATTAATTTAGAAAATATATAGATACTAGTACTAAATTTAATGAGACACCTGTCAAGGAGATATTTTCTACCAATATAAAACTTACATAAGATTGAAAAAAATGTATATGGCTTTATGGTGTTGAAATTGCCAACCCATAATGTATTTGTTTTATAAAAAACTATTGGTTTTAAGAAAAAATTAAAACGACCTAAAACATGTTCAAGTAAAAATGGTTTTCCAATACATTTTTTACCCAAATTTTTGTCTTTTACGAATTTTTGTTATTTAGTCTCTTAAAGCCGTACGTAAAAATTAAAACCATTTCATAAATAAGCTTTCTACTGGTAGAAAACATTTGCCAAATTTTCATTTGAATATCCTTTCCCAATTTACAGTGAAATTATATAAACCTCATTTTAACCCCCCCCCCCCCTCCAATAGGATCTCCACAAAGGTTGAGAATTGAAACTATGCTTATACGAGT
Source organism: Agriotes lineatus (assembly GCA_940337035.1). NCBI lineage: Eukaryota > Metazoa > Arthropoda > Insecta > Coleoptera > Elateridae > Agriotes > Agriotes lineatus. The sequence goes on from OW679202.1 coordinate 18,835,599, forward strand.
ATGAAATTTGTTGGCCAATCTGTGACGTACGATATGGGCAAGTATTTGGTTACACCCTGTATTATGTTCGCTAACCATTAATAGTAAGGAATGAAAACATTGTTTTTATTTGCCTGCTTTTTGTTCTCTATAAACATTTTGCATTTCTCATTGATGAAAACCTTTTTTTACTCGCGAAGGATCTCAGGGTTTGTATAAATTTGAAGGTGGTCACCCTAGTTGTGACAGAACCTACATATTACGATTATTTACCTACATAAAAATAGAATAATAATAACGATAATGTTTCTCAAATTTCCTGGATAAAACATACGGCATTCGGTTCAAGCCAAGAGAGAGACAATATTTTGCTATTGCTAGAATCTATTGCTACAATTCTTAATTTTGATATTTACTATCACTGTGTTAGATATAACGGGGGAAAATTCACATTGAAGGTCTTTATCTTTTGCACAAATCTTTTAATGTTTTTTTAGTAATTATTGGCAATCGCCGCTAATCGATATAAAATCGCAACAAATCTTTGGTAATTTTTCTAACTCTTTGATATTGTCGGGAAATTTTTGAAACCTCTTGGGAAATCGATTAGTAATAAATATTTGCTAATCGTTGATAACATTCTCTGACGATCTGTAGTTTTTTGAAATATTCAGTTATACCGATGGTCTATAATTATACAGGGTGTTTGTAAAATAAGGGGACACACTTTACAGACGTAGTCTACTATCAAATATAAATAAAAAGTTAGAAGAAACTCGTATCCACAAATTATTTTTTTTTCAGATACTAAGCTTGAAAGTCTTTATATAGGTAATTGAAAAAACAATTTATTTGGTTTTTATGACAACAAACTAAATTCTTAATACAAACTAACAACAAAAAGCTATTGATCTTCGACTAGATCAGATGTTCAAAGCGTCCTCTTTGTGATTTGATCTTTAAAAAAACATACCCGTTTTTTCACGAAGAGAAATATTCATCACTGAAACTGAATTTGACTTATTTCCGTCAAATTTTAATACTACACTCACTTGATCAACAACTTCACTTTTGATAGTATTATCCACGTTTCCAAGTAGCGTAAACCATTCAATCATGATTATCCAGAATTCAAATTACTTTAAGAGTGACCAACTTTAAAACTTTAAAGCTAAACAGAATGCATTCGTGGCCATAGGTCCATCAGATTTGATTTATTTTTGATTATGGAATACTTCTGTAAAGTATATTCCCTTATTTTAGAAACACCCTGTATATAACAGAAATGCGATAGCATGAACAAAAATACAAAATGCACTGCTTGAGTAAGAAAGAGATAAATGTAGAAACAAATATTTGAGTAGGCTTGACGCTCATTTTAATTATGACATACCTATGTCAACTAACTATTCTAACTATAATAATTTTTCTTACTCAAGCATTCTAATTTTTAGTTCATGCTATCTCATTGCTGTTATATATAAATATGGTCCCATCGGTATTTAGTAGACATTAATAATATTTGCCAATCTCTGGTAGAGACAGTTTTGGAAATATTTAATGATGACAAGATTTTCATATGTTCTACAAAAAAAATAAATTTACTTCTCTATAAACATGTAACTGTAGCGATACGACGGTTTTTCGTTGCAATTGTGTTACAATCTAGCTTTATAAGCACGTTACCATGGAAACGGCTGTCCTCAATCTTCTAAAATTATTTAATTTTTGATTATAAGGTTATGGGTATACTGCAGTTGCCTTTGAGTGTACGAGTACTGCGGTGGCGGGGTGAGAAATTTTGGTATCACAGTTCTGCAAGAGACGCAATGACACGAAAGCGAGAAAGGAAAATGCTCCTCGCTTTAGGTTATTGAAAAAATGTATAATTTGCCACAAATTAATATAGATTTCAATCATCACTGCTAGTTCTATTGAAATTTAATGGTAGAATTTTCACTTTGAAAGTTGTCCTTTTCAATTGCTTGGAAAATAGAAATGTGTATTAAGGCGGATGTTACGTGGTCCCAATTAAGAAAACCGCTTCTTTATACGAAGAAAACAAAACTGAACTAGTACTGTTGTGATTGCAGCCCCAATATCATAGATATGATGTAGAGTTGTAGACCAATTTCTTTTTGATTGGCTATTTTAAAGCTCACGTAGTACAAAAGGGACGGGAAACCTTGTGCAAACAGTTAAATCTCCAATTAAGAGAACACATTTGAAAAACTGGGTTGCGTTTACGCTGCGAACGAAAGACGCCCGTAAAAAAATCTTTGCTTGTCATTTGCCCCCGGATAAAGGTTTTGCATGCGAATCGCAAAATTTGAATATACCTATAATAATTTAATGAACGAAATAACCATCACTGACACATTGTCTATAAGAATACACATGTAGTTATAAATGTTTATGAACTCTATGAGCCCGCCTTATTCTCAATAGATTCACAGCAACTAAATGTGTTAAATGCATGCTTTTATCCTTATTATAAATTTAATGTCACAGGCATACCAATGTAAATGTAATGCAAAACAGTGCACATTAGAACGACTTTCGAGATTGGACCGTGTCATTATTGAGATAAGAGAAGCTAACTTTTTACCTACTTTTGTAAGGGGCTTTCGCTTGGCCAATTATAACTCGAAACTGCCTTGATTAGGAACTGCCCGATGTAGTCAGACAAAGGTAGTTTCCTAACGCCCGTATTCATAATCCGTACAAGTAGGGACAAGTAGGAAGCAAAAGAGCACGGTAACTCAATGCATTATACAGGCCACAAGCGAAATTATTTGCAAGGGCATCCAATTTATATCTTCTCTAGCTGTTGAATCAGACGATTTGCTCGCTAGCTTTAGTGTCAGTCCTCTTTTTACTAAGGCTACTATTAGAGACTCTGTATCTTTGTGCGTCTGACCGCTACCGTTACCCCCTACAACCGCTTTCGCATTATCTCAGGTGATGTGGGCGTCACTTAGACCACAGTCTATAATAGACTGTGTTTAGACTAATTTTTAACTAAGTGAAACTGGAACGCTCGGGTCGGGAGTTGAACTTTCGCCAGAGCGCTCCATATTTCGCTATGCCCTCGGTTGCAGCGGCAGTGACCACTGGACCACCGAAGGCCCTACCGACTTTGTACCTAATCATATTCTAACAGTTGGTATCAGACTTATTTACAAATCTCATAGAAAAATACCCCTTTTCCACTTATTTTATATTCCAACATCTCCATGAAATACTTCGAAACTTTGGAATCGTCAGAATTGAAACTCAACGTTGGTCCCGCGATGTTAACGCTACCTTCATTTAAGCACTAGTTAACGACACACTATCCACCTTCGTAAAACATTTCTATAGTCGACATCCAACTTTATCATGGAGATAGAAAATATCCTTACTGACCGATATCTACACGCCGTTTCAGGCCATCATCCAATACGGAAACTTCGTCATTAATTTACTCATGTACCGTGCTGTCTCCATATCTCAACCCAATAAGATCCCCCACTGAATTGAGTTATAATTGGAAAGCCTTTAGAGGCACCGTTTACCCTGTTAGGGATATATAGTCGGCCATCAATCAAATCTAAGGGAGCCGATCCTCCCACCGCGACAGGTCTTATAACTTATAATCATCAGGTCACCAATCGCTAGGCAGGTTTCTTAAAATCTCACAAATTCTCTTTTCGCCTAATAGTACAGTGAGTAGCATGTCGTCAAGAGGCATTTACAAAGTTTTCTAGTCTTGTAATGGTATATGTGCATTGATGAAACTGGACGTTCAGTCAACATTTATGAACACCAGCGTTAACTTCGGTCAGGTCTTGTGTCATCATCACCTACCGATGAACACTGACGCAATACCGGGCACAATATCTTTTTCAATGAAACTTCTATTATCTGCAAATCCTCATTGTTTTTAGGAGATTCGCGAAATAATTGAAATTTACCAACACCCCTACTACCTTAATTGAAACGAAATCTATCTTCTTCCTTCTATATGAAAAACGCTTTTCCTAAGTCGTGCCCTCCGCCCTCTCCTTCACTCAGCCTTGAAAACACTATATATTTCGACTTCTTTTTTCCGATCGGTGGAAGAGTTGACATGCTCTTCTATCCCTTGTCGTTGCAAAAGAATTTCGCATCTGGCGTGGCTTACACATTGAGTTGCTGTCGTATTTGCTCCCTGATGAAGCACAACAGCACAAGAATGGCAAAGATGGAGAAGATACATACAAGTAAACAATCGTCCAGCAGTGGAAGCAAATATTCGATTGATGATGATATTCATATTATCATTCATCTTAGATCTGTTACTAAATTGAATTAGTGGGTGGAAGTAGCATACATACGATTTGGTTGTAGTAACTCTAAGCGTTCCATTTTAAATATATGTCCTTTTCTAATTTTAAGTAGGGCTTTAGGTGTAGAATTTCTAGCTATACAGAAGGCAAAACAAAACTATTTCGATTTTTAAAATTTATTATAAAGGAGTAATTTGTTCACCTGCCTCTAAGATTCGTGTGGTTTTGCTTTATATATCTAAAACTTGTTATCGCTCCCATTTGTGGGGAAACTAACAAATATCCATTTTTCGTGATATAAACACTTAAGTAATAATTATTTGCATATATTTTCGGAACGAAATTCAGAATATGTCGATTTTATGTTTCAGGAAAGTTAGGGCTAACGAACCTCGGCTAGCAACTGTAGTAAAAAAGAACATGCAACTTTTGAAATGAAATTATACTTCTGTTAGCCTTAATCGATATATACTATGGGTGCTCTAAACACTAGTAAAATAATTTAGTTTCTTCGGACTAAAACTTGTTTTATGTACACCTAATTGGAGTTACATGTTTTGTCTTCAAATGACAAAGATTAGAAATAATTATAATCTAGTAAACACGTTGACGATTTTACTTCGTGATAGTGTATTATTCCATAATCGAGAATCCGTTAGTTGAGTTGTATTATTAGGCCGTATATAGTAAACGTGTATAAGAAAATGTTCAATGTCCTCAACTTTTCAAAGAAAGATACATTTGCACTATGTAACAGTATCTGAAAAGCTTTTCTTGTAAACTATTCTCCTGCTAGGTCCTAACTGTCTGAATTCAAACAGGAAAATTTGTCAAAACGTTGAAAACATACGGTAATAATAACTATTTATGTATATTTAACATAGCTTTGCTGCAGAATAAGAATACAAGAAAGCGTGCCATACCAGGGATGTTTGAAATGTTCGCGGCCTAGCATAGAAGTAATTATAACAGGTTAAAAATAAGTTTTATTTTTTTACATATTCTCCTCGAAGCACAATACTTTTATTCCAGCGAAGTTCCAACTCCATTATCCCCTCGTAGACTGATTCGTCGAGATCTGCAAACTATGAGTGTACACCCATCTACAACATCTTATTTGATGTAAAATGTTGCCTTGCCAAGTGTTTTTTCAAGTTTGAAAAGAGATGGTACTCTGATGGGGCAAAATCTGAAAAATACGGTGTATGCGAAATCAAGTCGAAGCCCAGTTCTTCAATTTTGAAGGTTGCAATTCATTACACCCGGTCTTTTTTAAATTTTTGGTTTCAATTGGCCCAATAAGTTAACGTAGTACGTCCCAGTTATAGTCTAGTCCTTTGAAAGGTAGTCAATCATGATGATGCCTTTAGTGTCCCAAACAACTGACGCCATGACCTCTCCAGCCGAAGCGACCTTGTTTGACTTTGTTGGAGGCGAATAATCTGTGTGCTACCACTGTTTTGATTGTTTTTCGTCTCTACCGTGTAGTGATCAACCTATACTTCATCTGTAGTGATAAATCTTCGTATAAAATCACGTGGGTTCGTCAAAAACCGGCCCAGATACTGCTGGGAATTTGGTGTCTAACTCGTTTTTGTTCCTCAGTGAGCAATAGCGGACGGTCTACGACCTTTCCGCGCAGCCGATTCGGAGCTACCTATTCGGCGTAGCCTTTTCGGCGCGAACCTGTTTCAACGTGAAGCCGTTTAGGCGCCAGGTCGTTTCGAAGCGGGGTCATTTCGGGGCGGAGACAGCTCGGCGCGAGACTTCTTTGGTGCGAGACATTTCGGCACCAGGACGCTCCGGCGCGAGTATAAATATTTTGTGGGTCTACGTTTACAATTAAATCGCACATTAATAAAACCTTATATTTTTTACATTTCCGTATGTGGTTCTTTCCGATATATTTGAGATGCTAGTACGCATAATATAAATTGAACTTAAATTAAAATTACTAGAAAATGTTAACCTGTGCGTCAGAACACAACACTACAATATAGTGTATCTTTATGTTGTCTGCAGAGAAGAGTTTTAAGGCATACGTCTAAAAATATCGAAAGGTTAAATAATACTTAAAGAGATATTGCTCTTGTTACGGTCTAAAACCGGTTTTACGACACCGCGCCGCCTCATACAAAAACTAAACGGTCAGCGCGAACGATATTTGACGTAATTGAGACAAAGATTCACCTAGGCCGCTGTCCAACCCGCAACAATAATGCCGGCTAAACATTAGTGGAGCAAGGGAGGGTTCTTCAAGCGATTACTAATGTGAAACGGCCAAAGGGGCGGTAAACATTGATAAAATTGAATAGGGCGCCACCCGGTTTCATCGACATAAACGGAAATACAAGGATAGACCCAGAGAAAACCGGGAAATCAAGTAAGCCTACTTTCTAACTCTGCACCTTGCCTTATGTCCTTTAACAGCGGCAAGCGTCGCTAACCTACCTGTAATCCTCAAACACTCAGGCTTCGCTGTACATATATCTTTACACAATAACCTGAAAGTGGGCATGCACAGACTCGTTGTAAATTATAAGGCCTCAGTTCAAATAGCGGTCTATTGGTCTCACACATGTAAAATTGGCGATACATAGGACAACAAAAGATTAACACACAGATCTGGACTAAACTAAATATATATATATCTCAGCTGGGAGGCGCTTTATCTCTAATTATAATTACATGGTCATATTAATTTTCGTTTTACAACAGGCCTCGGTAGGCAATTATGAGTTTAATTACACAATAAATGCGCTCAAATTAGGCCAGCACAGATAAAGGAGATTAGTTATGAATAACAGCAGCCAAATTACACTGCGTTTGCGACAAAAATAGTTGCAAGGGTTTAATTATTAATGCTAATTACACACACACTACCTTTTTGGGGCCCGCCAAGCGAGGGGCGAGAAGGCAGCTAGCGGCTTGTTTATTGCAACGGACGCTCGAACGGAGGCGTGAGAGTCGAGAGTGGTACTTGCGGATATTCCACCAATGTGGCGAAGACTAAATCACGTCCGACCTGAGACAAAGAAACGGCGAGACCGAAGATTTGGACAGCTCTGAGATTTTGATCCCCAGTTTGGGAAAATGGCCTATCTCGGCCCTACAAAATGATGCAAAACTGGCGGTCATCCGAATACACAAGCACCACCGCGAACGCCACTGGAAAAAGGCAACAAAAACCACCTCTCGCTTTGACAGCCCGAACACAAGTCACAAAAGCAATTAGCCAAAACACATTCAACACGGCCGCCCGCCGACACACGAAGCGCCAGGGGCGACGAATTTGCCCTCGCACGACTGTACTGTTTGGCGGCCGGACACGGCTTCCCAAAAACAGACACCAAGCCAAGCTTCGCGCGCGAGGTTCTGTCACGCCAGCAGATGTGGCCAATCAGAAGGCAGCCTGCAACAGCTTGACAACACGCTATATCGGTAGACTGCGGCAGAAGTTAAAATTATCCTGCTTGCTCTCATTGACTGTGTTTTTGAATATGGTGAAAACAAGCTTTCTTACACGCGATGGGGCAAACAGCTGCACAAACAGCGGCATAGAGATTGGAGTGGCACGCTACACCTTTTAGCAAACCAAAAGCTACGTGCGTGTCAACTTTATAACTTTAGATGTAAATAATCGTAAACTTTGTACTGAAACTAGTCCAAACAGGTGGCATATCAATAAAACGTAAAAATGGCCTGACACTCTGTATGTACCTGCTCTAGTTTATAATTTCAAATAAAAGTAAGCACAAATTAACGTGGACCTGCAAAAGCATTGATTACTTTCCAGATGTGTATATACAGCTTAACTTGTTTTAGCTTTGTGGTCTTGAAAATAACATTTACCATCATTTCGGAAACACCCTTTATACTCAGTGATAATTGCTAAAACAATACTTTTATTTTTATCTTTTAATAAACTTTGATCCGAAATTTCAGATATGTTTTGTTCTTTAATTCTTAATATCACTCTTTATTTAAAAATATTTAGGGCATTTCAAAAAATTATTCTTGTGTTAATATAAAATTCAATTTGAACATCAAAATATTATGACCATAAAGGAATACTATTCCTAGTTTTACACGACACAGAAAAAAATATTCTACAAAATTGTTGTTCAACGTAAATGTTGTCCAACCAGCGAAGCGAGTTAGACAATTACTAGGAGTAAATAAAACATTCATTCTTGCAACCTATTGCATGCAAAATGTTTGGTACTTTTATAATAAACACAACATTTTAGATATTCTAGGTTATGTACGTTCATAAAATTGGCCAGAACATTTTGGAATTTCAACTTGACTATTATTTTAATAATTAGTGTCTAATTGCAGCATATTAGCATACTAGGTGCCGTAATTAGCACACCTATATTTTAGAATTTTATTTTGACGCTGGCAGATTTACGACATCTGAACCATTTCCGAATTTTAACTCCATTATGATGTAATAATTAGTGCTTAATTGGATGTTACCGTTTTATATATAACAGTACCATAACAAGAAAATTTACCTCTACGTTTACACTGTTGCGTACGTGCAACAAGAATTCTCCATTGTCTATTACGGTAATAAGGGAGTATGCGCTCGCGACAGCTCAAGTCGAAGACGGAAGTAAGTTCCGACAAAATAAATAAGATTACCTGTAAATGATAACTTATAAAGAAGCCATGCCGTTGCCACCTTCAGAAATATTACTTTCAGACAAAACTGTAACGGCGAATCTAGGTAAAACAAAATCACAACAGAGAGGGTACTAAGACCATTACTGCAAGTATAATTGGATCATTGGTTCTGTAAGTTCAATGCATCAAGTACATTTAAATAAAGTGAAAGGCAAATATGAAATTACGTTTTAGAATAATCCCCCATTTAAATATGAATTCATTAAGCGTTTAAATAATTAAACATTTAAATAATATATGAAACGTAGCATATAAAACAATGAGTGAATATCACCCCCGAACGTTGACTTGCGGTACATGGCTATTGAATACACTAGTAGTCTAATTTGCTACTCTATGACCGCGTACAATACCGGGTAAACCGTATTATACGGATATGTGTAATTAAGTGTCTGCCAGTATAGTAAAAAAACTCAAAGTGTGACTCGGGACATGTGACAGCTTGAAAATCGTTCAAATTCATAACCAATATAACAAGATCTTAATGATACTATCTATAATGATCTATAAGTCATTTGATCAGTGAATAATAATAATAATTAATTAAACACCTTAAACTATAACCTTTTCCAAAACTTTCTATATTAATCATAAATCAAAGCGTACGCTATAAAACAAATTAACATTTGAAATCTTTGCATTCAATGAATACACCAACAATTAAATTTAAACTTTGTAATTACTTATACTTTGAATGATACAATTGTAAATGACCCAATTAAATTAAATTCCTAAATAATTACTGGCACACCTAAGGGTGCATAATGAAACAAATTAAATACTCGAAGTATTTGTACATCTTTGGTAAGAACGGGTGTAAAAATATTCGAAACACTTGGAAAACTATGGTACGAACGAAGCAAGTTGAAATATTTGTATTCCAAGTTCAACGGAGAGGGGCACCACAATAATACAGCACCTGGATTTACAATGATATAGATGTACTAGTAAATCACCTGAGCTACGCTTCGGTTCGCTAATTTAAGAGATATTTATTGGACTTAAAAATAAATGCCATTTTCGCAATCAACGTCAACCATATCGATTTTTAGGTTTATTTACCCATTTTCACCCCCTAAGGGGTTGTTTTTCGGAAAATCACGAAATACTTGTTTGCTTATTTGTTTTTAGAAGTACTCCTCCGAAGTTTCAAGTCGAAATGTCTATTTAATATAATTTTTTCATACAAAATTGGAACCCTTATTTTACCCCTTTGAAACAATAAAGAAGCCGACCTGCGATTAATTAATAAAATTAAGCAATGGTAGTAAAAATCGCAGATCAACCCCCCTACAGTTTATACACCACGGCAGCTCTGAAAACTCTTTACTCACCGCGATGGCCCTAGCTAACTGAAATTTCGGCGGCCTTGGATCGTAGGTTCAAATCATCAGCTGTGTACCCTGGAATGTCTTCAAAAAAGGAAAGGAAATGGGCGCCAGAAATCAAAAGATTTCAAATAATAAGAGAAAATAAACTACAAATGACTGACGTTTAATTAATAGATAATAAAAAATCTTGAAGTGTCAGTAATAATTAATCAGGATAATTAAAATGCAAATAATGTGATAACAAAGTTGTGTACGTTAACTGAAGGTTGCGACACGCATAAAATCAAGAACCCCTTTCGGGTTATTTTAATAACTTTAACAACACATTATTCTTGGGTAAGCTTATCACAGTCATTTAATAAAACCTTCTGTTAGGCTATTGAAAATAAAAAAGCGTGACTGTATCTTTTACAGAGGGTCAATACACATCAAAATAGCAACTTTAAATACTGAGCATAATTAAATATAAACATAAAAATTTAAATGTAAAAAGCAAGAGCATGTATGAAATTGAACATTACATATTAATAATTGTATAAATGTAAAATCCAGGCATTGAAGATAATTTGAGATTTAATCCCGGGAGTAGCACTAACTAACCTCAAAACATAAGCTGGACGTGAACTCCGTGGATGCGCCGAAAATTGCTGCGGAAGCATCCTCAAAAGGCAGCAAATACGCCGAACCCAGCAGGTGTCGAAAATGCCATAAGGCAAGCGCCTTGGCCTCCGAGATAAACTCGTGGTTGAAATTGGTAATTAAGAGCTAAGAAAAAATGTAATTACTATGCGAATAACAAAACAGAAAAGCGCAATCGTACCTGATCATAATCAGCCCTTAGGAACACACTGCGCATTGAAATTGGTTGAGCGCACGTAATTTGACTTGAACAAACATAATTTAACCACGCCGGTCACGGCGGGCCAAAAATAGCAAGTGCGAGGTACGAACAATTCGTTCCCAAAGTAAGACTTGCACTCTGATAAGAGATAGCGCGGGAATTGCGCTGGTTTGGAAAATTTAAGAATTTGAAATACAAAGGATTTATAATTCAAATAAAATTATACAGGTTAGGCCTGAAATAATTGGATAAATGGCGAAACAATTAGGCGAAGCCAAAAAATTGTTTCACCTTTAGGGGTTGAATTTCGAAATATCCTTCCTTATTCCTTGTATACATCATAAAGGGAACCTTTGTGCAAAATTTCAGCTTTGTAGGTCCAAGGATTTGGGCTGTGCGTTGATGAGTCGGTTAGCGAGTCAGGACTTTTTTTTATATATACAGGGTGTAGAAATGATTTATGCACCATAGGGTTTTCAATAGTAATTTCTTTATATGAAAAGATCTGCTTTCCTGATTATTTTAGAGCAAACTTATAAATACGTTGTTTGTAGAGCAAACAATTCTGCATCCATTTATGCCATAATTTTTGTCATTTTACGTCAGAAAACATAATAATGAAAGAAACTAGAATTATCATTTTTTCAAAAATCAGTGCAAATTGTGAAGTGGTGGTATGCTGGAATCAGATCAGGTGCAATAAGTGCCATGGTTGACGGTACATTTGACAGATGCAAACAAATCAACAGCAGACTAATTTGTTGATGCTTTGAGATGCTTTAATAATTTCAAGGTTCCACTGATTTGTCTAAAAATGGTAATTTTATTTCTTTAAATTTTCGGTTTTCCGAAATGTAAAATGACATTATGCTGGCATAAATAGATACAGAATGTTTTCTCTACAAGTTTGCTCTAAAATAATTAGGGAAGCAAATATTTTCATATGAAAAAATTACCATTGAAAACCCTATGGTGAGTAAAGCATTTCTACACCCTGTATAAGAAGATTCATGTTGAACGTGGAGATATTAACTCCAAGAATGACTACATCGAAGTCGGCTGCACAGTAAAGATCGAATGCTACCTTAGACACCTGTAGCTCCAGCGCAGCTCCTTTCTTTGTATGCGACAGCGTCCTCGAGGTGAAAGGGCAGGTTCGTAGGTGGCCACCTGAAAAACGATAGGAATTGCGAAACAGTGGGCTTAGCGAAGGGAATCAAATGGAAATCGACGTTGTAGAACTGCTTGTAGTTGGGAGGCAGTGCCGGCGGGATGGAATTGGCTCAATAACCTTGTCAACTGCAGAGCAATGCCGGCCCTCCGGAAAAAACTTTCCTATTAAAGTTTCAAACGTCTTAAAATTCCATACCAGTCATCACATTAAGCCTATAGGTACACGAGATCACAATGAAATGCAATTGTATAAGCAAACTCAGCCTAAACTCTATGAGATGTTACTATCAACTGTACAAGAATGTGCGAGTGTTTATTTATGTGAGCAAATTAAAGTACTCTGAGAGCGATATAAAATGGAAATCATTCAAGAAGTTTATAAAGAGCTACCAGGCTACAGAGAGGAAGTAAAGAAAGGAGTGAAGAACAAAAACAAAGCATAATGAAACAATAAATCGCTGAACACTGAACGTAATCTTAGAAGTACTGAACTGATGACGTGTTTGTCGATAGTGTGGATAGTGCAAACGGGGAAAAGATTATCTCCGTGGTATAAGCTGTAGGAAATGCGATTTGGTTTTAATCTGGAGAGCTAGATGATCGACGCATGCCATCGGCTGGTGAATAAAGAAGGGCGACCTTCTCAAACTCGAGCTACTATTATGAAATTTGTTCGACGTCTGGACAAAGATGAATTTATTAATAAAAAGAAAATCAAGAGGAATCTAAAAAAAGCGACTTGCATGAAGACTATAGGAAGCTTGTCCATCAAGTTAATTATATTTACGTAAACGAATCTCTTACGTCCTTCAACCGATTATCGTTTGCTAAAGCTACGGATTTCAAAATACAAAAGAACATACAATTGTTGTGGACAAGAAATAGTAACATTTACGAGTTTATGCGAGCTAATGAAGAGAGCAAAGTGTTTAATATGAAATCTGTTAAAGACTTTACCGATGTCAACTAGAGTGAAAACTCTTATTATTTATTATCAGAACGTAAGGGGTTAAAAATCCAAAACCGAGACGTTTTAAAACTTTGTGCCCTCTGAAAATTTTGATCTAATTATTTTACGGAATCCTGGCTTAATTCATCGCTAGAAAATAATAAAATACTAGACAGTATCTATACAGTATTTTGAAACAACCGCGATTTTTTAAATAGGTGTAAAATAAATGGAGGAAGAACTCTTATTGCGATAAAAAATTTGTATGCTGTTACTCGGGTTCAATATGGAAACTATTCTCGGCGAACTATGGGTGCGCGTTCAAATTGGCAGTGAAATTTTCTACGTGTGTGCTATCTATATTCCGGTGTCTAGACTACCCAAATATGAAATATTTTATAATAAGTTATTAATAATTTAGAGCGCTGTTATTCGAAAGAGATCTGTTGATAGTTAGTGATTTTAATATACCTACGCTATATCCTCAAATTGTAGATAGTGTAGAAAATAACATTGATCGAGAATTTCAGGCATTTATTAATTTCTTAAACTTATCACAATTTAAAACCATATTAAATCATAGCGATAGGATACTTGATTTTGTGTTGTCAAATGTACAACTGTTAGTCTGCAGGTCGCAGGACCCATTTGTACCCATGGACGGTCATCACCTAGCGCTACAATGTTTCGTTCAAAGCGCAAATATTTACTACGTACAATTATTAAAAAGTTGATTTTCTAAAACTGTATTTAATATTAAAAAATTCCAACTGGAAGATTTTAATGGAGTACACAAATGTAAACGAGGCAGTAGATCGGTTTTATGCACTCTTATTATGCACTGGATAATTCAATTCCAAATTCAATTGCAAAATTTCCGGTTTGGTTTAAAAATTCTATAAACAGGAATATAGCCAGAAAGTCACAACTACGCAGAGAATTAAAATATAACAATCAAAATGCTCAGTTAACATAAGAATTTAAACTACTTAGGAAGGAAATCAAACTCAAAATAAATGTAGAATATAAAAACTATTTCACTTTAATGGATGAAAACATTAAAAATAATACTAGCAAATTTTGGTAGTTTATTAAAACAAAGAAAAAAACGAACGTTATAGCTAACAATATGCATATAAACAATGCACCATTAAAAACTGACTTAGAAATTGCTAATGTTTTCGCTAGAAATTTTGAGTTCGTTTTTTTGCAACATACTACTCAATATGGTTGTCAGCAAGAAAAAATATAACTTTATTTAATGTTGGTTGTAACAGCCCAGAGTATGTCGAGCAAGAACTAAGATCTTGCAAGTCTAAGAAATCGATGGTATCCAACGAAATTCCTATCTACTTTTATAAAGCATGCTCCGAGTTACTTGCAGAATGGATGGCAGTTCTTTTCGATCTTTGTGTAAACACTTGCGATTATCCTGATCAGTGGAAAATATCAAAGGTGTGTCCAGTTTTTAAGAGTGGGATAAAACTAATGTTATTAATTACAAACCGATATCTCTCTTACAAGCATTTGAAAAGGTATTCTACATTTTTTTCATAAGTTCAACGAATCATTGTTAGTGAGCAACACGGTTTTAAGCCAAAAACATCAACATGTACCAACGTAATATCATTTCCGCAGGATATAGCTGATGCTTTGGATAAAAATCAGTATATAGATGCGGTATATACTGATTTTTCCAAGGCATTCGACAGGGTTAACCACGCAATACTGTTGAGTAAATTACCAAATTATGGTTTTGATGCTGCACTGATTAAACTCATTGAATCTTATCTGAGTAGTAGATGGTAGACGGTCGTTTATAAGGGAAGAATACCAGAGAGATATAAGGCTATATCAGGTGTCCCCCTAGGTTTTATTTTAGGGCTTTTACTCGTTTTATTATTCATAAATGACCTTCTGGAGGTCGTAACGGGATCGGAGTATGCTATATTTGGCGATGATTTTGGCGTGTGATTGACTCAACATTTTCCTGTAAGGAGCTACAGTACGATATTAATAAAATCTTTCAATGAGTCAACACTAATCTACTATGTTTCAACGTATCTAAATGTTCTAACGTAACTTTTGTACGAAAATAGAGTACGAGTACTATCAACTATCATGCTATTTTTTGGGTATTTTGCCACACTAAAAAATTATATTGTATATATTAGTTAATGTTGATAACGGAAGTAGATTTGTTTTCCGAAACGTTCATGTTTCAATATTTTTCACTTTGTATTGTGGCGAAATACTCAAAAAAATAGCATAATATCAACCAGTGGCGTAACTTGGTACCTGCAGACCCCGCTGCCGTGGGAGGGCTCTGAGCCCTAGGGGGCCCAAAAGGCCCTCTAATTTTCTTTTTCTTTCATTCAATAAAAGCAAGCAGGAAAAATCTTCCTAATTTTATTTTTATCATAATAGGATGCCACGCAAATAGCAAAAGTAGCTTTGAATTGCCGGCGTTTAAATTCAAGCTGACATAGATTGTTTTGTAATATGGGGCATAGGGTAATGAAAGTGTCGAATTTCCTGGAGTCGTAAGGCTGATTTAAGTTGATGTAATACCGCCTGTATTGTAAGAATACTATAATTTAACATGATCATTAAATGTTGCATTTATGGATTGTTTTGACGCTTATCCCTATCCTCATTCTGTTAGCAGCAGAGTTGCCAACTGTACCGTAATTACCTCATTCGTAATCCGTAAGTACTTTACGAACTACTATCCCGTAGAGGCGAAAAAAAAACGCCACGATTGACAATATGTCCATTATTGTTTACATTTGTGCATTTTAACTTTGTGAATAGTGAAGTTTTGATTTTTTTAGTAGACATTGGACAGTTTCAATTATAAATACGTTATTTTTCTTTTGTTTAAATATTGGCGCATGTGTCGAACCAGTAATTACTCAACCAATTGCGTTACGTTCATTACCCTGTGCATAACCACAACTTGGTGATTAATGATACAGTTAAAGGTGTAAGAGAAATTGAATCTTTTTTTTGCTACTGCTCAAAACATATACACATTTTTTGGATTAAGTATAAATCGGTGGGATCTTTTAAGTTCCATTACGAGCGCATCCGTTACGAAATTAAAGAAACTTAACCTTATACGATGGTCTTCCAGAACTCAAACTCTGACCGCAATTGAATTACGTTTTTAATATATTACTGATACTCTGAATAAAACAATATTAACAAAAAAAAAGAAAGAATTCGATGACGAGAGAAAAATTCTAACCAGCGTCGATAATTTTGAATTTGTGATTCTTTGTGTTTTAGTGAATAACAATTTGGGGGAATTTGACATCACTTCAAAAATGCTATAGAATCCACACACGGACTTGATGAAAACAACAACCTGTATCATAAAACCTCTAGAATATTTACAGAAATATCGACGTGAGTACCTCAGTTTTGAATTAGAAGCAACCAATTTAGCCAACTTTTTTACTTTGGCGCGGCCAGATTCTCGACATCTGAACCATTTTCGAATTTCAACTCCATTATTATTGTAATAATTAGTACTTGGAATGCGCAACTTTGCACTAATCCAAATGACTTCAAATATGTTAAAATAAATGATATTACCATGGTTAAGGTTGAAAAATGCGCACGCTGTATATAATGTAAGTTATTTGAAAAACAAAATATAGATGTGTTTGATAGAAACAATCACGGAATAAAATATTTGGAGAAAAAGTACAGTTACACCTGAGATTACGTATTAGATTGTATTCATTACATTACTGTATACAGTTGTTAATTATTTATACTGTGATACATGAAAATGAAGAAAATATAAGTTATATACTGTTTGAGACTTTCGCGGTTACTCGAACTCAGTTCTTAGTGCGACTTTCACTCTGATGATGCAAGCTTCAAGGTCTTGTGAAACGTTAGTCAATATGGATTCACAAACAGCAACAAGGCCAAATCTGCCTAAGTATCCTTGTTCTCAAGATACTCAAACAACACGAGCCACCAAAGAGCATGGCCATCGCGCGGGTTTTGCTCGAGTTCACAAGATGCAAGGCACATTAAGCCAGAGAATGCTGGGTGTTCATCTACAAAGACTACGCGGTCTAAGCCGAAATTCTATGTTCTATGCACTGATTGAGTACTGCTGACATTAAATTGTTTTCCAGAGATTTTTTTCAAAGGAACAAGATTTCTTCGATTCTTTGGAAACTATATAAAAATTGCTCATTCCAATGCTAAATTCTAAAACTAATTTCTATTTCAATGTCATTATTATTTTTTATAATTACTTATTATTGTCTTATAATTAAAAAAGAACGAATTTAAGGTTTTTGTCGGATACTAAAGAAACATATTGTTTTACAATTTATTTGAAAACTTGGTGTACATAATTTTAATTTTAAATTATGTATTTACTTATTTTCAATTTTAAGTAACGCATAAATGTCTTCCTATTAGGTTAAACACGTTCATTAAAATAACATAAATTTCACAAGGACACAAAATTAGCAAAAGGAAATAAAACAATAACTACATAAGTAAAAACATTCACCAAAATCACAAAAATTGTTTAAAATGCTGCCCCTGCTTTTCAACACACAGTAGCGCACGACGAATCCAATTTCTCGAGACTTGCGGAAAGTGTTCTCGCAAGTCCTCTGTAGCAACTTTGATTCGATGGCGCACCTTATCAACGGTATCAACTTCAGTTGCATGTACCCGGTCTTTCAGGCATCCCCATAAGAAGAAGTAAAGTGGGTTGAGATCAGGGCTGCGTGGGGGCAATTGAATAAATCCACCCCGGCCGATCCACCTTTGCGGAAAGGTATAATCTAGATAATATTTTACAGGACGACTAAAATATGATAGACAGCCATCATGCATAAACCACAGGTTATGTCGCACAACCAATGGAACATCTTCTAGAAGTCCTGGTAAAATTTCTTGTAAAAAATGCAAGTAAGAATCGCTATTGAATCGCGCCGGCAATTCGAAGGCCCTATTAAGGTGTCGTTCACAGTTCCAGCCCATAAATTTAAACTGAAACATTGCTGAAAGTTACTTTGGCGAATCGCATGAGGATTATCATCAGCTCATGTGTGAGCATTGTACCAGTACCAGTATGTTTGTTGGAAAACCTGCTTCTGCTTCCGTACAAAACAGCTGCCGCAACGGATAATCGTTGGGAGTAAGTCCTTGTACCTTTTGGAAATAAAAAGGGTTCAAACAGTTCATCTTCAATGCATAACAAACAAAGTTCTGACCAACATTAGCTTCCTGGGCAATTTGGCGTGTACTAGTTGTCGATTCAGCATCTACCTTTTTCAGTACTTCTTCTTCGACATCAACCGCGTGTTGATTTGGTCTTTCCCAATCATGACCCTTCTGTGGTTGTAAATTCCTAGTCTCTTTTCCCCTGGAATAACCCGGAGAAATGTATTTTCGGAAGAGGTCGGTTTATTTGAAAATTGTTCTAAATACATACGCCTTGCCCGTGCAGCACTTTCATCGGCAGCTCCATAAACCATTATCATGTCCATGTATTCATCGTTAGTGTAATTTACCATTTTATCCGAACTAATAACTTAATAACACTAATAACAAATCTGATGTATTCAAATTTACTGAAATGTCAATTTGGCACTTTCCTAAATTTCAACGGCAACTTCCCTATTATTTTTTAGTTGCTACAAAAATTATTGGGCATTAAAAGGAAAGATTAAGAAACCGTAATTTTTATTTTACATTTATTTTAAATCATATTTTAACTAAATGTGGTTCAGTTAACTGAAATATCCCCAATTTAAATTTAAAACATAAATTACCTAGAGAATTTCCAAACAACTACTTCTTATTTAACTAAGCTTTAACTCGTTGTAACGTTTTAGTTATTGCTATTTTCTAAAAATTTTATTAATCAAAAATGTTTACTTTAGTCTAAAAATATCCTCCGTAAGTTAGAAATCACCCTGTATAACGAATTATTTCCGGGATTGACTCTGTCATGGTTGAGAAAGAAGAACTTTACCATGGCGTGGTCCAATCCCGAAAATCTTTTGTTATATACGAAATTACGCCCTGCTACCCAATGATTCCATATAAGGAAAAGTGATGAAATTAATTTCACATGGAAAAGAGTAACAACGGAGGTATAATTTCTGTTGAAGTCCTTGAATAGAGTACTCCGCCGGGGTAACCATCATACTTTTTTCAACTGTTTAATCTTTTATTGTAGCAAACGTAATGCCTGAGTTCGGTTTTCGAAAATGTAGGAATGAACGCCACGACTGCTCGGAGAAACATTAGCTTTTCTACAACGATTCTGTTCAGAAGCTCTTGCAGTTAAATCTTGCTTTGATGAATTTCACCGTCGCAGTCTATTAATAAATAGTCATTTGCATGTTATTTGTACGTAATTCGTCCTTCACATGTCGTGACACTGGCGTTCCTTGTGCGAGATGTTTTCTCGTGGCACAGATTGTCTCGAAAGGAGATTTTCTCATCAAGCCAACTTTGCAAATATCTGCAACTAGAGTCGAAGCAAGTTGTTCCTACTCACAAAATAAAGTTTGTCTCGATTGCAAGTTTTGAGCATGTCGTCGAGGAACAAGCCATTGTCTCTGAATATGTGAAGACAATCTTCAAGGCGTGCGTCGCCATTGCCGTCACATTTATACAGCAGCCTACTTTGGCTAAGGTTCGCATTTCAACGGCGTAGATGTGTTCAAAGACCTTTTCTGGTATGCAGATTTGTTTGCACCTTTCGTTGCAAGTAATTTAGCTATTGTAAATATATTCACATCGTGGTTGTTTTCGATAATATCCTTGAATTTGCCAACATCGCAGTAAGTTGCAGCGAAGGTCTTAACAAGCGAATTAAAAAAGACACGTGTTTGACAATGATACTTTTCAACTTTGATTGCTTTCAGTTGACTGCAGTTGACATCTCTTATAAATCCAATTCTTGTAGTGCTTACTCGAGCAGTTTCTTCAATTGAACTGAAGTTTGGATTTAAAATTAAGTAACGAGAGCGTCGTCTTCTACTGGTAGGTGCACCTTCTCCTTTCCAGTTTTCAACAGTGTGGTCTAAAGTAGGGGACTTATCTTGACCTACTAAATTTACCTCCTTATTTCCAAGTCGGTTTTCTTGAATTATACATTCTGTTGGACTTGATAGATGACTATTTCCTTGCAATTGGTCTGAGGCAGGAAAGTTTTGGTTTCATTTCGGGGTAATTTCCTTGTCCGTTGTATGAGGGTAAATTGTAGTTTTAGCGGCCGCAATGCACGTTCCACCATCTAGCATCGTTTCGCAGACGTCTACTAATGGCTTTACTACTTATGGTAAAAAGTGAAGATTGTTCTCATTTCCATCATCAACTTCGACCATTTTCTTGCTTCTCGCCAGAAGCTCTGCAATCCAGGAGGTTTTATCTGATAAAGACCCTGCCTTTTTATTCTCTTCCTGTTCAGTGGTATTACTATCTTCCCATGTTGTACAATCGACCTGAACTGAAGAGATTCTCTCCTTCAACAGAGACTTCTGAAGATCGCACTCTGTTTTCCCGCCTGTAGATTGCGAAACACCTTTACTCTCGCTCGGTACAACGAGAAGTGCAAAAAGTATGCTACGGATTTCGTTAAGAGACTAGCTTTGGATCAGTACACAAATCCATCTTCAGTAGAACTTGCGACTCCCGCTATCTTTTTTTTCGAAGACATGGCCATCCGCAAGCAATCTTGACAAAGTAGGAAACGTCTACCCAAATAAAGCAGGCGGGAAGGCTTGTATGTTGGCTATTGCGTAATACTTGGAAACAAGCATTAACATACTGTTTGACGTTCTTGTGTTTGGTGAAAAAGTTCACTGCGGCGTTCAACAGTGTGCAGGAAAAACCACTGATGGCTTCTTTCGATGTTGGTAGGCCACTTCGAAGACACTCCGATAGCCAGTAGAAAATGACATTGCTGTAGTGTCTCTCAAACAGCATCTGTACAACCGGCATTTGCTTTGGTTTCCTAAGGTTACTTAAAATGCTGTTTGTTGCGTCAATGCAGAGCTTCGTGGCGGAAACTGAGTTCACAGTTTTATACACGCGTAACTGCGAACACGTCCAGTCTCTCTTTTGCTCTTGCTTAGGTCTTGGTATGTCGTAGCATGTCATACCATATTGTTGGCTGGGTTCTGCATCGAATGTATCCATCAATCTGTAAGCCTCTTCTTTTCTTCATCTGCAGGGACTCATTCCTCATCTAAGCTTTTCCTTTGGTTTCCAGATAATTTCTGCTTCTTGACGAGCTGTTTGGGCGCAATCGATGAAACTCCTAAACTCTTCCGGCATATTTATTTATTTATTTTTATTATTAAAACCTCTTCGGAAAAAAAGGGATATTCCTTAATAATTAGTTGTAATTGAACCTGACATTCAGAAGACAAATCATTCATCTGAATGTACGTTGGAGCGGTGTCGTGAACCTTATGCTCCTAGTGGGTCTATGCACACGATTGTTTTGTTTTGTTCCAGACTTCTTCGGAGACTGGTTGACAAACCTTGTAAGGATAACTTGACTAGTTTCTCTGTACAGCGCTTGTATATTTTATAAATTGATTCAATTTCTTGGAAAAACGTAAAGTTAAAGTCAACGCAAACGCTTTCTTTCCCCTTTTCCCTTTCCATTGCTTCTTCTCCATTCCAATCAGATTCTTCGCACTCCTCTACTTCCTTCGTATGAGAATCAGACCGCTCTTGTTCTTGGTGGAGGTGTGACGTCAGTTCAGGCAACACGCCTAAGGAATGTAAAATATTGCGTTTATTCTTCTTCACAAATGTATACAAGGCCTTTCCTGTAACTTTAAACTCGAGAGATTTACTAAGAGAGTTCCAAATAGCAGTAGTGGGAGCGGCGATACACTTATTGTGATTGGTTACAACATTATCACATTGCAGTAAGATACACTTTTCAATATCATCCACTCGAACAGATGCTTTTCTTCCGACCATTATGTTCTAAGATATCTAAAACTGGAAGTATGCTTATATTTTTTAATCATCATCTAAAGATGTATTGTAACACGCAGTATCGTTATTGTAGATGTTGGAAATGTAATATTCCTTGACCGTAGATTACCCAGTATTCAGCACATGATTTACGGAGAAGTTATATTTTTCTTATAAACTAATTAAATAATTGTAGGAAACAAAATACAGCTCAAATGAAGCTTCGTAAATTTAAAAAAGAATGCTATTAAATTATGGGGGGGGGGACTTATTGGTACTATGTTCGTTTTTTTTTTAATAATTTTTATGTGTGTTTGTTATTTGAAAGTAAAACCTGTTATACACTAAAAAATTGATTTATTGACAAAGTGAAACTTTTGCCAAATGTTTGAGTTTCATTTATCTACTAGGAATCCACGTCGAAAGGAAGCGAACCTTTGGACGCACGACATTGGACTGGGAAATTTGGATGCAGAAGTGTTGGTGGCGTGTAAAAAAAGGATGCGCGACAATTGGACGCACTTTCCTTTATAACAAGAGATCAAATAAATTTACAATTAGAGTCTCCTGTGATATGTGTTATACGTTTGGCAGTACTGAAGTGTATTGTCAGTCTATGTCAAATTCGAGATTTGCAGGTTAAGTTTTACGTCAGTCTGTGTCAAGCAACAAACAAAACCTAACCTACTAATCTCGAATTTGAGATAGACTGATAATACACTTCGGTACTGCCAAACGTATAACACATATCACAGGCAACTGTAATTGTAAATTTATTTGGTCTCTTGTTACTTATATTATTGTGAAGCAAGAAGCAAGGTCCCGGGTGGTGTAGCTTGAACAAGCGTCCACGTTCGATCAGCAGAGTTAAGCAACGCTCTCTCTGGTCAGAACTTGGATGGGAGTTCCACGGCTGTATCTCTCGGCGCCTCGTGATACGGCTGTCACAGAAATAGTTGGTCCCGGCGGTCATAACAACATTATGACTGTCGTTAGTGGGGTTGGAAGTCCCCATAAATGCACAGCGACGGCTATAATTGGCCTAACGGCTGTTGGCTGAGTGCGAAATAAATAAATAAGTGAGAATACGTACTTAAACGAAAATTTCAATTTATATGTATGCCAACGTGGTTTTTAATATTACTCAGAAGATGTTATTAGTTAAATCCGCAATTTTATAAATATTTTATGACAAGAGGAAAGGTTATTTACTTCCGAAGAAGTAATTACCTTAATACATTCTTTGTTAAATCCCTATTCCCTAATTCCTAATTCTAAAGTGAAAACAGAACAACACATTGCTAGCACTTTACCACCATTCACTAAAGAAAGTTTATTAAGACACTGCCAAAAGAATAAAAATGATCGTTTCAGTATATGGCAGTAGACCATTTTTACAATATTTCCAGTTAAAAAATTTAAACTTGACGATGTGACTGTATTCAATTATCAAACAAAAAAGTTAAGAAAATCAAAAACAAAAACTCCAAATCTTTTTTCTCAAAAATAATACTTTTCGACAGTATATATATAGAAAATTACGTAATATATATTGTTTTATTTCCATGATTTTTTTTGGAAGAATTAAAAAAAACGGTACCTACAAAAAGCTGTTTCCAACAAATGTAGAAGATTGCGTAATATATGATTTTTTTTTATTCGTATCGGAGAATTATAAAAACCGTCCCGAAAACGAAAAAAATTACTGTAAAGTACCACTTTCGGTTGGTCGACTTTAGTCAAAAATCATTGGGATTTCAAAACTTGTATTAGAAATAAAGATATAAATTTTCAGGCCGATCGATTAAATCGTCTGGACTGTAAAAAAGGCAAACACACAGACTGACAGAAACCATTTCGAAAAAAAGTAGTAAAATAAAGTAAAAGGCTTATCCCACGGCAAATCACATGGATTTATGCTAGAGATTCCTGTACGTAATTAATTTAACTGTATTCTTCATTTTAATACGTGGCCCATTCATTTTAAATTTCAAATTTAGCAATAATTAAAATAGTAAATAATGGGACAAAATATAAACGGCATAAAGCACTGCAAAAATTTGACAAACTACTAGAAATTGCAACAGAAGAACTTGAATTTACATAATCGATCATGGCGTCAAATTTTAAAACATTAATAATAAAATGAGTCTTATCGTGTGAATTGAGTTAACAGCAATAAAAATATAGTTGGCATTTTTGTACAAAATTGCAAAAATATTTAGTTTAGGGCTATAAATTAAACTTATAAAGATAAAAACTGAAAAAAATCAATTGGCTACTATTCCAGAAAAAAATATAAAAATTTACAATTTTTGGACTTTTTTTGGTCTCCCAGTTAGCATTTTTTAATTAGAAAACCTTTTTTGTAAGCTCGTTTCTAAGCTTTCAACGAAGTAAATGTTTTTAAAGACTAGTCGTCACTTTCTAAAAATTAAATGATAAAAATTTAAATTCTTGAAATTTTAGAAATTCTTGAATCAAATTCAAAATTTTTACGCCTGCCAGTTTTCTTAGATTTCAATTTTCAAATTTATTTTTAATTCGGATCATTTGGAGTACTTCGAGATATAGATCCACATTTGCTAAGTATGAATAGATGCACGTGTTTTTTTAAATTTAAACAGCTTTAGAGAAGATTGCTTTAAGATATCCAGATGGCACAATTTTCGATCTAAAACTTTAACAAAAAAATATTCAATTCGTTTAGATCTCCTTTATTCATGTCACCCATTAAATTTAGAATATGTTTTATCGGAAAAAAGCGGTAATTCCGGATTTTTTCAAAACTCTACTCTCGATAAAGTTTTTTTATACCCCTAAATTAAGGGGGCACAATTGCTAACTCTGTTATTATTGGAGCTATGAAGTCAGTTAAATTAGCTAACTAGTATTATTTTCTCTCTCCTGATTATAATGGTAGAAACAAAAAAATCTGTAAAAAGCTTTACCCAGAACTTCCCTCGCCCGAATTAGATCAATTTGCAAATTAAAAAAAAAATGTATTCCTCTGAAGTTTAAACTCGCCGCACCTGCATAGCGATCGTAACCGCATCTCCGCAGCGGATGTAACTGCGTCGAAAGTCCAACTGCGCATCAAACCTTATAGAAATAAGCGCGGCGCGCGCCTCTCTTCAACAGAACGGTCTTGTTGTTGAAACGTTTTTACTCGTTTGTGACATAATCCTGTATCGGTTGAGTCTTATTTCACCAAATGTAAAGCCTGATCTATGTGAAATTTATTACTTCATCCTATTTCAAAATTAACCCAAAAATAAACAAAATTTTATTTGTTTAAGGTGCTCACCTTGTATATATTTGTATGAAATTGTACCGGTATCATGCGAGGTAGATATATAATGTGTATGCAAAATATTGTCTTCCTCCGACAAATAGTTTTTCAGCTATACTGCCAACAGACAGACAGACAGACAGACAAATAAACAGACAGACAGACAGACAGACAGACAGACCGACAGACGGAATTATGAAAACCTCTTTTTCGTCATCTAGGGACCCTGAAAAGTGAAGATCTAAAGAAAACTTGGAAGGTGATTTTTTCGTGATTACAATACTTCCTTCTTCTTTCAGACGAGAGAAGTAAAAAAAACAATCAAACATTTAGTTTTTCGTTATCTTTAAAAATTATTTTTTTAATGGAATCAATTTCTCAGTAAAAATGCTTCTACAGCTTTTTTGATAAAATGTTAGATAACTGAGCTATTTAAAATTAACTGTTTAAAACCCTGTAAAATCAAGTAGTTATGGAAGAGAACAAAACGGTACAATAATGTCCAGATCATGCAAAAATTCTTCAAAATCATAGTCAGTTGTTTAAATTATTGTAATTTTATAATAAATTATTATTCTGTTCCATGGCTAAAAGGTTTAAAATAGTTATTTTTAAATATGTCGATTATTTTCAAGATTATTAAACAAATTCTATTAGCATCTTTGTTCAGAAATTGATTTAACATCGATTGATCCAAAAAACATAAAGCATTGCATTTAAAAAAATATACGTTTATAGAAATAACTTCAGAAGTGGATGTTCGATTGTTTTTCTGTTTTCACTATCATAACCAGCGGAAAATCCTACTAATTTTCTAGTTTAACCGATTACATAGCTCCAATAATAACGGAGTTAGTTCACGCTGTTAATACAAATCTTGCAATTACATATAAGGAAAGCATCGAAATTACTAACATATTCTATGCATTTGGATTACAAAAAAAATCACCCACTTTACTAGAGTACAAAAAATTCCAAGTCGTGTATGGACAACATCTCTACAAATTTTGAAATATAATTTGCAACTGTGGCCGTATTTCATCTAGCTGATCATAAAACTCAAATAATTAAATTCAATACTATCAAAAAACGAGCGACCTTCGTTTATAAAACCGTACCAAATGAAAGTTCTCGTAATATTTTCAAATTACCTCTTATCTGAAGATTGGGTAGAATTATATAGAGTTTGACTCAAACTGTGCAGTCAATACTTTTTATAAAATTGTTTCGTATTATCACAATTAATCTGATATTCTTATTAACATAAACACAAATATCAAATGTAAAAATGCCTCTATATTTACCAATCTCGAAAGAGTTTCTGCCAGGGAATATATAAATTGTCTTGGAAATAATTGGAAATTCAACTTCTATCGGCTCAATTTAAACAAAAAAATAATACAAATACTAACAAAACGACAACCGCAGTCGAGGCGATATACAGGTGCCGCATTAAAGATTAACATCCACTAAACGAAATAATTTCGGAATAGAATTATTTAATTCGCTTCGTAGTACTCTCAAAATGCCCCAACAAAAAACTATAAAGTTAAGCCTCAGAAACATCTTCTGGCCAATGTCTACTATGAGCTCGCCGATTTCAGATTTGTAGAAAATGAAATCTATCTTGTTTTATTGACTATAGTATTTTGTGGTTATTGCCGTGCGCCGAATCGGCTGGCTTCGAAACGTCTTTGCGTCGAAACGTTTACCGCCGAAAAGTCCTCGCGTCGAACCGTCCCCGCGCCGAAAGGGATGCGCCGAATTGGTCGCGCCGAATCGGCACCCTTCTTGCGCAGACCTTAGTCAACTTCAATTATTCAGATAAAATGTGATGAATAAGTTCAGTTGAGATACCCACAACCTCAGCTATCTCATGCATCTTCACTCGACGGTCTGACAATACCATATTATGTTTTCAGCCTCCCGTGCCGTTGATGGTCGTCCATTGCATGGGTTATTCTCCAAACTTTCTTTGCCTTGTTTGAAAAGTGCTGTTCATTTTTTAACCGTGGAGTAGCAAGGTGCAGATTCACCCAAAGTGTCTTCATGGATTGCTTGCGGCTGAAAACCTCTTTTAAACAAGTATTTAATACCAGCACGGTGTTGAACATACGCTTTTTCTATATCAGGCAGCAACGTTTTCAAATTATGAGAATTCAGGAAATTTAAAACAATATGAGATATAGAACAAGTTTGGTTAATAAAAACTAAACAACGCAAATCAATGGAAAACTGTTTTATATCTTTGCTGTACCTTTTATTTTTCTTCAATTTTTACCAACGTCCATTATTCTTCTTCAGTTTTAGAAATAGTTTCAAGGTTGGGATCGAAATGAGCTAATCGTAATGAAAATTAACTAATCGTAGCTATATATTGGCTAGATATAAGGATGTAATTGGAAGTAACATAAATCAAAACTGCAAAGTAAAATAATACCCTACAAGGTTATTAAACATGCCTACATGCTAATTCTTGTTCTTTCATTCGCGTCTGTCAGTGACTCCATTATATTCCTTTCTCCTCCAGTATCTTGCTTACATCTCTTTCCCAGATAATCTTCGACCATCTTATTTTTCCGTCTTTGGGTCTTGCCACTCAAATTTTCTCTATTTTTTATCTTTGTCAATTCTATGGGTATGCGCTAGCCATCTTGATTGATTTTTTACATTTGTTTCATTTAACAGTTTGATTCTGTGTTTTCTTCTAACTTTAGAACTTTTTAGCACTTCTCCATTTGTCAAGCCTGGTTCCTGCGAAAAAATCTTATCTCACTGATTTGTATATAGTATTGGAGTCTTCTTATTAATTTCCACGACTCTATACGTTAAAGTGGGTAGAAGCACACTGACTTTTATTTTCTTTGAGACTGCTGTTCTATTGACTATCGTGTTGTATAAAAAGTGTTGGAGAGGATATTTTCGCCTTTCTTTACATTATAGTTCCATCAGAACTAGAATCTGACAGAGTTTTCCATTCATCATTTTGCTGTGTTGTTACGTTCCTGTTTATAGTTTTTAATAGCTGTCCAATATCAGTTTCTGTCCTAATACCATTATCTGGCCCTCCTTGCCTTACCCCTTACAACTGCGCATTAAATCATTGAACAGTTTTCTTGATATTGTATTATTCTTACCCATTTCTATATGGCCTGCTCATCTTAAACTTTAGATTTTTAGAAATTCAGTGGTGCCCAGTTGCTCTATTACTAGTCCATAGATCGTCAATAACACAGTTTTTTCCATCTTCATAATTCGTTAATGTCAATGCATGGTACGCCTACTTTATAATAATGATAGTTGTGATGTTGATAGTACCCGCTCTCTCCAATAACGTTGACAACGGTGGATATTAAACCCTCACCCCTATAGCATTCCTTGAAAAGTTAAAAAGCTGCTTATTAGCTGGTTTTCTAATCGAATCGCGGCCTTCGATACTTTTATTCTCATGTTCATAAGCCTTATCCTCGTTGAAATATTGCTTCACACTATTTTTCAACTACGCTCTCACTCACTTGTTTAAAGTTGATACTTGATGGTTAATGTGAAATAATAATGAGATGATGTTCTTGTTTCAGATGTCCTGCAGCGTGACTGAGCGGGTGTCGGAGAACAGAGCTGGAGCCGGTGGGTGTCGCTTACGAGGCTCCACGAATAATCTCACGACACCCAGCTCCAAAGTTATTGCTACATCAAGTGCTACTACGGCAGTGGGAAACTTACGCAACAAGCCTTGTTGTCTTTGCTGGTGCTGTTGTTGCAGCTGTGGCTGGTAAGTTATTCCAGTTTTATTCGAATTAATAATTAATTATACGCCAACCTTTACATAGAGGTCTTTCTAAACAGTTTCTCTCAAATACGTTGAAACGGTGTCTGTAGTCCCAAATGGCTTATCATTGGAATATGTATTATCCGCTAAGTTTTGTTAACATTTTTCAACAGTTGATTATTTATAAAAAACTTAAAATAGATATGTTAAAGAGAAAACATTTATCTTTGTATTATTATTTAAAACCTGATCTGAATGGTTCACACCCTTGAATATTTATTTTCTAGTGTTTTAGTTCTTATTTATTTTTAACTTTTTGTGAGATTGTAAAGTTTCGATTTGGTATTCTTTGTTAAATGTTGTATAGTAAGACGATACATAAATCTTTCTCTCTCTATACCTATTATCGTTAAACTGAAATTAAGGAACAAGCATAACGTCCTAATCAGGCATTCTAAATGCAAATATGGGTATTTGTTTTGGTTACTGCCTACAGGTTGTCTAAATCTGACTAAATACACTGAGAAACTTAGATACATAAGTCTATAAACTACAGTTACCTGCAGCTCGTCAAACGAAAACTTTTATTTAAATTGAAGATATCGGTATAACTTTCAATGACTTATAATTTTCAAATTAACTTGAAGTTATACAGTAACAGTGTCTAAAATGAAAGTTCTCTCGGCTGTGTGCATATTCCTATATTAAAGTTCAATAAGCTAAGAAACAATGGAAAATATGTACCAGGCCTAGGAAATTACATACAAGATAGAGAACAGGCAGACTAAGTTTTAGAAAATTAAAATAAATTCCGATAAACGGTATAAGCAATAGAAATGGGTGATAATGTAAAATAAGCTGGCTGTAATTTAAAAAATATTGAAATATACAAACAAGGGGATAGTTACCGTGGTATCTGTGGCAGTATTAATAAATATAGTTGAATTATAAAATCTGTAAGTCTATAAAGTTGGTATATTGCGGAAAAACCATCGACTTAACATTAGGACAATGGTTGTCACTTGGAAGATACAGAGTATCGACTATAACTCTAGCCGATCTTTACAGGTGTGTGTTCTGATATCCATAATAATGAAGAAAGTGTATCTACGGGTGTGTCCGGACATGCTTTCTATATATGCCTATGAAGTTTTGACAGAGTTTACCAGGACTGAATGCAAAATTACAAGCTACGAAATATTGACAATTACAATTGTCTATAAAATATGTCAAATAATTTTCACGGCCAAATATTGTTTGACAGTGTAGTTTTCAAATCTACAAATCCCTTTCAAATATGTAGGGCTGAATATATACACCTATGCTTAGTTAGCTGATATCTACTTTATGTATGGCAGAGTAAACGTGTAAGACAGTTAATGATTAGGCGCTATCCAGCATAACGTTCATGAAGTTGGGCGGACCATTTTCGAATATCAACTGTGCTTAATTGGATTATATTAGCACACTGGGACCCGTAATTAGCACACCTATATTCATATGAGTTTTTGGAATTTTACTTTGGCGCGACTGAATTCAGGGCATCTGAAACATTTTCGAATTTCAACTTCATTATTATTGTAATAATTAATGCTTAATTGGATCATATTAGCACACTAGGTCGTAATTAGCACACTTATATTTTAGGAGTTTTTTTAATTTTACTTTGGCACGGCTGAATTCACGGTATCTGAAACATTTTCGAATTTCAACTCCATTATTACTGTAATAATTAGTGCTTAATTGGATCATATTAGCATACTGGGTCCTGTAATTAGCACACCTATAGTTTAGGAGTTTTTCACTCTGGCGCGACCATAATCATGGAATCCAGACCATGTTCGAATTTTAACTCCATTATTATCGCAATAATTAGTACTTGGAATGCACAACTTTGTCTTAATTTAAATGACTTCAGATTTATTAAGATAAATGAGATTCTTATGGTTAAGGTCGAACAAGGGGCACACTCTATATAATGCAAGTTATTTGAAAAACTTCAAAAGTGTAGATGTGTTTGATAGAAAAAATCACGGAATAAAATTTTTGGACAAAAAATTACGTATTACTTTGTAGTCATTACATTACTGTATACAGCTGTTAATTATTTATCCTGTGATACAGGAAAATTAAGAAAATAGTAAGTTATATAATGTAATATGGTCAAACGAATAAAACTAAAAACAGAGCACGTTAAACAACGCAATTAAAAGATTATCTCATATGCTTTCACTGCCATTGCCATTAATTATGTAAGGAATGATTATCGGGATTGCACTGTATCATGGTTGAGAAAGAAGAATTCTACCATGACACGGCCCAATCCCGAAAGGCGTTCGTTCCATACGAGATTCGTCCTGCCACCCGACGTTTTTATATAGGGAAAGCTACTGAAATTAATCGGACACGGAATAGAGTTGCATATAAGATACAATTTTTGTTGAAGCCCTTAAATAGAGTACTCTGTCTGCAAAACCATCATATTTTGCTCAACTGTGTAATGCCTTGCAGTAGCAAACGTAAGGCTCGAGTTCGTTTTCCGAAAATGTAAGAATGAACGCCATGACTGCTCGGAGAAACATTAGCTTTTCTATAACGACGATTCTGTTCGGAAGCTCTTGCAGTTGAATCGTGCCTTGATGAATTCCACCGTCGCAGTCTATTAATAAATAATCATTCGCATGTTATTTGTACGTAATTCGTCCTTCACATGACACTGGCGTTCCTTGTGGGAAAAGATGTTTTTCCGTAGCACACATTGTCTTGGAAGGAGATTTTTTCATCTACCAACTTTGTAGATATCTGCAACCAAAGTCGAAGCAAGTACTTCCTACTCCGCAGAAAACAAATTTCCTCTCAATTGCAGGCTTCGGGCATTTAGTCGTGGAACAAGACCCGTCTTTGAATATGAGAAGCCAAATATATTCACATCGTGGTTGTTTTCGACAATATTCTTGAATTTGCCAACATCGCAGTAAGTTGCAGCGAAGGCCTGAATAAGCGAATCAAAAGGACACTTGTTTGTCTATTATATTTGTCGATTTCCAACATTGCCTTCAGTTGACTGTAGTTGCCATTTCTTAAGAATTCAATTCTTATAGTGCTTACTCGAGCAGTTTCTTCAATTGAATTGAAGCTTGGATTTAAAATTAAGTAACGAGAGCGTTGTCTTTTGCTGGTAGATGCACCTTCTCCTTTCTAGTTTTCAATACTATGATCTAAAGTAGGGGGCTTATCTTTATCTACTAAATTTACCTCCTCATTTCCAAGTCGGTTTACTTGAATTGTAAATTCTGCCGGACTTGATAGATGACTGTTACTATTTCCTTGTAAGTGGTCTGAGGCAGAAAATGTTGGTTTCGTTTAGGAGTAATTTCCTTGTCTGTTGCAAGAGGGTAAATTGGAGTTTTAGCGGCTGCAATGCACCTTCTAACATCCTAATATGGGCCGGAATTAACTCGTCCACGCGGTGTGGCCTTTCCCCTTTCTTGATAATTCTGGATTTCTGTTCGTCGAATTCTCCTTCGACGGGTGTACTAAATGCAGTAATATTACCACACTTGAAACAAAGCAACATAACAGCTGACCACAAAGGAATCGTTTCGCAGACGTCTACTAATGCTTTACTACTTATGGTAAAAAGTGAAGATTGTTCCCATTTCCATCATCAACTTCGACCATTTTCTTGCTTCTCTTCAGGAGCTCTGCAATCCAGGAGGTTTTATCTGATGCCTTTTTATTCTCCTCCTGTTCAGCAGTATTACTATCTTCGCATGTTGCACAATCAACCTGAACTGATGAAATTCTGTCCTTTAACAGAGACTTCTGAAGGTCGCACTCTGTTTTCTCGCCTGTAGATTGCGAAACATCTCCACTCTCGCTCTGGCTGAACGAAAAGTGCAAAAAGTATGCTACGGATTTCGTTAAGAGACTGGCTTTGGATCAGTACACAAATGAATCTTATGTAGAACTCGCGAGTCCTGCTACCTTTTCCTCCAAGACATGGCCATCCGCAAAGAATCTTGACAAAGTGGGCCACGTCTACCCGAATAAAACTGGAGGGAAGGCTTGTATGTTGGCCATTACGTAATACTTGGAAAAATGCATTAACATACTGTTTGACGTTCTTCTGTTTGTTGAAAGAGTTTACTGTTGCGTACAATAGTGTGCAGGAAAAATCACTGACAACTTCCTTCGGTGTTGGTGCGGATGGCATTGCTACAGTGTCTCTCAGACAGTATCTGTACAACCGGTATTTGTACAAGCAAACTTGTACCGTTTGTACGAAATGATGCAACGCCTTGATATAGGAAAACGTGTTCTGATAGCTCTTTGTTTGGCTTTCTAAGTTTACTTACAATGCTGTTTGTTCCGTCGATGTAGAGCTTTGTCGCGCGATGTTTGTACACAGTTTTATACATGGGTAACGGCGAATACGTCCAGTAATGGACTAAAAATTGTCCAAACCTATATCGACGATTGAGCTCGAAAACTCCAGCAAATACTTCGCCTGTAATAATGCCTGAATTGGATCTTTATCCAGCCTCTTTTTTGCTCTTTCTTCCGCCTTGGCATGTAGTAGCAGATGACCCCCATAGAGGGGGCTAAGTTCCGCATCGAATGTGACACGACTCGGCGAAGGCATCATGTGTGATAAGACGTGGCCGTTGTCAAGAATGGCGTTTTAATTTCATTCGCCCAATTAGCTCAGCAGTAAAAGGTCTAGAAAAACAGTCGAGGTGGAGCTGCTGTTAAAAGAATAGCGGTTGGGTAATTGCTGTTGTTTTTATATTCAATTAAAATTACTATTTACATATTCATTATTTGCAAAACTAAATGAAATAAAGCCTAAGATTAATGTTGTTGACAACTACAGCGACTCGGTGGGCGAGACATGGGGTCATGAGTGGCCAGCGTAGTATACGGTAATGGCGACAGCGAGATTTTTGTCGATGCTTACTGATGGCCGGGTACTCGGAGAAGCACGGTCGACCAGTGGTGCAAGAAGCGGCGGGCCCGAGTTTTTGGGACCTGGCGAGCGTGTTTAGGTGAAGTCTTGTCGCCGCGTTGAGCTTAGCACGCACTTTGCGAACCTGGTGGTCGACTTGAAGCGGAACAGATGACATCTGGTAGATGCACACTCTGGTCGCAAGCGGCTAGGGCAGGCCTGGAGCTTGGTGCCGTGCAGAGGACGGATGGTGGAGATACTCTCTGGTCGCAAACAGCTAGAGCATACCTGCAACTTGGGAGTCTTGGTGCCGTGCATAGGACGGATGGTGGAGACACACTCCGGTTGCAAACAGCTAGAGCAAACCTACAGTTTGGAGCGTCTTGGTGCCGTGCAGGGAACGGATGGAAGAGATACACTCTGGTCGCAGGCAGCTGGAGCGGACTTGGAGCTTGGTGCGTTGTTGGCGAAGCCAGATTGACCTTCGTTGGAGGAGGCGGGGTGCCAAATCTTTTGAAACCTGGGGCTGGTGTCAAGGCGAAGTCTTCTCGCAGACGTGAGCGAACGGTCAAGGTTGTATCCAGAGCTGGCTTGGCTGAACGTTGATGGTTGCTGAGGTTTGCATGTTGCACATAGGGAGTGCGTGCTTTAAAGCGGAGATGTTGGAAAATGTGTGTTCTTGGTCGCACTTAAAAGGGTGCGAGCTCGAAAGCCTGAGGGGTTTGAAGTTGGAGCTCTCGGTCACACGTGGAGGGTGCGAGCTCGAAAGCTTCAAGTGTTGGCTGGGAGCTGAAAATTGCTGGGGCGCGCAGGCCGCATATAGGAAGTCCGTGCTTTAAAGCTGGAGGTGTTTAAAAGGAACTCTGATTGCACGTTATGGAAGTGCACACATAGAGTCCTGAATGTTGGCGGACATGCCCGGGCTGAACTTTAGTTCAAATTCCAAGTCCTGGTGATTGCAGACGGAGCCGAACGAATCGCTCGAACTTCTGATCCCAAATGTTTAAATCTTAAATTCTCTGACTTCGACGTTTGTTCTCGCTCTCGTCGATTCCCGTTGCTACGAGAGTGGGATATTTTTGGCTCACTTCCTCGCTGATTTGCTGATTTCGACATAATTTTCTTATTACTAATGGCAGCGATGCGTACTGTATTCAATCGTCTTCCTTGCATTTTGTTGCGGGTATCGATACCTCACACGTGGTGGTTCGATCTAGAGCAACGATAATTATTAAAATAAATAATTGGAAATTTTGTATTCTTTAATTTCAACGGTTCCCTTTTGGGCAATCGGCGAACCCTTGGCAAGCGCCATTTCATAAAGAATGGCTCATGATCAGATGTCAGCCTTATATCAAATGTATCCATCAATCTGTATGTCTCTTTGTTTCTTCATCTGCTAGAACTCATTCCTCATCTAAGCTTTTCAGAGACGCATTTCCGTTGGTTTCCAGATAATTGTCGCTTCTTAACGTACTGTTCGGGCGCAATCGATGGATCGATGAAACGCTTAGAATCTTCCGGCATATTAAAGCTCTTTACAGAGAAGAAGGCTTTTCCTTAATAATTAGTCGCAATTGAACCTGACATTCAAAATATAAAGCATTCATCTGAATGCACGTTGGGGCAGTTTCGTGAACCCTCTGCTCCATGTATGTCCATGCACACGATTGCTTTGTATTGCTCCAGACTTCTTCGAAAACAGTGGTGGACCGACCTTGTTGTAAGGATAACTTGAATGTATACTTTTTGAGACTTTCGCGGTTACTCGAATTATTATTCTTAACATGGAATTTCTGCTTAGACCGCGTAGTATTTGTATATGAACACCCAGCAGTTTCTGGCTTAATGTGCCTTGCACGTTGTGAAGTCGAGCAAAAACCCGCGCAATGGTTATGCTCGTGGCTCGTGTTGTTTGAGTATCTTGAGAAAGAGGATATTCAGGCAGATTTGGCCGTTTTCCTGTTTGTGCATCCATATTCACTAACGTTTCGCAAGACTTTGCAGCTTGCATCATCAGAGTGAAAGTCGCACTAAGAACCGAAGGTCGGTGTGGAGCTATTTATAGTCCTCCGTGCCAGGCGCGCGGAGTGACGTAACGCTGGTTGGTCGTCCGAGTGCAACGTAATCCGTGGGGCGTGGCCGTATGACGCACAGTGGTTATAATGCTTTAGATCGTGTATCACAAGGGTCCACGTTTTACTAAACTTAAAGCCATCTTCCCTGTTGATATTATTTGGATGTTTTTCTATTTATATGGCTTCACGTATCACTCGCGGGAGGTAGTGAGGTATTCTGGCAAGTACTCTTGCGTGCTCAAATTCTATAGTGTGCCCATTTGTAAACGTATGCTCAGCTACAGCTGATTTTGTGATGCGTTTGTGTTTGCAATCGCCTTTATGTTCTTGAAGTCTTAGATCAACTGAACGACCAGTCTGTCCAATGTAACTCGAGCCGCAAGAACAATTAATGCGATATTCGCCAGCGGTTTTTAAACTTGAAATCTTGTCTTTTACCGATCTGAAGCCGTTACCCAAAGTTTCCTTGCTCGTGAACACAGTTTTGATGTTGCATCGTTGCAGGCCACGTCCTATCTTATCAGTCGACCCTTTAACGTAAGGTAGAAATGTTAAGCCTTCCAGAGGTGGGGATTCTTCTTTAGCCTTTTGTGTCATAGTCTTTTCTAGTGCTTTTCGTATGGCGGTAGTTGTGTATCCGTTCTTTTGTAAAGAGTCAAACAGATGTAGCTTTTCTCTCTCTAGATTTTCTTCATCTGAGATACGAACGGCTCTTGTCGTCAAAGTCTGGAGAACTGTTGCTTTGTGCATTGGATGATGGTGTGAGTCAGAATTTAGATATCTGTCCGTGTGTGTTTTCTTTCTATAGACTGCATGTCCTAAACTGCCATCTGATTTACGTTTCACCAGCACGTCTAGAAACGGAATACTCCAATTTTCCTCTACTTCCATTGTGAATTGTATGTTGGGATGTACAGAATTCAGGTGATTTTTAGAAACAGATTCAATGTCTGGCGTCCATGTGGCCAGATGACAAAGGTATCATCTACATATCTCAATCAGTAAGTCGGTTTTAGCTGCGCTTGTTCTGTACCAAGGCTCTCGAACAAGCGCAGCTAAAACCGAGTCTTATGGAGCAAACTGAGTTAACAGCGATAAAAATATCATTTTTGAACAAATATTTGTTCCCAATGTTATACATGTAGCATATTTCTCATATTATTATTTTCTTTACAGTACAACCTCTAGTTTGTAGTTATTAATGTAGTTTCTTTAGTCTTTATGATTCAAATGCTTGTAGTTCTTTTTGATGTATCTTTACAGGATTTATCTGTAGAAATGCTTTATCACAAATTGCGAAACACTAATTGCAAAATTTTAAATAACTTTACCTACATCAATTTAGCTAATGAAAAGTTCTGCGAACTTTTTAATTTAGCTCTCACTGGTTCAGTACCAAAAACAAAACTAATAAAATACAAATATCCTACGTAGTTTACGTTAAATATTATAACAAATATTAAAAAGAAAAATCGTTTGCACAAAAAATTTTAAAAAGACCGTACGATAATCACCTTCATCGTCAATATATAGCGCTGCGAAAACAAGTTAAGAAGGATATCTTTCATGCTTTTAATGAATTTTTTACTTCCGCCGAAGATTCGATTCTGAATGAACCCGGAAAGTTTTGGTCGTTTATAAAAACTAAACAGTCAGCAAAATCAGTTGCTGAGAATATGCACGTTAATAATTTATATTTTAGTGATAACACAGAAGCATCAGATGCTTTTGCTGATAATTTTGAATTAGTTTATACCCGGGATGATTTAGTTATGAACTTGAAGGAGGAATTACGCGTGAATGCTATATTTCATATTGGCCATATAACTGTTGAAGATACGATTCTAGCTTTAAGATCTGTGATACCAAAAACTGCAACTGGTTTTGACGGTATTCATTTTTACATATACAAGGCATGCTCTGAATTTTTAGCTTCCCCTATAACAGCTTTATTCAATCTTTCATTGCACACTTGTACATACCCAGATAATTGTAAAATTACCAAAGTATGTTCAATTTTCAAAAAAAGGAGATAAAACCAATATACTAGATTACAGACCTATATCTATTGTAATGGTCTTTAGTATAAGGGTTTAATATCAGATTAATAAGGTTAAAAGAATACAGTAATAAAATTACAAAGGTGAATTTAAGTATGAAAAGGATATCAAAATTATTAACATGTATTTGGTAAAGAAATAAAATAGAATTTAAAATTCAATTGAATGAAGCTATATAAGAAACAGTAAGATTCTAACATAATTTAATTATTATCTGAAATGAGGTGGAGGACTAATGCCAAATACTTATTCGAGAAATGCCAGTCAACATAGTGGGTGTTAGACAAATATGATAAAGTTTCTATAGTGTATTGGACTGTAAAATATATGATAAACTAAATCACTAAGGAGATTTTTATTTAGAAGTATGTAAAAATAATTTGGTACAAAAACATGTAATACATTTGTAAGCGGTTAAAATTAAGAAAAAACCCCTTTATAAAAGTTTAAAAGCTGTTTGGTATATAAACGGGTTGTGAATTAACTAAAATTGGCGCGGTGAAAAAAAATTTAAAAGATTAAAAGATGTGCAGACTATATGGATGACGAAAATGGTTGTGGTGAAAATACCTAAGTAATACAGTTATAATCTACAAAAGAAAATTTCTGGAATGGGATGCCGAACTGAGTTTATTGTCAAATTACATTACATCATATGAATTGGATAACAGGGAATGGTTTTACTGGAAGTGGTTTACATCGAGATTGTGAGCAGAGTGAGCGTTTTATGGGGTGGATAGGAGGTTTTCATCTAATGGAGTTCTAATTCGACAAGCTTGTCATTGAAGTGACATCTTGTAACCTGCATCTAGTCGAGGTTCGTGATACTAGCTCGTCGGTTTCTTGAGGATTTTGGTAGGAAGACGTGGAAGGCATTTGCTGCTGGCAGTACTACTGGAGAAAGTTGGTAGGCGCCTTGTCGTGTTTTGGCCAGGAAGTCTTTGCGGATCCAGGTGTTTTGGCGGAGTTCGTACTAGGATTTGTTTGGATGTTGGGAGATCTTTGTGAGATTGCTGGATGGGTTTGGCTTCGTAAATGATAGTATCGAGGACCATTAACAAGTGACAGAATACATGTATTTAAATAAAAAATTGAAAGAAAAAGATAGAAAGAGTGAAGTGGGGTAATTTTAAAGAGGCAAGTATTTACTATTTGATATTTGTTGAATGACAAGTAATGTAACGAGAAAGTATTTGTAATTGATTTTGCATTTGCATAATTCAAAGTGACATGTGACGACGTACAAGTTGCCATGAAATAAGAGAATGAAATTTCAGGAATAAAGGCAGTCTAGATTATGAGCGAGTCCCACCTGTGTTTCAGTTAAGAGTAAAAAGATTTCTACCGGAGTTAGCGATTTAATAATATTGATAATTCATAATTATAAAAAGGCAAATTAGTTACCAAAAATTAAATTTTAAACGAGAATTGATTGAAAATAAAATAAAGTATAGTAAAAGTCAGATGTAATAGCTAAAGTATAATGATTATTGTTATACCATAAAACCATTTTAATATACAGGGTGTTCCATTAATATATAACTTTTAGGCGTGGTAGGGGACATCAAAGCAAACATTTTTTGCTTGGTAAACATATGTCCAAAACGCTTCAATTTCGAGATACAGGGTAAAAAAAGTTGTGTTTTTAGTTGCTTCACCTTAAACAAATTTAAAAATTCAAACAAAAACTATTGGGTGTTATTTTTTATGCAAAACACTAACATGTAATAGTTCTAAAAGATGCCACATAAAGTTGCCAACAAACTGTGAAAATTTTATTAAAATCGGCTGAAGCGTTTTTTTCTACAAATTTTAACACCCTGTATCTCGAAAACGAAGCGTTTTTGGACATATATTTATAAAGCAAAAAATGTTTGTTTTGATGTCCCCTACCACCCACAAAAGTTTGTCGGTATATTTATGAAACACCCAGTATAAAGACCATTATAACATAGTCAATTATAACATAAAATACGCGCCACAACGTGAAGCCAGAACACTATATTACAATCGATATCCAAAGTATTTGAAACCATCTTATATAAAAAAATATTTTCCTTTGTAAAATCAGAAATATCAGTCATGCAGCATGGTTTTATACCCAATCGATCACCGGTCACTAATTTATATTCTTTCACTTAGGAAATATCTAAAACCTTGGACGATAATTTGCAAGTTGATGTTGTGTACACCGACTTCGCTAATACTTTTGATAAAGTGGACCACAAAATTTTAATTAAAAAATTACACTTCTTTGGATTTCAAACAAAAATAACATTTTTTTTTTCACTTCCTACCTTAACTATAGAAGACAACGTGTAGTTTATAAAAGCTGTATATATTAAGAATATCATTCATTATCGGGTGTTCCTCAAGATGCACATTTGGGACCGTTATTATTTCTTTTGTTTATAAACGACTTACCAGCTGTCATAGAATACTCAAAACATGCTCTCTTTGCAGACGATCTTAAAGTATGGAATGTAATAGAATCTGTTAACGACTGCCAATTACTTCAAAAATATATTAAAAATATTTATCAATTGAGCCAAGAGAATAAGCTATACTTCAATATTAACAAGTGTTATACGATGATGTTCATCAAAAAGAAATTTTTTATTAGATATACAGTATAGATAACAATTTTCTTTCAGTCAAAAATGATGTCTTAGATCTAGGTGTTACGTTTGACAGGTCACTAACATTTTCTAAACATGTCATCATATCTATAAATAGTGCTCTGAAAATGTTAGGTTTCCTAATATGAAACAGTTTAAATGTCAAAAATACGTCTACATTAATTAAACTTTATAATGCCTATGTTCAATCGAGGCTAGAGTTCTCTGCTGGTGTTTGGTCTCTAGCATCAGTGTTTATAAGGAACAAACGGAAAAAGTTTAAAAACGTGTTATGATATTTCCACATTATAAAGCCACTAGAATATATCCTTTAATGGAACCTTCTTACATGCAGTTATTAAATACATTTAAATTTCATGTCTTAGAAATACGTCGCAAAATATTTTCTTGTACCGTGTAATCCATTACAGAATTGATCGTCGTCCTTCAATTTTGATTCAACTAAATTGTTTTGTGCCAAAACATACAGCTCATTTTCGGGCTTATTTCTACTTAGGATAAACTGAGAACTAATATACTACGTTATTTACCTTTATACGCAACCTGTGATTTGGCTAATAAACTTATCGATGAAATCGATAT
Organism: Agriotes lineatus; assembly: GCA_940337035.1. NCBI lineage: Eukaryota > Metazoa > Arthropoda > Insecta > Coleoptera > Elateridae > Agriotes > Agriotes lineatus. Next base: position 18,877,233 of record OW679202.1, read on the forward strand.
TTTTAATGGGAACATTAAAGCATTCAAAACTAACTCTTCTGTGCGCTGCTTGGACCACTCCCCGTTTCTTGTTAAGTTATATGGATTGATTTCTTTATAGCTGTGTTATGTTTCCCATTGTTATTGATTATTATTATTATCATCACTCTGTTATTATTTATATTTTAATTAACATATTCAAATTTAGTTTGTGTTTTGTGTAGCAACGGCTTGCTGTTGTTGATACTAGTACTAGTAGTTTTGTTACTTATGAAGTTGGATTTCATTTATAGCGGTTTTGCCATTGTATATTAGGTTATGTATTATATCGTGAATGTACGCTGTGGCCTAATTTTAGTGCCTAATCACTGTTGGCACCAGCTTAAACAACCCAATTAAATAAATATCCAATAAATAAAAAAATACAGAATTAAATACAAATAAATATTTCAGGCTTTATAAGTTATCTTCTTTTGTTAAACTGTTTAATTTTCGACAATTTACATAGCAATTAACATTAATCACTGATTGCTGTCGTTAATAAATAATATTCAAATCTAGCCTGGCTAATCTGCACTGTTTGTGACACATGATACACACACTGTTAAATTAATTGTTAAATCCTGCTCTATTTTCTAAAACCTAAAATGAACTGAAGTTAGCAAAGAGTTATAAATATAGATTCTTAATACCAAGAAAAGTATTCCTAATTACAATATTTGTGTTTCTTCTGGAATCTACTAATTCCGGCAGCAACGCAAACATAAAATTCGTTTAATTTTGGCATTACCTTAGTTTTTGTACAAATTACTACGGCACACCAATAATAAGCATGAAGTAACTTATTTATTTTGAACAAGTGCTGCAGAACACAATTTCTTCGTTCCGTTGTTAAAGCCGAAGAACTTATAGCAACGAATACTACTTCTAAATCTCTTCAAATTGAACGACTGAATCCCAGTTGTCAAGTGTAAAGTTAGCACAACTAGGCACTGAGAAAAGAAAACATACTGATAAAGTATTTATTGGTTAGGCTTGCATTGTCTGTAATTTGGAAATCCAATGCTCCTACAGCCAATGCATAATCCCTGCAACAAGTTTTCGAGGAATACGTTATCCTTCCGTGAAGGTTATTAGTTATTACAAACAGCCTCATATTCTACGTATATGCACCGGTGGTGCTTTTATTTCGAAATGCTAACATTTAATTTGTTCTAGGGACATTTTAAATATTTATTTTATATGCTACTAAAAATCTAAATACAGATAGTAAATATACTGAGTGTTTCACTTAAGGTGCGAACATAGGAAAATAGCATGGAAAATCGAATATATGCAGATTCCTGCTTGCCGCTTGAATTGATAGGATTGATAGTGGTAGTTATCAATCGAAAGTGAAAACAAATGCGCTTAATTTGATACTACTTTACTTGAATGTATTGCTTGTTTACAAACTGTAATAAATAATTTGCATTTTATTCACAAAAACTAGACCAGCTATGATCAAATTTGTTTATGCCAAAATAAATGTTATTTGGCATTTATTATCGAAAGATTTTACAGTGGCGTCAGTTTACGCACAGTTCGTGATTTATTCTCAGTTAAATTTAAGAATCGACATATTCCATCTATATCAACAATTCACAAGCTTGTGAAAAAATTTGAAACTACAAGCGAATTTATAGCAACTACTCAAAAAGTTCTCCATTCTCCTGTAAACTAGAATCCAATCTGTTATAAAATGCCTGCCTTACATTAGACAACAGTCTATCTGTGATTAGCCTACACTCCGCAACGATTGCTTCGCGCAAAGTGTCAATATTTTCGTCGCGTTTCCTGTAAATTTTGGTTTTCAGATGACCTCACAAAAAGAAGTCACATGGTGGCAAATGAGGAGATCTTGGTGGCCAGTTGATATTGTCATCGCGACCTATCCAGCAATTATGAAAGTTATCAGGTTATCACTTATATATTCTCTTATATTCAAACCATAAAGCGCTGGACCGGCATTATGCTGAATCCAAATCTCCTTATTTTCACGTGCAACTTTTCCTAATGCAGGGCCAATCTGATTGATTAAAAGGTTTATTTCAAACGGTCCAATAATGTTATTGTTGAAAATACCAGCCCAAATATTAATTTTCTGCGGGAACTGCGTTCTTGTTTCAAGAGTTATCCGAGGATTTTCTTGAGCCCTATATCGAGTGTTCTTCATATTCAGTTCATTATCAAGTGTAAACGTGCATTCATCTGTAAAACAGATTGACCGCAAAACGTTCCTATTTTCGTTTGAATATTTCTGCATGATTTCACAGAATACGCGTCTGCTTTCATTGACTAAGAATATCTCTTGAGATCACTGAGGTTTGTAGGGATGACAACTACGCTTCTTCAGAACCTCATGCACCGACCGTGTCGAAACGTTGCACTCTCGAGCAATACTTCTTATGCGAGTTGTTTGATCAGCATTTATCAACCCCAAAACTCTTTCTTCCAGCTCATGGTTGGCTCTTCTATTCCGTTTGCCTGTAATGTTAACGTCTCGATTGAATATTTGTTTAAACTGCAATATTAGAACTACCTTTTGAATCACCTGTTGCTACACTTGCTGTAGTTTCATTTTTTTCACAAACTTATCAATTGTTGATGCAGATGGAATAGGTCGATTATTAAATTTAACAGAGACTAAATTAAAAAATGTGTGTAAACTGACGCCATTTTAAAATGTTTTGATAATAAATATCCTCTTTCCATTAGAATATTCAGCATTATTATTCATAGTAATTAGTGAAATACGTAAATTGATAACTGACAGAAAATAACATTTATTTTGGCATAAACAAATTTGATCATGGCTGGTCTATTTTTTGGAATAAAATGCAAAATATTTATTACAGTTTTTAAGCTATTTCCATCTTCAACAAGCAACAAATTCAAGTAAAGTAGCATCAAATTAAGCGCATTTGTTTCTCTTTAGATTGATATCAATTCAAGCTGCAAGCGGGAATCTGCATATACTATTTCCCATGCTATTTCCCTATGTTCGCACCTTAAGCGAAACAGTGGGTATATGGGGTAAAAACTTTCAATAATAAGTTTTATGTAAAATACAACTTGTTAGAGAGGTTCCATAAGGTGAACAATGCAAATTTTGAATAGGTGACAACTGTATGTGTAAATAAACAAAATATGTAAATACATAGACACCTTGTCTCTACTGATAACTCTTATTCCATTCGCTATTGCCAAATCTACACAAATATTTTTAAGCTAGTGAAGCATTGTCGAATTTGAATTAATCAAAGAATCACTCTACCTGAACATTATCGGTCATTTTCTGACCACGCTGTATACTGTCTTTTAGGTGGTCAGATTTAAAATGAGCACGAAGGTGGTAGGTACCAACAAATTACCAAAAATAAAGTAACTAAAAAACCATTAAGATTTAAGTTGAGTTTGGGAATTTTAAGGGGTACATAGTAGGTATATCAAAATGCTGTAAACCTTATTGATCGATCTATGACTTAAGTCGACTTGTAGTTGACAGTAGCAACTCAGGTATTTACTTAACAGTAATGGTACAGGTATTTACCTCCGTTAAATTTTGTTCATTTTAACTCGAGTGATATACTCTCGTGTTAATAATAATGTTTCGTAAGAAATATAAGTGATCGTGAAAGTGATTTATGAATGTACCTATGATGTTGAATGGCGAATTTTATAAAATAGCGTGGCGTTGGGATAAGAAATTGAGAGCTCGGTGCCAGACCTGCCTTTCAAAAATTTAAGAACATGTAACATCAAATCAAAATTTTTAAAAACATTAAAAATTACTGGGTTGCCTTCTTGATTTAAAAACAATGAAAACTTATATCTAATATTATAAGAACCAGAACCATAAAAGTTTAAAATGCAGATAGAAACACTTAATGTAGGTAGTAATGAAATTATGTACAGTATCAAAGAGATCAAATTCGACATAAATAAATTAGCACGATTTAGTTTATGCCAACATTGCACCAAACGTACTTAAAGCCGGAATTCTATCCGATATAATTTTTCAATACGAAATGTAACCCATCAAAAGATTACGGAAAATTCAGCACTCATTATTGCAGCAATAATGTAATTGCAATTCGAAAGTGGTGCAATTGTCGTGAGTCTATGCACGCCAATAGTGTTGATTTTTGAAAATGGCCATGAATCTCGGTGCGCCAAGTAAAAGTCTATTATACGCCTAAACTATAAGTGTGCTAATCATGGGGTACGGTGTGCTAATATGATCCAATTAAGTATTAATTATTTAACAAGTGCTTTAGTTTGTTTTAATATTTCCTATTTTAATATTATAATTTTATATTCAACTTGAGTAAACGCTGTTAAAACTTCAAAGGCGTATAATTTCTGTAGGAAGCATTTCCGGACACACCCGTATATAAGCGTTTTCATTGTTATGACTCGCAGAACACGCCTGTAAAGTCTGGCCAGAGCTACAGTAAACACCCTGTGTAGAGGTTGTACATACTAACATGTTAAGCATTAATATCTTATAAAAATATCAGGTGCTACAAAGTCGGTTAATGGACAAAGACTTTTTATTGCGAACTCAGCTTAATGTATCACCACTGTTTAACTCAAAATTCGCTAGATACAAACGAAAAATAAGAGTGACTTGCTTTAAAACGAAATATTTTTGGGAATTGCAAGTATATAAAACCAGCTCTAAAGTACACTATATATAATACAGGATACAAAATATATTTATACAAGTGTTCATCAAATCCTGTGATAAATTTAAAAACTTTGATTTTAGTGTTTGTCTTAGTTATTTCAATAGTAGATATTGAAAACTCACAGAAGGATCGATACATTTAATTTCAATCTGCTGGAAAGGGTACCGTCTTTCCGTTAAGAAATATCTTAATCATGTATTGGTAGCATAACAAAATATGATCATCCCGTGATAACTTTTGAAGATATGGCAGAAGCTGTTTGTGGTATTTTTCGTTATTTTTAATATTTCCACGCATTCGAAAGATATTTCGTACTAGAGAAAACACCTCTTTATAGGTTTATTATCTAGTAAATATTGAAAAAATACATTTGGCAATAATTCTAATTTGAACAGCTAGTAAAGAAATTGGTTACATGCTCCTATCCCTTAGATGCCAATATTGTTACAAAATTTTGAGGTAAATATGTAACAGCAAACGAAAGTGCCCACTATCAACGTCGTGACTTTCAATATTGCATACGACCACCTGAAACAAGGATGCTGGAGAGGAGTCATATGAGCATGAAGAACGCGTAATAAATTCACCTACTGGTTATTAGCAATTATAACCTAATAGATAAAGACGCCAGCTTTAAAAACTTACCGTAAACGGGAGAAAAGTGAACAGAAGAAACAGGAGCCCAAGAGGAAACAAATACATATAACCAGGTTTGTCTTTTGAATGGTGAAGACGTGTTTACCTCAGAGGTTCAAATTTCAAGTGCCGTGCGGCGTGATGACCTGTTACCTCAAGGTCTACAAACTTGCTACTAATAAATGGAAGTGATAGTAGCATACACCTTATTTGCACTACATGATACAGAATGTAAGTTAGAATTAGATGCAAAATTTTCAAAATTATTTATCTATTGCTCATGCATCACCAAAAAATTTTCCGGTTTACTACGATCAAAACAAACAACTACAATTCTTGCTACAACAAGCAGGACTGTACTTACCGCAAAGAACCAAAATATCAAATTGCACATATTCGTTACTATCCCACCACATAAATCAATACCCCAATGTAACCCAACAAACTCCAGCATTTATTCTTCAATTTGAATCCAACTCCAGCCAAAAAGGAAAGGATGATTGGACCAGAGTAAAAAACAAACAACGCTTTAGAAATAAAGACAGCCCCGAATCACAAGAAAAAAACTTTAGACGATTACTAGTTAAGCAAACCAATCGCTACCTTAAATAAATTCGACAAGTTAATACCTACTGATAATGAGTAAGAACAAAAAAGGACATAAAAAAATAAGAACGTCGTGCGTAAGATAACTATACGCTAAAACCATAAACAATGATGAAGTAAACAATCAGCCTACCTCTTTCGAACACTAAGCTTCAATTATTATCAGAGCACTAACCGCGAAAGGAACAAAATTTCATACCTATCAACTGAAACAAAATCGTACTTTTCGCGTAGTTGTTCACGCTATTCATCCTTCAACTGAACTCAAACAGATAAATGAAACGGTAAAAACTAGGACATAACGTTGTAAATACTTTTAATATTAGACAAAGATAAACAAAAATAGCTCTTCCGCTATTTAACGTCGAACTACTTCTCAAAAAAAATAATAAAGACATTTATAATACAACTCGCTTACTAAACTCTATAATCAAAGTAGAACCGCCACATCTGAAGCGTGAAATTCATCAATGTGCCTGAAGTGCCAGCAACACGGGTACACTAGAAGGTACTGTCATCATAACCAACGCTGTGTAAAATGCGCAGGAAACCATGGTACGTTACGATGTACAGTCACCCTGCCCACTACAGAGGTTGTAGGTACCATCTACAGCAATTTCCAACATAACGCTCTGCCCCCATTACGCGAATGACACTTTAGCTCACTACAACCTAATAACAAGAATAGTTCTCTATAACAATCTGGATTATCTTACGCACAAAAAGCAAATAACGTCATAATGAAAAATAATAGTAACATTTGTCAAATGCAGGTATTAGCTACCCATAAACATCAAACAAGCAACATTCTGGAGGTAACTATAACAAAAATGTTGAAGAGAATGGATAAAATGGTGGATCTTCTGACACCTTGCTCTCAGAAATGCTATAATGTTTGACACCAGACTCAAAATTGCTGTGTAGAATGCTAATAGCTTAATTAGCAAAGGTTTAGAAATAGAAGCCTTTATCACATCGTTAAATATAGACATATTACTATTTTCTGGAGCGCATATAACTGGCAGAAGTCATATAAAAATATCTTACTATTCAGTCCACAACGCTCAATATCCACAAGACGGCTCGGGGCGGGACGCCATTATCATAAAAACTAAAATAAAACATTATAAAATAGAAAAATGCAGTCTAATCAACATACAAGCAACGTCAATAGTAGTAAAAGATGGTTATGGCAAATTAGTAATTTCAGCAGTGTACTGTCCCCCTAGTTAAACCATCAATAAAGACCATTTCAAAAGTTTCTTCAAATCCCTTGGAAATCGTTTTATTGCAAGTGGAGACTTCAACTCGAAGCCTACTTCATGGGGCTCGAGGGAGACTTACAACACCACGAGGTAGGCAACTATGTAAAGGTACGAAGGTATAAAAACTAGTAATTTGAAACACTTATCAACAGAGGAACCAACCCACAGATCAAAATCAACTTTATTTTACTTGAGTTCTGCATTATAAAAGACATTTCCCTTAATTACCTAACTGTTAAATCACGGCTCGACCTGTCATCTGAGCACATTTCAATTCTAGTAAATTTACATTCAAAAATTTGCTATAAAACAAGCAACCAAAAATACGAATTGGAATGTATTCCGAAACATCTTTTCCAATGAGATAAATTTACACGTACTATTAAAAACCAATAGATGTCGAAGGAGTGACAAAAATTTTCAAGAAACTAATGTAAAGCGCTGCATGGTCTGTCACATCTAGAATACAAAAAACGGATAAGCGAAGTCATTGTCCTGCTTTCATCAAAACCAAATTACACGAAGAAAGAAAACAATGGGAAACAACACATGCACCTAGTGACAAAACCAACTTAAATCGAACAACAAGAGAACTCAAGCAAATATTAAATGAATTCAAAAACCAAAGTCTCAAAACTTTCCTGGAAAACCTCACTGCATCTGAAGCCACCGATTATTCATTGTGAAAAGTCACAAAGAAAATCAAATGTACCCAAAAAATCTACCCTCCCATCAGAAACAATAACGGTACATGGGCCAGAAATGATTCCGAGAAAGCCATAACCTTCGACCAACACCTTGGCAATGCATTTCAACCTTTTTCTAAAGAAATCGGAGGAAGACACAATTTTAAAACTGCTTGATGCACCATACCAGTTGGATATACCCATTAATACGTTTAAGACACATGCAATCGTAGAAGGTATCGAAAAGCTCAAACCAAAGAGGGCACCAGGCTTCGACTTAGTAAGAGCCAAACTTTTAAAATAGTTGCCACTAGAAGAGTCTAAAATGATCAAGTACATTTTTAATGCCATAATAAGAACTGGGTATGTTCTGTCCCAATGGAAGGTTACCGAAATAATGATGATACCAAAGCAAGGCAAAGATCCTTCTGCTGTAGCATCCTAACGCCCGATTAGCCTTCTCCCTGTAGTTTCCAAGATGTTCGAGAAGCTATTCCTAGTACGACTAACACGAAAATAACTTACTACCTATGTATCAATTTGGGTTTCGACAACAGCTTGCCACAACGGACCAGATACACTGTATAGTCAACAAAATAAAAAATTACCTTGAATGTAAAAGATACTGTTTAGCCGCCTTTATAGATATTTCTTAAGCCTTTGACAAGGTGTGATTCGAAGGATTGATATAAAATAATAATAATAATAATAATATAAACATTTATTTCCAAAAAAAAGCAGATTACATAATGTGCAATGAAAACAAAATTTTGGAAAATGGACGCTGTTCAGTTTGGCCCACCTGATGGCAGGTTAATTGGTCTTCCACAGCATCCGTACCACAAAATAATAAAAAATAAAGCAGCTGGACGATTGTGTTATGTAATATCCAGTAGCCGAGAGAAAATATTATTGATTTAATAAAAGCTTTTTAAAAGTACTTTTAAATTTGGTTTCAGGTAGGGTTCTTAATTGGGGAGGTATTATATTATTATAATAATAGACAATATTATATGAAAAAGATCTTTTAAATAAATAACTTCTAAACCGTGGAATTGTCAATGCACTTTTTGTTCTAATATTAACTTGATGATCATCGGATCTAAAGGAAATTTTATCGAACAAGTAAGGTGGCTCTTGATTGTTAATTATTTTTAAATAAAAAACTGCAGTATGTAATTTACGTTTGTTGGACATGCTAAGCCAGTTCGTCTCTTTCAATTTATGAGATACATGCTGTCGTCTCTGTATACCATAGATAAATCGTAGGCATGAATTTTGAGTGCGTTGGATCCTTATTGCAGTATTTTTTGTTAAACATGGAGCATAAAGGGTATCACAAGACCAATGCATCACACAACAAAATTTTCATATCTCTCGAAAGGCAATAACGGTGAGCATACAGTAACTTTATTATAATACGCTTTCTGAATACACCGGGAAACATGTTGTTCGAAACATAGGTCGTTATCAATGAGCACACCTAAATTCTTACACACGTCAATCGGCGCAATTGCTTGTTCCCTTACTGCTCTATTACCAAACAGCATAAATGAAGATTTAGAGGCATTTATTTTTAATGTTTTTCACAAAATTTCACAAGTCTAGCCAGGTCCTCATTCGCCAACGATATTGATTCATTCAGCTTATGATACGGAAAAGAGTAATATATTTGGGTATCATCAGCATACATGTGAAATTTACAATATTGTAAGCAAGAAGATATATTATTTGTATACAGTGAAAATAGAAGAGGACCTAGAATCGATCCTTGTGGAACACCCATTGTGACTATTAGCGGATCGAAAGTTTTTTTGGTGAATACTAACCATTTGTGTTCTATTAGATAGATAATGTTTTATTAAGCTGATAGCCGAGTTATCAAAACCTATGAAATGTAAAATAGATAGCAAAAGCGTGTGGTCGATGGTGTCAAAAGCTTTCGAAAAATCTAAAAGCACTAGTAAAGTTAATTCCCTGTTATCAGTAGCTCGAATACAATCATCTGTTATAGCAGTTACAGCAGTATTGCAACTGTAACCGGGGCGGAAGCCAGATTGTGATTTGGAAAAATATTGTGCATGCTAACGTAATTGCGAATTTGTTTATCTAAAATTTTTTCAAAAACTTTAGATAACGTGCAAAGAATACTTATTGGACGAAGCTGTTTGAATTCTGTTGGTAGGCCTGTTTTAGGCAGAGGTATAACTCGTGCAGATTTCCAAATATCTGCAAAGACGCATTCTGTTATGCAAAAATTCATGACGTGTGTGAAGTATGGCAACAGATGAGGACAGCACATTTGTAATAACTTTATATTAATGTTATCAGGGCCCGTATATGTTGATTTAATGGCGAAAAGAATATTTCCAACTTCCAATTCATCTGTTTCAACAAACTGAAACGAGTTTTCCAGATCATGTTTTTTATTTGCCAAGTAGTAGCTAATTAAATCATTATTATCTATACGAGAGTTACTATTAGAATAATTTAGAAAAAAATTATTTGTCTCATTTACGTTTTGCAAGTTAAGTGGCAATTCATGTTTTTTATCTCTATTTACAATATTCAATTTCCGAAGCTCTTTCCAAATTGCCTGAGGTTTTTTATTTTTATAAATTTGGTTTTGCAGATATGCTTTTTTCTCTCTTGCAATTGCACCAGTGCACAAGGTTTCTCAGGGATTTGTAGCTGTCCCAATGTACTGGATTTTGAGTTTTTTTAAATTTGGCCAGAGCTTTGTTTCGCAATTTCATCATAAATAATTTCACGTTATCCGTAATCCAAGGTTTACTCGTTCTGGATATTTTAAATTCTTTAAGGGGTGCATGTTTATTAAAAATGCAATGTATATGTTCATTTAAAAACTTGATCTTGTCATTTATGTTGTGAATATCAAAAATTAAAAACCATGGTATCGCGCACAAATCTCTGAGAAAAAAATCATTATCAAATAGTGAAAAATCCCTGCACAAACTAATTATGGGTTTATTTGTTACTAAGGTAGTGATAGAACGCAAGAGGATAGGCAATGGTCGGCGATATTCTGCTCGACAACAGATTTGCTTTCAATTTTGAAATTATCACGGTTGCTTACAGTTATTAAATCTAATAAAATACTTGAATTTCTTGTAATTCTGGTTGACTCATCGATTATTTGAATTAAGCCTAGAGTGTCCAACAGATCATTAAATTTGAGTATTGTATAATCAAATGTCAACAGATTAAAGTTTAGATCACCCATACATACAATATAATCACAGGTAGGAGTTATAATGCAGCAATAGTTTCTTCAAACATATTAAAAAAGTCAGTAGAAGTTACCTTAGATGAGCGATAAATAGTTCCTATCGCAATTTTCATTTTATTAATGTTAATATACGCCCATACTTGTTCCAAAGTGGTATTTAAATTTATTAAGGAATAATTGAGATCACTTTTTATGTACATACCTATTCCTCCCCCTCTTGTAAATCGATCACGTCGAACGAAGTCATAGCCATCAATTTTTACTGTCTGAGAAAGAATATTGTTAGATAACCAAGCTTCAGTGATACCAAATACAAAACATTTGCTCTCGACTACAATATCTCTCACACTAATAAACTTAGGTAATAGAGATCGAACATGTAAATTACACAGCTTCATTAAAAACAAAATAAATCAATCCAGAACAGAAAAATTTAGATTAAATGTATGTATATAATTATAATAAAAATCTGGTGTGATACACGCACACAACTTCCTTTTACAGTGATCTTATAATTAACCAAAAATTTTATTTTAAATTTTTAGGCATTTGTTAAAAATTTTCAAAAATGACCAATTCTACAAAAACTGTACAAAATAGAGAGTTAGTTAAAGAGACAAATTTTCTCTAGAATTTTAAGCTGAATTCAAAAATGTAATAATATACCGGGTGTTCTATTTAAAATAGGAATTCATTAAAAAATAGTAAAAAACAACAAAAGAAACCCATTTTAGAAGTATTCAACTGGAAAATCACCTATTTCACATTAATACACATTAAAAATTTAATAAAAATGTGAAGTTTGAAAAAAATAGTTAGAGCCGTTTTTGAAAAAATCGAAAAAAACTGTAAAATCACAAGAGTAAACACCTACTTCCGGTTAAGCGATTATCGTAAAAAGCTTGCTGTCGCATCTACAGAGTACACAAAACTTATATATGAAGTTTCAACGCCATACCTCTTTTCGTTTTTGAGATATTCTGTTCACAGGCAGACAGACAGACAGACACACATACAGACCAATGAAAAAAATATGTTTTTTTTGGGTTCAGGGGATTCTAAAACGTGAAGATCTGTTGAAAACTCAATTTCGAATTTTTGGGGTATATAATACTTCCTTTATTGTAAAAGGAAGTAATAATACTAAATTGATACACTAGGCTACATTTGAATTAAATACATCTATTACTAAAATGTTGCTCATGGCAGCTATTGATGTAATATGTGGGGAAAAAACACAATAAAAATAAATAATAAGCATAATCTGTATACATTCAAACACAGGTTGCTCCCAGAAATAAACCAAACAAAAAATAAACACATATGCGGGTTGAATGGGTAACTGAAATATTTAAAAATTTTCCACTTTTAGTTAATTAAGTTCTTTCATATTTGTAACAGACAAAATCTTATTGGCAGTTTTTATTTTAATCACCCCGTCAGCTGACCACACGTTGGTGACTCCGTATTTGCTAGCAGCTGCTTTGAGCACTTCCAGGCGATTTTTCGATAGGTCTTCTTTTATCACAATACGGGTTCCTTTGAAAAGTTTTTTATTTTTAAAGACCATGTCTCTATATTTGTACGAGGTGAACTTTACAATAGCAGCACGTGGTTTATTTGAATTATAACTATCACTAGTACGCCGGCCCACTCGATGGCAAAGGTCAATGTAATCACTACAGATGTTAATATTGGTTTTTGATTTGATAGTAGATATAATTTAGTTTTCTAAATTTTCTTGGAGCTTTTCTTCTAACCCAAAAATGCGAATGCTATTTCGTTGTCAGATTCATTTATGCGAGCATCTATCTTTTTCCAGATTATATCTGTAATCTTTGATATAAAGGATTCATCGGCTAATACTACCGTTAAAGTTTCCTTTATTATTTCGGAGATTTCGGCCTTCTAATCCCGTGTGAATGGAATTTTATAAAATTTGCACTATAACACTGCCCGAGCAACAAGAATACGTTTACACCGTCCGACTGTACATTTATGATAAAATTAGAAATAACTTACTACATCCGTACTGCAAAGTATTAAAGTCGTCTTTAAGAAACAGGCACTTTTTGGTGATATACGGAGAAGCATACTCATCTCTTGTTTCCATCCAATCGGGTGTACCGCGGAGAAGTGTTCTTGGGCCAGTCCTCTTCCTACTATATACAGCGCACCTACCAACATCTATCAATACAGAAAGCGGTATCTTTGCAGATGACACGCTGTAGTGCTATCCCACCAGAATCTCAATTTAGCATCCCAATACCTGCAAAATCACCTTGCCAAAATCGATTCTTGGATAAAGAAAGTGGCGAATTAAAGCAAACAGTTTAAAATCAACACACGTGATAGTTAGTTTTCGACAAGATACTCGTACTTGTCCGCCGTTATCGTTGTGTAATATACCGCTGTCGCAAAAAGAAAAGGTTAAATATTAGGTCTTCACATATATAAAAAACTAAGGTAGAGTAAATATATATCAAACAAACGTCTTCAACTAGGTTTCCAGTACTGTACATCTTCCGATACTAGTAGTGTAGCTAGGAGGATTCTGGCGCACTTAGATTGGTTTGAAACTTGGCTAGGTCTAGCCGGGGGTCACGGGCCTAGCCGGGGTCAAGGTCACTGGCCTAGCCGGGGTCCGGTTCCCTCGATGAATTTTTGGGGCTAAAAGTGTATTTTGAAATTTTTACAAGATTGCCACGATGAATTTTGGGGACTAAAAGTCTAATTTATGAAATTTTTACAAGATTCCCACGATAAATTTTGGGTTGAAATGTCTAATTTTGAAATTTTACAAGATTTCTACGCTTATCAAAATTTTCCCAGGCTCAACAGGATGTGAGTCTTCGTCTGAGAATACAAACTTGTTAAGACTTACAGATGTGGGAGTCTAGCAGGATGTTATTGTCTACCAATTGAACAATAACGCTCATTGTTTGAGAAATCTGCACAACTGCAAAAATAATTGAACAATGAAGTCTTTGTTGTCTGGAGGAATTTTTGCTGACCTCCATTATCAGATAAACAGGATGTTATTGTCTAGAAATTCAAACCTGTCCAGACTTGTTTGAAAATGTGCAAAGCTGGTAAAAATTGAACAATGAAGTCGTTTTGTAAATCTGCACAACTACTAAATTGAATGGAGCCTTTGTTTGAGAAACGTGCAAGGTTGCTAAAAAATTAAACCGGATTAATTGTATGAAGCCATTGTGGCCTAATAGTATATATCGAAATTCAACCAAATATGTCTCAGTATCGTCATCATGGTGTCTATACAAGGTCTGATTTATGAAGTTTATCCCAAGAGTTCATAAGTGAAAATATATACGGGGTGTGTTTACCGGCAAGTTTGATGTTATTCGAACAAGTACTAAAATTCAAACCCTTAAAACCAGAACTGAAATGGGGTACTACGGCTATGACGGTGCAAGACCTACATTTCACGTATGGATTGAGGTCGATAACAAAATCTACGATTTATCACATAAGATTATTCAAGCACATATTAGCGATAAAATACATTTTAATAAATTTCGCTACGATTCCGACGTACTACTGTTTGATAATGACGACCAGAGGATGTTACAAATGTGCATAGACGTAATGAAAACTAAAAGTGTTTGTGACTACTTTGAAGAGGCGCCTGCTATGCTAAAGACGATTAGAAATAGGGTTAATTGTAGAGTGAACAAATATTTTAGAAATACCATATGATGTATATAATAAAGACATTTATGAAATATCCTGTGTTTTATTTGAAAATTTGTCTGAGGCTCTGGGGGTTGAGACGCGAGTGACCGGGATATGGTGGCTGATAGACTCTCGCATATTTTGATAGTTATTAACAGTTTTGGGTATCAACTTAACAATTTTTTCACATTCTATCTCAGAAGTTGAGTTAATCAAGTATTGAATCTACATTTTGCTCGTATTTGCTTGCGACTGGATTATAGCAGCGTTTTTGAGTTTTAGCCACGACACTCAGGAGCGATGAAAGAATCGTGTGTGTACCACCCAGCATTTTTCAGTTTATCCGATTCAGCAACTTCCGCATGCCAGTCTCACAAAACAGATTTGAAAATCTGCACAACTGCCAAATTGAATGGTCTCTTTGGAAATTTTTGGTGATGCGATTAATGAGCCTCATTAGTCTGCATCTTCCGCATACCAATTTCGCAAAAACAAACACCTTTTTTGTTCTTGTGTTAGCACCTTGGCTTTAAGAATGTTATGGTAATATATTTACGAAATCAGGCGCCACAGCACTATATGTTTTAACTACATTTTTTATTAAGCATTCAATAACTACAAAAATAAAAAGCAGCTTAAAATATTGTTCATAAAAGAAGTGGTGGTTTAGTTTTATCATTGGAATATCGATTTCTTACAACGGTATTTGTAAATCATTCGTAAATAGTCCAGTTTTTAGTTGCGACGAGCATAGCTGAAGCAGAGATATCTGACGAATAGAAGTCTATAGAAAATATAAACAGACAGCAATATTAATCTAAAATTGAATTAACTAAAATTAAGTATCTATCAAATATTATTAACAAAGTTGTTAAACGTATGATACAGGCAGTCATTAATTACTTAATAAATACAATTGTCCTATATCCGGTATTCATGGTTTATGTCTTAATCTGATTTTAATAGTCGATTAGAGTCGAATAACTAAGGTTATTACAATGCTAAAGACTGTACGCAAAAGGTAAGATTAAAATAAAAAAATTTAAAATAAAACCCAGAAAATAAGAATTAAATAAAATAAATCCGAGTAAAAGATATTAGATTACTGCAATATATCAGTAAAAAATACTCTAATTAATAAGGATGCTATACATGATGCCCAGTGGAGAGGGGCAGTTTCATTTTGCTGGATAAAACTTATCACGATTGGTTAAAAATCAGATGTATAAGAGAAAATCTCAAACTTGTTTAACAACATTTTGTAACTAAACAATCATATTAGAAAATGTGTAAATAAAGCTAAAATTAGGAGGCGCAGAATTTACAGACTATAAAAAATACCTCTCCAGACCTGCGAATGTGAGCGTCTGGGAATGTGCAAGGTTGCTAAAAATAAACCGAATGTGATGGTTGTCTGGGGTTTCTGCACAGGTCTGCGTGGATACAGGTATGCGCGGTGGTCTGCGCTATGATTTTTGCGCAGGTTAGTCGGGAAATTCAAATTCTGCGCAGGTTTGCCGGTAAATTTAAATTATGATCAGGTTTTTGATGAGAAAATCTGGGAATGTACAAGGTTGCTAAAAAATAAATGTGTGGTTAAGAAATTTGCTTAAAATTGATTGAAAATTTAAAGACATTAGGAAATCCACGACACTGTTTGTAAGCACCGAATATAAATATTACATGTTTTTTCCTCTACTTTATTAAATATACAAAGTTTCGAAATTTGACGATAGTTATTTATTCCGCTTTGCTGTTGGATCTATGTACAGAAGGGCAGCATCCCTCACGTTAGCAATAAGCAAGTTCCTAAAGAAATATTATTATGCTGTAGAGATTTACAGGTTACAATTCGGAGTGTAAACTTAGTTAAAAATGTTGGATATTTCTATACCGCTATTATTAACAGTACCATTTAAATGCATATTGTTTTCTTTTACGTAAGACCCAAATTTTAGATTCTATTGTTTTAATATAGGTTCGAAAGCGTTGCTTAGACAGGTAGACAGATCGACAGGTAGACAGATCGACAGGTAGACAGCTAGACAGGTAGACAGCTAGACAGGTAGACAGGTAGACAGGTAGACAGCTAAACAGGTCGACAGGAAGGCAGCTAGACAGGTAGACAAGGAGGCAGCTAGACAGCTAGACAGGTAGACAGATAGACAGATAGACAGGTAGACAGGTAGACAGGCAGGCAGGCAGGGATGCATTCAGGCAGACAGATATACTACTAACGAAGTAAGAAGAGGGAAGTTGGATATTAATACTGAAACAGATCTTAAATTAGCGCTTTCAAAATTATTACTACATAACATCAGGGGATCAATGGCCTCCATTATCAGTGTCTGAGGATTTGCAACTATGAATAAATAGACCATTGGTTAACCTGACATGTTCCTGTAACGGTTTTATGAGCACGACGGTGTAATAAAACGACAATTGTAAATATAATTGTATTTTATTTGTCTAATGTACATGTATAAAATTATTACAAATATATTATACATTAGTCAATTATTGTGGTAGAAGTGTTGTTTTCATCTCTGTCTGGGGTGTCACGATCTTCTCGTGCTGTTTCCGACATTGTCGAACTGTATTTATTCAATTATTCCTGCCTCTTTTAACTCTTCTATTATACCAACCATTTCATTTATATGATTTGTATGGCCAGATGCTTGAGAGGCATACAGTAATTTTAATCGATTAACTAAATCGTTCGAATCATCCCAGTAAACATAATCCAACGGTTTATTGCTAACTTGTTTATACATTTGCTGCATACCTTTACCAGTACGCTTTGTAGTCCTTAATGATATCGATAATGGTGAGGGTGACGATTACAGGTCACATTTTATAAATTTCTTGTACTTCGTTTGGTTGAAACCTACCTTCTGTTCATTTTTATAAAAACTTCTATGCGCCGCATTTGTTCTGTTTATGATGTCATTATAATTTGCTCTATCTGTCAGCGTTGGAGTTATTTGAGAATAGTTTTTAAATGGTAATTCGTAAAAACCAGGCGTACCTTCATAGTGCACGTTTTTAACAATTATATCTGATTTTTTTATATCTAGCTCATCTCCACCAAAATAAAATAGGTTTTTATCTAATTCCATACCTCCCTAGATTCGGTCTTTCTATAAGGTAATTGCTTACATATTTCCTAAGAAGTTCGTCATACTGTTCTAAGAAAGAGCTTATAGCTTGCGGTTCTATGCTGGTAGACGGCTGAAATTTGTTTGTTATAGTCATATTAGGATCATCTTCGGCGGATTCACACAATACTTCATCAGCCGGTTTTGGTGTAAATAATTCTAGTTTTGGAGGATTTGATATATTGATATATTCATTATCATCATCATCAACCGCGTCATACTCGTATTTAGGTTTTCTTTTAAGATTATATTTATCATCATCATAATTGTATTTAACTTTTTCTTTCTTTTTCAATTTGAAAGGCTTAAATTGTGATGGAGGATTCTCTTTTTTATTTTTCTCTTTTTTATTTATCTCTTTTGCAACATTTTGCATTTGTTCTGTAGCAGGTTTAAAAAATTTACCAAGAAGCTGTTGTTGCACCAACTTATCCTCCTTAAGAGCTCGAACTTTTTGTCTCATAATATTTTTGGTTTTAATAAGTTCTGTTGCTACATTCGTTTTCATTATTGTCACAAGTATGTAAGCGGTAGACAGGTAGACAGGTACACAGGTAGACAGCTATACAGCTAGACAGATAGACAGATAGACAGCTAGACAGGTAAACAGCCAGTTAGACAGTTAGAGAGATTAACAGATTCAAACTAGTTCACACGTCAACAGCTTTCTTTCAAATAATAGATATCAGAATTGTTAGATGTATATATACGAATCAAATTCATGACGATAGCGTTCATTCTTTAAATCACTATCTTTGTCTATTACCAAAAATTCGTGTTTATGACTATACCAGCAATAAGCCCACATTTCTTTGTTCGTCATGTCAGTATTAACATGATCTCGGTAGACCTTCTGTAAATTCATATCGTTCTGCTTAAATAGCACCAACATGTTGTCTGTCTGTCTGTCTGTCTGCCTGTCTGTCTGTCTGCCTTTCTGTCTGTTTGTGTGCCTGTCGAACTGTCTAACTGTCTGTCTGTCCGTCTGTCTGTCTGTCTGTCTGTCTGTCTGTCTGTCAATTTTACCAATTACACATTCTCATATAGTGGCATCAAACTCTAAGTCACCATGGGAGCTAACACAACTGCAGACATAAATGGCCACAATTTACAGTATCATATATATATATATCCGGGGTTAGAGCGTTCGTCTACGCTTTCCGGTTTCTACTTTCCATCTTTTCCTGTCCGACCAATCGCCTTCATTTAATTGTTTTTCGGACATTGCTCTTCTTATACCTCCCATCCATGTGTTTCTGGGTCGTCCACGTTTTCTTTTTTCGAACGGTATCCAGCGCATTATTTGTTTAGGCAGTCGTTCTTCTCCCATTCTTTGGACGTGCCCATACCATGTAAGTTGTTTTCTACGTATCTCGTCTACTATGGTTTTTTCTACTTGCATCGTCTCCCTTATAGCTTTGTTTGTAACTCTTTCTAAGAGAGATACTCCTGCTGACCTTCGCCAATAATCCATTTCTGTTCCTAGGAGTCGCTGTTCTTCTCGCTTGTTCAGTTGCCAAACTTCGCACCCGTAAGTCATAATACTTTCTAAGATAGCGTTGTATATGTGTTTTTTCCTTCCTTTGCAGATGTTTCTTTGCCAAAGTATAGAATTCAGGGCTCCGATTACTCTTCTTCCTTTCGTTATCCTTTCATTAACCTCCCTTTCGCATTTTTCACTATTATTCATAATTACTCCTAAGTATACATATTCTTCACATCCCTGGATGGTTTCGTTATTTTCCAAAATCAGGTCACCCTGAATTCCTCCAGCACATAAATACTTAGTTTTACCCATGTTTACCTCTAGTCCCCATTTGCTATATTCTTCTATTAGTTTGCGGCACATATATTCTAGATCTTCCTTTTCCTGGGCAATCACTACCTGGTCATCCGCAAAATGGAGAGTGTAAAGAGTTGTTTCATCCGTTATAGGCATTCCCATACCATGACATTTTCTTCGCCATTGATGCAATGCGGTATTCAGATAAATTTTAAAAAGAGCTGGTGATAAGCAACATCCTTGGCGCAATCCTTTGGTTACCGGGAATGGTTTCGAGAGTTCGTTTCCATTTTTTATTTGGGATGTCAACTTATAATATAATTGCTGTATAGCTTTAATAATGGTGACGTTTATAGGGCTTTGTTCTAAAACTTCCCACAGTTTGCACACGGGTACGCTATCATAGGCCTTTGTGAGGTTTACAAATAGAAGATGTACTTCTCTTCCGACAGACATTCTTTTTTCTACTAGTTGGGTTATACAGAATATATTGTCAACGCACGACCGCCCAGCTCTAAAGCCACTCTGTTCTTCTAATTCGTGTGGCTCATATTCTTCATCTATTAATATTTTTAGAATTCTACCGTATAACCTGCTCATAGTGCTTGTAACAGATAGGCCTCTGTAATTGTCGCATATATCTTTTCTGCCTTTTTTATGAATTGAGGTAATCCAAGCAACTCTCCATTCATCTGGAACTTTCTCTCCATTTATATATTTACTAAACAAAGTTGTAAGCATGTCTATTAATTTTTGAGGTCCGTATTTGATTAGCTCTGCATGTATTCCCCCAGGGCCACTATCTTTTCCATTTTTCATTTGTTTGATTGCTTGTTCAGTTATATTAGAATTTATGTTTATTTTTTCACCATAGACTTTGTGCTTTTTAGGGGACGGCATGACATATTCTTGTCTTTGTTCTGTTAATAGATTTTGGTAGTGTTGTTTCCATTGGCAGGTGTTAATTATAGGAATGTTCGTTTTTATGGAACGACTTGATTTCAAATTTTTGACAAAATTCCAAGCTGCTTTAGCTTTTGTTCCACCTAGATAAGCATTTAATTCTTGACACTTCTTTTCCCAACTCTTATTCTTTTCATCAATTATGGCTTTCTTAAATTGTGCCTGATCCCTCTTATATATTGTTTTATGCTCTTCGGAATTTGTAGTTTTCCACTTGAGATACGCTTGTTGTTTTATGTGTTTTTGTTTTTCTAAGATGTCAGTCCACCAGTCATTTCGTCTTGATCTTGTTTTATCTTTTTTTCCAATAGCTTCCATGGCTGCAGCATGAATAGATTGTGTAATATGTTTGTACAGTTTGTCTGTTGATTCAGTCAAATATTTCTCTTGCAAACGTGTTTCTAAACGCTTCTGGTACAGGTGTCTTGTACTAAATTCTGAAAGGCTCTCTATGTTGTAATGCGGAATATTACAGTTATCTAGGTCTTGATAGGCTTTTTCCAATTTACTGCAAGTATTAGTAATAATGTACGGTAAAAGGAGTTTAGCTTTAACCAGATAGTGATCACTACCACATTGACTACCTCTATACGCTCTTACATCAATAACTTTTAATTTAGTTTCCTGCTTAACAATAACGTAATCAATTATAGATTTTAAATTTCGTGTTTCCTGTTTCCAAGTATACTTGTGGATATCTTTGTGCTGGAAGTAACCATTAGTTATTTGAAGCCTATACTGTCTACATAGATTTATTAGTCTTCGACCATTTTCATTTAGTGTATCTTCTCCAAAACTGCCTACTATGGAGTTTTTAGATCTCTTCCTTGTCCTTGCATTTAAGTCCCCTACTATAATGATTTCTCGTTTATTTCCAATTTTGTTTATAGTATCTTGCAGATTATTATCATGTTCATTTTTTGTGATATCATCTGAATCGTCAGTTGGAGCATACACTCCTATTATTGCAAATCTATAACCTAGATTATTTATGTATACTGTCACAATGCGTTCGTTTACGGTTTCCCAATTCGTTATTCTATGTTTTAATTTTTTATGTATTAGCAAGGATACTCCTCTTTTAGCTCGTTGGTCTTTAGGAACACCGCTGTATATATGTACATAACTACCAATTTCTTCGATGCCCTGGCCTTTCTTTTTGGTTTCGGTAATTGCTGCTACGTCCATTTTTGTTTTTTCCATCTCTTTTAATATATCCTCTAATTTTCCTCTTAGTCCCTGTGCGTTCCATGTACCAACATTCATTGACCTTTTTTCGCGCAATTTTCGTCTTGATGATTTTCCGTCCATGTTCCGAGGCGGTAAAGTAGAATTTTTTGCACTAGTTTTGTTTTACGAGTAACGGGTCGCAGGCCCATCGCCACAACCCCCAACCTGGAGGACCAGGGTACCTCTCTTCGTCTGGCCCCTCTTCTTAAACCTGTCCGGCAAGGGTGACCCTACCAGGAGTACAATACTCCAGCCGGCATAGCGCTAAGAGTCCTTAGAGCACACAAGCTTCCTCACCCGGCAAAAGATGCCTTCGACAAGGTGGAGATACCTTCGAGGAAGATTTACAGTATCATAAGTTTGAAATGCTTGACTCGCCCCAATCCCAGCCACGTCTTCTTCAAATCATATAAATAAGAAAGAGATGGGGATTCTTAACACCATTTATTGTACAGATTGTGAGCAGTAATAAAAAATAGAGTGAGAGAGATGCCTGTACCAGTTAAGTATAAGTGTCCAAAATGCAAAGGGGAAACTGATCAAGAAGGACGAAAATGTATTGCTTGCACATTGCACGAACATATGAAAGAAAACAGTGGTGGTAAACATTATCCTCAATCATATTTCATACAATTTTAGTGAATAACTGAACTCAGTGTGGTAATACCCCCCACCATTATTTATTTTTCTTTTTTATTTGGGACAAATTTAAGGTAGTGACGGGGATGGTGGTGGTGTTGGCGGTGTTCCAGTTCAGGCTTTTGGTTACCTCTTTGGAAGAAAAATATTACGAGAAGTATTTCTATGAATTTTCTAAGTTATTTTCATGGTTTGGTTGCGATCGTATGAATATCACCGTTATGTTAGATGGACATCTGGAGTTCCAAATCAAACTGCCAAACTGCGCCCTCTCTGTCTGTTATGTAGAAATTATAGGCAGCGGCTTGCACGAGGAGGGCATAAACATATAAATCATTGTCTATCGAATAAATCGTAGCAGTCTGATTGTAACATAGAAGCCGTCACCTCTTTGGAAAAATATTACGAGAAGTATTTCTATGAATTTTCAAAGTTATTTCCATGGTTTGGTTGCAATCGTATGGATATCACCGTTACGCTAGACGGGCATCCGATTGATTGGTTTGATGACAATGTGATGGAGCCCATCCAGGAGCATTTAAAAATTTTAAGATTAGAACGTGAATGTGTGAAGAAAATTGTATATGATTTATGGTGATGTCCGCCTCCCCATCTGTTAAATATTTGCATTATGAGCCAACGGTTTGCGTCATATTATGAATATCGATTGCAATTCATGAAATTGTTAGTATAATAGAAGAGTTAAAAGAGGCAGGAATAATTGAATAAATCCAGTTCGACAATGTCGGAAACATCAAGAGGAGATCGTGACACCCCAGACAGAGATGGCAACAACACCTCTACCACAATAATTGACTGGTGTATAATATATTTGTAATAATTTTATACATGCACATTAGACAAATAAAATACAATTATATTTACAATTGTCGTTTTATTACACCGTCGTGCCCATAAAATAGTTACAGGAACATGTCAGGTTGACCAGTGGTCTATTTATTCATCGTTGCAAATTCTCAAACACTGATAATGGAGGCCATTGATCCCCTGATGTTATGTAGTAATAATTTTGAAAGCACTAAATTAAGATCTGTTTCAGTATTAATATCCAACTTCCCTCTTCTTACTTCGTTAATAGTATATCTGCCTGCCTGCCTGCCTGTCTACCTGTCTACCTGTCTATCTGTCTGCCTGTCTAGCTGTCTATCTGTCGACCTGCCTACCTGTCTAAGCAGTGCTTTCGAACCTATATTAAAACAATCGAATCTAAAATTTGGGTTTTACGTAAAAGAAAACAATATTTAATTAAATGGTACTGTTGCTAATACCGATATAGAAATATCCAAAATGTTTATCTCAGTTTACACTTCGAATTGTAACCTGTAAGTCTCTACAACATAATAATATTTTTTTAGGAACTTGCTTATTGCAGTGAAGTGAGGAATGCTCTCCTTCTGTATATAGATCCAACAGCAAAGCGAAATAAATAATTATCGTCAAATTTCGAAACTTTGTATATTTAATGAAGTAGAGAAAAAACCTGTAATATTTACATTCGGTGCTTACAAACAGTGTCGCTTATTTCCCAATGTCTGTAAATTTTTAATCAATTTTAAGCAAATTTCTTAACCACACATTTATTTTTTAGCAACCTTGTACATTCCCAGATTTTCTCATCAAAAACCTGATCATAATTTAAATTTACCGTCAAAACCTGAGTAGAATTTGAATTTCCCACCAAAACTCTGATCATAATTTGAATTTACCGCCAAAACCTGCGCAGAATTTGAATTTCCCGCCAAACCTCCGCAAAAACCATCCCGCAGACCCCCGCGCAGACCTGTGCCCACGCAGACCTGTGCAGAAACCCCAGACAGCAACTTTACACATTCCCAGATGCTCACATCCGCAGGTCTGGACAGGTATTTTCTATAGTCTGCAAATTCTGCGCCTCCTTCTAATTTTAGCTTTTAGATTTATAACCAATCTAGCTAAGTTTTTATCCAGCAAAATGGAACTGCCCCTCACCATTGGGCATTATGTATAGCATCCTTATTAATTAAAGTATTTTTTACTAATATATTGAGGTGATCTAATAGCTTTTACTCGGCTTTATTTAATTTAATTCTTATTCTGTGGGTTTTATTTTAAAATTTTTGATTTTAATCTTACCTTTTGCGTACAGTCTTTATTATTATAATAACCTTGGTTATTCGGCTCTAATCGACTATTAAAATCAGATTAAGACATTAACCATGAATACCAGATTTAGGACAATTGTATTTATTAAGTAATTAATAACTGCCTTTGTCATACGTTTAACAAACTTTGTTAATAATATTTGATAAATACTTAATTTTAGTTAATTCAATTTTAGATTAATATTACTGTCTGTTTATACGCTTACGGCAAGTAGACCGAACTCAATAGACCGAAAGCAGTTGACCGAACTCAATTGACCGAATAGCAATAGACCGAAACCTCACTAGACCGAAGCAGCAATAGACCGAAAATCACTTGGTCGAAAATATATTACGGTTACATTTATTAACATTAATAGCATCAACTTCCCTTCACACTTTATTCAGGCTTAGGACGGGCAACATAAACTGGTGGCGTGTTTAGAAGTTTTTTTTTGTTTTTGATTCCATTTTAACTTTATTCTAGTAAATCATACAATACTTAACAGATATCCTAACCAATTACATATCTACTAATATTAAAAATTAAAATTATGCGCAATCCCACGTAAATAATCGACTATGTTTCCTTGAATATCGAAGTTACTGACAAGGTGCTTTGACGTTTTTTTTTGTTTTTGTTTGTTTTTGATTCTATGTTAACTTTATTCTAGTAAATCATACAATACTTAACAGATATATCCTACCCAATTACATATCTACTAATATTAAAAATTAAAATTATGCGCATTCCCACTTAAATAATCGACTATGTTTCCTGTAATAGTGTGTAAATATTTCTATTGATCCTATTGTTAATAAATGTAATTTTTCGAGATATTTAATGTGCACATTTACCGAATGTGTACTTTAACCGTAACATATTTTCGACCAAGTGATTTTCGGTCTAATGCTTCTTCGGTCTAGTGACGTTTCGGTCTATTGCTTTTCGGTCAATTGAGTTCGGTCAACTGCCTTTCGGTCTATTGAGTTCGGTCTATTTACCTAGAACCCTGTTTATATCTTCTATAGACTTCTAGTTGTCAGATATCTCTGCTACAATTATGCTCGTTGCAACTAAAAACTGGACCATTTACGAATGATTTACAAATACCGTTGTAAGAAATCGAAATTCCAATAATAACACTAAACCACCACTCCTTTTAGGAGCAATATTTGAAGCTGCTTTTTATTTTTGAAGTTATTGAATGCTTAATAAAAAATGTAGTTAAAACATATAGTGCTGTGGCGCCTAATTTCGTAAATATACTACCATAACATTCTTAAAGCCAAGGTTCTAACACAAGAACAAAGAAGGTGTTTGTTTTTGCGAGATTGGTATGCGGAAGTTGCAGACTAATGAGTCTCATTAATCACATCAGCAAAAATTTCTAAACAAAGAGTCCATTCAATTTGGCAGTTGTGCAGATTTTCAAATCTGTTTTGTGAGATTGGCATGCCGAAGTTGCTGAATCGGATAAACTGAAAAATGCTGGATGGTACACACACGATTCTTTCATCGCTGCTGAGTGTCGTGGCTAAAACTCAAAAACGCTGCTACAATCCAGTCGCAAGCAAATAATAGCAGATTCAGAGTAGATTCAATACTTGATAAACACAACTTCTTAGATAGAATGTGAAAAATTTGGTAAGTTGATAAACAAGACGGTTAATAACTATCAAAATATGCGAGAGTCTATCAGCCACCATATCCCAGTCACTCGTGTCTCAACCCCCCGAGCCTCAGACAAGTTTTCAACAAATAAAACAAAGGATATTTCATAAACGTCTTTATCATATACATCATATGGTATTTCTAAAATATTTGTTCACTCTACAGTTAACCCTATTTCTAATCGTATTTAGCATAGCAGGCGCCTCTTCAAAATAGTCACAAACGCTTTAAGTTTTAATTACGTCTATGCACATTTGTAACATCCTCTGGTCATCATTATCAAACAGTAGTACGTCGGAATCGTAGCGGAATTTATTAAAATGTATTTTTTTTCAAACGGCAGTAAAATATGGCATTATACTCCTGGATTGATGATGCTAAACTGTCACTTTATTGCCAAGATAATATTATCTGCCGCTGACGAGCAGCAGATAAAGTTATTATCTGCCGCTGATGACTTTATCTGCCGCTCGTCAGCGGCAGATAAAGTTATTATCTGCCGCTGAGAACTTTATCTGCCGCTGACGAGATCAAGTAATTTTCTTCGAATTTTGTTCACAAAGTTGTAAATAATTTGTTATAAAAACGTTTGAAGAAAAAATACTATATGCTATTCAGAGCAAAAGTATCTATATGTGGCCCGTCTAGCCTCGCCACATAAAATATAACTTTTGCTCCTAATAACATAATATACTATTATCGCTAATATGTGCTTGAATAATCTTATGTGATGAATCGTAGATTTTGTTATCGGCCTCAATCCATACGTGAAATGTAGGTCCTGCATCGTCATAAGCCATAGTACCCCATTTCAGTTCTGGTTTTAAAGGTTTGAATTTTAGTACTTGTTCGAATAATATCAAACTTGCCGGTAAACACACCCCGTGCATATTTTCACTTATGAACTCTTGGGATATAACATCACAAATCAGACCTTGTATAGACACCATAATGACGATACTGAGACATACTTGGTTGAATTTCCCACATCTGCAAGTCTCAACAGGTTTCCATTCTCAAACGAAGACTCATATCCTGTTGAGCCTGGGAAAATTTTGATAAGCGTAAAAATCTTGTAAAATTTCAAAATTAGACATTTAACCTCAAAATTCATCGTGGGAATCTTGTAAAATTTCAAAAATTAAACTTTTAGTCCCCAAAATTCATCGTGGCAATCTTGTAAAAATTTCAAAATTACACTTTTAGCCCTAAAAATTCATCGGACCCCGGCTAGGCCCGTGACCTTGACCCCGGCTAGACCTAGCCAAGTTTCAAACCAATCGAAGAGGCCAATGACCTCGCCACGTAACACTTAGCCAAATTTCAAACCAATCGAAGTGCGCCAGAATCCCCCTAACTACACTACTGATACTAATGGGTCGTAACTCACACCTAACAATGGAGAACAAGCTACTTCTATATAAAGCAATACTGAAACCGATATGGGGTCTGAGGTTCCATGAGTGATACCAAAATTATTAAACTACAGAAATTTCCATCAAAGATACTCCTTGCAATGATCCGTGGTAAGTGTGAAACCAAGTTATCCATCGGTACCTCAAAATACTTCTTATCAGAAAAGATTGTTTCCCTCAGTGCAAACTACCAGGATCATCTGAAAGCCCACCCAAACATCCTAGCCAGGGATCTATTTATCACGCCTCTGTAAGAAGACTGAAAAAATTCGAGCTTCTAGACATTCCAGCCAAAAGTTAATGAACTTACTCACTTCTAATACAAGTAGTTTAAATAGTTTAATCTTTATAATAGTCACAAATAGAACCCCATGTGTAAATTATCTTAAAGCAGCGTATCACTGGATAAGACTCCACTATAATATTTATGTCTGTATCAATCCTATTGTTTATTGTTTTATACATTAGCTATAGCAGATTGCAATAAATCATGGATATTAAAAAATGAAATCCCAGCTAGAATTAATTTATAGTCAACTGTGGTTTAAGACGATCGAAAGGCCTTAGTGGCTGTAATGCGTATTAGAAAAACCCAAGAGGAACCACTACTGCAGGTATCCGGGCTGTCTGGCGTTAAATTTGATGCCCAACGGTCATGCAGGATCTTTTTTTGATACCTCACCCCATGTAGATATATCGGTGTAGTATAGTAACGCACAACATCCAACAAAGGATGAAAAACCGGAGAAAAGTGAAAAGGGGAAACAGGAGCCCAAGTGGAAACAAATACATATAACCCAAGTCCTACTACAGCTCGTGAATGGTCAGCATGTCTAAATTTTAGAAAGCTACCACATCCTGCAGCAAAAAGACGAGAGCAGCGACACACCGAACCAATAAAACCGAATCTGTCTTATAATATCGACGGTTGCCACGGGAAAAATCTGCTTGTAGATCGTCATTCAAAGAAAACCCCTCTCAAACACGCCGTGTAGCTTCGGAAACAAAAGTCAGCATCTTGAAAATTTCCGGAAAGGAAGTTTTCGAAAGAAATAACCATCACTCGTGAATCTAAAAATCTTCGGACCGTAACAAAATATTTTTTCATTTAAGCGATTATGTAGCACTTCTTCTACAAACAGATATACTGACTTTTTGAATATTCACAAGATTTCTAACGTTTTGATTAAACAGTTAAAGAAGGCAACACGGAGAAAAACGATAAAAAATTATGGTATTTAAACTAAATAGTTGCAACATCCTTTGTTCAATCTTTATGTTGCTCTTCTACTTAGAGAATTTAATTAAGGTATTTGTATCTACTACGCTTTAATACGTTTTAAAATTCTAACTGCTGTTTGCACGGCATCTGGATGGAGACTGCTAAAATAAGTGTCAATAAATTGTTTAGTTGTTAAAACGTTTACTATACTTCTCTAATTGTATATTTCCGTGTTCTTTCTCACCTATCATGTTTTCTCAGCGATGTTTCTCAAACTCATTTTCCACGCAGTTAGTAAAACTTCTCAATGCTTTCAGATATTACTTAGATTACTTATTACTATTATTACAGTAATTTCGCAAAAAGAAAACAGTTTAATAACAATAATAGAATCGCGTTGGTAGCGGTCAAGCCATATCATCATATTATTGATATCCCAATTAGGTAAAGCAAAACGTTGGAATAAACACTTGCATGCACTTTTACAATTTTGATCAATGGTTTAGAAGCTATTCACGATTGCCACAGTTGATTTATTAACGTGGTATATATTTAGGTAGAAGCGAGTATCGATTTCTGAGCAGTGGATGCAGATTGGATATTTACAGCCAATATAGGTACCGAAATGTGGTTCAACTATAACAATTCTGGTTTTATACTGCGATATTTTTCGTTAATAAAACTCATAGCGTTAACCACAACGACAGTTATAAATTAAAATAAAATGGAACGACACTGTCCTTATATCTTGTAGAGTTCCTTCACCCCTGAATATCATTGAAGAGGTCGTGTTTCATTATCTTTATTCCTATATTTTTGTTAGCTAAACGTTCAATGGAAACGGAACCGTGTTCATGTATCTGAAAGCCTATCCAGTTTTTTACAATATTGCTTGGACCTTGTTTCGTTGACAAAGTCTAGTCTTAATTTAGACAACGAATCGATTTTATGGTCAACGCCAGCAAAGTGTAGCTATGTTACAGCGCCTACTACAGTAAAAATACTGTATTCGCTTAGAGAATGAGCATATATTATTTCTTGAAATTATATAATTTATAGATGTATCATACAGAATACTTAAAAATTTACTGTACAGGGTGAGTATATTTCTATGTTTTCATAGAGAATCTCGATAATTGAAGGGCTTAGAGGAAGAGGGTAACAAGCCACATTTTCTTAAAATTCAATCTAAATATGTATTTAGTAGCATTAAAAAGGGAATAAGCCACAGAATTTTATTAAAGAAGTTTGCAAAAGAAATGGCAACCCTGTGCAATAAACGCCTTCTTGTCTCAGTTCGTTTTAAAAGTATTTATGGCCCAAGAAGGTAACAAGCCACATAGAAATCAACATGGCCGCGCTGCATATACCACGCATTAAACGTAAATTGATCGAAAACGATGAATTCTGGTTCTAGCGGTTCGGATTTCAACTCAGATGATAGTGTGAAAGACAAAGATTACTTGGAATCAAGTAGTGATAGTGAATGTAGTGAAGACAGTCTAGTTTTGGTAAGTTTAAAAGTAATGTGGCCCATTACCTTTTAAGCCAAAAAATTCTTAGTTTCCCCTGTAAACAGTGGCTTAGCACATAGGCGTAAAGTCTCTTTTTTAAACTTATTAACTTTCTTTCCACTGATTCTAATAACTCTAATAAGCAAAACCTAAACTAAATTTATTTAAAAACAAAACACTAATATCTAAAAGCAGCAGAGTCTGGGGTATACTTAAGGTTTGTATGGCTTGTTACCTTCTTCCGTAAATAATTTCCTTTTCAATTCTTTGTGGCTTGTTACCTATTTCCTTACATGATTCAGTGCCTTTAAATTTTAGAAACAAAATATATAACTAGAGATCCTATTAAAACTCCAGAACTCTAAGAAAAAAAGGAATTTAGGACATTCCTACGACAACTGGAAAGGAAACAAAGTAGATGTACGAATTTTGAGTCCACTCGGCCGTTGTAAAAATAAATGCAGAGCTTCTTTTTTGGGAAATGAAGAAACAATATTTCATTCTTTTTGGGATTTGGACTCCTACGACAAGCAGAATGCCTATCTGTTCGGCACAATAATGTTTACCCAAGAAAAGACAAAAACACAAATATCTTCTCGAGCAGTAACTTTTGCGTATTCAGTAAAGGTTCAAGGCGTTGACAAAAAATTTTTTGTCGGTACAC
Organism: Agriotes lineatus; assembly: GCA_940337035.1. Classification (NCBI taxonomy): domain Eukaryota; kingdom Metazoa; phylum Arthropoda; class Insecta; order Coleoptera; family Elateridae; genus Agriotes; species Agriotes lineatus. The sequence continues at coordinate 18,908,488 of OW679202.1, forward strand.
GGTCTACAAAGTAGCAAGAAGCGTATTTACAATATATGCAAGCAAATTCGCGAAGGAAATACAATTTCGAAAAGCGACCAGCTAGGAAAGCACTCTAATCGAAAGAATATCCTACCTGAAGAAATGATTAAGGGTGTACATGACCATATAAAATTCATTCCCAAGTATACAAGCCATTACAGTAGAAAATGTAATCCTAATCGAGTGTACATTGATCATGATCTTTCAGTTTCCTCCTTTTATGAGAAATACTATAAACCGTGGTATACAGAGAATGGTACTGTACCTGTCAAAGAAGACACTTATCGGCAAATTTTCTGTAGCCAATATAACATTGGATTCAAGATTCCAAAAAGCGATACCTGCGATACATGTTACCAGCGTAAGATTCTGATTGAGTCAAATAAAGGTAATGAGTCAAAGCTAAAAGAAATACAACTGGAATTAAGGTTACATGAAAGAAGAGCGGAAGCAATGCAAGCTAACATGAAAAAGGAAATAGACGAGGCTAGAAGAGAAAACAAGAAGCTAGTAATATCGTTTGATCTTCAGCAGGCACTTCCAATCCCAGGCCTAACTGTAGGTAAAGCTTTTTAACTGAGAAAAGCTTGGATGTATAATCTTGGTGTGCACAACTGCAACACAGGCCAAGCATTTATGTACATGTGGCCAGAGCATGTGGGAAAACGTGGTAGTGACGAAATTGCTAGTGCTATTTTGAAATATATTAATGACACTTTACCTCAAACAGACGAACTTTTAGTATTTACTGATAATTGCGGGGGACAAAATAAAAAATGGACAATAATGTCTCTTTGGTTGAAGGTGATACGAGAAAAAAGGTTTAAGAGAGTTGAACATCGATTTCTCATACCGGGCCATACTCATTTACCACCAGATAGAGATTTTGCGGAAATAGAAAAGCGTAAGAAATATTTAAAGCAGGTATACAGTCCAGATCAATGGTATGAAGCTGTTAGAGATGCAAAAAAGAAAAATCCATTTAATGTGGTGCCAATGACTCAGGCAGACATTTATTGCTTTTCTAATTTACTAATTCTTATTAACAGAAAGAATGCAATAGATACCAAAGAAAGTTTAAATTTTAGTCAAGTAAGATGTTTCCGTTTCGAAGCAGAACATCCTAATACAATGTTCGTTAAACACTAGTTGAATGAGCTCTTTAAATCCGTTAATATTGGAAAGAGAGTTATATAAAATTCAAAAAACCCAACGTTTAGTGAGCTTTCCTTAAAGTATAAAAATTTCATAGCAATCAATTCAAAGAAGCTTGCAACTCTCAAAGTACTTCTTCCTTATATTCCCCCAGTCTATCACGGATTTTATAGAGAACCTGGAGTAGAGAACGTACAGCTCAACGATGTAGATATAGATGAAGGCAACATTTTTGTTACATTTTATATATTTTTTTGTTAATGCGTTACATTTTTTTGAGTTATTAGACTGTAAAAGATGCTATAATGTTAGTATTAAAATGATATAACGTTTATTTATTGTTTTCTTTGTAAATGCGATTTCACGATTTAAATGAAATATTAAAACATGAATTACTCCAAACTAACTTGGAGTGGCTTATTACTCTCTTCTACCGAGACCTTCAATTATAGGAGATATGGAAAAACAAAACCCCATCCCGGATTTATTTTTATTTAATTTTTTTGTTTTGAGGGAAGCTTAATGGTGGAAATCCAAATGGGCTACCGTCTTTTGTTTCAAGTTATAAACAAAAATTCGATATGTCGAATTTTCGTTTTGGCTGTCTCGCTTATTTCTAAAAATAGAGACAAGTATAGTTTTTGCTTTCTCCAAGCAATTTTTTGATGCGAATGCAGTGGCGTAGTCAGTTTTTCAAAATCAGTTTTGACGTTCGAGTTATACTGTAAAGTTGTATTATTCTATAATATGGTACCCATCGTTGTCTGGGCATCATGAGAAAGAGGATTTTTCCGATTGTATAATAATAACATACCGGGACATTTTTTAAACTCCTAACGTAGTCCATACTTAGTCCATATGTTCAGTTTAAAAAACACAAGTCAACGCATGTATGCAATCAAGCAACCAATGTTACGTAAAACTAATTCACAATTTAAAATACAATGTGTCAAGTTGTTTGAGTTATTATTCTAATAAAATAAATTTTAAAAATGCATTCAACTGAAGAAAAGATACACATAATACATTTATACCATGTCAATCAGAGCATAAGAACTGTGCGTGACGTTTTTTCACTCACTTATCCCGATAGACCAATTCCATCAATCGGAACAGTTTTGAACATTATTTCAAAATTTAACAACCGCGGATGCGTCGAGTATAAACACCGCAAAAGAACTAGAACAAATTATGTCTTAACAGAAGAAACGTATAATTGGTGGCATAGGGAATACTCGCACTACATTGATCTGTGCTTTTTTAAATTAAACATAGGGAATATGTTTAGAGTTAAAAAATTTACAGTGTCCGTCATAAATCTGAAGACGTAATTTTTTTATTATCAATTTATCCGAAAATTTTATTCCTAGTAAAAGCTCGTTCATCTTTTCAGACTAAAATACACTTGCCAAAATTTAAAATCTTCTTTCGTCTGCGGGGGAGGTTCAAAAATATAAAAATGGTTCAATAATAAAATACGTTTATTTTTCAAAATATTGTGTGAAGACGTTACTTACAATTGAAGGTAAGTGTCAAATATGAAGTGACAGCTACTTGCCCCGAAAAACAATTTTCACTGGGTTCTCCTATTTTTTTCTTACCACACCTTATATATTACCAAATGATATACTTCAAAGTTAACTTTTCAACGGATATGTTAAAGATGTACTGTCGAATTTTAGTTTTCCTCACTATATTACGTGGTTGGAAATTACTGCTAATAAATCTTTTTGCATCAAATAGCAGGTATTTAAAAAAATTAATAACAAACGATCGAAACACTAATAACAATTCAAATCAATTACAATTTTTAATAGAAATGTTATAACAAATATTTCCAATTAACATTTTTGTGTATTTTGAGAATAACTAAAACTGAATATTAAAATAATTCAGAACCATTTGCATAATTTTCCTGTTCGTTAAATTTCTGTAATGAGTACCAGATGAAGAAAATATACAAGGCTGAAGATGACCAAATATCTAAAGAACAGTGTAAGGCCAGTGCGCTTTAATCACCCTCTTGGGCTTTAGTTGCCATTGAACGCTTTCCAATCAACTGTAAACATATTACTTGATCATCCTCCTCAGCTTCTATGGAGAATATCTATAATTCTGTGCATTTCCAGTTCATACTTTTATAATGTAATTTAATCTTGTTTCTGATGAGAATTCCCATCTTCTCTTCTGTGACTTTCTTCCTAAACTCTACTATAAATATTAGCTAGGTAACACTCATTGGACTTTGCATTTCTTTTATATATAATCTTTATGGACTATTTATAGTTTTATTTTTACCTTTCTTTAAACATTACTAAAAATGATTGTACTCAAATGTAGTCTGGACTTTACGAATGGCTATGCGAGCGAGAAACCGCCACAATTTCAAGTAAAAACACAAATTCAGCTGGTCACATTGCAGGCTATTCACTCATAGAATCTATGGAGACGTTTCTACCTAGTCAGGTATCTAACGATGCACAGTTTCAAAACACAACCATCATCCAGAAATGTACAGTTTGTACCTGATAGAAATCTGGTTTAGTCGGTGTGAAATCAAAAACATATACCCACGTTTTCCCAAACTAATGATAAAGAAGACGATAAAAATGAAACGGACCACCAGTTGCCGATGTAACACAGATGCAAGTAATACCAATACTGCACTGAAAATATCCAAACCTCTCCCTTGTACATTCATGGAGCGGCAAATCTCGAAGAAATGGTAAAAAAATATTTTGAGATCCAGCAGAAGAACAATATTACTCAAAGTCCCTGCCAAATAACACTGTAAAAATAACTACGCATTAACCAAAATCCTACAGGATATTAAAACTCCACTTGAAGAATTATTTATCACACATATCAATTGAAGGACAACAACGCCTACACAATTGTAAAAAGCTGTATAGTGCTGTACACGGAACTTCGCTCGTAAGTGGAAGTTTTGAAACAAAAAAAATTGAAACTATCAAAGGAAGAAATATATTTTTTTAAGTTGTTCGCCCTGTGTGTTCGGCCAAAATCTGCCCTTTTTCGTCAAAGGTAAAAGCCTGAACTAAGTGCCAAATATTACTTTTATTTAACTAGTAGTTATCGAGTTAAAGTGAAAATAAACGTAATTTCATTTTTTTAGGTATATACTTGACCGAAATTCACTCGGTTTCCAGACAGACAAACATATAATCGGCATGGAAGGTATCGTTTTCCTCCAACAAATATTTTTTGAGCTACACCGTGAACAGTCAGAGAGACAGACAAACGAATAAGACGGACAGACAGACAGACGGAATTGAGGAAACCTGTTTTTCATCATCTAGAGAACTTGGAACGTGAAGATCTGAAGCCATCTCAAAAGGTGATTTTTTCGGGACTACAACCGGGACGAGGGCAGTAAAAACCTAAATTTTTCATTACTAATACAAGACATGAAGCAGAAGCTCAAACAAAAGCGTCACACAGTACGAAATGTAATGAATGCACGTCATACAGCTTCTAAATAATCTTTACGGCTTTTGTATTGATTTGGAAGCAAATAATAGCAATAAAGACATTTACAATCTGAAATTTTTGAGTAATCAAAAAATAACAGTGGAACTACCTGGAAAACGAAACAAGAATGTACGCGATGCCATGCATGTGGACACACTTTTTTATGTTTATTAGCTGGCTCTGTAAAAAAATACAATACACGCCGTTGTTACATTAACTATAACTACATAACATATGAGTAGAGAGAGGGTTATGTGAATTATTCACACCTCAGTCTTAGTTCTATATGTGTTACACTATATAATTCGAGTTAATTTTTTTTAACTAGATTAAGTCTTGTGGAAGCTTACGTTTCAAGCGGGTATGTATCCCTTTTCGGCCAAGATTTATTTTTGTAGCACTGTCACAGAGAATTATGTCTTGAAAAAACTTTGTGTTGAGCTTCTTGATCAGTTATTGATGGGCTTTGTAATTTGTTGTGTATTTGTCAATTACGCACGAAACACGGGCACTTGATTGAGAGTCTTAGCACTTTATTTTGCATAGTCTGAAGTTTCTTGAGTGAAGTCTTAGATGTATTGGACCATGCAAGACATGCATACGTTAAAATTGGTCGGAGTATCGTTTTATAAAGTAGTACAGCACATTCAGCTCGAAGGAAAGATTGCCGATTAATTAGTGGATAAAGGATCCCTAGTCTGGTGTGGCACTCGTTGAGTTTTTTATTTATATGAAATCCCCAGCTTAGTCTCGAATCCAAATAAACTCCCAGATATTTTACTGCCGAGGCTTTAGGGTTCCAACAGATGTCATGGTTATTTATTCTAATTACTGGCAGTATAGTATGACGTTTCAAGGTGAAAATTTTTGCTTGGCATTTTTGTGGATTAATTTTGATGGGCCATTTATGAAACCATTTGTTCTTAACGTTTACAGCGCTTTGTAGGTGTTTTATAGCGTTTTGGGGTAAATAGCTGTGGACTATTATGGCCGTATCTTCAGTATACATGGCCGGGATTGTGTTAATTACTGAGGGAAGGTCATGTACATATATGTTGAACAGGGTTGGTTCCAGTAGACTTCCCTGGGGTACTCCACTTTGATAGACTTAGTGCTGGAAGAGGTTGCTTGAATTCTTATCTTGAATGTTCTATTGTTTATGAAAGAGCTTATTATCTTTATTAGGTAGGTTGGTATGTTTAATTGTATCATTTTATTCAGAAGCCCTTCTTGCCATACCTTATCAAAAGCTCTTTCCAGGTCCATGAAGATGATGGCAGTATACTTTTTATCTTCAAACCGCTTTTCAATTGTCTCGGTGATTTGCAACAGTTGATGTGCTATTGAATGAGCTTGTCGGAATCCGAATTGGTGAGGAGGAATCACGTCTTTTTCAGATATGTCTTCTTGAAGTCGGGAGAAGATTGTCTTCTCAAGAAGTTTAGCTAATGTTGATAACAAGCTTATTGGTCTATACCTGTACGGGTCGTGATTATTTTTCCCTGTTTTATAAATAGAGAGTAGATCTGCTGTTAACCAGTGAGCAGGAAAATATCCTAATCTCATACATGCATTAAATATTGACGCTAAATAAGCCATTGCCTTTTTTGTTAACTGTTTTAACATTTCGTTAGTTACTAAATCAGGACCTGGACACTTACACTTGGAAAGGCATTTTATATAGTTCTTGAGTTCTGGGACGGAAACTGGACACACTAAAACGTGTAAGTCCTATAATTGTAAGACTATTAATAATTGTATAATTATTATTGTGGCAGATGTGAAGGAACGCATAATATCAAAGATTGCACAAAACCAAAAGAAACAACACCTACATGTGTTTTTTGCTATGGCAACCATCCTACAAACTGCAAATGTGTTTTAATATACCGGGTGCTGACTTGCGCGACGCACCATAGGAATTTGCATAGTAAATTTTTTATGTTCAATTATTTGCTCCCCTAATTATTTTAGAGCTAAAGTGTAAATACATTTTTTGTAGAGAAAAAAATACTGCATTGATTCATAATGTTGGTAACAATTTTTCATTTTCCGGAACCGAAGGAATGCAAAAAATCAAACTAGCATTTTTACAAAAATCAGTGATGCGATGGAATTATTGAAACAAACCAATGCCAACGCAAGTCCGTGCTGGGCGATCATGAAGTCACTGCCTTCAAAAGATTGAACGTAGTGTCGTTTTTCTCGTTTCGGTGTAAGTTCTGATCCTCATTATGGCACCTACAATTATTTAATAACGTGCATGTAGTTTTAAACTTAATGTATCAGTCTATTAATGGTTGTACTGTTTAGAATTTGCCGATACGGATATTTTACAATAAACTAGGAGCTTGCTTAACGAATGTCCACCATAAAACCATTTTTGTTATGGACAATGTCTAGGTACCTTACGGCTTAGAGACATTAAGCATAACATAATTAATAATAAATTATTATAAACGTCAAACATCAATGACAAACAAACAAGCAACACATATTGTCGCCCCGCATGCACTTTCGTTGGCATTGGCTTGTTTCAATAATTCCACGGCATCACTGATTTTGGTAAAAATGCTGGTTTGATGTTTTGCATTCCTTCGGTTCGGGAAAATGAAAAATTGTTAGCAATAGTATGAATGAATGCAGTATTTTTGTCTCTACAAAAAATATATTTACAATTTAGCTCTAAAATAATTAGGTGAGCAAATAATTGAATATAAAGAATTTACTATGCAAATCCCTATGGTGCGTCGCGCAAGTCAGCACCCGGTATAAGGATTTTTATAAAATAAAAAACAAGCAAACGACAGGAATCTAAAAAAATTAAACTATATACCGGATTCCAGTCAACGGTCAGATAAATTAGCTCTTGCTATTCCCAAAAATACAATGCGCATCAAAAACCGAGCTACTACAAAAATCTTTCAGATAGGAATGCAATACAAACAACAACAGAAAACAAGAAAATATATGCTAACAATGTACCGAATTTCACGATGAATGCAAACCAAAGTTCATCAAGATAATCAATCAAAATAGCATGATATTAAATATACGAAGATCGTTAATAAATAAATTAATTACATAATGGCGTCATTTGTGTGGATTACAGCCTGGAATGCCAATAGGCCATCCAGTTATAAAGAAAATATAATAAAACTCCTTCAAATAAACACTATAGACATAACAACTTTTGAAACCCATTTTACTGACAGAACTGAGTATATCATACATTATCACTCTATACACTTAAATGGTATAGCGCACGGAGGGTATGAAATCCTTTTGAGAACATGATTTTACATCATGATTTAGTTTCATAACAAAGCTACAAAATACAAGCCAACATTGTTCAAGCTAGCTGCCGATCGTGATCACTTACAGTAGTATCACTTTATAGCCCATCTAGACTTATAAAACAAAGTAAGAGTATGAACACTTGTCATGAATAGAAACCGACAAACGTAACAAAATAGATGTATTACTTAAATGTTACGTCATACATTAATTGGTAAGATACCAGTTAGCTTTTTATCAAATTATCGGTAGAGGTCATAAGTTCAATCAAAGGACCAAAGTCTATAATACTGGCAATTACTTAGTGGATAGTAAGTGGTGATGAACCAGAAATGAACTAGATAAAACCCAAAATCACAGACTAAACCGTTAGCTCCACATAGCACTTTAAGGATGTCGAAATACAACCTTCGCCCATTAATATATGTCGAATCTCTCCCGCGAAGATCACTCAATATGGAATATCACAAAAATGAAAGGCCTAAGCAAGCAGTATCACCAATTATGAAGATGAGCGGCTAGAGGGCTAGAGCAAACTAAGAAAAATGATATGTTTTCACAAATCATCTTGTACAACCACTTTCATTTAGCCCCTGCAACAATAATAACGACGAGATTTAGCATTCGTCAATATATCTTGTCGGATGTATCTACCGATAAGAGTAAAAACAAAAATTAAAAACTGAACAACTATACAGCTCCTCGTGCCTGGTGCAATTTTACAGCACTTACCTAGAAAATAGTTTGTAATGCTCATAATAATATGAAATGAAATTCTACGGCTATCTTACTATAGTAACGTAGACATTCGTTTAGGTACTAATGATACTTGGCCTGGTCAACACCCAATCTAGCGGATTCATCTCGACCTTTCACCTTATTACCAATCATGTCTAAACTGTTCGAAAAATTATTATTAAAAATATTGAAAGATTAAATTGAATTCGATGATATTATTCCAAATTGGTGGAGTGAACATGCCTGCTTGTCCGTCACGTTGGATCGTCACCAATCGGACATGCTTCATTAATACCACGATACGCCTGTATTAGGTTGCGTTCCTACCCGATTTGGTAAGGCCGCCGATTAGAAATAAAACTTCCTTGGGGCGTAAATTTTACGTAATGTAATTCCTATTACTAAGTGTGCCGTTTAGCTGTTTCAGTCTTATTAAAAACATTAAGATATTGGTAGCTATTGTGTGCAGAAGGAAGACCAGAAAACCTCGAATAGTTGGTGCACCACCCAGCCTAGAAAAGAGGCTTGAAGTGTTGAAAAAGGAAAAATGCTAAACGTGGTAATAGAAGAAAGATTGAAGCAAAGACGGACAAGTTAAGCTAGTATAAATTAATCTGACGTACGGCATCTAGCTATGGAAGTACACCAAACTAATCAACACCAAAATACTTCAGGCCTTTCAATCCAAAACTTTAGGCACGATAATGGAGGCAGCTTGGTAGGAAACCAACATTTCACAACGATCTGCCAATTCCATTTATTACAGATCTCTCTCCATTATCGTATTCTTCGTATCCGAAGGACGTGATTTGTGCAATGTGTTTAGTTTTTAGCTTGCATAATATCCTTCCAGTGCTTTCTATCCTGAGCGTTTCTTGTGCTTTCTTCCAATTTGGGTCAGTCCTTCGATTTCATCCAACCATCTTCTAGGTGATCTGCCCTTAATCTTTTACCTTCAATCTTCAATCGCTGAACCATCAGCTTTTCCAGATTATCGTCTGTCGTTCGTGATATATGGTCAAAAAATTGCATTCTTTGGATTGTAGTTATTTGTCTGATATTTTCGCCAATTTCTTGAATTACAAAATCATTTGTTCGATGTTCTGTCCATCAAACCTTCAACAGCCTTCTCCAGTACCAAATTTCAAAGGCAGAGATTTTATTTTTATCAATTTGTTTCAACGTCCAGGTTTCCACTGCATATAAGGTGTATATATAAATACGAGTATTCTCATGAGTTTGATTTTGGTGGTTTTGGCTATGCTGTGATCTTTCTATATTTTATTTAATTTTGTCACGGCTGTTTTAGCTACTGGAATTAGTCTTTTAATTTCGTAATTACAGCTTCCCGTATTGCTTATAAATGAGTCTAGATAATTGTATTGCACTATTTAAATTTTCCAAATTTATCTCCTCTTCTTAAAATCATAATTGTGGTTTGTCTTTATTAAGTTCCATCCCTAATTTTTCACTTTGCGTTTTATTGATATCTAAAAAAGTTTTCGTTTCTTCGGGAGTTGTCGCAAATATCGCTGTGTCATCTGCATATCTCAGATTCGTTATTTTAACTCCACCAATGGTAATTCCGCCATTGCAGCCTTCTACAGGTTTTCTCATATTTGTTCTCCATATATATTAAATTATAATGGAGACAAGATACAGCCTTGTGGAACTCCCTTTTGCAGGTTAAAGCTTCCTGAGGTTCGGTCACTAATTCTCACTGTAGCAGACCCCGACTCATATAATTATTGGATCAGAAAAACGAGATGGTCCGGAGTCCCCATTTTTAATAGGATATTCCATAATTTTTTCTATTGTACACGGTCAAACGCCTTGACGTAGTCAATGTAGCATATGTTCAATGGAACATTAAACTCTCTTCACTTTTTGATAAGCTGCCTCATGTTGTGAATTTGTTCCCAGGTCCCCCTCTCTCCTGCAAATCCTGCTTGCTCAACAGGTAATTGCCTTTCGTGATTATATTCAATATTATAGATAACATTAGTTTGCTAGCATGAGACATCAAGAAGATGATTCTATAATTTTCACATTTTTTTGTTGAGCCCTTCTTGTGAAACGTAATCATGACTGATTTAGTCCAATCGTTAGGCCATATTCCAGGAGTCCATATTTTATTACATAAGTCGGTGATAAGTGGCAGGCCTTCCTCATTTAGTGTCTTTAGCATTTCACTGCTTACGTCATCCTCTCTTACAGCTTTGCTACCATGTAACATTTTAATGGTGTTTTCTACTTCCGCTCGTAGTATTGAAAGTTCCAGTGCCATTAGTTGCATATCGTTGCATTTTGCCTTTTTACACTCAACTGTTCTGTCCTTGTATAGCTCTAAGCAGTACTTTTGCCATCGATCAAGTATTCGATCGAATTCGTGTAATACTATGCCATTTGCGTCCTTTATTGCCCAGGTTTGAGATTTAAACTCTCTCTCTTCTTAAAAAGATCTTTTGTTTCATTCTTTCCGAGGTGTTCTTCAATTTCTGAACATACCTTGTTCTAATATTCGTTTTTATCTGTTCTGGATTGTTTCTGAATTTCTCTATTTAGTTTTTGATATGCTTTACGTTTCTCTTCGTTGTTCCTTCCATTTAACTTTAATTCTTTTCTTTTTCTTAACTACCCACTCCCATGTCTTTTCGGCCATCCAGTGTTTCTTTTTCGGTGGTTCTTTATTTGGCTCATGGCAATTATTATATTCTTAAATTGTTTGTTTTTTGCAATTGTCATTATGGTTTTCAAACCGTCCCACATATCATGGGGGTTTTGATCTTTAGCTCGCTGACTTATTCGGTTACTATTCTCTTCAAGAATATTCTTGTACCTAGGTAACATTTCTTCTTTTAACTGTGGTTTTCTCTTTAGCCTGTTGATGTGTTTTAGGTGTATTTTTAATTCGGCAGTTAACATATTATGATTTGATCTACAATATTTACCAGGATATGTTTTTGCGTCCTGTATAGTGCTTCTAAATATGTTTTTGATCAGGATGTAGTCAATTTGATTTCTGAATTTGTCACCTGGCAACTTCCAGGTATCAAGTTTTCGTATGTGATGTTGAAAGAATTTGTTCATTATAGCATAGTCATGCTCAATACAAAAGTGCAACAAGGTTTCACCGCTTTCATTTCTTGTTCCGATGCCATACTTGTCTATATTGCTTCTCATGTTATCGTCTAATTTTTTTTAGCCTATTTTTGTATTATCTTCTTCTTTTTCTTATTCAGCCGTTCTCTATCCTGTAGATATATTCTATATTCTTTCTATCGCTGTCGATCTTGTGCTGTTCCATACCAATTCAGCCCTGTAGTTTTTTTCAGGTCGTCGAACCATCGCATCTGGGGGCGTCCCACGCTTCTTCGTTCACCCCACGGTCTCCATCTAGTTCATTTATTGCCGGATTTTCCAATCCTCTAGCCATATGTCCTGCCCAGATTCATTTTAATGCTGCCGCTCTTTTAATCACATCGTGCATTCCAGTTTTCTCTCTAATCCAGGTGTTTGTCTTATGATCTTTTAGTGTTATTTCCAAGGTCTTGCGTTCAATTTCTCTTTGGTTTATTCTGAGATTTTCAGTGATTACTTTTTGTAAATGTCCATGTTTCGGCTCCAGAAGTTGTGACAGGTAAAATGTATTGATTGTATAGTTCTCGTTTTAATTTTAAAGGGATGTTTATGTTGAAAACGTCTTTCAGCTTACTATAGGCTGCTCAGGTAAGTCGTATTCTTGAATCAATTTCTAAGTATTGGTTCGGTTTGCCGATAGTAAGCATTTGTCCTAGATATTTGTAATTTTGAACTTTTTTAATATTGTTGGTGTCTATAGTTATCATAGCCGCATCGTCTATGCTGTTAGTAAGATATTTTGTTTTTCCGTAGTTTAGTTCTAGTCCCATTTGTTCAAAAGCTACTTTTATGTCTTTTATCAACCCTATCAATTCCTGTTTAGACTTAGCAAAGACCGCAATATCATCTGCGAATCTTATATGGGGTAGGTGTTTGCCCGATATGTTTATACCCCTGTTTCCCCCATTCGATTTCTTTAAACACGTCTTTTAATAAAACACTGCTAGAACCTGTGGTTTGAAAATATTACAAATTCGTTAAAACCCCTCACCACACAAATATTTAACAACTGCTAAATACGTATCTCGACAGCCACGCTGTCATCATCGATAGCTACGAAAAACTTACACAGCGAAAAGGCAACGATATACTCGTGACCAAATCACAAATGGAAGTGGGTGATGTCCGCGCATTTCACATCTATTTATACTGTCTGACCAGGAGGGCGTGGCCGAGAGCCAATGAACTTAATCTACGGTCAATGTAACTTCATCAAATCATATAAGACGGAGGACGGTATTGGTCCGCCATCTTCAAAAGTTTATTATCTCGGTTCTTAAAAATGGGCAACCTTTTAAAAGAATTTAGTTGCTTTGTTGAAGTTAACGCCTTTATAATTTTTAGGTCATCTTCTTTCATACTATGACCCGTTTCGAAAATATGTTGGGCAATACTCGATTTTTCGAATCTGTTGAATCTAAAATGAGCTAAATGCTGTTCAAACCTAGTACCAAAATTACGACGTATTTGCCCAATATATTTAGAATCACAATGGGAACATTTAATTTCGTAAATCCCAGATCTCTCTAAAGTCCTCAGTTTGTCTTTTGGATTTCCCAACAAATTTCTAATATTGTTGTTTGAACCATACACAACTTTATGGCCGGATTCTTTAAAAATGTTTGCTAGGCCCTTTGTAACCGAGTGAAATGGAATTTTGGTGTACTTAAGTCCTTCACTTCTAAGACTGACGAGAGTTGTGGAATTTCGAACGTGAATTTTGTTTTTTGTTTCCTAATCAAATTATCGATAATTTTAAAAGAGAAACCATTGTACACAGCGATGCTTTTTATGGTCTGAAGTTCAGTGGTATATCGATCTTTGCTTAAAGGAAAGGTTAACAGTCTATGCACTAAGAAATTTAGAGCAACTATTTTGTGTTGAAAACAATAATTTGAATCCGCTAAAATGAATCAGTTTACATTAGTTTCTTTTCTATAAACATCAAATTCTTATTACTAAGGTATCTAGAAATGGCAGTTGTCCTTCGTTTTCCATTCCATATGTGAATTGTATGCTAGAAAATTTGGAATTTAACTGATTCAAAAAATTATCAATACTACATTTAGATAAATCAAAAACAGCAAAAATGTCGTCCACATACCTAAACCAAATCCTTGGGAAATACTCTGTGTTGTTCTTAAATTCAGTTTCGAATTTTGACATAAAAAGATTGGCAACGAAAGGGGAAAGGCTGTTTCCCATTGCTGTTCCTTCGTGCTGTTCATAGAATTTTCCATCTATTTAAAAGTAATTATGGGGCATGCAATGTGTAGTTAATCTAACTAACTCGTCAATTTTTTTTAATCCAAATTATTATCCGTAAGCAATTCCCGCAGATAAGTCATAGTTTCTGAAACTGATGCGCTTGTAAACGTCTTCTAAGGTTAGGGTGAAGAGTTTTGGATTCGGATTTGCATGGTGGCTTGGCTCTAGATGTTTTCAAAGCTAGTATTGTCCATATTTCGATGGTGTCGAAGGCTTTTCTATAATCTATAAAAGCCACCCATAATTCTATATTGTATGCAGTGACTTTTTCAATGAGAATTTTTATCGTCTGTAGATGTTCCACAGTGCTAAAGCCTTTTCTATAGACAGCCTGCCCCTTCGGCATGTAAAAATTAAAATTTTGCATTATAATCTCCCTGAATTAAGATAATTTTGTTCTTTGGTAGTTTGTTTATTGTATTTTCTAGTTGTTCATAGAAATCCTGAATGTCTCTCACGCTTGATACACTTGTAGGAGGATCTGTTATTACAGATGAAATACGAAAATTTGTAATTCCTATCATGAAAATTGGCCACACCACAACGCCCAGCTAGCAGAACAAAAGTTTACCTGAAGACTCAAATAACAGTGCCCAAGGACCTGGTTGCAACAAATAAACAATGCTAACAGCATCACCGACTTCTCCATTTAAGTTAAAATTACCTATTGCATTTACATATTACTTATGTTGTATAGTAGATTGTGAGCATGCTTTACAAGTAATAAAAAATGTGCAATCTGACAAAACATATTTAACGGTATTCGATTTTTGCTTTCCCGTATACATTATTAGACATGAATCAATAACATGGCTGGGGAAAGAAAAATGTCCAATATAAGATTTGAGGATGACACTACTCCAATAGCATCCAATACGATCGAGTTACTACAGCTTTTGGAAAGATTGGAGAGTATCAGTTCTATTTATGGTTTACTTAAACATCAATTACGAAAAACCAAAATAATTTTCGTAGATTGTGAACATCAAAACCACATTAACGTGCGTAGAATAGGCTAGCGTGAGGTGGTTGGAAAAATGATACACTTTGATGTACTGATTGACAACTTGGACAGTACCAAAATGGAAATTCGTTATCGTATACAATTGGCAAGATCTGAATCATTTTAAAATGTAAAATATGTACCATGTATTCTTTTTAAAAGTATACATAGGGGAAAAATTCTCTTATTTTTTATTGTTTTACCCTATATGTAGGCAACCAATTGTACAGCAAACTTTAATTTTAAGAGTTTCAATGTAAAACAAATAGCATGCTGTGGCAAAAATAAGGGAAATTTTCTTTTTAGTATACATACGAGTATCCCCTATGTATACTTTTAAAAAGAACGCATGGTATATAAGCTCAAGGTACGGACGAAGATCAAGTTGGTACATGCTGTCATCCTCTCAACATTCTTATATGGCTATTGTTTGTCAGGGAAACTGGCAGTAGACGCATTGATCCTTTTGAGCTTTGGATGTAGAGCGAGTGCTTAGAGTTTCACGGACGACACGTCAAACAAATGCTTGAATATCTTAGGAAGTAAGAGTCCCCCTAAGCGGTTGTCAAGCATCGCTGACACAACAATCGTTTTATTTTTCGGCCACATTAACAGGAGAGAAGATAATATTCAGATATAGTCCAAGGAATATAATATGCAAACGGACACAGAGGACGTCTTTCAAAACATTGAGTTGGTATTACCAAAAACGATAGAAGAAGATTTGGTGAAGCGATACACCCAGCAAACAACCGCGGTATATGGCGGGAGCTGTACGTTTTATTATCCAAGAACGTGAGGCTACAATATAATAAAGCACCAAACTCGTGGCCATGGGCCACAAAATGTTTGTCAAGACGTGCTGATGAAGAAGATAAAAATGTATGGTAGACTTCGCTCAAAGGGTATTCAAAATATATAATCTTGAATCATCATTACGTATTTAGAAACCTAAATTGGGTTGAATTTCAGTATAATGTAAGTGTCCTTCCCATAAAATATTTAATCTATTGGATTTCGGCTTTCTTTAAATTATTTGACAGTTGGCGCTGAGATATACAAATATCTGTCAATATGTGTATTTCACCTAATTTAACGTATACAACATTATAACGTTTATCTTCACCAAGATCTTCAAAACATAACTTTCTTCAAATCTGGTTTGTGCACATCGCTGCTTACAAATTTTGCTTAACTATTCCAACACAAGTTTTTTATTTACTTCATCTCTTATTTTGTATTCTTATACAAATGTATTATCACTAGAGGGCTCTTACTATATTTTATAATTTGAACTTTTTCACAAGAAGTAAAACAATAAAAATTTTCAATATAAATAAATAAACTAACTCACAAAGTATATGTGTTTCATACAATAATAAGCGAATATGTAAATAATAGAATACTTCACCTCATATACACGTCATAGATATTCCGACATAAAATCTTTTGGATACGTCCCTGGTTACTGCCAAAGGCGCATTAAATCATTTTTTGTGGTGTCTTCGCATGGACGTAGTTAAAGAAGTCCATTGGCACTTAAGGGTTAAGGATTCCCAATACTTGACGTACTCGTACACTATTACTTTTTCTACAATATCCAATATGCATCTTACCTGTATTTTATTGCAACACTGTTCAACGCGATAACCTTGTGCATGTAAAATAAATAAAAAGAATGTAAATTTATAGCTAATATTTTTTGCAGTTTAACTCCTGGAAAAGGAAATGATGAAAACGGGCCTACAAAAAATTCCAATGCAACAGATTTACTCATCTGTGATGGAGAGCCACCGTAAGTATATAAAAATAAAATTCCACAAACTATTTCCGTAAGCAGGTGATATATTAGGTCGTTATTTCAGGCCCTCTTTAGAAGAAATTAGAAGTTGGGGAAGATCCTTCGATAAATTAATGAGAAGTGCAGGTTAGTGTAACTAGCTCGTTTTTTTCTCAGAAATGTTGGTTACCATTTTATCGCACGACATAAGGAGCATCTTTTGTCAATATCCCAAACTGATTTGGTTTCTTTTCTCAATTTTCTCGAACACATCTTGATTCCAATTTAACTAACAAGTGCAGAAACTGAAATTGGCTGATAGTTATCGTGTAGACGACTGACAAATGTATAAAAGGAAGGTAGTCCCATTATATGTATTCGCGAAATTCGTAGGAAGAAATTGCTAATTATAGGATCTCAACCATCTCCTGTTTGAAAATATTGTTAGATATATTGGATCGCACGTGCTATGGTGTTCACTGGAATAGACAGTTTCAACTTTCAAATTATAGTGACAAGATCGATACAGTAAGAACTTTGAGTAAAATTAAAATGATATTTGAAGAGTATTGTAATAACAGGACTATATTAAGAAATTTAATTCAAAATTCTTAAAAACATTTTTGATGGTTATAATTAATTTCAATTTTAAATTTACAATTTTTTCTGAAAAACATTTGTAGCTATTTACTAAAATTTAATAATTACTAAAATTTTATCAGTTGGTCAATATCATGGTTAGCACATGTTCCGTGTAATTTTATTCGTTAAAATATTTATAAATAATTGTATTACAAAAAAATTTTGCTGTATTAATACTTATGATCAGGGGGTGGCTGCTCCTTACGGGCTCAGGAGCTCGAACGCTCCAGCCGCCAGGAGCATACCTATCATTAGAAGAAAGTAACTATTCTATAATTAAAAATATATTTCATAATTTATGCTACCATTATATTCGTATTCGATAGATGCGCGTAGGATAATAAAGCATGTTAAATCGAGCGCTCCCTCTTATGACTGAGCAGCTTTGGCTTTATAAATTTAAGCTCCAGACTTGTATGGAAACGCGACCGCTGCGATATAGTAGTTCCAACGTAACGCGAAGGCTTACGTTTTTTGAGCAGCTACCACCGCGGAATCGCACGCTTATCGTACTATTTACCAATATAGCCCCCCCAAAAATGCAATGCTATCCGGAGGTTCAGTGGCCGCCGCGATAGCATTACTTCTTGAAAATATTGTGTAAGCTTTGGCAGTAAAAATGTAGTAAGGTGAATTAAAGCATTCTTGTACCGTTATGAGTCGTGCATGGATGATCCTATATAATATCGGTTGCAGTTGAAACATGTTTATTTATGTAGAGTGATTTTTGATTTCGTGCAGAATAGCATAACTAATATTCTCAACATTAATTTTTAAAAATTTCAAAAAAAAACTTGATCGGCCTACGTCGACATTAAATATCAATCGGAAAGATAAAGTTGGAACTCGTAATTCTACAAGACATTTTTCTGTGGACATTTACCATAAAAACAAATGACTTTGTGGATGTGATGCACTAAATGCTCTGTTTTGCTTTTTACGTGTTATGTTAACCATTAAAAAATTATTGTGGCAATTCGAACGTCTACAGCTGCATTAGAACGTTGGTTTCCACTCTTAAGAGAATACAAAAGTATTTAAGAAGTGCAATTAACGAAGAACGTCTACATGCAATGGCAATAATGTTGGTGAATAGAAACGTAATCCATAACAAATTAATTTGATGAAAAGGGT
The DNA here is from genome assembly GCA_940337035.1 of Agriotes lineatus. NCBI lineage: Eukaryota > Metazoa > Arthropoda > Insecta > Coleoptera > Elateridae > Agriotes > Agriotes lineatus. Next base: position 18,927,159 of record OW679202.1, read on the forward strand.
ACAGAACATTTTATTTCCCTGAAATCCAAAAAACTTTGTCTATAAGCAATCGTTTTCATTCCATTATTAAACACCTTATTATCGTGTTTCATTTTTAACTTTTATGCGGCGCGTTTGAAAACTTCGCGGCCTAACACAGAGATGGCGCTCGAATCGAAGTCTATTTTCGCTCTATTAATGCTTCGTCTCTTATATAACATAAACAAAAATTTTCAGTCGATTCTGTCAAATAGTGTTGGAATTACAGCTGATCAAAGCTAGTGTTTCAGGTGCTTTTCATAAAAATGGTAAACATTAAACACAGAGCTGCTATTAAGTACCTGTTTAAAACGGGGTAAAGCCTAAAGCGATCCACAAAGGCATGGTTAACACTCTGGGGAAATCTGCACCTTCGTACTCTATGGTTAAGGAATCTGTAAAGGGCTTTACGCAAAACTTCCCTCGCAGTGGACGTTGTGATACAAAATTGAGCAAAGCTGTATTTTCGATAACACATATTGCTTTAGCAAAATGACGGTTAAGGGCAATGTTTTAATATTGTTGACATAACATTCTATCTTGTGTTATTCAGAATTAGGAGCGGATGGGACAACCGAGAAACCAGGAAATTTCCAGATGGACACGGACCCAGCGGTCCGTTTTCTGCAAGCAAAAGCAATTGCCAGGGCGGCATTGTTCTAGGCTAGGTTATAGTTTTATGCGGATAGTTTCATAAACACAGCAAGTGAGCGTTGTGACACTAAATAATTTTAAAAACGAAGGAACCTGTAGGTAAAAATATCTTCACGTTTCCAATAATACTAAATTCAATTTTTAAATAAAAGAAATATTATCCTTAATGAGATTCGAACTAGTGCCTGGGAACGAGCCCGAACATTGGATTCCTTTGTTCATGGGTGAACTATCGCTGCGCTGACTGCTCCACGCCCGCACTTGCAATTCTTGCCATCCAGGTCTATTTAACGTAACGCACTTATCCATTGTTTGTTTTTATTTCGTACAACAGTTATCCTGCATTTTTTTATTCCCATTTTTTGCAAGGATAAAACCAGCACTATGCACAAATTAGTACTTTTATGTATTCCTCAGTTCAAGCAAAAATAAACAAAATTTTGTTTTTTTATGGTGCTCACCCTGTATATATTTGTATGAAATTGTACCGGTTTCATGCCAGGTATATATAGATATATAATGTGTATCCAAAATATCATCTTTCTCCGATAAATAGTTTTTTGAGTTATACCGCCAACAGACAGACAGACAGACCAGACAGACAGACAGACAGACAGACAGACGGAATCGAGAAAACCTGTTTTTCGTCATCTAGGGATCCTGAAACGTAAAGATATGAAGAAATCTCGGAAGGTGATTTTTTCGTGATTACAATACTTCCTCGTTTTTCAGACGAGGGAAGTAAAAATGGACAGCGCTTTTCAAACAAGACAGAAAGAGAAGACTCGCGCAATAGAAGGCCATCAACGTCAGTGACGGCTGTAAACATTGATACAGTCCATGACATGGTATTGTCTGACAATCGAGTGAAGGTGCGTGAGATAGCTGAAGTTGTATGTATCTCAACTGAACGGATTCGTCACATTTTAACTGAAAAAATTGGGGTTAAGTAAGGTCTGTGCAAGATAGGTACCGCGATTGCTAATTCCAGAACAAATACGAGTTCGACACCAAATTTCCCACCAGTGTTTGGACTGGTTTTTGACTAACCTAAGTGTGATTTTATTTATCACTACAAATGAAACTTAGGTTCATCACTACACGCCAGAGTTGAAAGAACAGTTTAAAGAAATGAAGCGCAAAGATTCTCCATGTCCAAGACAGGCAAAGGTAATTTCGGATAGAAAAGTCATGGCGTCAGTTATTTTTTTTTATTCAAAAGGCATCATCATGATTGACTACCTTCCAAAGGGCCATACTATGATTGGGGCGTACTACGCTAACTTATTGGACCGATTGAAACAAAATATTATTGAAAAAAGACCGGGTTTGGCAAAGAAAATCATGACGATAATGTATCTCCTTACACTTCTCGAATTGTAACCACCAAAATTGAAGAACTGGGCTTCAAATTGATTCAGCATGCACTGTATTCTCCAGATTTGGCCCCATCAGACTACCATGTTTTTCAAACTTGAAAAAACACCTGGCAGACATCCACGAATCGGTCAACAAAGAAGGGATAAGGTTAGAACATTTTTCGAATAAATGCATTGTACTTCGAGAAGATTATGTAGAGAAATAAAACTAATTTTTAACCTGCTTCACAATTTATTCTATGCCTGGCAGCGAAAATTTTGTACACTCGTCGTATTACATTTTGTGTTGGGTTTGAATACTTTTGTTCTGTGCTTATGGCACTTTCTTTTGGATTATTAAAATTAAAAATCGTAGCTATATTTAAACTACAATATCGACGGAATGTAGATGACTCTTTAATACTTTTTTCTCGCTTAGTTATTGGTAAAAATTAAGAGCTTGTTATGTAGTTATAAAATTCTAATCTCATTCTACCAGTGTTAATCATCATACGGTTGAATTTTTGGTCTCGTCTATTTTATGTAAAATAAACATTTTAAATGTACACGTAGGACAAAGATATAGAAGAGAACATTGAATACTACGAGGACAGTGAAAAATATATCAATAAATATCAAAGCACGACACTGAAATACTGTTGAGTAAATTTAATGCTAAGATAGGGAAGAAGAGCATACGGATAAACCAACAACAGCTAACCAGGGTAATGTCGGTAAGCACGCAGAAACGAATGAAAATATGGAAAAATTAATTGAGTTTGGAATAGGAAGAATGGAAATAAATAGTACTCATTTTCAGCACAAGCAAGTTAATAGAAAAACGTGGCTCCCACTCGGTGGACACGCAGTTAAGCAGATATAGATTATGTACTTATAGAAAAGGAACATGCATATCATATGACTAACATTAAAAGTTACAGAGACAGGAAGCAATGAAAGACCGAGGGACAAAACAAGTACCTACGATGTTTGAAACATACATAAAGTAGAAATTCAACGAAAATATGGAACAGAAATAGAAGGAACGCTGCAAGTATAAAACATATATAAGAGTACAATTATAAAGGAGCAGTGGATGAAAATAGTAAAGGCTATTCATGAAGTAGCAGAGAAAGTGCTAGAAATGAAAAAATATATAGAAGAAATCATTATGGTATTATACAGAATGTATTATTGCGAAGGAAAGTAGAAAGAAGCTAGGAAAGTGATGATAGAGGAAAATAATAGAATATACAGAGAACAAACAACAATAGCAAAGTAATCCTGTAAAAGAAAGAAGAGATACTTCATGGAAGAGAGACTGGACAAGATAGACAAACATTTTAGAACAAATGGCGAAATTTTGATTAAGAAGTTAAAAATACAAAAGTAGGCTTTACAACGCACACGATATTTTTAATAGCGGGCACAAAGACACAAATAGGCAGAATATTTTAGAGAACTTTTGAACACAAATGAAGATGAAAAAGATGTACAACTTGGAGTATTACAGGAAAACATACTAGACGAACAAACGGAAAAAGAACCACCAGACATAAAATAAAGTATAGGCATAATAAAACAGTTAAAGAACCACAGAATCCCTGGTGAATATGGAAAAATATTAAATTGTTAAAATATGAAGAAGAGATCCTATAGCACTGAGTATCCTTTATCTAATAGACGTGTCTGTCTGGGACGCTGTTTTATCCGGGACGCTGTTTCAGCAGCCAAACCGTAAGAGATAGAGAAAAAATTATTAAAGTTATATGTTTGGAATGGTCATGTCAGCTCAGGAACCGAATTTCAGTCACGTGACACTTCCGGTTTTCGAGAAATCGCAAAAAAGACCGTTTTTCAAATAGAACGCGTATTAAATAAAAATGTTTCAGCAGCCAAACGGAGCTGCGACCCTCTGCGCCTTAAAACGTCGATGGGTTAGGCAACCACTTTGACACCTTCCAGGTCTGGGTACAGTTTTTATTTAATACGCGTTCTATTGGAAAAACGGTCTTTTTTGTTTTTTTAAATGAGACATTTGTCTCACTGGGTTGCTAGTATGTGAACTAATATACGAAATATGGACTTCAGAAAGCAGGTCTACAAAATAGACACAGGAAGTGATATTATGCCCTATACATAAAAAAGATAAAAAACACAATCCGAAAATTATAGAGACAACACTGCTGAACATACGAGTAATCTACAACGCTCTGGCTACATGTATGATAACAAAACTAAATAAGTATAGGAGAATACTCCAACTGTGCAGACAATTCTGTAGCTCGATGTCAACAGAATGGAAGAACCTCAAATTCTAAAAGTCCTGACAGACTAAGATAAGTCCTTTTTCAAGAGAAAAGTTCGCGATAGTATAGCTAAAGATCCAGACTGCTAAGAGATATGAATCAGCATCTGGAGTACAGTAATGCATCATTGAACCTCGCTGGCGAAACGGATAATTTTAGTAACAACTAATGACGGCCATTTTCATCGTAGTGAACATATCAATAAACAAAATAGGCGATGTTGGGCGATGGACATCTCAATAATTATTCATGAGACTCCTTTACATCTCACCAAAGTAAGAGATACTGTATGATGTGACATTTCTGCATGACAGGTGATTGGACTAATTATTTGAAAACAAAAATCGTGCCGCGGTAATTGTTCATGGTGTGAAAATATTAAAAAGATCTGGTGTGCTGTCGCTCTTTTCTTATCAAACCTTGCTTGTTACTCCCCTATTAGCTTTGGTAATAACTCAAGGGGTTTATAATAATCTTTGCTAATACTTTATAGCTTACATCTAGCAGTGCAATTCCTTGATAGTTATTGCAGTCCGCCCGTAGACTAAAGTGTTATTCCATTCATTTCTTCCAGTGCTTTTTCGCCTTGCTTTAGAATTACTGTGGTAAATTATTTTCTCCTGTATTCTCATAATTAATCAGTTTGTGTATTACACACTACCATCTACTCCCTGTATTGTGGCTCCAACGCTTATTCTTTTTCTTCTGCGATTCTCTCTTCTCCATCCGAATTGTATTCGTCTTCACCTGTAATTTCTTCATCTACATTCCGAATCTGTTCTAATACTGGACTAATTTATTGAACTTTTCTCCTTTATCTACCACCAAAAGACCATTTTTGGTCTTCAAATACTAAGGCCTTTTTGAGTATATACATTTGCTTCACTTTGTTTCCCGATAACACGATTTATTTTCTTATTTCTATTGAATTCTTCGATTTCAAATAGTTTTCTGGTTTTCTGGTTAGACAGTCGGACTGCATGTTTGCTTTGCATATTTTTTCTCTCTTTCTTATGTGGATTTCTCCATCGTTCTCAACCTTGCATTGCTTCTGCAAGTAGCAGCTTGTTTTTTCTTGGCCTTTCCCAGTATATTTTTTATTACTCCTTTCAGCATTGATTTGATCTGGATTTATCATTTGTCTATGTCGTTTTGTTGTAGATTCTCTTCTATATGTTTTTTTTCTCATTTATTGTTTAAAGAGCATTAAAACGTGACTGTCTTTAAACTGATTTACTTCGTGTTTTCTCCTTCTGTTAATGGCTTTTAATGTTACGTAAGCATTACTTTCCTGTTATTTTCTAATACAATTTCTACTAACATCTCTTTAAAATATCATTAGTTTCTATACGTCTGGTTTTGCTTCACGTTACCTTCCTTTATTCTTATTTTTTAATTTTAGCATTAAGAGCCCCTGCTACGACCTTAACATGGTATTTTGGCATCTTATTCAAAATTGTTCCTAGTTCACAGAGAAATATATCCTTAATTTCCGCATATTTCCCTTGCGTCGGTGCACGCACGTTTATCATATTCGCTTTCCTGATTTTTTCTACATTTCTTAATCTGCACGCCGTCTGAAATTCCCTCAAACAGAATGTTTAAACCTGGCATTGACAATAATTTCCAATCCTTAATGTCTGTTACATCCTCCGCTATTAAAAAACACTTAGTAGTTTAATTCTATTATCTCTTTAGCTTTTTGTTTGGTTCCTTGTATAGCCAGCATATGCATTGCATAAAAAATTAAAATATTGGCCGTAGAGAGTGTACAAAAGTTATATAGCAAATGTAGAGGACAGTATCGGAAATAATATAAGAGCATTTTGGACATTTTTAAGTGTAAAAATGAAATCATCACCAGGAATAGAAAAATTTCAACGCAGGTAACTCAGTGCCAAAAGCCGAAGTTACAGAAGCATTCGCAACATATTTAAAATCTGTTCATATAGACCAAACCTATTTTTATAGTTTGCCAGAAACCAACGATACGCCAAGTCCATGTGATGTTCTGCAAATTGGAAATATTACACACACCGACTACATGAATGCAATAGCTAGGCTGAAACCAAAAAGTCTGTCGGACCTGACAAAATATCGCCATTTGTACTCAAAGGATGCATCACACTAGTAGAGATACCTCTCCCACATATATTCAATCTTTCTATAAAAAGAAACGCGTCACCTCAAGACTGGAAAACCACAAAAGCATGTCGTATTTACAAAACCGGTTAGAAGACAAATGTGGAAAAATATTGGCCAATATCAGTGTTATCGGCTCCCGCCAAAGTATTTGAACAAATAACAATGGTCAACACAGTTTGGTTTTCTTATACACCAATACTTGTGGTTTATGTCGTTTGTCATGCTGATTTTGAATCTGATTTCAAATTTGCTCAATCACGTCAGAATTTTGAGAAATGTTCTTGAATAGTTTTTTTCAAAAAATGCATTAAATTTTACACAATTTCAAAGTTAGTTTTATATAATAAAGATAGTACAAGAAATATTGTTTTGCCGAACATTGAGTGGACATGTGTGAACATGTCCTTGCATGTTTCCTACGTCAGAGCACTTAAACCACGTCCACTTTTGCTCTGGAGCCAATCAAATTAAGAATTGGTCGATTGGCTATGTGGGTAGTATATAAAGAGCTACACCGGCTCTTTCGATTCATTGTAAATTAGTTTGGGATAGCTGAACGTCTTTTTATTTCATAATGTCCCGTACGTGTATAAATAATCCAAACAGGACGATAGCATACAGCTCCATGTAATGTACATAGGTACCTAATTAATATTATGTCATTTACTTTTCAATAATTTTATTTTCCAAAACCTGACGTGCCAGAATAAATTTGTTTTTATTACTATTATTACAACTATAAAAGAAACGAATATTGTACATAGTTTCTATAGAAAAATTAAAAAAATAAACATTTGTTGTTTAGTATAATCTACCACAAACTTTTTCAAATGCTCGAAATCAGATTACAGAATTGCAACATGGTTTTATACCGAACAGATCAACCCTTACAAATCTTTTAGTATTCATTAACGATATTTACAATGCCTTTCATCATAAAACACAAATAGGTGCTATCTTTTCAGAGTTCATCAAAGCATTTGATAAAGTGGATCACGACATTCTTTTAAACAAACTACTAAAATTTGGAGTTCAGGCCACAGTATTAAAGTGTATTGCAAGCTATCTCAAGGAAAGGAAGTTAATTAATTTGTTACTTATGGCAATACGGTTTCCAAGATATATATAGCAAATTCGGGTGTACCAAAAGGGGTCTAGTTTTGGGCCATTATTGTTTCTACTTTTTATTAATGTCATTTGTTCGGTATTAGAATATTCTAAATGTCTCCTGTATGCTGATGATACAAAAATTTACAAAACTATTAATTCTACGGACGATCACATTAAATTACAATAAGACCTTGTAAACATTTCAAATTGGAGTATTGCCAATAAATATTTTTTTCGATGACTGACATTCAAAGTAGAGTTTTTTCGCTGTCATTTAACAACAGAAAGTTAGCTTTAGCCGCTCAGCCAGCGTTTTGGGTTTGCGCGTGAGCCAAATAGTTAGGCTCGTTAGGATGTTTCTTTCACAACGCGCGTCATTTGTATAGGTAAATAATCGCGTCACTTCTCATAGACTACTCGAGTAGTTTGAAATTATATTGTCAACTAACATTTGTAATAAAATGAAATAATATCATTATTTTCGCCTTAAAAATATGCCCAGTCGTCGAAAAAATAGTATGTATATTTCGAGCTAAAAGTGCTCTTGCCGCTTTTGCATGATTGCTGGTTTCGGCTGTGCCTCAACCGGCAATATTCATGCGCAAGTGGCAAGAATGCACTTCCAATTGTTAACACACAATATATTAGTTTAACGCTTCCAAGTGTCATGTATTAACTTTCACCCGGAAGCAAACGCCACGTGTAATTGACTATGTTATTTGTTCAAGACAGATAAATCGCCCCAACAACATTAAAAATTTACGAATATTATTAAATGCAACGTTAAACTTTTATAATCAAATTGAAAAAATTATGCTCTACATTAGTCAGAATATTGCTGCATATTATGGAAACCCAATCAACAGCTGCAAAGTCATAAACTTGAAAAAGCCCAAAATAAATTTTTACGGTTTTTAGTAGGTACTTTAAGTAGCATGGGCTCTACCCGCATTATTCTAGCATTAGGACAAAGTACATACAAAACATCTATCAAATTATTTCATTCAAAAATAGAAGTGAGTTTCTGATGCTGATTTTTGGTTACAAATTGTGACATAATGCTATAGACTGCAAAGATTTGCTTAAATTGTGTTCGATACGAGTGCCTAGTAGACATACGCGGAGTAATATTTGGTTCGCTGTTCCACCTCTTGCGTTACTTACTCCTGTAAACTATACACTAACATTTATAAACTATATAGTTTCTATTCTCAACATGGATTTTCTCGACAGAGGCCCAAAACTATTTAGAAAAGAGATATTAAATCACTATCTCGAGCAGTGGTCATGACTCGGACGTTGTGGGGTAGACCCTGAGTAATACGTTATATAACGAGCTAAACAATCAGTATTTCGAACTTAAGATAAGTTTAACCTTTATGTACTTAAAACTGTAACAGGTGCGTACATTTAGTATCCTTTATATTTCTATTTTTAGTTTTAGTTTTATGTTTTACCTATTTATATTTCTATATATTACTGTACAAAGCATGAAAAAGCTTTTAAATGTTAAGTTTCCATGTAATTAGGATCATGCCTGTTTGGAAACAAAATGGATAAAACCAATAAATAAATAATTTCTCATTATTCCTAGATAGTGTCTTCGGACCCCTTTTTCATATGTGCTCCTCATATTCCACGTTTCTAGCCTAATTTCGTGCTTTTCTATTATCTCATTTACATTTTCCTTATTTATGTTTTTCCTCTTCCACTATCATATTTTTTCTACTTTTCCTACCATAATTGTTTAATAATTCAATTGTTTGTTTACCATATATTTCGCCAAGTCGACATTATTATATGGAGCTCGTCGTGTTTTTTCTGTTAGGTTTTTGAGCCCTATTGCATAATTTCTTCTTTCTTATTCCAATACCACACTTCGTTATTTTTGTTTGGGCTCCCAATTATTACGGTATGGCTTGCTTTCTTAATTTTCTCTGTATTTTCTGTTAATAGTGATTGCATTTTTCGTTTCTTATATTTCATAATCCAAGAAGACTTTTATTTCTTTCACTTCCTTTCATTTTGATATGTTCTCATAACTTTTGTGTTACACTCCAATTCCTCTTTTCAATTGCGCACTTTTGTCTCCTACTTCGTATACCGACTTTATTTTTACGTCTATTTGTATGCTTGTGATTATGTCTCATTTGCTCTCGTTGCTATATTTCTAATTTGCATTCTATACTTTCTTCCTTCTTCTCTAGATTTCTTATTTTTTTCAGCCTTGTCAAAGATAATTTATTCTTCTCTTAACATCTTTATTTCTTCTGTCCTTTCAGAGTAGTAATACCGGGTGACAATAAGACTAGGGCCATGCTTATATCTTATTTATTTATGAATAGATTTGGATAAAATTTTATACCAAGATACTAGACATAATTTCTGATTGGCCGATAGATATAGTCAAAATGGCTGACTTCCACTTTTACCGGAAATGATAATAACTTTGATTTTTTAAATAGAACACTCTGTATATTTTAAGTTTTTATAAATCTACGAGTCAAATTACACATACTAGTCTTGTCAAATTTCAATTTTTTTAAACAAAAAAATTATTTTTTAAATTTTCATTTTTTACCATAGAAAGCCTTGACTCGGAAAAATCTATTCTAATTTACTCTAGCAACTCTTAATAATAGCTATTTTATCAATAAGGTCAATAACAAACCTTTAATAAAAGAATATAGTTTGCTAAACTCGTTTTTTAAGAAAAAGTCACCTTTTTTAAATGGCATCTACTAAGGGCCATCTTGCCATTAGATAGAAAATGCAATTACCAATCTAACGTTATGCATCATGCACTACTTTATCTTTATCTGAAACTGAAAATTAATTAATCAATTATTTTTAAAAATATTTTTATGTAATAACTAATAATACCTAAGCAAATTTGGCAACACTGTTGTATGTAATTTGAGTCGTAGATTCAGAAAAACACAAAATATACAGGGTATTCTATTTAAAAAATTAAAGTTGGTATCATTTCCGGTAAAACCGGAAGTCAGCTATTTTGACTATCTCTATCGGCCAATCAGAAATTATGTATAGTATCTTGATATAAAATTTTATCCAAATCCATTCATAAATAAAGAAGATATAAGCATGGCCCTAGTCTCATTGTCACCCGGATATCTTAGTTAATTCTTCCTTGAACTCATTATTCTGTTTTAAGTCTTTAATGTCTTAGCTTATGGCATGAGTTAATTTGTCTTTGTCTTTTTTTTATTATTCGTTCTCGATATTTTTCTACTTTTCTTTATTAGATTACTTTCTATTTGGCTATCTACTTTTCTGGAATGCTTTTCAGCTTTAAATATTTATAAATTTACTCTACATTGCCGACTTTGTACCTATTTATGCTGTTTTTCTTCGTTACACACGTTGCAAACTTTTGGATCGCCCCTCAGACGTACTCACGTCGCAATTTCAATTTCGCGCTGCGGTTCACCCGGTCGTATGGAATCGTGGTCCGCCGTTTCTGTTATTACTCCACATTTTATCGCTCAAAACCCCTATTCTACCGAACTAAATTAGTTTTTCGGTTCTACATCCTCGCTAAAAATTCTACTTACTTCTTACTTAATTTTAATTGAAGTGTCACTCTTTAAAACACTTAAAGTTCCGTAAAACACGCTTGGTAGGTGGGATCGTGCCGAACATTATTGTTGTAAGTCATATACATCCGTACGTCAAATTTAAAGAGGTTTGGTTAGTAATCATAGAAATCATGAAAAACTTAATAACATATCAAAATGAACTGTGCCCGATTATACTTTCGTTCATATTAGACAGTTAAACAAGCTATACTTGTATTATTTAGAGAAGAACATGTCACGTGATTGGGGCAGTCTACTAAAACGCGTTCGGATGGGTTAAACATAGATTTGTTTGGGGACAAACAACAAATACATTGCCACGTCTAATGATGGAATGATCATAGAGCGGTCCGAACTCTCCTAAGTTAGCAAGTTACTCGTCTAAACACGTTTTAGTAGACTGTCCCAATCACGTGACATGCTCTTCTCTAAATAATACAAGTCTACCAATATTTTCAACCACATCACCTTCGAACGTAGTAATCAGTAATCACCTGTATATTATAAAACAAATTATTTTTTGTTACATATTTCCAAATTAATAGGCCTTTACCTAGCAGAAAATTACTTTAGAAGGTATTCTATATAGAAAACATTCTACTGCAACAAACTATTGAGAAGCGAATAATGGCTTTTGAAAATTGTTCTATTGTACCTGTTGAAAGCTAAATGTATTAACCAGTTATGCTCTTTTGTCAGTGATGTCACGTTATACGAAGCACTTCCGACAAAAGGCAGCAGGGTATCATTTGTGTGAAAAGTCACTTCAATCTGTTGTGTCCCAAAATCTACATTGAGTTTTTAAATAAAAATGTTTCAATAGTTTAGCTTATAACAATACATTTTACCATCGGGTTAGCTAAGCATTAAGTGCTTAAAAAAAATTCCATTACTGTAGGGCTTGTTCTTAATTCGATTGCTCTGATTCTTAGAAGAATGGTAGGGATTTTGCTTATGAACAAATATCAAGTAACATATTCTTTTCTTTAAGCTTTTTCGTTGCCATTTTAGGCGTATTTTGAGTGCTGTAAGCTTGTAAAGCATAACTTATCCTCGTCCTCATCTCCACCTTCACCATTCCTCATGTTCTTATTCCTATTGTTCTTCTTGTCTTTTATTTAGTTAAGGTTTACTCTGACTGCTTAGTATATACGCTTTACGTCTGGCGTTTATTATATCTGCCGACGTGGCTTTTCACTTTCGTCTATATTTCTTTACACATTCCACAATAATAATTATCCCACTATTATTGCAATATCCCCATTACACATTATGACATTAGATATATTTGGTTAGGCTATTCTTGCGAGTTACTTATTTTTTAGATGATTGTATACCTAGTTTTCAGGAAGTACCTGATAACGGTCCTGCTTAACTAACGATAAATAGCGAATACAGGGGTTATTACTAAACTCAGTTCCTCCTTGTATTTGCACGAGTAAATAAAAAAAGTAAAATCTTCGCTCAGCTTACAAATATGCACCTTGAATATTTATTCAGTAGAATGTTCGATATGAAATAGTTAAATTGCTGAAAAGCGATGTAGATCGCATCGACGTAGATGTGGAAAATTTTATTGTAAAATTTATCGATGCCCTAGCAAGGACCTTTTAAAATTTAAAAAAAATGACACCTGTTTCTATGGGAAGTTAAAACAGAGAACAAATTAAGTGCTCGATATTATATTCTCACTGCAGATAACATTTTTCCGCTAATTTATCCAAATGTACGATAAGAAAATAAATATTTGATAAAAACACTAAACGCTGCATAAATAAAACGAATGCTCAGTATAATAATAATAATAATAGTGGGAGAGGGCTTTGGCCCTTAAATGATTTTCGCCACTGCTACTCCATCGGTTCTTTTGTGACTTGTGAGCCCTTACTTTATTTAGAGAAGTTGTAGTCTATTAATAAACCTCAAGATATCTCTGGGTTTCGAATTCCTTATTTCATTAGGCGTCATGGTTGCCTTTCCGATGATGTTGTGCAAATGTGCATACGTCGACAGACAACATTATATACACATGTGTTCTACCATTTCCGCTACATCACTGCATAACCGGCAAGTTTGGTCCTTAGCCTTACCAATCTTGAAAATATGGTATTTGAATGACGTGTCGCCTGTGAGAAGGCCAGTGGTGGTTTTTAATTCCACCGTACTGAGAGACAAAGCAATTTTTGCTTTATTTTGCGAAACAGTTATGCACTGCTTTGTCTGGCGTTATCCTGCTGTGTTTTCCCAGTAGGAGGATTTCATCTGCTCTCCCCCATAGCATGACCTCATGTTTTATGTGGCTTTTCTGTATTCCACAACAGGGTTCATGTCCGGTGAATGGTGTCATTGCACCTCATCTAGCGAGTTCATCAACCTTTGCTTCCAGCATAACTTGACGTTGTTTTTGTTCGCCAGTTGCTTGATATTATCCAGGCACTCCCATACAAGCTTGGATTCGCACGTGTAGGCTGCTAAGGCCTTTATTGCTGCCCGGATGTTTGTGGCAATATCAATTGTTGCACCATTGTATCCTTTTCTAAGATTTATTTTGGTCGTATTTTATTGACATAAAATCCGAAACGGTGTAGCCCGTTTGTTCTACTTGAGAAAAACTTAAAATTTCTAAGTGGCCGGTCAGGTCAGACCACCAGACCAGCGATCCATAGGTGATTTTGGGTCTTATTATATCCACATATGACCAGTGGATCAATTGTGCTTTTAGACCCCAGTTTCTTCCAACAAGCCTGCCTTCTTTTGCAGTTTTGCAATATGTAAGTTCTACGTCAACTTTTGGTCTAGTGTAACTCCAAGGTATTTAACTTCATTGCTGAAGTTGATTCGATCCTTCTAGCGTGGGAGCTTTTAAATTTAGCTTCCTTTGTCTAGTCGCGGAGAGAATAACCGTTTTGTTTGTATTTATGTTTAGGCTTTGGTCTTGATACTAACTCTGGATGGTATAAAGAGCCATCTGCATACTGTGACACCAATGTGTCAAATTTTCCACATATTACTACTACTAGGTCATCTGCATACCCTTGTATTTAGAAGCCGTGTTGTGTGAGCAGGTTGAAGAGATCGTCCACCACCAATGGACACAGTAGAGGCAGCAGTACCCCTCCTTGGGGACAGCCTCTAGTGGCCGTTATGGTAGCTGTCTCTCCTCCCAACCTTACGGTCATTTTCCGACTTTCGAGCCTGGCTTTAATTCATTTGATAATCGAAGGATTAAATCCTTTTCTCATGGCAGCTCTTTCTATGCATTCGAAGGATGTGTTATCAAATGATTCCCTCAACATCCGGGAAGGCACAGAAAGCTATTTATTTTGCTATGAAGGTCTTCTCCAGCCTATACAAAACTGTGAAGAGCCGTTACAGTCTATTTTACCTTTTGATAGGCATGGTTGGAGTGAAGTGGTCGTCTACGGAGAACTTCACTTCTTAGGTACTGTTCAAGTACCTTCTCCATTTCTTTTAGCAAAAATTATGTGGTGAGGATTGTGGGTCTATATACCTAGAGATGGATGTTGGAACGTCCTTCTCTTTGGATAAAAAACCGCATTTATCTTCCTCCACATTTTGGGGTAGGTGACCAAGCCAGAAGCCTAATATAGTTTAGTCTTTAGTAAGACTGGAAAGGTGCTGTCTCCGGCGGGGGCTTTATACTGTTTAAAGGGAAGAATTGCTCATTTAACCCTATTTGGCTTGGACATTTTGTTGGCCACACTTTTAGTTCTTAAGTGTCGACATATTGTTTTCACTACCCCTGCAACTAGTGCGTTCGGTATATGGGTATAAAATCCAGGAAAATGGGTGCTTAGTAGTAGCTCCAAAGTTTCTCTGATGCTTTCAGTAGAGTCCATCTGTCTTCTGCAGATGACCAATGTCGTTAGTATGGTCCTTTGCAAGAACTTTTTGTAGGTGCACTCCTGTTGGGGTATCTTGTACTCCTTCACAGGGGCTAAGCCATGTCCTTCTCTTCGACCTCCTAACTTCTAAGTTGTATTTTGTGAGGGCCTCTCTGTATTGGTCCCACGTTTCTTGGCGTTTCTGATTTTTTTGCTTTATTAAATAGCCTTCTTGTTTCAGTGCGTAATGTACCTAGTTCCTTGTTTCACCAGTGCACTTTACGTGTGACCCTTCGGCTTTTGATGTGTTGAGTCTGTTTTCAGATCCTTTACTGTATCTACCTCGATGTTAAGTTCATCCACTTAATATCTGATGTGCCCCTCACAGAAGTACCAGTCTGTTAGTTTTCTAATTCTTACTTCTTCATGTTGTTTACCCGTAAACTTTAAGTCGAATCTGATATGTCTATGATCAGATACGGATACTTCACGGAAGACGTGTCAGTTTTTTAATAGTTGTGCTGAGTACCCCCCCCCCCCCTAAGAAGCTCAGTATAAAAGTCACATACTCACTAAAAAAGAATTTTTTATTAAATATAATAAACGACCCTATAAAAGTACATACTGCCTGATGTAATCAATGAATGATTCATATAGAGATAATAAAAGCTCGATAAGTACATAAAATAATTAAAACCATTTATTTTCTTTATTCTAAAACAAAATGGTGAACAAAAACAAATAATATTCAAATAAGAAATTAAAAAACTGTAAAGGCGCTTACAAAGAACTTCCCTCGCAAAAGCGCACCACATAGGGGTAAAATATTTTAAAGTTCGTAATAATACTGAAACAATAAACAAAACACTTGGTAATGCAAATTACATCAATTTTCAGATAAAAATTTGCAGGCCATGAGATTCGAACTCAGTGCGATTTCAGCCCCTGGGAGCACCTCGGTCGGACTCGATCGCTAGTGCTATTGTGCCACTAGGGCGAGCCTCGTTATATTCGCTTGCGGTTGCTTTATATAAGACGTGCTGACTTTGCACATTTTGATCCATGTTACACTCATCCTGTATCTGTTGGATCCCGTTTTCGTCAAGGATAAAAAGCTGAACTATATGCAAAATATTACTTGTATCTATTTCTATGTTCAAGACAAAATAAACAGTATTTATTGTTAAAAATACTCACCCTGTATGTATTTGCCCGAAAATATATTCGGTTTCGAGCTAGGTAGCCATATAATCTGCATGCAAAATATCGTCTTTCTCCAACAAATAGTTTTTGAGATATACCTTCAACAGGCGGACAGCACACGAAATTAAAAAAACCTGTTTCTCGTCATCTAGGGACCCTGAAACGTGAAGATCTGAAGAAATCTCGAAAGATGATTGCTTCCTTGTTTAGACGAGGGAAGTAAAAATGGTAACACAATACAGCTTAAACATAATAAGTATATACATATAGCGGTCCATTAACTCCCTGTCTGAAGCATAGGGCCTCGACGAATAGTTTCCACGTGGTCTGTTTTGGGCCATTTGCTTTACTTTTCGCCACGTCTTCTTTTGTTTTCCCAGTTCTTATATTATTGTTCTCATTCACGTTATTTTGGGACTTCCTTCTCTTCGGCTGCCTAGTAATTCCATTCAAGTGTCTTTTTCGCTATGTTGTGTTGTTTTTTTCTGATATTGTGCCTTACCTAGGTCCATTTGCATTGTCTTGTTTCTAATTTGACTTCTTTTTGTCGTGTCTTGCACCGTAGTTCTTCATTTGTTAGATAGTCTGACCATCTTATTTGCATTATCCTTCTCAGGCACTTGTTAATAAATTGTTGAAAGTTATTTTCTATTTTGTGGGTCATCTTCCAGGTTTCCCATTCATATAGTAAGACGAGCTAGATGTTGGTGTTCAATATATGCAGTTTTTTTTTCCTGGTTTGTTGTGAAGCGTTGCATTTTTTCTGAGCATCCCAAACTTTTGCTTCGCTTTCTTTGAGCTCTGCATCAGTATTTGTGCCTACATCTTTTATAATGATGCATAGGTAGCAAAATTCATTCACCGTTTCTATACGTTCTTCAATTATTCTTAGTGACTGCTAGTTGTTTGTTCCTGTGCGCGTAGATTTTGTTTTGTAGGTGTTTATTTCGAGTCCTAGTAATTTACATTGGACTACAATTTTGTTTATTTTGGTCGGCATGTTTGTCAATGTATACTATGGAAAGCAGATGTCATCTGCATAATCGAGATCGTTTAGATAGTTTTGGAAGTCTCACTTTATGCCAATATCTTGGAAATTTGCGTTTCTCAGTGCCGAATCTAGCGCGATGTTGAGTAATAGAGGTGATAGAGGGCAACCTTAATAAAAGGTGCGCAGTTTGAAGGGGATTTGAAACACACTGTTCAAAAACTGATAGAAGATTAAATGAACCTAAAAACAACTGTGGTAGTAAAAAGCTAGAAGATAGTGGTAGCAAAGTTAGGAGATTTTGGGCAGAAAATGGAAGTGCTGAAACAAAAACATAAATTATTTGGAAGAAAAATCTGCATTGATAGTGGTAGAACAATAAACAGTGCAGGCAGAAATAAAGAACATAGTGAAAAAAGAAAAGTTCAGAACAAAGTAACCAAAACAGTCAACAACCAGCTGATAACACAGGTCTGCGACCAAATTTTTTTCTTTAAAATAATGGGTGATTCTTATGTATTTTCCGCAAAATGCATTTTTCTGCGGGATTGCCTACCTTAAGGCGTATATTTATGAATATGCCGAAAAAAGTTGTTTTTCCTATTCGGCTTCATAGTTTTATATTAGAAACTATGAAATATGATAAAATTAGTATATTTAACAGTATTAGTCAGCGTATGAATCATGGAAACCCATTACCTTAATAGTATGCAATTAAGGTTTATCGCTTTTCTTCGGTGTTTTCAGATTCCAATGTTACTGTAATAAATGTTTTTGTTATTAAAAGTACATAAATAAATAGGAGAAATTCTTTCTGGTAATTAGCGTAATTGTGGTGAACATTATTGACAAATGAAACCTGGATTTTCCCATTGCCCTATATATACCCCTCGTAGTCCTTCGATTTGTTCATTTCAATTTAAATATTCTTAAAGTGTCTTTCAAAATGTCTTCAAGAGCTTGTGTTAATAATCCTGATAGTTTCTGTTACATTTGTGGCGAACTTGTATTAAAAAAACAATTTCGAAGTATTACGGAGTTTATTAAAAAAGTGTACTTTGCCTATTTTGGTGTGAAGATCGGAGATCAAGAAAAATCTTGGGCCCCTCATGGAGTGTGTTCAGGCTGTGTTGAAGGACTTCGCATGTGGTCTAAAGGAAAGGTGAAATCTTTTCGTTTTGGGGTGCCTATGATTTGGAGAGAGCCGAAAAACCACGGCGATGACTGCTACTTTTGTTCTTACAACATACAAGGGTACAATGCCAAAAATATAAAAGATATATGTTACCCAAACATGCAATCTGCACTTCGGCCTGTGCCTCATGGACCCGGTATTCCAGTACCAGTGCCCCCACACAATTTTGACGATTTGCCAGAGTCATCAGAGAGCGAGTCAGAGCAGTTGGATGATGAGTTTCAAGTCGAAGACTGTGGACCCCAACAGTTTTCACAAGAAGAATTAAACGACCTCGTTCGTGATTTAGGGCTTTCTAAAGAGTCTGCTGAATTACTGGGCTCTAGACTTCAAGAAAAGAACTTGTTGAGATCTGGAACTTCATTCTCTTGGTACAGAAGCAGAGAAAAACAATTTGAGTCAAATTTTTCTCAAGATGGCGAACTTGTATATTGTTCTGATGTTCCCAAGTTGATGTCAATGTTTAACATTCAACATGTGTCAGATGAATGGAGGCTTTTTATTGACTCGTCAAAAAGAAGTTTAAAAGCAGTTTTGCTACACAACGGCAATAAATACGCTTCTGTACCCGTGGGGCACTCTGTGAATCTAAAAGAAAAGTATGACAACATGCCTTTTATCCTTGATAAATTGAAATATAAGGAGTTTGGATGGCCTATCTGTGGTGATCTCAAAGTCATCTCTATGGTGCTTGGACAACAAGGTGGCTATACGAAATTCCCCTGTTTCCTATGTGAGTGGGATAGCCGGGCAAAAGCACAGCACTGGAGCCAAAAAGTGTGGCCAACGAGAACTTTGAAGGTTGGAGAAAAAAATGTTCACTTTGAGTCTTTGGTTGATCCCAAAAATGTGCTTTTACCCCCACTTCACATCAAGCTTGGACTGATGAAGCAATTTGTCAAGGCATTGCCAAAAGATGGCGAAACGTTCAAATACCTTGAAAAGAAATTCCCGGGACTGTCTGAGGCAAAGTTAAAGGAGGGTATTTTTGTTGGCCAGGACATTCGGAAACTAATGAAAGACAATCAGTTTGAAAAGGTGATGAAAAAAGCTGAGAAAGAGGCGTGGATATCATTTAAAGAAGTTGTGAATAAGTTTTTGGGGAACAATAAGGACCCGGATTATGAAGAAATTGTAAATAAAATGTTGAAATGTTTTAAAACCTTGGGGTGCTCCATGAGCTTGAAACTTCACTTTTTGAACTCCCATTTGAGTTATTTCCCAGAAAACCTTGGTGCCGTAAGTGAAGAGCAGGGCGAGAGGTTCCACCAAGACATCAAAGAAATGGAACGGAGGTACCAAGGACGATGGGATGTGAATATGGTGGGAGACTACTGTTGGATGCTTCATAGAGAACTTCCAGACATCCCACACAAACGGAAAAGCTCAAAACGGAGTTTTGGGGGAAAAAGATGTAGATATTATAAAGAATTATAAATCCTTATTGTATATACTACATATTATTTTTATAAAATTGTATTTAAAAATGTAAATAAACCACTAGTAATATATTTTTTTTTTATTTCAAAATGCATTTTTACCTATATGTACTGCGGGTTTTGCATAACTTTCTTTTTCATTTTGCGGAAAATCCCTACGTGCTGGAGAAAAATTGAGGTCATATTTGGACTCAGCGCACCAAAATACATACGATTCACCCATTACGGTGAAAAAAAAATCAAAAAATTTCAATTTGCAGGCCTGTGTAATTGATGGAAAGAAATACGTGTGGAGCAATCAAGAAAGCGGGTTAGTTGAATCAAAAAACGGAAAAACGGTAAACCGGTAAACCGGACGACCTTACGACGAAAAAGGCTATGATTACGGATATGAGTTTGAATAAATTCTACACAAAAACAAAAAATTTAAAATAATAAAAATAGACGGAGAAATTATATAAGAATTGGCACGTGGAGTACACGAAGCCTCATGGCTAAAGAAGAGGAAGTGATATCGGAATTCATCAAAATCAGCGTAAGCATACTGGGACTAACTGAAACCAATAAAAAAAAGGCAGGGATATAATACTATGACAGATGGACACCTACTAAAACTGGGGTCTAGGACAACTCGGCGCCGCCATCTCGGCGCCGCCACTTCGGCGCCGCCATCTCGGAACGGGGCCAGCTCGGCGCCGGGACAACTCGGCGCGGAGCCATCTCGGCACCAGCCAACTCGGCGCGAGGCCATCTCGGCGCCGAATTTAAATTCGCAAACTACAGTGTGCACTACGTAAGAAAATTATTATAAACAAATAATAAATAAAGTGATCGCCAAAAAGCTGGCATCAAATGAAAAAAAAATATTTAAAATTTCTTGGAAAATCAAACACTAACGACCAGAGGTAATTGCAAAGTGATTACAAATGGGCCAAACAAAAGTTGTCACATGACTTCCGTTATCAGTAAAATTTTACATTTTTTTTAAATAATTACGTAACATGCATTGAAATCTATTATCAAATAAAAAACTTTGTTAAAAATATTTGTTTTTCCATAGCAGTTTTTGTTAAAGGTAAAATTCTTTGATATGGGACCTAAACATAAAAGAAAATGTGAGAGGTCAAAGTTGGCAGAGGATTTTGAAATTTTGGTATAGGAGCCTAGATGTTGATTCTAAACAATTTTTCTTAATAACTTTTTGTCGTATTTTCTACATAAAAGGCACGCTACTCTACAGTAAAATAGGTTTTTTGACAACTTCAAAGGCATACCTAATTTTGCAAAATTGAAATGCTGTTCGAAATTCGCCTTTAACCAAGCCCCAAAAAATGAAAATTTAAATCGAGAATTTTTTACCTTTTACAAGAGTCGTTTCACGTATACAGGGTGTCCGGAAAATACGTGTACAACGAAAGACCACAAGTTCCTTGGCCCAAAGTATGATTATTTAACTCAAATTATCTATACAGGGTGTCAGGAAAATCAACAAAGGAACTTGTGGTCTTCCGTTGTACACGTATTTTATGGAGACCCTGTACACAGGGTGATTTTTAAGTTGATTCTTTCCGTTTACCAGGAAATAAAGCTAAAAAAATAAGTTTTTTTTTATTTACAACTTTTCCGAAATATCAAAACTAACGGAGGTACAGGGTGTTAAAGTTTCAAATTAAAAACTAAACTTTGGCGCAAAGGCGGCTGGACAATTTTATTTTTGTTTATCTCTGTTGTCAAGCAATGATCTGTCAACTAGTTTTCCATTGTAATTTTCTTAATGTTATTGCTGCAATAATGGCTCATGTTTATGAAAATAATGAATGAGTGAATATGCTTATTATTTACTGGGAGTGTCGTCAAAATGCCGCTGCCGCATCGCTCTTATACGCGGAATGTGCGTGTAGAAGCGAATGCTGATAATTTTGATCATTTAAGTTAGATTAAGTTGGGTTTAATTTTAGTTAAGTAATTTTAGTTCATACTTTGAAACTTTAACACCTTGTACCTCCGTTAATTTTGATATTTCGCAAAAGTGGTAAATGGCTTAGTTTTTTTAGCTTTATATCCTGGAAAAAGGATAGGTGAAACGACTTTTGTAAAAGATAAAAAATTCTCGATTTAAATTTTCATGTTTTGGGGTTCAGCCCTGCTTGGTTAAAGGCGAATTCCTAACAGCATTTCAGTTTTGAAAAATCAAGTATGCCTTGAAAGTTTTCAAAAAAACTATTTTTTGTACTCATGACTTCAAAATTCATATCTCCTGGTCATTCCCGAAACGCCGAAAGTTACTTTTCCCGCACTGCGGTGTTTTTTACTTTTCAACAAAAACTAGGGGAATTGTGTTTTTTGTAAATTTTTATAATAAACGGGGCTGCGCGCTCTATTGCGCGGTCTATTCTATTCAATTTACCACCATTTTTAGGCCTATTACGTTGGACCATCTCCAAGGGGGCCTCTGGGGCTCCGCCCTTCTCCAAGGGGGACCTCGGGGCTCCGCCCATCTCCAAAGGGGCGCTCGGGGCTCCGCTCATTTCCAAGCGGGCCTTCGGGGCTCCGCCCCTCTCCAAGGGGTCCTTCAGGGCTCCGCTCTTCTCCAAGGGAGTCCTCGAGGATCTGCCCCTCTTTAAGGGGGCCCTAGGGGCTTCGCCCCTCTCCAAAGCGGCCCTCGAGCCTCCGCCCATCTCTAAGGGGACCTTCGGGGCTCCGCCCCTCTCCAAGGGGTCCTTCAGGGCCCCGCTCCTCTCCAAGGGGGGCCTCGGGGCTCGGCCCCTCTCCAAGGGGGCCCTAGGGGCTTCGTCCCTCTCCAAGGTGGCCCTCGGGGCTCCGCCCATCTTTAAGGGGGCCCTCGGGACACACACGTCTGGATCGTTCTCCTTTATTATATAGAGGATTGTCCCTCGTTGGTTTAATTGCGCCTGCAAACACCAGAGGCGCTGTAAACGTCGACAAAAACTAACAGATGCGTAGGATAGGTATAAAAGTTTAGTGATTTGTGCTGTCAACTCAGTAAATTAGTAAAACTCTAAACAATATTTTTTAATTTTTTAGAATATTTTCAGTTATTCGTTACAAAAAACACTGTACCTAACTCCTTCGGGAAGAATTTTCCGGAATTCGCACTACATGCAGCACTCCCTTCGGTCGTGCTGCAAACAAAGTGTTCATTCGGGAAAATTACGAACTTGTTAGGTAAATAACTATTACTGTAGAGTAGCTTGTCTTTTATGTAGCAAATACGACAAAAAGTTATTAAGAGAAGTTGTTTAAAATCAACATCTAGGTTCCTATACCAAATTTCAAAATCCTCTGCCAACTTTGATCTCTCACATTATCTTTTATGTTTAGGTCCCATATCAAAGAATTTTACTTTTAACAAAAACGGCTATGGAAGAACAAACATTTTTCAAAAAGTTTTTTATTTCATAATAAAAAAAATTGTTAAAAATAAAATTCTTTGATTTGGAAAATAAACATTAAAGAAATATTTGTCATATAAAAAGCACTTTACGTAGAAAATGGCGTTTTTCAAAATAGTGTAAATCCAAAAAGTGCTATTTTTCGGAATTTAAGCAAGATTTCAATGAGATTTTTTATTGTGAAGTAATTTTAGCTGACTAAACAATCTCAAGGCCAGAAAACTTTTTTTCGTAAAATGTGTTTATCTTGACTAGTAAATGCATGCTTCGTAATTATTTTAAAAAAACGTAAAATTTTACTGATACCGGAAGTCATGTGACAACTTTTGTTTGGCTCATTTGTAATCACTTTGCAACCACCTCTGGTCGTCAGTGTTTGATTTTCCAAGAAATTCTCAATAATTTTGTTTTCATTTGATGACAGCTTTTTGGCGATCACTTTATTTATAATTTTTTTATAATAATTTTCTTACGTAGTGCACAATGTAGTTTGCAAATTTGAATTCGGCGCCGAGATGGCCTCGCGCCGAGTTGGCTGGCGCCGAGATGGCTCCGCGCCGAGTTGTCCCGGCGCCGAGCTGGCCCCGAGCCGAGATGGCGGCGCCGAGATGGCGGCGCCGAGTTGTCCGGCTTCGTACTATTTTATAGTGGTGTAATGGTGAATGAAAGATCAACAGCCGGAGTCGCATGCCTAGTAAACAGTAAATTTAGAAATAATATTGTAAGATGGCAGTGTATATCTGAACGAATCATGGTAGTGAATTTAAAAATTGAACTGAAATCCTAACCATAATCGTTATTTATGTCCCTCTCGAAAAGGAAGCAGAGCAAACAGTTGCGGAATTTTATGAAATTGCAAGAAACCATAGATGAAGCAAAAGGTGAGATAATAGTATTAGGAGATTTTAATGGAAGAGTTGGGAAACCTACAAACAGATATAGAGGATAGGGACATTTGGTGATTACATAATTAAAATCAATGGTAAACGACCCTTAGAATTCTGTATTAACAAACTAATGATCACAACTACATGATTTAAAAAGAAAGATATTCATAAATACACCTGAACGCAACCTACACGACCACAATATTCAATAATTGACTAAAATATTCTTGTAAGGAAACGGTGCACGAATAGAGTAAAAAATGTTGCAGTGAAACGAGGTGCAGAAATCGGATCAGACCACTTTCTACCGCCAATAGACTTTTATTTACCTAAGCAGAATGCACCTGCTGTCCAACCGATAACAAAAATTACAAACAGATTAAAATCATATTCGCCGAGACAAGAAAAAACCACGAAATAATTATATGCTGGAAGGACATGGAAATCTAATGTGGAATAAATTGAAATTACTGCTGATATCAACGGCAATAACAACATGCGGTGCTAGTAAATGCGATAACAACACATGTAATAAACAAACGGCATGGTGAACGCGAAGTATACAGAGTGAAATTAGGGAGACAAAACGTTTATATCTCGCTAACAAAACTGAGGAAAATGCAACTTATACAAAGCGCAAAGACTAAAAGTAAAGAATCTGGTGAAAGAAGCCAAAGTGAGAAGCTGGGAGAAATTCGTTAAGAAAATTGAGGATAAATCCACAATCAGAAACTGTTTTACCGAATCCTAAAAAAATGAGGAAAGAGGAAACCTGTCCACTTAATTTTATCACAGATGCAAATGGCAATCTGCTAGCTACAGAATCAGAAATTATGCTAAGGTGGAAACAGCACTTCAATGAAGCGCTAAATTTTCCAAGCGAGACGAGCCAAACTGAAATAATGGATAAACATTACACTTAATCCGATAATGACAATGAATTAACATGAGAAGAATTAAAAATGGCCATAAAGAAGCTCAGATTAGGAACAGCATGTGGGAACGATTGCATTACACCACAAATGATTAAATTCATGGGCAAAGAAGGCGAAGACATTTTATTGCGACTCTTAAATCTAGTGTGGAAACAAAATGCAATCCCAGAAGACTGGAAAACTGTTGTTATCCATCCTATACATAAGAAAGATGATAAAAAGGAATGCGCAAATTACAGACCCATGTCGCTGTTATGTGTAGGAGAAAAACTACGAAGCCATACTGCAGAAAAGACTAGCAAACACTATAGAGACATAAATATCAAAACTGCAAACTGGGTTTAGGGCTGACAGAGGGCCGTAGGACCATATCTTTACAATACGCCAAATAACGGAAGAACTAACAACTAAAAACAGAAAACTCTACCTTTGCTTCATAGATTTATCTCAGGCCTCCGACTGAGTGGATAGACAAAAAATATGGGAGAACAAAGGAGTAAATCAGAAGCTTATACGAGCAATACAAAGTACATATACAACTACGTAAGAAGTAACAATGCACACTCGGAACAATTCGTAACAAATACAGGGGTCAGACAGGGTGGTGTACTCAGCCCCTATCTATGCAACATCGTGCTACACTGAACATACCAATCTTATAGTCTTCGAAACTGTGGATCTCTTAAGTCCTTAGATTTTTCCGACTCATTCTGGCTAACCTCGGGGATCTCAATTCAAGGAATAATGTAAACATGGTTCTATTGCGTTACACTATGAATACTCCTTTTCTGTTGTTTAAACCATTGATAAGATTTTGTAAACAAATCTAGTTCAGCAACTGGCTTTAAGTTCATTTCTTAAATTTTTTACGAATAATTTTTAGACCAGAAAATTGATTACTCCTTTAGTATTACTGAGAATCCAGATAGGGAAAGCTTTTCCTTAGAATACTTTCGTCCTTGATAACTTCGTATTTCAAACTCTATTGAATATTCCTTGAGTTTTGCTTAGTTAAAGACAATCAACATGTTCCAAGATTTTAGGCATGTGTTCTTTAGGGCTGACAAGTTAATCAGTTTTTCTACGTTTCTTTTCATATGAGCCCAGCACATGTTGATTGTAACATTTATTCCAACACTTTTTTGAAAGCATTTTATATACTGTGAGCCGGATCACTTGCTAGGATCGATAGATTAACGGTTTTGCAGAGAACTTTTTCGGCGCCAGTTCCAGTGCTTTGAATGAGAAAAGCAAATCCTCAGTTTGCTCGGTAAGGCAAACTGCCACTTCAAAAATATGGAATGTTCTGGTTGGGTCTGTTGTTCCAATTACCAGAAGCGGGAAACCCTGCCATATGAGCTAATATGCACGTATACATATGCAGCATCTCTTGGACATGGTAAAGACGCCAAATCACAGTTTTATTAAATTTTTGGTTGATATAAAAAATCCGAAGGAAGGAGGATCCTCGTAATCCATTTGGTGAGATAATATAAAAGCGCCTCGTCTTCATCTTCTGGCAACTGAGAGTGGTCGATTCAAAAGTTTTCGAACTCTTGAAAACTTATAGAATTTGAATCGAATTTTGACGTGTTTAAAGAAGCTAAATATTTACTCAGCTGTTTCTTTTTTGGGAATTGGTAACTCCTTCTTTGTGAAAGTTTCTAAAACCTGTTTGGCTTTATTTTTGAGTCGTATTCGAATAGGGCCTCGATTTCCATTTTAGTATCTTCGCTATCATAGAGGTTGTTTTGGACCGTATACTGTCGCAAATATGAAGGAATGACGATCGGTATAAAACTACATCATCAGTATTGGCAAAATACTGTAAATATACTTCGAGGCACATTGCTTTCCTCGATATTTTACTTTATTACAACGATAAATAGCAGAATTGTGGCAGTCTTTATCAACATTTTTATGAAAAAAGCTTAAAATACCTTTTTCTTCTATTGTTTCTACAGCTAAGGCTTTGGTACAGATAACCTGTTCTGTATTCCACTTCTTATCCATCTTCCTTCTTCTCTTAGGCTCGTAATTCCCATTATCACTCCCACAATCCTCTGACGATCTATATAGAGGAATTTCACTGTCTTCTACAATTCAATTCGATTTTAAAGCGACAAATGAATAATAAAAATAACATGTATTCACTCTCACCATATATATAATACACATATATTGCTAGTAGGGCCTCGGAACGCTAGAAAACATTACGGCGCCGACATAGTCTCACTTAGAGTATAACGCGTCTCGTGCGCATGCGTGACAATCCAAA
The DNA here is from genome assembly GCA_940337035.1 of Agriotes lineatus. Classification (NCBI taxonomy): domain Eukaryota; kingdom Metazoa; phylum Arthropoda; class Insecta; order Coleoptera; family Elateridae; genus Agriotes; species Agriotes lineatus. The sequence goes on from OW679202.1 coordinate 18,954,535, forward strand.
CTCCGCCTTTAGAAGCGAATTTTAAACTTGACCACTTCCCCATTGGGCGGACGACGCCGCCGCCCTTGCGCACCGCTCACCGTTATACATTGAAGAGTTGGTTGTCTGTCTCACTTCCTTGGTGAGTTTCCCACTCATAGCCGCTAGCAATATAGTAAGTATTAGATATATGACTCTCACTTAGTTTTTTGAGGTTATGTAGCATACACAGCGTTGCCAACTTGGCATATGAAGAATTTCATGTTATTATATCATGCAAAATTTAATTTACGAATGGGCATTAATATTTTTAAGAGTGCAGATTTTATTTAAAAAACGAGCTGAGCGTACTGTGCAAATGCTATATTTTATACAGGGTGTTTCAAAAAGGTGTTGCCAAACTTGGGGAAGTTATAGAAGACTTTGCGGTAAAAACTTTTTACATATAAATCCTTATTCGAAAATGAGCCGTTTTGGCTCTGGAGACATTTTTATCCAGAAACGAAATATTATCTTGTTGGCAAAAAAGACTTCAATATTAAGTTAATTTTTATTACATCAAGTCCTTCGTCTATGAAACCAGTGTAGCCACACAAGAGGAACTGTTAGAGAGAGTGATGGCAGCCTGTCTTTTCGTGCAGAAAGACACGCATATGTTACAACAGGTGCGCGATTCCATGATTCGAGGGGCACATTTATGTAACGAGGTTAAGGGTTGCCATTTTGAACCATTGTTATAAATTTATTATTTTCGCGTTTTCTTTAATAAAAATTAACTAAATATCGAAGTCTTTTTGTATCAACAAGATAACATTACGTTTATGGACAACAATTTCTCCAAAGCCAAAACGGCTCATTTTCGACTAGGGGTTTATATGCAAAATTTGTTTACCGTAATGTCTTCTATAACCTCCCCAAGTTTGGCAACATCTTTGTGAAATACCCTGTATAGTAAAATTCTTTAAAATACAAGGCATTTTCCAATTTTATAGTGTATTGTTTATTTTTTATTGATCATTTAGTCTTTTTAATCCGCAGCATGCATTAAATTACCGAATGTTTACTACTACTCGTTAAAATATTTTTTAAGCTAGTAACTTAAATTGTTACTAAATCGAAACATTGTTAGTCAAATTTTGAAAAAATAATAAAACACTTGGTAAGCGAAAGATTATGTAAACTAAGAATAAAGGAAAAACTCTAACGAAATAATAAATTATTAATGTATACGCACAAATTAAGATGATGAAGAAAAATTTTACATAGAACCCGCAAAACTTAGCAAACAAGTACCAAACTACAACTGAATCATAATGTTGGAAGACTTCAATCCGGAACTAAATAGCTAACGGAGTCCATTTAAAAGGTGTTATAGCAGAGCATACCCTACATAACAAAAACTGATAATGAAACCAAACTATGTGAATTTACAACTGCTCATAACTTAATTATAACCAGTGTAGTTCAAACACAAGGAAATTGACAAGAAAACATGGATAAGTCCAAGAACTAGAACTTCTATAGCCGATGATAAACATACAGAGGTCCAAATTCGGACTCGCATCCTATTTGATCATAACGAAATACAAAGAGCAGATAGCTAAAATAAGTAAGATAAATGCAAAAAAAGAATAAAATGGCATGTAGAAAAACTTCAATCAGTGTAAACCGCTATATAGAATATGGGCCACTAATACAAAAAAAAATCGCTTAATGCGCTATAAGCAAAGATAGAACAAGAATGGAGATGCATAAAGGAGTCGATAAATAATGCAGTAATACAACAAATGGGCACATATCAAAAAGCACAAAAAAACCAATGGTTCGATGAGGAATATAAAAAATCAATAACGAAAAAGAATATAGCAAGGAAACAGGTCTTACAAAATGATTCAAGATATAACGTAGCAGAATATGAACGAACTCGAAAAGAACCAGAAAAAATATGTAGAAAAAAGGAAAGAGAATATCTACACAGACCAATTAAAGAAATTAAAAAAAAATAAGAAAAATAAAGCACTGGGATTTGATGACGTAGCAAAGGATATAATCACGTTTGGGGGGAATTATGGAAAAATTATGGACAAGAATTCACTCTCTAGTACAGAAAATGTGAGACAAGGGTGAACTACCAAAAGAATGGAATTTTGGTTTAATAATACAAATTTAAAAACGCAAGGGTGGCAAAGAGGATTGTAACGATTACCTAGGAATAACTCTATTACATTATATAGGGTGTTAAAAGATGTAACACACTTAAAGGAGTGATAGAATTAATCAAAAAGTTCCTTTGAACATAGCTCCGAAAATGCGTTTTTAGGGAGCTACAGCCCTGACAAGAGTAATAAAAAACACGCATTTAATTTAATTAAAATAATATAGATAAAGCAAATTTATTATAGTTTGATACATCTGCGCAATTTTATATGCTGAATTAAATAATTTTGAAAACAGTTGGTATATGGTTTAGAAAGGCTAGTTCAGGAAAGGATGGGCGAGATATTTTTATCATAAGTTTTTGCAGTCAACATCGTTGTCAACTCTGGTTAGATATTCGAAAAAGTCGAACTTTTCTACAAAAGAAAATTTAACACTAGGTAATTATTTTAGCACCTTTAGTGAAACTTAAAAAACATGCATACATAGACTCTCAGGATGAAATTTAAATAAATAGAGTGTAAACCGCCAACAGAGGCTATTTTGCATGAAAACTCTTGAACAAAAAATCAAAATTTCAAATCTACGAAACCATTATTAGAGCATTAATAATATTTGCAACCGAAACATGGACAATGCCAGAAAATTATATGGAATAGTTAGGTACGACGAATGGAGAGAAAATACTAAGGAGTATATTTGGACTTACGCACGAACCAGATGGAACCTGGAGAGTGAAATGCAATCACGAACTAAGTGAGTTGATAAATAAACAGGCCACATTGCAGTTCTTAAAAGTGTAGACTAAAAGTGGTTCGGTCATGTAATTCGAATGAGTAAGACAAGAGCAGCAAGAGCAGTGACAGAGTGGAATGCAACTGTAACAACACCACGAAGAAGACCGAGGGAAAGATAGACAGGCGTTTTACAAGATTATCTAACCACGTTACAAGTGACAAATTGGAAATATATGGTTGGAGAGTGCAAGAAATGGAATATTATCAATAAGATCACCCATGGTTAAACGAGTCATAATAAGAAGAATGTAGATTTTATTTCAATAATGTTTTACAGTAAACAGGCCCAAGCAGTGGCGTAACTATGGGGGGTGATATGGGTGTCAGAACACCCCCCAGAGGCTTTAGGAATAACTAAAATTCGTCTTAAACAAAAAATCTACAATTACATTTTAGTAATGTATAATTGAATATCAATTATTACATTCGGAATTCGGACTCAACCATTTTTAAAATAATGACATATTTCCCAACATATTCAAGTTGCAGCAAATCCTTGCAGCAATTCCTGTGTCAACTGCAACAGCTGAAAGATCATTCTTCACCTTCAAAAGAATTAAGACTTACCTCCGAAATACAACATCGCAATATAGGCTGAACGGATTGGCAATGCCCTCCATTCACAGAGAACTTAAGGTAAACGTAGATGAAATCATAAACGAGTTAGCAAAAAAACCAAGAAAACTTGAATTACTACTATAAGTTGTAACGAGAGATCAATAAAAAAACCAATTAGGGCAGGCTGTGACGTGTGTTATACGTTTGGCAGTACTGAAGTGTATTGTCAGTCTATGTCAAATTTGAGATTTGAAGGTTAAGTTTTGCAACAGCCTGTGTCAAAGAACAAACAAAACCTAACCTACTAATCTCGAATTTGACATAGACTGACAATACACTTCAGTACTGCCAAACGTATAACACATATCACAGCCTGCCCTAATTGGTCTTTTTATTGATCTCTCTGTACTACAGGCTACAGATTCTAGATCGAAGCGTGGTGAAAATCGGAACTAATGTTAGAATCTAGTAATTTCCAAGTTTTGTATTGGTAACACCTTTGACATCTATCATACTGACATTGAATTTTTAACCTTATTTAAGCTAAATGCCACAATAAATCAGAGGCGTACTCAACATTGTGGTCTGGCGCATTTCATAACACAAAAATTGCAACAATAACAATAGCAATAACAAAATAACAGAATTCACAAAATCAACAGCAACAGCAATTTTCACACTTTAAAACACAAAGAATCTGTCGTATGACGTTAGTCACTGTGCAAACGAAATCTGTCTACCCACCTCTACTGATTACTTTTCATTTAAAATATAACCAAACTTTGTATGTTTGACAACTTTCCACATATTGCCAATTCATCAAATATGATCACAGTGCCTTTCATGACCTACCTTGAGAGTCAATCTAGTTTCTGTACCTGTACAATTGTAATTATTTTATTGTTTATAAATAAACAGTATAGTTGCTTTCATTTCTATAGGACTTGCCGTAGGCCATGATTTAACTAATTTTTTTACAGTCAAAATGACATTTAACATGTTCATAGGTTAGAGTTATTGCAAGGACAAGCATATCTTGAAATTTTGTTTTACAAGCGAGCTAAGTTGTTATTTATTTAGCAAATAATTATTTCTGACGCCTTTTGGTTAATAATCAAATGAAATGCCACACTAATTAATTTCACCTATTTAAATAGACGTCTGTCAACATCAGGTAGTAAATTTTTAAATGTAATTAGGTGGTCTACACTACCAAGAAGTTAAATCAAGGCCTACTTCAAGTCCTATAGAAATGAAATCAACTATACTTTGTAACACGGCCTCTTGCCTAGCCCTACACCTACTGAATTATTACGTTACAACGCCCTGGTTCGCTAGATTATCCAGTCGGTGAGCTATGAGGCTCTATTTACATCGTTAGTGCGGTTAAGGGTAAACTAACATTGTTAAGGTCAGCTCGCGGACACCTGAAATGTACTTACAAATGCAAAGACAAACGGTAATAAAAACCCAACAGTTTACAAGAATATATATAATCTGTAAACAAACATAGACACACAAAGAATAATACACATAAAAATGAGTACACAAAACCGTTATGCACTGCACATGAGAAAATGCCTTAACTAGATTCCAAACGTTCAGTAGCGCATGCAAAGTCAACCCTTACGAGCGCAATGCCTAAACTAATTCCGCACACACAAATAGTTCGGACGTGAAGTTGTCGATTCTTTGTAGGACTCTTCGTTATTTGCAGCCTCTGGACGCCAAATCAGCAAATGACATAATGCCAGCCGGTCATTCCCTGCCAGCGACCCACTTGCTCGTAGTTGCGCAATGGGTCATTACAACAACTATTGACAATGTTGTAATTGTTGCTGGATCTCTTAGCGCGATTGCAAACAGAACTATCCTTGTTGTCTTTGGACGACGCTGGCGCCTCCAATGCGTTGCTTAGCTTCTTGGCTGGCACCTCGCCTAGAGCTGCACGTACCCCATGGTGGGCCCACGTAAGACTTCACTTGGTCAATTTGGGCGCGAACCAATTATCCGCAGTATTCTCCTATTAGGGCGAGAATCGGGGCGACTTTTGCCCTTCGCAGGTTTGACAGCAAATGAGTTCACTTGCAGGCCTCTTGTTGTTCTCCGAATTAACTTGTATTGTTAGCATATTTTCTCACGTAACTCTAGCGCGTCCACACTCGAGACTCATAGTCCGCGGTCACTCACATATCATTTCCCACGTATGATGCGATGCTACGTAAATACACATAAGAACACATACTGCTGGGCCTTACTACTAATTGGGTATATAATAAAAGGTATGAAATATGTAAATACAGGTGGCACGAATTGGCACGTTTCAACTTTATGGTACACCCAATTTTTTTAAAATTATTATTGTAAGTTAAATCTATCTCCCAGAACACCCCCCAGAGCAAAATCTTAGTTACGCCAGTGGGCCCAAGATAATATACAGGGTGTTATAGACTTTTCCTATATTATTTTTTCGAAAACACCCCCAAAACTGAGTTAAAATTGAAAATAGTTTTACTCTAAAAATGTATATCCGCCTATGGAATAATATTTTAAATTAATGGCATAAAACACAAAAAACATGGCTTTGAAATTTAAACTAACAAAAACTGCATAGGTACTGATAAAACTTTTAGTTAACATCTGGCCACTAACGTATCTTATTACTTGAGATAGGTAAGTTATTGAGTATTTCCAAGTAACGTCACAAGCTCCGCCCTTACAGTTGATAGTGGACAAGCAACTGTAACTTTCTTATGAAAACTTTCTATAAATTATAATTTTATAAGTTTTTTTTGTCCATTGTACTGAGTTTATTTAATACAGCAGTGTAGTTTATGTGTTGTTTATTAATTGTGTAAACAGATAAAGGCATCACACAACTTTTAATGGTTAAGATTTTCGTAGTCCGGGTTAAAATACTCTTTTCAGTTAAAAATTAAAGGAAGTTATGGACTTGTAAAATAGTTTAATGACCGTAACATTTTTGAGTGTGAATAAAGAACATAACCTTGAAACCGACAAACATGCGAAGATTTTGTGCTGTGTTTGGGTGTTGGAAATAGGAGTAACCGAGAGACGGAAAAGAAATATTTTGGATTTCCTGGTGTGCGAGATGGAATAGGTCGAGAGATTCCTGAGGGCATAAGTTTGCTCAGACCACTTTTTAACAGAGGTAATGCATTTCTATTATCAAAACATCGCTATTGATTAAATGGAATCAATTTGGATTTCCAGAAAGACCGGCAGCGTCTGGTGATTTATTTAATCCAGACTACGTTTTTATTTACATTTATTTAAAAATTAAAGCAAAAATACTTCTACCTTCCAAATAGTTCACTCACAGACGGTAATTACTGCTCACCCACGAATCACGATACTCGTAAATAACACAACAAATCCATAATATCACTAACTTAATTACTTATAAACTAAATTACACTGATAACGTCTAAAAAATTATCGATTTTTGCCAAAAAATCACCACGAGCCTACTAACAAACCATACAAAGGTTGTCCTCGATCAGCTGTTGTTAGGCGGAGCTATGACGTCACTGTGTCGTACTGAAAAGGCTAATTGATAGGGTCCGGACAGATATAATAGTAACACAATAAATTCACAAAACTGCAATAGTTATCCAAACCAAACTCTTATTCAAAAAGTATAAAAATCTGGTGTGATACACTCACACAACTTCCTTTTACAGTGATCTTATAATTAGTCAAAAATTTCATTTTTAATTTTTAACCATTAATTTGTTAAAAATTTTCAAAAATTACAAATTCTACAAAAACGGTACAAAATCGAGTGTTAGTTGAAGAGACAAATTTTCTCTAGAATTTTAAGGTGAATTCAAAAATGTAATAATATACCGGGTGTTTTATTTAAAATAGGAGTTAATAAAAAAAATAGAAAAAAAAACAAAAGAAACCCACTTTAGAAGTATTCAACTGGAAAATCACCTATCTCACATCAATACACATTAAAAATGTAAGAAAAATGTAAAGTTTAAAAAAAATCGTTAGAGCCGTTTTTGAAAAAATCGAAAAAAACTGAAAAATCACAAGAGTAAACACCTACTTCCGGTTATGCGATTTTCTTCAAAAGCTTGCTGTCTCATCTACATAGTACACAAAACTTATATATGAAGTTTCAAATCCATACCTCTTTTCGTTTTTGAGATATTCTGTTCACAGACAGACAGACAGACAGACAGACAGACAGACACACAGACCAATGAAAAAAAATCTGGTGTGATACACTCACACAACTTCCTTTTACAGTGATCTTATAATTAGTCAAAAATTTCATTTTTAATTTTTAAAAATTTTTCAAAAATTTTCAAAAATTTCAAATTCTACAAAAACGGTACAAAATAGAGCGTTACTTGAAGAGACAAATTTTCTCTAGAATTTTAAGGTGAATTCGAAAATGTAATAATATACCGGGTGTTTTATTTAAAATAGGAGTTAATAAAAAAAATAGAAAAAAAAACAAAAGAAACCCACTTTAGAAGTATTCAACTGGAAAATCACCTATCTCACATCAATACACATTAAAAATGTAATAAAAATGTAAAGTTTAAAAAAAATCGTTAGAGCCGTTTTTGAAAAAATCGAAAAAAACTGAAAAATCACAAGAGTAAACACCTACTTCCGGTTATGCGATTTTCTTCAAAAGCTTGCTGTCTCATCTACATAGTACACAAAACTTATATATGAAGTTTCAATGCCATACCTCTTTTCGTTTTTGAGATATTCTGTTCACAGACAGACAGACAGACAGACAGACAGACAGACACACAGACACACAGACCAATGAAAAAAAATATGTTTTTTGGGATCAGGGGACTCTAAAACGTGAAGATCCGTTGAAAACTCAATTTCGAATTTTTGGGGTGAATCCAATACTTCCTTTATAGTAAAAGGAAGTAAAAAATATGTAAACTTACAACAGTTTTATAACATTTGAATATCACTGCAGAATATACGGAAACATTTGCAGCTGTGCAGTTGACCAGGTAACGCTTGACTATCATTGTATAGTATTAGGGCAATCATGCCATAACTTGATCCGCTGCACTACATGTAGTTATGCCGACTTTTTAAACTAAGATAATAATTAAGAGGCGTGCAAGTGGGGTTTTATTATCCATAAGAGTCTCACAAAAATAAATGTAAATTACAGTACAGTGAAAGAAGAATAATTAATTATTCAATTACTTATGCACTATTAACTATTACACACAAGGAACTATTTTAGTAGTTATTTTCAAAAATCACTGTAGACATTAAAAAGTCAAAAGACAGTAGTTGATGTTACTGACGACAATGTTTACTAAATTTTGATTTTCTCAAAACTATTCAGCGTACGCCACTGAGTATTCGTTTGAAAATGTTTATCATTACATCTGTCCGGACTTTAGTTATTGACCGCCTGTTTTTGTGCGATAAGAGTTCTGCAGTTTTACTGTAGTTTTTTCACTTATATTTGCTTTCTGAACGACTCGCCAAATGTAGGGGGTATGAATGACTGCAAAAATATACTAGAAAAAAATAATAAATAGAAAAGTTAGGTGAGCTCTATCGCTGGCTGAAATTATTACGAGGACTTCCATAACACCCTGTATAATTAAAGTGGAATTATCAGAAATTTTTCAATTGCAATTAATTGCAATAAGGGAATATTTACCAACACAAGAGCTTCGCATAAGTCTGCAAAAAATTCCTGATGATGTTTGAATGATGGGGGTTCGAAATTTCTTAAAAATTTGCAATGAGGTTTCGTGTACAAAGATGACGATCAACACGACATTTTGGGTACTTACGTAATCTTTTGTTTTAACACAAAAATCATTTTATAGAACTTTTTTTATATCTTGAAAGAAGGACACTCGACCAAGAGGATTAGCTATAGTGGAATTTGGAAATTGCTGGAATAGCAAATCAGTAGTACAACTTTTGATAATTGTGGTCCCATGCAATCATTTGTCTATAGCACATCGGGCAACCACCCATCGAATGACATTTTATAAACATCAGGTAAATAGCCCAAACATTAACAAACTTGTCTTTAATACTTTCCGCTTGAGCAAGCCGTTTTCGCGTCCATTACCTCTAGTTTGAAATTCAGCAAATCCACTTATTTAGCCTGTGTTAGTTCTTCATAGAGCTGCTTCATCTCGCCGAAACTTTGGCGCTTCACTAACGCTTGACCATTTCACTTTATCTGGGCGAATGTGGATTCCAATTCTAATGTTAGCAATAAAACTGTATTTAATTAATAATACAAACAAAATTTCACCAACAAGCACAACTCCAGAATGGCTATTTCACACAAGCGCACAATCAAGAATGAAGTTCTTATGTCATTTGCTAGCGGTTCGATACTCAACATCGATGTAAGAACAGAACACGCAGCTTTTTAATTCGGTTAGTAGTAGGGCGACACCAAAACTGGAGCAATCAAATTGATTGACCTAATTAAATCCGCGAAGTGGGCGACACCTATCAATTAAATCCGCGGTTTGCCCTAATTAATTTCGCGGTTTGCTCTAATTATTCTTCATATGTGCTACTGATTAATCACATATGAAATTTGATTTTACACATATGAAGTTTGATATGTAATTTACATATGTGCTACTGATTAAATTACGCGGCGGCTATTTTTAATTTGCTTCCGGAATTACGCGCCGGACTTTGGCGGCCATCTTGGATTTCTGGCGCGAATTTTTGAATTTGAAATTTCTCTGATTTTTTTCTAAGTTCAATTTTTTGAATTTAAACTTCCCGGGTGTCGGCCATCTTGGTTTTCTGCGCGCGCACTTCTCGCGGCTGTCCTTTTAATTTTGAATTTTCGCGCGAATATTTGAATTTTAAATTTTTTTCTAAGTCCCTGTTTTGAATTTAACTTGTCGGGTGTCGTCCATCTTGGTTTTCTCACATTTATTTTAATTTAAAAAAAGCTTCCTGCGATGACCCATGGCTGGAGTTGAACCAGCGATCACAGCATTACGAGTACGAAGTCTTAACCAACTGGGCTATCGAAGCGATCGAGGTTAAAGGAATTAAACATAGCCACTTACGTGTCACGAGCCCAACTTTAAACAAACTATTTTTCAAAAAAGGTTATTTATGAAATTGGAAATGCATTGCCTGTGTTGTTAAATGACTTGTAGTAATTTTAAAAAACTGATTTTACGGCTGGATGTGTCATAATTGATAATTTTATAATTTGTGCCTGCTATATGGCTGGATTAACGAGATACCCATTGTCCCTACCTACTATTGGAAATTTCCGTCTAAGTTCCCTTTTTAAAACAGGTCGGTGACTGTGTTTTGTTTGGTTTTAAAGGTTTGAATATTGTACCACTTAGCTGTTCTGACATTACACTTCCATATCCATATTATAAATAAATTTTAAATGTTATTTTCGACTGAGTTTTAGCCACTTATAAATTACAACAGCTAGTTTAAAACTAAATGGGCGATCGGTCACAATTATATATATCCGCAATAACATGAACAAGAAGATATACGTATTGCTTGAGTAAGAAAGAGATAAACATATAATCCGTTCACGACCTTTTTGGGACAGAGTTGGCTATTATTTTTTCTTTTCATGTTGGACTAACTGATTCGGTGATGTAGCGGATGCAACTTTTTTTCTGTCAGTGTCTGTTCGACATTTTCTTGCCACCACATTGCCAAACTTATTATTTTAATATTGGTAAGAAAATAAATGCTTTATCAAGTGTGTAAAAGTAATTTTAATTTCCGTCAAAGGAAAAATCAAAATGCCCAATATAATTTTGTTACAACAAAAAAAATTTCCATTAAACGATGCTAGTTGCAGTTTAAAAAGGACAGACCAGATCTAAAAGAACACGAGTTGATGTAGAGACTAGAGAGAGATCCGGCAACAATGTACCTATTCAGAAAATATAACCTTAAACTGAAAACAACCTAACCTAACAGAAAAAGTGTCAGTTTGCATTAGGGAGTTTAGTTGCGGCAGAGGTACTGCCAACAAAATTACTAGATGGTCATAGCCTCACCTGACCCAAAAAGATCGTGAACGGCTTATATTAGCAAATATTGGAGAAGGCTTGACTAATTTTAATTATGACATTTGTCAACTAAACATAAAATAAATTTGAATAAAAGCACGCAAAATTACGAAAATACGTAGAAAATTTATAAAAATCGGCATCTTGTCACATTAAATTCTGCAAAAACGACAAAAAACAATATTTTTATACAACTTTCATCGAAAAAATAGTAAAATTTTACGAAAATACGTCTGTGTTGACGACAAATGAAAATAAATTTGAATAGAAACACGCAAAAATTACGAAAAGACGTATGTGTTGACCCCCAAAGTAACAAAAATTTGAATAAAATCACGCAATCATACAGCATCTCACATAAATTTTCACAAAAATCGACATCATGTCACATAAATTATACAAAAACTGTCATCATATCACTTGAAATTATACAAAAAACGACATTTTCATTCAATACACGATGAAAATTGAACAAAAATCACGCAGTCATACAGCATCTCACATAAATTTTCACAAAAATCGACATCATGTCACATAAATTATACAAAAACTGTCATCATATCACTTGAAATTATACAAAAAACGACATTTTCATTCAATACACGATGAAAATTGAACAAAAATCACGCAGTCATACAGCATCTCACATAAATTTTCACAAAAATCGACATCATGTCACATAAATTATACAAAAACTGTCATCATATCACTTGAAATTATACAAAAAACGACATTTTCATTCAATACACGATGAAAATTGAACAAAAATCACGCAGTCATACAGCATCTCACATAAATTTTCACAAAAATCGACATCATGTCACATAAATTATACAAAAACTGTCATCATATCACTTGAAATTATACAAAAAACGACATTTTCATTCAATACACGATGAAAATTGAACAAAAATCACGCAGTCATACAGCATCTCACATAAATTTTCACAAAAATCGACATCATGTCACATAAATTATACAAAAACTGTCATCATATCACTTGAAATTATACAAAAAACGACATTTTCATTCAATACACGATGAAAATTGAACAAAAATCACGCAGTCATACAGCATCTCACATAAATTTTCACAAAAATCGACATCATGTCACATAAATTATACAAAAACTGTCATCATATCACTTGAAATTATACAAAAAACGACATTTTCATTCAATACACGATGAAAATTGAACAAAAATCACGCAGTCATACAGCATCTCACATAAATTTTCACAAAAATCGACATCATGTCACATAAATTATACTAAAACTGTCATCATATCACTTGAAATTATACAAAAAACGACATTTTCATTCAATACACGATTAAAATTGAACAAAAATCATGCAGTCATACAGCATCTCACATAAATTTTCACAAAAATCGACATCATGTCATATAAATTATACAAAAACTGTCATCATGTCACTTGAAATTATACAAAAAACGACATTTTTACTAAACACACGACGAAAATTGAACAAAAATCACACAATTACACGCCATCTCACATAAATTTTTACAAAAATCGACATCATGATACATAAACTATGCATAATTTTGCAAATGTTTTACACTTTTTATAAAATGCATCGCTCAAAATTAAAAGAAATAGCAATTTCATTGAAAAAATCTACTACCACAATCATTTCGATAAACAAAATTCAAAAAATCTTATACTTTTGACGGAAATATATGTATGTTGACCACAAATTAACATAATTTTTAAATAAAAACGCGCAATTCGTTGAAAAAAATATTCTGACACCACCAAAACACGCAATTTCATTGAAAAATATATATATGTTGTCCACAAATTAACATAAATTTGAATAAAAACACGTAATTTTGTTGAAAAAATGTTCTGACCCCGTCATTTCACTTAAAATTTTACAAAACTGACATCATAACACTTGAAATTATACAAAATATATGTATGTTGATCACAAATTAACATAAACCTGAATAAAACACACAATTTCGTTGAAAAATTTGCAAATGTTTTACACTTTTTATAAAATGTGTCGCTCAAAATTAAAAGAAATCACAATTTTTAAATTATATCACGCCAATATGAAATCGTAGATTGATTTTTTTTTTGAAATTTTACACTTTGTAACTGTAAAATAACTGCAAATACTAATATTTTAGCTTTAGACTTTGTAATTATTGCAGATTCGAGAAAAAAACAAAGCAGAGTAGAAATAAAAAACACAAACACTTTGTAATAAACAAATATATTGTTCTTATTTCGTATAATACTTAATAATATAAATATAAATGTACAGCAGAATGTCTTATTTCTAAAAATTCGCTAGCAATTTACAAAACTGTAGTTTGAGGTGCACGACATTTCAAATTAAAAAGACTGCAAGTAATAAAATCAGAATTTCATTGTGTAATTTTAAAGTTTAAGATGCACCCAATCTAGAATTCCCTTCGTTTTTGGTGTTGATGACATCTGCCTTAGAGGCGTTTTTCTAACGGCCCTTTTTTGGAGGCGTTTCCTTATCGGCGTTCTTCTGACTGAACCTTTTTGATGTGGACTTGGATGAGTAGCTGGTGTTTTTAATTTATATTCTAAATCAGAATCGCAGTTATCAGTTTCCATTTCGGTTTTTCCTGTAGTACCAGTCGGGGTTGGCTTTTTTTGCTGTTTAGGTTTAGCTAGCAGCACATTAGCAACGTTAAGGTCTTTGATGTAATCAGCAAACTGTAGGCGTCCGGGTGGATTAATAGTTTTTCGAGGCCGCAGAGTGTCGTGAATTAAATCGACTATGTTAGACGCCGGTAAAATTTCACCCTTTATAGTAACGGTGCCCGGCTGTCACTGGTTGTTTCAATAGGTATTTTGATTGGCTGCCGCGCCTGGTTTGTGAAATGAAGGAATCGTTGTAAAACCTGATTGTACTGGATCCATTTATCGTGATCAGTTAATTTGGACTTTAAAACGTTTTGCATTTCGTCATCAAGCTGTGATAATATATTTTTCTCCGCATCATCGCCAGACTTAAGACGTTGGACAAATTCCGGCGATACAATCAACATCTTCCGCTCTTTGTCCATTCTAGTCGAAAAGGAGCTCAGTCGTTTGTTCTAGTAGAGCCGTCGTGAATAAACTAGCTTAAAATCAAGACTTTCATAATAAATATATTAAAAAAAATATGACAGGTACGGGAATCGAACCCGTATTCTCTCTCGAGATCAGAGCTTAAATCTGACGCCTTAACCATTCGGCCAACCTGCCTCCCTATATAAACGAGCACTCTCTGCATAATTAAGAAAACATATAGTTTAAAAAGCCTTCTGCATGCAATTTCAAACAATATTTCATATAAATTAAGCCATGTACAAATTTCTTAATCAGGTTTTGATATATATTTTATCGAAAGACTTGACCCTCAGATGCCGTTTTATTATTTGTCGTGATGCGGCATCGCTGAATTTACAAGAGCCATCCTGTCTGCTGTGTGACGTACGCAGTGTTTCCATACCTTTTTATTTTAAAATTCTATAAAATCAGAGGTCCAAACTGCTGCCGCATCAGGTAATAGAGTACAATGGTTTAAAACGTGTTAGTGCGGCATCAGTCGGGCCTCTGGTTTTATAGAATTTTAAAATAAAAAGGGATGGAGACACTGCGTACGTCACACAGCAGACAGGATGGCTCTTGTAAATTCAGCGATGCCGCATCACGACAAATAATAAAACGGCATCTGAGGGTCAAGTCTTTCGATAAAATATATATCAAAACCTGATTAAGAAATTTGTACATGGCTTAATTTATATGAAATATTGTTTGAAATTGCATGCAGAAGGCTTTTTAAACTATATGTTTTCTTAATTATGCAGAGAGTGCTCGTTTATATAGGGAGGCAGGTTGGCCGAATGGTTAAGGCGTCAGATTTAAGCTCTGATCTCGAGAGAGAATACGGGTTCGATTCCCGTACCTGTCATATTTTTTTTAATATATTTATTATGAAAGTCTTGATTTTAAGCTAGTTTATTCACGACGGCTCTACTAGAACAAACGACTGAGCTCCTTTTCGACTAGAATGGACAAAGAGCGGAAGATGTTGATTGTATCGCCGGAATTTGTCCAACGTCTTAAGTCTGGCGATGATGCGGAGAAAAATATATTATCACAGCTTGATGACGAAATGCAAAACGTTTTAAAGTCCAAATTAACTGATCACGATAAATGGATCCAGTACAATCAGGTTTTACAACGATTCCTTCATTTCACAAACCAGGCGCGGCAGCCAATCAAAATACCTATTGAAACAACCAGTGACAGCCGGGCACCGTTACTATAAAGGGTGAAATTTTACCGGCGTCTAACATAGTCGATTTAATTCACGACACTCTGCGGCCTCGAAAAACTATTAATCCACCCGGACGCCTACAGTTTGCTGATTACATCAAAGACCTTAACGTTGCTAATGTGCTGCTAGCTAAACCTAAACAGCAAAAGAAGCCAACCCCGACTGGTACTACAGGAAAAACCGAAATGGAAACTGATAACTGCGATTCTGATTTAGAATATAAATTAAAAACACCAGCTACTCATCCAAGTCCACATCAAAAAGGTTCAGTCAGAAGAACGCCGATAAGGAAACGCCTCCAAAAAAGGGCCGTTAGAAAAACGCCTCTAAGGCAGATGTCATCAACACCAAAAACGAAGGGAATTCTAGATTGGGTGCATCTTAAACTTTAAAATTACACAATGAAATTCTGATTTTATTACTTGCAGTCTTTTTAATTTGAAATGTCGTGCACCTCAAACTACAGTTTTGTAAATTGCTAGCGAATTTTTAGAAATAAGACATTCTGCTGTACATTTATATTTATATTATTAAGTATTATACGAAATAAGAACAATATATTTGTTTATTACAAAGTGTTTGTGTTTTTTATTTCTACTCTGCTTTGTTTTTTTCTCGAATCTGCAATAATTACAAAGTCTAAAGCTAAAATATTAGTATTTGCAGTTATTTTACAGTTACAAAGTGTAAAATTTCAAAAAAAAAATCAATCTACGATTTCATATTGGCGTGATATAATTTAAAAATTGTGATTTCTTTTAATTTTGAGCGACACATTTTATAAAAAGTGTAAAACATTTGCAAATTTTTCAACGAAATTGTGTGTTTTATTCAGGTTTATGTTAATTTGTGATCAACATACATATATTTTGTATAATTTCAAGTGTTATGATGGCAGTTTTGTAAAATTTTAAGTGAAATGACGGGGTCAGAACATTTTTTCAACAAAATTACGTGTTTTTATTCAAATTTATGTTAATTTGTGGACAACATATTGTTATGATACACTATATTCTTTGATAATTTAAAAATGAATACTAAAGAAACAGTTTAGTCAAATAAATTTGGAAGTCAGATATAAGCAAATTAATGGATCTAAATACATGTTAAAGTATAATGAAATTAACTTTCTTATTATTGGTTAGTCAAATAATAGCATAATGATTGATTACTCAAACTTAATCTGTAATAAGAAAATTCTGAATAGGAATAAATACCAAGGTTACTACTAAAATGTATCTGTTATGATAATTAAAATAAAATATCTGTTTTGATTATATAAAAAAAATGTAGATAGGAGGCAGCAAGAATCGTGTCTAGTAGTAATAATTTGTAATTTGTTTAATTAGTTACTAAAAAAACAACTCAAAAATGTATACATAATTTGATATGGGTGTGATTTTCGAATAAAGAAACATTAATAAATGTTGTATAATTTGTAAATGTTATGGTTGGTACAAATTATATGGGTTAAAAGCAAAATCTTCGAGGTGGAAACATAAAATAAAATATTAAAAACAAGAAATAAAGGGACAAGCTTTGGTTAGTGAGGATATTATTGATAATACATTGGAAATGGAATACAAGCCACAAACAAGAGGTTAGTACGTGCAGCGAATTGTTTTTGGGAAACCTGTGGGTATCATTGAAGACGTAGGACCATCTAAAAAAGAGAAAAATTCATATTTGGAACAAGATTTATGCTGACACTTACCAGAGAGGGATCGGAGCCGCAGTAATCCAGTACAGGAGCTAGGAGACTTGAAGTTGACAGCAGCAGGGGACAACGACAGGAATCCAGTATAGGATGTGGAAGTTTTGAAGTGGATGGCAATAAGGTGATGCTGGGAGTTTACATTCATCGCAGGTGATGCAGTTTGGATAAGGACGCAGCAGGTGTTTGAGTGCAGTCGGAGTGAGGATCCAGTTTGGAAGGATTTTGGCAGTATTAACAAGCAAAGTGTTAAATCAGGTTTGTGTTTTAAAAGGTTAAATGAAACATTTATAAAGCTATAACTAGTAAGAAGGTATAAAAATATAAATTGAATTTCATACTTACATAAGAGATTGGTAAAAGAATTGCATATTAGATCTTATTGTAAAAACCTTGATATTCGTTCTGAATTTTGATTAATTTGACGTTAGGTGTCAATTTTTTGAAAGTCAATGAACTGGCAATTAAACAAAGAGAATTTGACAAGTCAATCATTGGGTTACTAGATATTGCGAACCACCTGAGAGAGTTTCATTAATAATATTGTAAAATACGGATTTGAGTTGAAAGTTAAAAATAAAGGGCAAAATAGTAATACGATAATTTAAATAAATTTATCAGCTAGCATAACATAGCAATATATATATTTTTCAATGAAATTGCGTGTTTTGGTGGTGTCAGAATATTTTTTTCAACGAATTGCGCGTTTTTATTTAAAAATTATGTTAATTTGTGGTTAACATACATATATTTCCGTCAAAAGTATAAGATTTTTTGAATTTTGTTTATCGAAATGATTGTGGTAGTAAATTTTTTCAATGAAATTGCTATTTCTTTTAATTTTGAGCGATGCATTTTATAAAAAGTGTAAAACATTTGCAAAATTATGCATAGTTTATGTAACATGATGTCGATTTTTGTAAAAATTTATGTGAGATGGCGTGTAATTGTGTGATTTTTGTTCAATTTTCGTCGTGTGTTTAGTAAAAATGTCGTTTTTTGTATAATTTCAAGTGACATGATGACAGTTTTTGTATAATTTATATGACATGATGTCGATTTTTGTGAAAATTTATGTGAGATGCTGTATGACTGCGTGATTTTTGTTCAATTTTCATCGTGTATTGAATGAAAATGTCGTTTTTTGTATAATTTCAAGTGATATGATGACAGTTTTTGTATAATTTATGTGACATGATGTCGATTTTTGTGAAAATTTATGTGAGATGCTGTATGACTGCGTGATTTTTGTTCAATTTTCATCGTGTATTGAATGAAAATGTCGTTTTTTGTATAATTTCAAGTGATATGATGACAGTTTTTGTATAATTTATGTGACATGATGTCGATTTTTGTGAAAATTTATGTGAGATGCTGTATGACTGCGTGATTTTTGTTCAATTTTCATCGTGTATTGAATGAAAATGTCGTTTTTTGTATAATTTCAAGTGATATGATGACAGTTTTTGTATAATTTATGTGACATGATGTCGATTTTTGTGAAAATTTATGTGAGATGCTGTATGATTGCGTGATTTTATTCAAATTTTTGTTACTTTGGGGGTCAACACATACGTCTTTTCGTAATTTTTGCGTGTTTCTATTCAAATTTATTTTCATTTGTCGTCAACACAGACGTATTTTCGTAAAATTTTACTATTTTTTCGATGAAAGTTGTATAAAAATATTGTTTTTTGTCGTTTTTGCAGAATTTAATGTGACAAGATGCCGATTTTTATAAATTTTCTACGTATTTTCGTAATTTTGCGTGCTTTTATTCAAATTTATTTTATGTTTAGTTGACAAATGTCATAATTAAAATTAGTCAAGCCTTCTCCAATACTTGCTAATATAAGCCGTTCACGATCTTTTTGGGTCAGGTGAGGCTATGACCATCTAGTAATTTTGTTGGCAGTACCTCTGCGGCAACTAAACTCCCTAATGCAAACTGACACTTTTTCTGTTAGGTTAGGTTGTTTTCAGTTTAAGGTTATATTTTCTGAATAGGTACATTGTTGCCGGATCTCTCTCTAGTCTCTACATCAACTCGTGTTCTTTTAGATCTGGTCTGTCCTTTTTAAACTGCAACTAGCATCGTTTAATGGAAATTTTTTTTGTTGTAACAAAATTATATTGGGCATTTTGATTTTTCCTTTGACGGAAATTAAAATTACTTTTACACACTTGATAAAGCATTTATTTTCTTACCAATATTAAAATAATAAGTTTGGCAATGTGGTGGCAAGAAAATGTCGAACAGACACTGACAGAAAAAAAGTTGCATCCGCTACATCACCGAATCAGTTAGTCCAACATGAAAAGAAAAAATAATAGCCAACTCTGTCCCAAAAAGGTCGTGAACGGATTATATGTTTATCTCTTTCTTACTCAAGCAATACGTATATCTTCTTGTTCATGTTATTGCGGATATATATAATTGTGACCGATCGCCCATTTAATTTTAAACTAGCTGTTGTAATTTATAAGTGGCTAAAACTCAGTCGAAAATAACATTTAAAATTTATTTATAATATGGATATGGAAGTGTAATGTCAGAACAGCTAAGTGGTACAATATTCAAACCTTTAAAACCAAACAAAACACAGTCACCGACCTGTTTTAAAAAGGGAACTTAGACGGAAATTTCCAATAGTAGGTAGGGACAATGGGTATCTCGTTAATCCAGCCATATAGCAGGCACAAATTATAAAATTATCAATTATGACACATCCAGCCGTAAAATCAGTTTTTTAAAATTACTACAAGTCATTTAACAACACAGGCAATGCATTTCCAATTTCATAAATAACCTTTTTTGAAAAATAGTTTGTTTAAAGCTGGGCTCGTGACACGTAAGTGGCTATGTTTAATTCCTTTAACCTCGATCGCTTCGATAGCCCAGTTGGTTAAGACTTCGTACTCGTAATGCTGTGATCGCTGGTTCAACTCCAGCCATGGGTCATCGCAGGAAGCTTTTTTTAAATTAAAATAAATGTGAGAAAACCAAGATGGACGACACCCGACAAGTTAAATTCAAAACAGGGACTTAGAAAAAAATTTAAAATTCAAATATTCGCGCGAAAATTCAAAATTAAAAGGACAGCCGCGAGAAGTGCGCGCGCAGAAAACCAAGATGGCCGACACCCGGGAAGTTTAAATTCAAAAAATTGAACTTAGAAAAAAATCAGAGAAATTTCAAATTCAAAAATTCGCGCCAGAAATCCAAGATGGCCGCCAAAGTCCGGCGCGTAATTCCGGAAGCAAATTAAAAATAGCCGCCGCGTAATTTAATCAGTAGCACATATGTAAATTACATATCAAACTTCATATGTGTAAAATCAAATTTCATATGTGATTAATCAGTAGCACATATGAAGAATAATTAGAGCAAACCGCGAAATTAATTAGGGCAAACCGCGGATTTAATTGATAGGTGTCGCCCACTTCGCGGATTTAATTAGGTCAATCAATTTGATTGCTCCAGTTTTGGTGTCGCCCTACTACTTCGGTTCAACTATAATAATACATAACCCTTGAAATATCCTGTAGAGATAAATCAATTAATTTTTAATAGCACCTATTTTTCACTTGGATACTTTTCCTGTCGAGCGAGACTTTCGAGATTTGTCGGCTATTGGCATCGAGAGAACTTTGTTTTAACAGATTTGGAGCAATATCTAACGACAACTAATAAAATGTATTTGTCTCTACCTTACTAAAAAAGCTATTTCTATTTTATTTTAAAATTTTGTTATGTGCTTGTTAGTTTACTTCACTGAAATTGCCAACAGATGTAGAATCATCTTATTTACATTATTAAACATAAATTCTTTCCAAAATTTAAAGTAACAAACTGCTTTTGCAAAAATACATCGTTACTTCCTTCGCCGAAGGCGTATTGCAGTGTGAAAAAATCCTGCCTTCCGGGACTTCTTCAGATGTGCACGTTTCGGGATCTCTAGATACGAAGGACATATTTCCTCAATTCCGTCGTCTCGCTGTCTGTCCATCCACCCGTCTGTCGGTTTGCCTATTGGTGGTATAGCTGTTTGTTGGAGGAATCGATATTTTGAATGCGGATTAGATGCCCATCTCGCTCGAAAGTAAATATACTTTCGGTCAAATATATACAGAGTCAGCATATTAAGAAAAATAAAATTTTATCTATTTTTGCTTTACCTCAAGAATATATAGAATCAATAATTTGCACACAGCTCAGGTTTCTACCAGTGATAAAAAATGGGCCAACAGATACACACATTGGTCATTTTGAGACTGGGGGTTCACCCGCAATGAAACATATAGGGTCCCGGGTAGTGTAGCTTGAACAAACGTCCACGTTCGATCAGTAGAGTTAAGCAATGCTCTTTCTGGTCAGAACTTGGATGGGAGTTCTACGGTTGCATCTCTCGACGCCTCGTGATACGGCTGTCACGAAAATAGTTGGTCCCGGCTCTCATAACAACATCATGATAGTCGTTAGTGGGGTTGGAAGTCCCCATAAATGCACAGCCTATAATTGGCCTAACGGCTGTTGGGTGGGTGCGAAATAAATAAATAAATAAAAAATATAATCCCACCCTCCCGGGCATCAACTCCAATTGTGCCACCCGTTTGAAACGCCATCTATTACAATGCGACTGGCTAGCGCTCAGCTGGCGCGGTACTCTTTTAAACCGGGTATGGTCCGAAAGCATGCCCTTCCCTCTTAGTCACTGTGCAGGTCCTCCACCGGAGCTTTGACAATGCGGGTTCATACGCCGAAGCCCCGGCCGAAACCGCAGACTAGCATGCGACCCAATCATTGCTATTATAAATCCGTACCCGGGACTTGTGCTAACTATCTGTAGTACTCTCCCAAACGTTGAACGAGTAACCGTCGAGAGCGAAATCTCTACCACACATTTTTGCTGCAGCTCAGCATTTCTACGTGTTGCAGCACTTTTGCCTGTTTGCATCCGTTGCCCCGTAGTTCATAGGGAGTGTTCTGAGTAAACTCCGTGCGGTATGCTAGGGGTATCTTGTCTCGTAAGTCTGCCCGACATCTCAAAGAACGGCCTGGCGAGTTTCGGATACTAGGACCAGTTTTGCTCCCGGCCCAACACCTCAATTGACTACCAGGCTTCTCGAATACTAGTACATACCTTATTACCGGTGCGACACCTCAAACGAAAGCTTGAGCAACTTCGTCGAATCTAGACAGGATTGCTCCTATGACACCTCAAACCGCGGCCCATCGTTTACCAAGTCGATTCATCTCTTTTTGCTCAATTAGCTGGAACAGCTCCGCCGCGGGAAGGCAAGAGTAGTTAGTTAATTTTATGTGAATCTTTAGTTCTTGTAAGCTGTATTCATCCGCAGTTTCTCGTATTTTTCGAAATGTCAGTAAATCTGCAGAATTTAGTGTTTTGTTCCGCCCTAGAAATCGGTACATTAAAACCACTAAACAAGCAACCAATAAACATTCCTGGTGTGCAGCAGTACGTGATAAATGGTGCATCGCCCCGTTGGAATATAAAAATTATTGCTTTAACATTTTTCCTCTGATATTTTTACATTGTTAGTCTCAAAACTTCCACTTGCGAGAAAGTTTTGAGTAAAGCCCTTTACAGATTTTTAATTTGCTCTCTTATGTAACGCCAATTGATGGGTTATCTTGCTGCCTATTGAGTTCTACACTACTCGTATAACGTTATAAACCTTGATAATATGAGGACCTTCTTTTACCTGAAACTACTGATAATGTCATAATATATACTGCTCCAAAAATGAACTGGACCATTCTAATAAATTGATGCAATTTTTAAAAATATTTTCCAAAAGGGCAGTCTTGGAATTTTTGGTAATCTTTTATGATTGTTTCACTATAAAAAGCATTTCGTTTCATAATTTGGTTTAAAGAAAACTAAGTCCATTAACAAAATATTATCATTTTAAAATTTTGAATTTTGCCCAAATGTTGATAGCACATTGCATACAAAGTATGCCAAATCGTTGCCAAACATTTTTAAACGTTCCGAAGAGACTCGAAGAACTGTTAATTACCTTTTGTTGTTCTTTCTCTTATATTTGTGAAATATAGTTTTTTTTATAATTTTATTATTTTTTAATTTTATTAATATGATTTTGTTAATTCTTTAGTTGATATTTGAGGATAGTGCAATTAAATATGCTTAATATGAGTATACTATAAAACAAAAGCTTTTATATATCTAGGTATATATATTTTTGTTTGTGACGTAATGTAATAAATACAATTTTTATGGGTGGTTTAGTTTATTTGTGGAGCAGTATATATAAATAAATGTTAATTTTGTTTGTCCCTTATGCGTTTCTATATCATTCTTCCGAATGAGCTGAAATTTTGGTGAGTTGTTGTGCGCACTCCAGCGAAGTTTTCTGAATTAGTACAACCATTGTTTTCGGTGTATGAGTACAGAATTGAACTGAATCAGATACAAACAGCGACATCTTAGTTCGTATGTGACATAACAAGTGCAGTTGATTGTGAAATTCCAATTGCCGGTCGACATTAGATATCACACGCATTTTATTTGCTTTTTACTTTCCTCGTCTGAAAGACGAAGGAATAATTCTGTGGTGAAAAGGCAAAAGAATATAAGTCAAAAATGATCATTTTACAGGAACATCGTTTCATCGATTACCATAAAGCATTTAACACAGTTCAACACAGTAAAATGGTAGAAGTACTTAAAAAGGTCGGATTAGATGACCGAGATCTAAGAATAATTACAAATCTGTACTGGGGTCAAATAGCGGACGTACGAGTGGAAGAAAACATCACGGAAGATATACTTATCCAGAGAGGTGTACGACAAGGTTGTGTCCCGTCACCCATAATTTTCAATGTATACTCCGAGGATATTTTCAAGGAAGCCTTGGAAGATTCAGAAGATGGCATAAATATAAATGGAGAATGTTTAAAGAATTTTAGATATGCCGACGACACGGTGATATTCGCAGATAACATTGAAAGCTTACAGAGATTAATGGCTAAAATAACACAAATAAGCGAAAAATACGGGTTAACATTGAACATAAATAAAACAAAATATATGGTAATCTCTAAAGATGGGATACCTCCGTGTCAATTAATCATTAAAGACAAACCCATAGAAAGGGTGCATACATACAATTACTTAGGAACCACTTTAAATAGTAATTGGGATCACTCCATTGAAATCAAATGCAAAATAGAAAAAGCTCGAGTTGCGTTTGTTAAAATGAAAGCCTTATTCATAAGTCATGACTTGGATATACGTATGAAAATAAAACTACTGCGCTGTTACATCTTTTCTGTTTTATTATATGGCGCAGAATCATGAACCCTCAATGAAGCAACAACAAAAAAGTTTGAAGCATTCGAAATGTGGCTATATAGGCGTATATTAAGAATTTCCTGGACACAACATATTACCAATATCACCGTGTTACAAAAGATGAACAAAGAGAGAGAAATAATAAAAACCGTAAAAACTAGGAAACTTCAATATTTAGGCCTCATAATGAGAAATGGAGAGAGATATCGATTGCTTCAGCTAGTATTCTTCTTCTTCTTCTTCTTCTGATGGGGCTTGTTGTAAGCTGCACTGCGACCTATTAGTCCATTGTGCTCCCACCTAATTTGTTATGGGTCTCGTTCTAAGAGGCCGGTTTCCAACGCGAAGGAAAGAATCCTACCCATAGGAACGTCCCTTATTGCCTGGGGTTCCACCAGGCCGGCTCCAAAATGTTTATGTCGCAGTGTTAGGAGAGCCACACATTGACATAAAACATGAATTGAGGTTTCTTCCTCCAACTGGCACTTTCTACAGGTGGCATCATTTACGATTCCAATTGTGAATAAGTGCTTCTGCAGGTGACCGTGTCCTGTTAGTAAACCAGTCACGATCGTAATGTTTTTCCTGCTCATTGACAGGAAAGTAAAGGTGTTGGTAGGCGACATTTCCCCGATGAGGAGTTTTGCCTGACGTAGCCTTGGTACCGAGGCCCAGTTGGCGCTGGATTGGTTACTTAACCAGGGCTCAACTTGTCTTCTTGCAGTGGCACGGGTAATTCCTAAAGCCGGCTCAGGGCCGATGAGCGGCTCTTGAGAACCTCTTCTGGCTAGAGCGTCAGCTTCTTCGTTACCCTCTATTCCACTATGGCCTGGTACCCATAGTAGTTTCACCCAGTTTGTTGTACCGAGTCTATTCAGTGTCTGGCAACATTCCAGAACCAACCTGGAGTTGATTCTGGGTGAACTGAATGCTCTTAGTGCTGCCTGACTGTCTGTGCAGATGTAAATATGCAGATTGGAATAACCTCTTTGAAGGTTCTCCTGAGCACAGGTTAGGATGGCAAATATCTCCGCCTGGAATACAGTGGCATATTTTCCTAGGGCAACGGTGAGTTTGACCCTCGGCCTACAACCGTAGATGCCAGCACCAGATCTCCCCGCCATCCTGGAGCCGTCTGAGTACCAAACAAGTCCCCTTGGAGTGAGAAGACGCTGTTGCTGACACCATTCGTTCTTATCAGGAATGAGTACCTGAAATGCTTTATGGAACATGTAAAGCGGAGCCATGAAGTCGCTCCTTGTGAGAAGTTCTGGGACCTTCTCAAAATGTTGGATGATCCCTGAGTGTCCCACTTGTTCCCCTTTCATGGCCCACATCTGGCCCTGGCTTAGTCTGTAGGCTGATTTCCTAGCCTCCGCCTCAATCACTAGGTGGAGGGGCGGAAGCCCCAGAAACACCTCCAGAGCTGCCGTAGGAGCAGTGCGCATTGCTCCAGTTATGCCTAAACAAGCCAATCTCTGTAGTCTGTTGAGGCTGTTTCTGATTGTTGCCTTGCTGATTGCTGGCCACCAAACAAGAGCAGCATATGTTATTATTGGTCTTGTAACCACCGTGTATAGCCATTTGAAGACACGGGGCTTGAGACCCCAGCTAGTTCCAAAGGTCCGTCTACATCTCCACAGGGAAGCAGTGGCCCTTTGAATTTGTCTCTCTACATGAGTCCTCTAGTTCAGCTTTGAATCCAGGATGACTCCAAGATATCTGACCGATTCGGAGGGCTGGAGAGCTTTTCCGAAGAGTGTGGGCTGTCTGAGACCCTCGATTCTCCTTCTTTTGGTGAAGTTCTGCCTTGGTAGGATTAATCCTGAGCCCTTGCCTTACACACCAGTTTTGTACAGTAATGAGGGCTTCTTGCATAATCCCACTTACTGTGCCAGCAAACTTTCCCATTGCTAATATTGCAAGGTCATCAGCGTAACCTAGCACAAAGATGCCATTCGCAGAGAGCTCCCTTAGTAGCCCGTCCACGACCAGACACCATAACATTGGAGACAAGACTCCACCCTAAGGACAGCCCCTAGTGACCGTAGCTCTGATGGAGAGCTCGTCTGCTGAAACGATTACCTGTCGGCCCGAGAGCATAGAACCGATCCATCTTATCAACGAGGGTTCGATCCCGTGCCTTTCGGCCGCTACACAAATAGAATCAAAGGAGGTATTATCAAACGCCCCTTCTATGTCTAGGAATGCACCGAGCGAAAGCTCTTTGTGGTGCAGGGTTTTCTCTATCTTTGAAACGATCGCATGGAGTGCCGTCTCAACTGACTTGCCTTGTTGGTAGGCGTGTTGTGATGGGTGCAGCGGAAAAGCCACCAATGCTCCATCCTTAATATACCTTTCAATCAGCCTCTCCTGCATCTTTAGCAGGAAAGAAGTCAGGCTGATAGGTCTGAAGTCCTTTGCGGTATCATGCATTGCATGTCCCGTTTTGGGTAGGAAAATTACTTTGACCGTCCTCCAGAGCACAGGAATGTGTCCTAGGGCCAGGCTAGTACGAAAAATGTGATATAGGGGCCGTAACAGCACCTCCAATCCATGCTGTACCAGAGCCGGAAAATTCCGTCAGCACCAGCGCTCTTATATGGTTCAAAGGTGAACAGTGCCCACTTCAAACGATCTAGACTCACTACCTTTGAGGCCGTCCTCCAGTCCATTGCGGTGTGCGCGTTGCGTGGGAGCCTCTCAGGTAGGGCTTCTTGTACAAGACTGGAGCCGGGGAAGTGAACATCAATGAGATGCTTGAGAGCCCCCTCCCTGGTGTCCGTGAAGGTACCCGATGGGAGCCTCAGCATCCCCAGCCTGGAACCTGGAGTTTTGGAAAACACCTTTTGCAGTCTAACTGCTTCTGGTAGGCCTTCAATACTTTCGCAGAAGGCCCGCCAGGTTTCTCTTTTACTACTGCGTATGCAACTTTTGTATGACCTGAGGGACAGTTTATAATTGTCCCAGTCCAGTTGAGAGTTTGTGAATCTGGCTCTATTGAAGAGCCTGCGCGTTTCTTTGCGGAGGGACTGAAGTTCAGGATTCCACCATGGAGTCCTTTTACCTTCCCTGCATCGCTTCACAGGACAATTGGTCTCGTATGACTCTATGATGGAGCGGTGTACAAGATCAACGCTCTCTTCTAGCTCGTCAGAATTTTTTGGAATGATTCTAACCAAATCTAACCTATTTCGGAGGTCCTGTTTATAGCCTTCCCAATTGGTTGCTCTGGGATTTCTAAAAATATTCGACGCTGGCGGTCGCTTTAGATTTAGATTGAAAGTGATAGCTGGTATTGCAGGGCAAAGTATTTGGAAAAAGAAGTCCAGAAGGAGAAGGATATTGTGGATCAAAAATTTAAGAACATGGTACAGTACCACAACAACGGCACTTTTTAGAGCCGCGGTAAATAAGGTCCAAATAGCCAGATTGATCGCTAATATCCGTTAACGGATCAGCACTAACAGAAGATCAAAAAACTATTTTGCTGGAGATATGAGAACAACATTTAATTTTTTTCGCTGGTAATCAAAAGAATGAAGTCGATTTATTGACTACAGCTTGCTTTGCTATTGATTCTAAAACTATTTGTACTAGAAAATAAATAAATACGAAACTTATACCTTAACACATTTCCTTTTATTCATTTTATGAAATAGCAAAAGGGTATAAGTTGACATATAGCTTTTTGCAATTTTCCGGAATATGTATTTTCTGATAATTACTATGACAAAACATCATATGTAGACATAAACTAAACAAGAATATGTGGTTTCGAGTTCGAATAATGTGTGGTTATGTGTAAACTTACCGGTTACATTTTTGCTACAGCACGTCTGCAAAACTCTAGGCAAGAGAGCGTGTATGCATTTTGGCACATATTCGTTAAACTACACTATAATAACTAATAATATTTGCCATTGACTAAATTTGTTTTTTATAAATTTTTAGTGAATTTTCAGGGAATAAGTCTACATATCCCATTTAGAAAACTTGCCGTAACAATGTGGTTATGGTATGTAGACTTATATCCTCTTGTATTTAGATGACCGATATTGCTCTGGACACGGGGCATCAATAAAATGAGATAATTAAGTCGACTTATACCCTTATGCCTTTTTGCCATAGTATTGTAATCGCGAAAAAATCGCCTTCTGAGATGTCTGTCTGTCTATTTGTCTGCTTGTTGGCGGTATAACAAAAATTATTTGTTGAAGGAAGACGATATTTTGCATACATATTATGTAACATGTGAGCAAACGAAAATGAAATCAAGCTTGGCATTGAAATATTTGTTTTATAAATAATATGTTAGTGACACTGTAAGTCTATGTCAAATTCGAGGATAGCAGGCTAGGTTTTGCGTCAGTTTTGACACAGACTGACGCAAAACCTAACCTGCTAACCTCAAATTTGACATAGACTTACAGTGTCACCTACATATTATTCATAAAACAAATATTTCAAAGCCAAGCTTGATTTTATTTTCTTTTTCTCACATGTGCCATGAAACCGTGAAAATTTCAGACAAATATATAAAAGGTGAGCACCTCAAAAAAATAAAATTTTGTTAATTTTTACTTGAATTGAGAAATACATGAAAGTAGTAATTTATACATAGCACAGGCTTTATCCTTGACAAAACTGGAGCCTAACAGATACCGGATAACTGTTATACGAGACAAAAAGAAGCAAAGGATAACTACGTTATGTTGACCTTTTTAGGCCGGGAACCGCATAATGCGCAAATTTTTTCGCCAGACTGTGAGGCTGAAAATAGAGGAATTGTATGCATACATCGCATTTACAGGCTTAGTTTTTAATATTGCTCGATGATTCTTAAACTAGTGGAAAGCTTATTCTTTCTACATTCAGATGATATCAAATCACTCTCAAAATTATATTTAGCAACTGCTACAGAAATTGTTTAAATAAAGAGTACGGGAAATTTGAAGGATAAACTTTAGCATCGAGGTATTTTTGAAACGATTTCAGATAAGTGTATACATCCAGCGTATGAAATGTGTAAAAAAAATCAAGACATTTTTAATGAAAGAATTATCTGCATTGATTTATTATTGTAAAAAATATAATTGTTTTTTCTGCTACGTGATTTGGTTGAAACGCGTGTCGCACTTCGCTTCGACATGAAAGTTAGATATGCCTGGGGCCAGCGCGACACTGTTAGGCCACCTGTAACGTGATGATCTAAGTGTCCTGTGAAAGAATTATCTGCATTGGTTTATTGATGTAAAAAATATCATTAATTTTCCATTGACTGATTTGGTTGAAACGCACCTCGTTTCAGCACGAAAAGATTTGTTTGCAGTCGCAAGCGCCGCGGGTCAAATCCCTTCGGTAACGGATTTTTTAATTTGAAAATTTATTTAATTTATTAGAAACGTGAAGTTATTTTTACTCCTAACTTAATTTCACTTTTACAATTATTTAGTGTCACAATGTCGACGAGGAAAGTTCTGGGTAAAGCATTTTACAGATTTTTCCAAGTGAATTTGTAATAGTCGTCACAAAGCATTACTTTCGCTGGCAAATCAATTATGCCACCAAACGATAAGCAATTGGTCGATCTGCATTTCAAGCACAAAAGGAAAGGACATCACTAACTTCAAAAACAGACGAGCTACGGGAAGCAAGACTGGAAACCGTTCGAGTACGCACTGCTCGATCCAGAAAAACACTGCACGCTGATTTAAATCTTCGTGCATTCCATTGCGATGCTAATTATAATTACAGTCTTCATTCAACTGTGGTTATTGAAATCTATATATATAAAATAATGTTTCTTTGTTTACGCGTTCTTATACCATTCACCCGATTGCGATGAAACTTGGGCGAAACTGGGTTCGAGATATTTTGATCAATTGTATTTATGGTCCGATTTAGCTCATATTCCGAATATATGTTAGTTACGTGGAAAGATATATTTTTACAAAAAATGGACCCGGTAGGTGGCGCTGGAGTCGATATATTTAAGAAAATATGTGTTTATGGTCTGATTTGGCTCATATTCAGAAGATGTGTGTACAAAAACAAATTATTTTTGGGCAGAACATCGTTTGCCCGGTCAGCTATTTAGTTCACAATAAATTGTAATCGTGCCACAAAAATAGACAGAATTATGGTGATGAAACAGGGGTCTTTA
The DNA here is from genome assembly GCA_940337035.1 of Agriotes lineatus. Lineage (NCBI taxonomy): Eukaryota > Metazoa > Arthropoda > Insecta > Coleoptera > Elateridae > Agriotes > Agriotes lineatus. Next base: position 18,985,646 of record OW679202.1, read on the forward strand.
AAATGCAAAGCGCATTGCAGTTGAAATCGTCTGAAATAACTCACTGCTATTATAGGAAATCTGTTGATATCTAGCCATTTATATTCTACAATTTTGATGACCAAATATCCTTTAGAATTTAAAAACCCTTCACACTGATGATTTTAGTTAAGTTTTAATTGATGTTTTTGCCATTTTAATTAATTTGAAGGTAGCTTCCTAGAATTTCCAAAGATTTTCTTGAAAAATTTCATTTAGATCCCTACAAAGAATTGCATAATTGAAAAGCCAAATAATATCTGCACATTGGAACTTTTCCTATTCCGGTGTCCTGTATTGAAATCACATTTCTGCACTAATTAATTAGATACGAAGGTTTACTCCCACTCGCTTATTTTGAAATTCATGAAAATCCATCCTGGTTGATCTGAACCAAAGTTTCAATTTACTTGAAAGTTTGCATATCAGCCTTACTAACTATATTGATTTGAACGGTTGTTCAAATCCAGTAAATGGGCCATTTTTTGTAGAATTTTTAAATCAACTTTTGCTATATTCAATTTTTGTTTAAAGTACTAATTGCGATGTTGATGTTGCAGCTGGCCGCAAGGTGTTTCGTGACTTTCTTCGATGCGAATACTCAGAAGAAAATATCCTATTTTGGCTAGCATGTGAAGAGCTTAAACGGGAGTGCAGTCCAGAAGCTGTGGAAGAAAAGGCACGTATTATTTACGAGGATTACATCTCCATTCTTTCGCCGAAGGAGGTAACTACCCAAAAACTTATTTTGTAAGACTGCCAGATCTGCACGAGGTGCATCCTAATAATTTAATGTATTTTTATTTAAACAGTTCCAATTTTAGTTAATTTTTGTATTTATATACCTAATTTGTCTAGTTATCTTCACATGGAAAGATGTTTCAATAGAACAATTCAGTACCTACTAACAAAGGTCATATGATTTGAACATTAGAGCGAACAGCAAGCGCTTTCTACTAAACTATTGTTCTACTACCCATGGTGTATTCGCAATAAATTTTGATGTTTGCTACTGAGTGGTCACCTTGTGATACATATTGAAGTGCTATATAGTAGACATTATTAGTAATCCTACGTTACCATACTACGGAGCATACATTTCAACGTTTGTACATATTCTAAATGAATAAAAGACATCGAAGGAATACCTACAATTTTTCGTTGAAACTATCACAATGCTTTTTTCAATTTATTGTTGCATATCAATAGACATCTAGCAGTCTGATATTTATCATTTTTGTGTCATCTTTGAAGGATTCGAAACTTAAACGAATTACCAAAGCAATATATCCTGCAGAAGAATTTATCGGCCCAACAGACTACTAAATAAAACTAGCTAGGCGTTACTATTTTAAATTTCATGATATTCTACATCGATAAAATTTTGTCAAATTCGGTCGATTGACCACTTTGTTACAAATATGGAAAGTGTCGTGGAAGTCTTTACATTTGTCGTATTTTCTACAAACGCAATGTAATTTAAATCAAACTTTATACTTACATTTGTATTAATAGATATCTAATTTAGTTATGAAAAGAAACTATGACCGGTCAGTGGCGTACAAGTTGCCTATGTTTGCCCCTTGTACAAAAATAAAATCCAGGATTCTCAAATTAGCGTTAACATTTTTCGAAAAATGTTTGGTTATTTTAATGTGCAATCATTAATGTTTTATCCTTCTCTAGTATTTAAATAGGGAGCCCGAAAATTATAAAAATTTGTATCATATTGTCGTATAACGTATGACGTCCGTTCAAAGCTTTGACAACTACGTACTGTTAACATTTAGTGTAGTTCAATTGACATTTTTTTCTTTTTTTGTTAATTTCCACAAATTTAGAGATATCGATTTCAACTTTGGTATAAATTCTTACTATTATGTACTACACTAATCGAAAAAATTTCGTAAAGTAGACTTGACTGTAAGAGGCACTTGACGTATCTTGAAAATATTTTTTAGCTCTACTTTTGTTACTTGTAAAATGTTTTGAAATGTTAGGTCATTATCTAAAGGGGAATTAAAAAGCCTAAAAATAAAGTACTCCTAGTTCATAACCGTGAAAACAACCGTTTACCTTACAACCCCTATCAAGGGTTTTTGGTTGTGATTAAGATGTGCAATAACTAAGTAGCCATGATCACAACAACAAAGGGTAGTGATTGTGATCTGTTAAACAACAACGATATATCAATTAACGACGTTGGTGACAGTATATTTACGAAAATGCCGCGACATATGGAACATTTCAGCATTGGAAAATTCGTTATTTCGCAGCATTTTCGTACGACTCATTTACATGATTCCCTCTTGTGTGTTCTCCAAAATTTCTAAAGATTATGTTGTCAAATAATTCCTTTGTGTATGCTTGTTTCAACTTCTATATTTGTCGTTTTTCTTTTTCCTTCTTTTTATATTATTAAATTTAAAATTGCACGTCACCATTAACCGACTGTGATGACTACCCACATCGACGCCTCAACAGCTTCTACTATTTTTAAATTGATTTCTAAACCTGTGTTTCAGTAAGATATAACCAATTTGGTATCTTCTGGTGTCTCCAGGAATTTTCCATGCTCGACTATATTTTATACCTACATTGCGTTCAAATAATGTCTTTTTTTATCACCAAATTGTGTTTTTCATAAAAATATATCACTCGGCTACCTGTTTCATTTCTTCTCTCTAACCCATATCGGTCAAAGATTTTACCTTTTGATCCTTCTCTAACAATAACATTCCAATCTCCCATAAATATTAGAGTTTTTTCTCCCTTAACATATTTTATCACTCCTATTTCTTTCTAGATTTTCGCTACTTTATCGTCATTATAGTCTGTAGTGGGCATATATACAAGTATTATAATTGAATATTTTGATTTACCAGCTATTTTTATCATTACCACTCTTGTACCGTGAAAGATGTAATTTTCAGAAATCTGTATTACTCTGCAGATGTTACTCCAAATGTAATCTTCCTGTCGCTTATATTCCAAGCAGTTGTATTTAATTTCTTGTTTAATATTTTCTAGTTTCCTGCATATCCATGGTATTCGAACATTGCATGTTCCTATTCATGAAAGAATTATTGTATTTCTATCTTCATTAGTTTTCCCCACAAAGATCCGGTTGGTCGACAATTTTACCTCGGGAATTTTCAACTACGCAAAACATCATACCATTGGTGTCGATATTCTTGGTAAAGTAAACTATATAGCCTTTTTTCAGCACTGTTTGTGGTTGTTATGGTTATAGTCGACAGAACCTCGTTAGTGAAAATACGGTGCACCACGGAAATGTAAGATTGTACGTAAGTGGTATTGCACTTATTTACTCCTTACACCTCCCAACCGTTCCTTTCTCCTACGAGGAGGTGCGCAAACCATTAACAATTACCACCTGGTGGAACAGTTGTAAAATTGTGTTTTGTAAGTGCCATTATATTAAAAAAAGTCACCACCTTTCTTTGTTTAAAAAATTGCAGAACAAAGATCAAACACAAATATGTTCTTAATTCTACACCATGTTTTGTAAAAAGATCATTTCATGTTAGTGGCAACCAAAAAAATATTTGCTACCCCGCATGACTCAGATTGATGCGTGAAGTATAATTCAACGATACAGCCTTTAGAGGAAAAATCGAGTTCAGGTTTCATGAACCTCCACTAGAAATTCCCAATGAATTTGGCAACCCTGGAATTCCTTAATCTCCTTAACGAGAGGAAGTGGATGCCTCAGCAATAGGGCTAACAACGACAACCAGAGGAACTTGTCTAGGAGATATAAGTAAAAACGAATATTATAGGTATGGCATAATCGTCATCATAGTCCCATTGCGGAATAGAACAGAGATTTCGCTAGATATGCAAGTATATACATTTTCTTATAAAAATTAGAAAAAAAAAGAACAGTGCAAAAATACATTCTACAAATTTCATCGATGTGTTATGAAGTCCGGCACCGTCTGAGTTTGAGTATATTAGTGGGAGAAGTGAGTCAATCTTTAACAATGACAAAGACGTAAAAGTCATCAGGACTAGATGATATTAATGTTGATGCAATCAAACCCACCGAGGAAGAGCGTGTGGATAATCTTGTTTGCACCTATTTACATGTGTACGACACAGGCGTGTTTGAAGTTCGGCTTTATTACATTTCCTGAAAGATATAGCTCGAAGAGATATACAGAATTCCGAACTCTTAGTCTCATGAATCAAGCATTACGACTATTCTTGACAATCATACATGATCACATAAGATCCTAAATGTGATGACCAACTGAAAGGCAGCTTTCAATTTGGTTTCCGGTCGCATATGGCAACCAAAAAGGCTTTATTTGCACTGAAGGTTCTAGTACAGCAATGTCGAAAAATGTAACAGGACGTCTTGAGATTTTGACAGTGTTGAGTACGAGGTACTAATTAGTAATTTAATAGGCGTAGAACTAGATGACAATGACAGACGATCCTATCCTTATAGCTTCCTCCCTGCAGATGATAGTAGACATAATATAAGAAGTACAGTGTAAAGGTGGGTCGTGTCTAAAATAAAAGCCAACAATCACGAATTATACGTAACATGATAACATAGTTGTTCTCTGAATGATGTCATTTTTGACAGTGGTCTATTATGAGATGTGGTGGCCTAGTGGTAGGAGCGATCAGTGGTCTCGGGTTCAAACCCCTAGGTGGGCATGAGTGTACATGAGAAGACGTACAAAAATCAGTCCTTCTCAGCACTAACCACGAAACGTCGTGTGATAAACACCCAAGGCAGTGGAAAAAGTCCGATAAAACATCTTATAGGTAACAAAGCGCCACCGAGATCAAAGTTTTCATAGAAATAACCTGAGCCAACCCATGTAAATGAAGATGTTGTGTAGTTACCATTTTAATATCAAAATTCTAAAAAAGCTATTCGAATGTTACATACTTTTTTGTATCATCGTAACTGTGTCAGTTATACAGGGCGTATCAGAAATGCGTGTGTTAATTTTAACCTGTAGAAGGATACACCAAGTTGAATAACTTTTCTCTATAGCATTTTGCCAAAATCGTAATTTTTTCCCTATCTCTTATCTCATAATTTTGACCAAACGTCTATCACAACTGAGGAATTTTTCGCTGCATATTTTCAACCACAGGTGGGTGTAAGTTTTAGTAGATAAACTATTTCTATATATGTTTCTGTATATGTTTAAAGTACTAGTTGAATTGACACTAGAAAGAATAGTGCTACGCTATTTTTTCGGCGACGACCATACTGAACGTGAATTGAAGCCTAAAGTGGTTCGCGCCATCGAACAGAGCAAAGTGGCTTACGTCAAATATGTACTTAAACATATGAAATACTGCTTCGACAGACTATTATGATAGGTAAAATAGCGGGAAGACGAAAACCTGGGACGAATGAAGAAAATGTGATACTGAAACACCAAGAAGTAGATAAAGATAAACAGAGTAGAAGAGCTCGTCAAACTTGCGAAGAACAAGAAATTGTTTCAGCAGCTGACTGTCGACTTTCACTAGTTGAAGAGGCGCATGAAGAAGAATCTTGCTTGCCTCACTTTTGTACTTAACCTGCAGTTCCTAAAGCGCTCCACAATAAAATGGCAAATTTTTGGGCCAAGATCTTGCCTTTCTGTAGCATTCGCGGACATTTCAATTTGTCCTAATTGCAGTACATTTTCTTCACAACGAATATACTTTATATTGCTACTATAATGTAGCAATTGCTAGTGAAACTAAATACTGCTCATATGCTCACAAGCATTTCTTAATGTATTCTTTTGGATATTTGCCGCTTTTGATAACCAAACAAGAATAAGGAATAATGTAAGTTCATGATATTCAGTAGCAGCTCGTGGATGATTTTTATGGTAGAGCCAACCATCGAACGTAAAATGTATTTTCCACTCCCTCACAGCCAAAGAGAGAGCCGATAACGCGAAATTTAAATAGTTCGCATATGGACTGGCAAAGGTTAGCATCCGTAAAAAAACCAAATTTTACAGGCTAGTAATAAACATTATTTCAAGATGTGCGACCAGTAAATTATGAGTACAATAAAATATATCATACTGTAATTATTTTCCAAAAATCCTTACGTGCAACGTCTCTCCTGTCGGAATTCTATACACGACCGCCTTCATATGCTCCACGGACCCGGCGTTTCTTCATTTGAACTCGCTGGAGTCAATGTACGTGCCAAAATTGTTATCAGAAACTGGATACGCGGGCGTTATTGCAAGGGTCAAGTCAAACCAAGGCTGTCTGAGGCTTAAACCTTCGCTTTGATGGCTCCCATTAAATCTTAAAATATCCTTATCTTATGACTTACTTCTTGCCACTCTGCACCCGCTGCAGTCTGTACACTGTCTAAAAGCTTAGGGGTCCCTTCGATCTGGCACCAATGCGCCCGTAAAAGCAAGCAGCACTTATCACGCTTATAGGTACAACTTCTATTCATGAAATTAATTAGTCGTGCTTTGTTTAAGCTTGAAAATTCGACGAAAGATGAAAAATAAGTACAAAAAAATGTTTCATTCAGAATAAAGAGATTCTTCAATGACTGGTTATCGTAGGTAGACCCATCGCTTCTTGGCTCCTTATAGCGAGCCGCCACTGATGATATTCCTTTAACATTAGTTGCTAATTATATTAGCATTATTTTGTCGAAAACTTGAAATGCCTTTGCGAGTTTGACTTCAGTATCGATGTTTTTACCTTCTTTATAAAAGCCAGTGTTGCTACCTATCATCGGCGATGACATAATAGCAAATCTGCTGGTTTGAATCGCTGACTTTCCAACTTTGAGACCAATTTGTTTTTCCTATCGCCACTTTTCTTTTTCCCAACATTTTAGTTATATAGCCATGGACAATTTTAAACATCTTTCCCCATCCTTCTATTATACGGATGGGGCCATAATTATATATAATATCAATGAAATAACATGAACAACGAAATAGAATGCTTGAGTAAAAAAGAAATGATCATACAAATACATTATTTTTGTAGGCATATTTAGTTGTCACATATGTCATAATTAAAATATTTTATTGTTGTAAATCTTATATGTTGTTTATTGTTGTTAATCATATGTGATATTGTATATATTATGTTATTGTATCTGCAACTGTTGGTGCGAAATAAATTACTTATAATTAAAATAAGCATTATGCCTACTCAAATATTTGCTTCTATTTTTATCTCTTCCTTACTCAAGCAATACATTCTATTTTCTTGTGTTTGTGTTAACTCATTGCTATTATATATAACTTTGGCCCAATCGGTATGCCTAACTCTGATATGTCCACTGTGCACGGGCATTGTTACATTAGGCATTAGGCGCACATCGAAACAAACGTAATTGTACAGTATTAGTTTGCTCGTCGTACAATGCGGGCGCATTTTTGATTTGCTCCGATTGTTTTGCAGTGTTGCACATTCTTTCGTGCTAATACTCGTGTGTGTATTGTTTTGCTGTGTTGACTAAACTTGACGTTACATATTATTTCGTATGTACGCAATTCATCATAACATAACCCACTGACACAATAGGAAACAAATTTTGCAAGTAATTGCAGTTTGACTTTCTCTTATACTTAAATTATTTACTACTTGTAGTGAACTTGAACTGCATTTCGTTGAAACGGCTAATTTAAAATGCAATGTTTGCCAAAGGGTCTTCCTGGATATTATTGACAGATATACACTTAAATGTAGTAGTGAATGTAGGCGCATATTTTGTATGGCATGTAGTGAACTTGACAAAGCCACATTAAAAACGATTTCACAACAAAAAAACCACCACCTGAGATATTTTTGCGTTCTATGTGATTCTCCCAATCTAAAATATCTCCATGAAAAAGTTTCTCAATTAACAAGGGACCAAGTAGAAAAAGATAACATCGAGGCGATAGGGTCACTAATTAAGAAAGTGCCTGATGCAGATTTTTTTCATAAAATAGTTGAGGAAATTTACTCGTTGTGTCAGTCCTTCTTTAATTGTGGCCCACAATCAATTAGAATTTTTTGTAATGGGATGCAGCAGGACCTTTCAATCTCTCCTCGGTCTTCCTCAACTGCAATGGAGATCAAATCAAAGTACAGGTACACGATTCATCTTCAAGTGAAATTATAAAAAACATATAAGGGATACAACATAAGTTAACGAACATATCCGACTCCATGGCGGAGTTCCAAATAAGACTGAAATCTATAAAATCTCCGATGTTGCTTCTTCAAATTCACAACCGATTCCAATTCAAACAGCAAATCCTTGTATATCGGTTGCCACCCAAAAAAAGACATATCTCCTAGCTTAAGTAACCCAAAACCAGTGCCGAATTTAACTTTACCTACTCAAGATGAAAAAGTAGGCAACGGTCAATCTGCTATTCATGATTCCACCTTCCATCGTATTATAAAAGCAATCACGTAGTACATTTTATTAAAGAAAGGTTGGGAGTGTCTTACTTTATAAGATGCGACCCCATCTTAAAACAATCAGAAAATGTAGCGGAGATAACACACAAGATTGGCACTATAAACAGAAAGTCTGCTACTCGATTAGCAGAAGAGAACTTCTGGCCTGATGGTATATCGGTATAGTGGTCAGTAGAAAGGAAATACCATTTCGAGAAAAATCTTAGTGAAAGAAATGAAACGCAGCTGGACAAGGTGAAGAAAACGACAACTAAAGAAGTCGCTACTCAAGAGAACATTCTGAAGCTTCATTCTGATGGGAAGGCTATAGCAGCTGGCAAACAACACACCTTTAAAGATAGTAAACCTATAAAATTTGTGAGTGCAGGTATCCAGAAAGCGAATCTCACAATAGACGCAATGACTTCACCTAGGGTGAAACTGCAATCTACCGCCGGTACCTGTTGTAGTGCTTGAACAAATGTGCACGAATTTCTTTTAATAATGTGATTGATTTAAATAGTCTCCAAGTGACAGCCCTTCAAAGTCCGCGCGGCGTGAGAAATTTAGATATATTCCGGAACAGCAAAGTAACCATTTCTCTTTTGTCAAGTAAAATCGTCACGTCACTCAAGTAGTTTCAATGTGAATAGGTTTTCAGAACATACAGAAATTCTACACATTTTAGGTCATTGTCGCGATACCGAGAAATTGGTATAAGTAAAAAAAAATTAAAATTATGCGAAAGAAAGATACGATCATATCATTTGGCTCAGATCAGTAAAGCTCTTAAATTTTCTGGTGTAATATTTGGAGTTCGTCCTAAATTAGGCTTTTCGCAATATTTTATACACTATAATACGATAATTGCAATTGTTTGTAAATTTTGCGACAGGAATGACCAAAATTCAACAAATTGACAATAGCTTTACCATGTACCATTTTTGCAAAAAGAATACAGGCACCCGACTGTCTATATGTTATTAAACAAAAAACAGCTTGTTTCACTTCAACCAAAACATGCTAAGGTGAACGATACGATATTTTGATCATATAGGCCAAATGAAATGAATCAGTAATTTATTTTTAAGTTAGTGTTTCCCGACTATTTTTTGTAATTTGTTATTGCTGAAGCTGTTATAATATTACCAAAAACTACAATTATGATGTAAGAATATTGACCAAAAAGATTTTCTTTTGTGGGTACAAAATAAAGATACTTGAAAAATCGTAACTGGGCCAACTGATGTCCAACAATGGATGGGTTGCATTCTCGAACCGACGAATTGGGGATGGAAAAAATCTTCCCAAGGATTGGAGCTTGTGGTTGTAGAAAAGCTAGCCTCAATTGTTTCTCAATGTGCAAAAATTGCGGCGGACAAACCTGCTGCAACTCAACCAATACTGAATCAGACAGTGAGGATGAAAATTATGACACCGACGAGGAATTTGCTTCACAATTTGTGAGCTCTTTTTTCAATAAAAGTCCAAGCAACACTCCTACCATGGTCGATAATGACTCGGTTATGTCCGGGGCTCCGAATCAAGGCGAAGGAACAGCTCCAAAAAAAAACCTGTGTATTGTTTCAGCCCCATTTGTATATCTTCTTCTATTTATTTTATTGTCTGTTTCTTTTGTTAGATATAGATATATTTTACGCGTAGTCGTGTGCGTACGTAGTAACAGTAAGGTAGTGTACCTCTATATTAATTACTTGATCAAGTAATTATCATAATCAGAGGCAACTTGACGAAAGGATTACATAAGCACTTTGCAGTTCACACAAAAGCAAAAGATTAAGAGCGACAGACATTTTTAGTACCAGAAGAAAGCAATCAAGTTATAGACGAACCCCAACGCAGATTGTTACTTGTTTTTCTTTGGAAATTGCGTACGGAAATTTCACCTGAACACTATTTCCCTTTCGGGACCATTTTCGGGATCTTCGGGACTAGCCCAGGGGCTTGAAATTTAGCTCGTAAGTCCCGAAAACACTTTTGGTCCCGGGACTTGGAAACCCTATTTGAAGAGTATGGCATAGGATCTTTTACTGTATCGGCGGACCTCGCAACTTACAAATAATGTTTCTCCTCCCAACATCGAATACGCCTACAACAATCCAGGGAAAGCCATGGCAAATACTACTCACCAAAACAAAATTTTTAATACGACTGACGTGCCAAGAAGAGCAAGTATCTTATTGTATCATTGACGAACATTCTGTGTTTCTCTTTTGTAATAGAAACAACAGTAATATTACTATCGTGCCTGCAAATCTTCAGTGTATTAGAAACAAAGTTAATTATGGTGAATCGATCTTAACCGAGCAAAATTTTGACGTGGAGATGATTAGTGATTGGCTTAAAGATGAAGAAAAACATTTATATACACCAAATAATTATAATCGAGCTTCTTGTTTCTGCCGATTGGAAAGCGAATGTGGAGGAGTATGTAGTTTTCCTAGATCGGATCACGGTTTTACATCAATACATTTTGTTAATGAATTTAATAACTAAAAACATTTACTGATTTGAACGTTGTTGCGGTGGCTTTATATTGTTCTCCATGTGGTAATATCGATCTCTTTCAAAATAATCTTTCTCGGGCTCTTGATTTAATATCTAAAAATTATAAAAATAATAAACTAGTGTTTGGTGGCGATATTAATATAAATCTTGCAGTGCAATCTAAGGAAAGCATCGAAATTACTAACATATTCCATTCATTTGGATTACAAAAAGATATCACCGAATTTACTACAGTCCAAAAAAATCCAAGTCGTGTACCTATCGACAACATCTTCATAAATTTTGAAACACAACTTGCAACTGTGGCTGAATTTCACATATCTGATCATAAATCTCAAATAATTAAATTTAATACTATTCAAAAACAAGGTCATTGTTGAAGTTGGGTGTGTGACATTACTCCGATATTTAAGCTCGAAGTGGGCTGTATCGAGTGAATGAAAACACAAGCAAACTGAACAAGAGGCAACAGTAGATGTGCAGAAACGCAGATTATTGAAGAAAGGTAGTAGAAACAAAGATACCGTGAGTTTTTAAAGCTTAAGCGGAAAATTTAGAGGTTATAGATAATAATAAGGTCAAAAATTGCAAAGAATAAGAAAAGATAAGCAGAGACCTCGACGAGAGTTGGACAGGCAACACATTATACAAAGTGGAGATCGAGCGGTGGCATAAGTACAGGAAATATACAACAGCTTGTAACCATCAAGGAAATGGTCATTAAAAGTCGAACATCCGAGGAGTTGACCCGTGTGAACTTTTCGCGATAGTACTACAGAATGGAAGACAGCGATGAATACACCACAGACGAAGGGAAAAGAAAGAAAAACACAGGAAATTTAGAGGACTGTTTTGGAAGGAGCACAAAAACTAGGAGGTCACTGGACAAAAGGGAAAAAACCGATGATAAATTGACGAAAATTATGTAAATGATCGGAGAGTTAAGAACGGATATAAAGCAGGACTTACAAAACCTAAGGGCGGAACAAAAAGAGTTTTGGGAAGAAATAAGAAAAATAAAAGAAGAAAATGTAAAAGTATGGAACAATGAAAAGAAAATCTTAGTAGCTAAAGCTGATAATAGATAAAAAAACTCATAGCCAGACAGGAAAGAGATGAGGAAAAAAATGTAACGACCCGGTAATTAAAAAGGACAGAACAAAAACACGAACAAAATTTAAAAAAAAAAGAGAAACATTTGGAAATTACGAACTTGGAACATAAGAAGCCTATACGGAAAAGATAAAGAATTGATTGAAGAATTAAAAAAAGCAGAACTAGATATATTAACAATATCAGAAACGAAGAAAAAGGGACAAGGTATGCTGAAATTGGATAACGGACATGTAATGATGTACAGTGGAGTAGAAAATAATAACAGAGCGGCAGCGGGAGTTGCATGCATCATTCATGAGAAATTAACACATGAAACATACTCCGATAGAATACTGACAATAGAAATGAAGAAGAAAAACGGAAATATAAGGACAATCACTGCAATATATGGACCTAACGAGGACGAGAAGCAGAAATAAAGGAAATGTTTTGAGATGAATTAACAAAAATAACCTAAGAAAGTAAAGGAAGAATTTATATAACAGGAGACTTTAATAGTAAAGTAGGGAGAAAAGACGCTGCATACAACATAGCTATAGGAAGACATAGTGAAGTTACAAGAAATAATAATGGCAAAAGAATGCTGGATTACTGTCAAATGCACAATCTTATTGTTACAAACACGTTTTTGAGCATAAACACATTCATAAATACACTCGGGAACAACCAAGTAGAAGAGAAAAATCAATCATTGATTATATTTTAGTAGAAAAAGAAACAAGAGCAGCGTCGTAGATACAAAAGTGAGAAAAGGCCCAGAAATCAACAGCGACCATTATTTAAGACTCGCAAGATGAAAGAAATAACACACAAAAGAAAAAGGAACATGAATCTATAAGATCATATAAATTACTAAATAGAATTACTAAAATAAAATATGAAGAAACTATAAATAAAGAACTAGATAGAAGAAAAGTTAAACCAACTGAATTAAATACTGAACAGTTATGAATAAGTTTCAAGGAAGTTATTAGAGCTGCGGCCAAAGAATTATGTGGAGTATGCAAAATTATTAATAATAAGAAACAAACAGGATGGTGGACTGACGAAATTAAGAAACAGGTAAAATAAAGAAAAACCCTGGAAGAACTACCTATCCAAAACAATACCAAAAAAACTACGAAAAATACAAAGAACAAAGAAAAATAGTTAAAAACCTGATAATAGCAGCAAAACAAAATTCATGGAAACAATTTCGAGAAAAATTAGAAAAAGACTGTAAGGGAAATCAGAAACTATTTTATAAAATAATGAAAAATTTAAGATCAGACCGTAAACCGCAACTAACAACGATAAATGACAAAGTAGGAAATATACTAACAGATGAAAAGGAAATAATGGAAAGATGGAAAGAATATTTCGAAGAATTATTAAATACGAAAAGAAAAGACATAACATCACAAAATGAAGGAAAAACGCAGAAAATGCACAAACTAGAAGAACAAAAAGACTTGAGATAGGTATGATACTGCCTATCTACAAGAAAGGCAATAATAAAGAATGCAACAATTATAGAGGTATAATGCTCCTTAGTACAGTACTAAAATTGTATGAACAAATACTAGAACAGAAGTTAACAAAAATAATAGATAAGACATTAACAGAATCACAAAGTGGATTTAGAAAAGGTAGGAGCGTACAGGACCACATTTTCACAATTAAACAGATTATAACTAAAATACAACTAAAAGGAGAAAAAGCCGACTTCGTTTTTAGAGATCTACAAAAAGCATTCGAAAAAGTGCCTAGACAAAAAGTTTGGAAAATCTTAGAAGAACGAAAAATAGATACTAAACTAAGAAGGAACATTAGCGGCTTGTATAATAACACAATAAATTACGTGATAGCGAAAAATATGAAATCAGATTCGTTCATTACAGAAGAGAGACTAAGACAAGGAGGAGGAATGAGCCCAATACTGTTTACGATGTTCATGAATAATATAATCAAGAAATGCAACCAAAAAACTAAAAGTTTCCTCGTAGGATACAAGAATTTACAGAAAGTTAAAATATCAGAATGTGCGTTTGCAGATGATGTGGTCATTATGGCAGAGAATGAAAAGGATCTAAAAGCGAAACCTGAAATTTGGAATGAGGTTGTTGCGACCCGAACCTTACGGGCACAACGAAATACCGGCGGAGAATCATGCAAGTCGTCGCGGTCGTGAATGATTGAACACAACGAATATAATTGTAATACCACTTTATTTACAATATATACACCAATGTAACACTAATAACGATAAAAGCGGACTGTATAATTACAAAGTTAAAATTGCCGGTACTGAATATAGAGGAGATGTATCTCTCTCGGTGTCTTAAACGTGACTCTGGAAGTGTCTGTCTCTGCGAGCCCATGAAAACTCGGAGACTCGTTAAATCATCCCTTTAGGGGTAGGGGGAAGAACATGCTTGACCATCGCAAGAGAGAGTTGCATTTCGCCTAAAGTTCTAACAATAGACTAATGACATCCGTCTTAAATTGCAGGTGGTATTTACAAATGGCATGCAAATCCAAGATTAGAACTTTAAGTATGGGAGATTGCTGGACAGCGGGAGTTGAGCAAGACTTAAAATAATCTGGCTGCAGCTCCTAATGCCACGAACAATTTCTACGATTATTCTAAAGTAAATATTAAATATGCTGCTTCAACAGAAGTATTAGAAGAAAACAGAATGCAAATGAAGCGCGATAAAACAAAAGTGATGGCGATAAATGAAAGAAATGAGAACATAAACATAGAAATTGACGGAGAAAAAATTGAAATTCTACAATACTTTGACTACTTAGGAGTAACAATTGAAAATGCAGGACAAGACATGGAAATTAACAAGAGGATAGAAAAAGCAATGAAAACCTACTACGCTATTAACAAAAAAGAAGTATCAGAAAAAACAAAAATAAGTGTATATCGTACAATGTATAGACCGATTCTGACATTTGGGTGTGAGACATGGATACTAACAGCTAGCCAAAAAAGTAAAATACAGGCGGCTGAAATGAAACTTTTACGGAGAGTAAAAGGGGAACAAGAAAAGACAGAATTAGAAACGATCAGATTAGAAATGAACTAAAAATAGAATCGATCTTAAAATTCATTGACAAATGAGCTGATGGGGGCACCTACAGAGAATGGACCCAAGAACACAGGTGAAGAGAGTATGGGAAGCAAGAATACAAACAAGGAGGAAAAGAGGCAGACCTAGAGAGACATGGGAAAAGGCGATAACAAAAATCCTGGAAAGAAAAGGAAAGTCATGGTGTGAAGCGAAAGAAATGGCAGAGAATAAAAAACAATGGCAAAAATTTATGTACAATATTTAGAATAATTGTAAACATCCCTACATCTACGGGTAGAAGGGACCAAATAAAAATTCTAGAAATAAAATCAAATTCTCAAATTACCTCTTATATGAAGATTGGGTAGAATTGTAGAGAGTGACAAACTGTGCAGTTAAATCTTTTTAAGTTTTTCATATTACCACGCTTTATCTTTTCCTCCCATTAAAATAAATACAAATCACAGATGCTTCGATATTTACCAAGCTAGAAATAGTTTCGTCCAGCGAAGAAATAAATCATCTTAAAAATATTTTGAAATTGAACTAGAAAAAATAATGGTCTTCTAATGGCTCAATTTAAACAAAAAAAAAACGAATACGAACAAAAAAATCTTAAAATTAATGAAAGAAAAAATCAGTAAAGACATTTTGGAGTGTAATAGTAACAATATGGAGAATAATAAAAAAAGGTGTAAAAAATAACAATAGCAACGGAGTGTCAATTGTGATTTCCCCAGAATAGCACAATGACTACTTTGTGCATGTAGTCGACGATTTATTATCAAATATTCCTCCATCAAGGTACACACACAACTTTTACCTACAGAAATTACCAATAAATAATGAAGAATCACTCTTCTTATATGCTGTTGAGGAATCCGAGATACAAGATATTATAAAGGCATTAAAAATTCAAAATCACTAGACCTATATAATCAATCGGTTTGCATGTACATGTTTATGTTTATCTGACCCGATAGCTCATATTGCAAACATCATATTAAACACGGGCATGTTTCCTAATAAACTGAAACAAGCCAAAATTATGCTTTTATATAAATCGGGTGAAATTGATGATAGATCAAATTATAGTCCATTGCACTTCTCTCCATTTTGGCCAAAATTATAGAAAGAATTATTGCAGTTCGAATTTTAAATTTCTTTGAAACCAACTATATTTTTACGGACAGACAGTTTGGATTCAGAAAAGGAAGGGACACGTCGGGAGTTGTGCTTAATCTTATTAATTATATAACAGAATCTTTGGAAAATTAAAAAAATCTTCCTTTGCACTATTTCTTGATTTAAGCAAAGCGTTCGACTGTGTCTCAAAAAGCATTTTACTCGATAAACTGGAGTATTACGGTTGCAGGGGAGTAACTCTAAAACTAATGTCGTCTTACTTATCTGACAGATCTCAATATGTATTTTGCAAAGGTCAATATAGCCAGATGTCTTCAATTCAACATGGTGTTCCAAAGGAAGTGTATTGGGACCGTTGTTATTTTTAATCTATGTTAACGACTTGCCTAATGCCATCCCAGTTTTCACAACTTTATTTGCAGGCGACACGACCTTTGCAAACCACTTAGAGTATGGAACTCTTGTCAATCAATTACAAACCAACATTATTAACCAAGCCTCCTATTGGTTCAAGGCAAATAAGCTTTGTTTAAACCAAAATAAAACTACCACTTTTTCTACTATTTTCAAATAAACAAAATATCTGTGAAACCTTAAACTTTTTATGCCTTACCTTGGATAGCAGACTAACTTGGCAAGCACATGTTGACAATCTTTCAATTAAGTTAACAAGAACGATATATGTAATTAGACAAATAAAAAATCGAGTAAGCTTAGATGCTGCCATTATTGCATATCACTGTTTCATAGTGTGATGACGTACGGTCTGATAAACTGGGATACGTCTACACATATTAAAAAAAAATTACTGTACAGAAAAGAGGCTTGGGAACGTTGAAGAAGGCGAGTCAGTTACACAGTTGTAAACCATTGTTCAAAAAAATTAACATAGTAACGGCACCGTCAGCAATACTATATTTCAATCTATTACACATAAAAGAACATTATGGTGATTACACAAAAAACGGCGATGCCCATGGTTACCACACCCGCAGTCGAGTTGATATACAGCTTCCGCAGCAGAGATTAACATCCACTAATCGAAATAATTTCAAAATAGGATTGTTTAATTCGCTCCTTATACTTTAAAAAATGCCCCAACAAAAAACTTAGTTAAGTTAATCTTAAAAAACGTCTTCTGCTCAATGTCCACTATGAACTTTCCGACTTCAGATTTGATGAAAAGTAAGACTATCTTGTTTTATTGACTATAGTATTTTGTTGTTACTGTAATTTTCTGTAGATAACTGTTTATTTGTGTATGTGTATTATATTTTTTAAATCTTCACGAGAACTGTGACATATCTAAGCACCACAGTGTATATTATGATGATTAAAAATACTACTACTACTATTACTACCCCATTCACTCCATTTGTGATTCTGGACAGGCCTTGAATATGGATATTTTTTACCAGTGCCAAATATTTTGTTACAAAAAAGTTACTAATGTCAATATGACACTGACATTTCGTAACATATAAAAAGTACTTCAGTTATACTAAACCTATTCGTGTCATCTTACTGGATTGGAGGAATCAGTTATGTTATTTTCAACAACTTTAATTGACTTAATGAATGAAGAATGGTGAACCGTCAAATTTTACTTTGACTTTGGTAATTTTGTTTGTTACTAACTGTGCCTTACACAGTTCAAAAATGCACATGCATAGCCAGCTCAGAATCATATGGTATTATTTGAATGTATCATTGTTATCAGTTTAATTTTAATAAAATGAAATCTAGTCTACTTACTTTAAAAAAAAAAATCTGGTAAAAACCTTTATTTATCGTTGATCTACATCTACTATCATAACATTTTAGTCCGTTTACAAAAATCAGTTATTTATTTTCTAAAACCTAGTAAGTCATATGTTTTATTCCAAGACTTGGTAAGACCAAATTTAAACCTTAATTTCAAGGTTAATTCGGTAAACTAAAAAACATTTTCATATTTGATTATGGTTTGTAACTACGTCACAATAGTCGTTACTTTAGTCTCATCAGACTAACGTTATGGATATATTTGCCCTTCCATTAAGCCTTGCAGAATTAATCTCTCCAAACTACTATCATGTTTACGTTGGATGTGTCCGAAGTATTGCAGTACTTGTTGTTATAATTGTGGACAGCCAAAGTGGTTACTGAATTTCTCTATCGCAGATTGGTTTGTTCACCTGGCTGTCCGAGGTATTCCAGTACATTTAGCACCACACTTCATAAGGGTCGATTCTTCTCTTATCTTTCATCATTCATGTTTAAGAAGCATAAATCATTCTAGATAAGGCTAGAGTTTTTACTATATTTTTCTTTGTATTCAGCGTTATGTTTCTGTCTTTGCAAATCTTTTTCAGCTTTTTAATCATTGCGTTCAATCTCAATACGTCTCTTATGTAAACAGTAGGTGCCAACAAACATTGCTCGCAATAATTTAAATCCAGCTAATTTCCAATTAAATCTTAGAAAGGAGGCATTTTCATATATCTTCTCAAAAATTCGTCTAATGTAATTCACTCAAAATATTCGTTATTAGAAAACTATTTTCCTATTAAGATTTTGCAATATTCTAAATTCTAAAGTTTACGTTTCGGTTTATTGTTCACTTCATAACGAAAACCCCATTTTTTTAAACAAATTCAGAATGCCGTTTATTGATGGATTGTTAGTTAGCAGTTGGTTTTGTGTAAGATCTGATGTCTTCGCAGTAACGCCGACAACGAAGAAGTTCGTCCTTAACCTACACAGACGACTTTCTGTAATCATTGTTGTATTTGCTCAATCTACACTGACTTGAACCGCTTCTGTCAACCTCCTCCTTTAAAGAGCTAGATGTTTACTTTCTTCTTAGATTGTCTCATGTTTGGTGTGGTATCCAGTATCTACGGTGATTATTTTGTAGGCAGCTATCCGTTTGCTCCCTACCAATATTGTTAGCAATACCGCAGGTTGGCCTCCATCCCATCAGCACCTTTTCAGTCAGCTTTCCCTAGCCTGTCTCCTTCTCCGTTACTGTGTAAGTTGTTGTGTACATCAATTTCATCAGTTGTTCATGGCAGTCCGATACCAGCGTTGTCTTTTAAATTGAGAAAACATCAGTGCTTTCAACGCCAACTGACTGCCAATTATGATGTAAATTCTTCAATTTTTATAGCATTCCTGCATCAATGTTTAGGCATGGGCTAGAATTATTATAATTTCAGCCTGTAATACTTTTATAAATTGGTGTAGGCGTATCATATTTCCTGCTCTTTCTTTCTAAATGCCCTAACGTGTGATCTTGCCCGATGCAGTTTCGTCTGTAAACCAGATTTCTCCAGTTAGCTTTGCAACTACCTTTTCTTCATTATATTCGCCCCCTTCTGGTATTACTACTAGAAACATCAATTTACTTATTTGTCATATTGCACTGAAAGAAATAAAACACAAATCATCACCGTCATCACTAGAAACGATCGTGGAATTGTTATTTTGAGGAAGACCAATGCTCCTAGTCTTTGCTCTAAAAGTGTAAATTTGCTACAATCTTCACCTTTTTCTTATTTCAAAAACTGTTAAAGGCGCGCAAACTAGGAAGGTGATGACAGCGCATTATAAAACGTTCGTTTAGTTGTTTTTTACAGTGAAAAAGCCGGTAGCAAAAACCGTTTCAATTTTATTGCAAAATAAAGGTGTAAATTTTCTACAATAACGAAAATATTAATTACTAAGTAACAAACGACTTCCGGGATTGGACCGTGTCAATATTGAGGTTGAAGAACTCAACGTTTCGCCCACTTTCGTAGGAGGCTTCATCAGAAGGAAAAGAGCACGGTAACTCAACGTATAAACCACGCCAGAGGCGAAGTCTTCTAACGATCGGAAGAAGAAAGGCGAGAATTTTAATTCTCTTTCCGATCATTAAGGGTATTGAACACGACTTAATTCCACATGTAAAGCCTCCACACGTAAATACTTCACGCCGTCAATTGGAGTATTCCTTTCCTTCTATAAGTCGACGTTAGTTAGCAAGAGATGAATGAGAGTAAAACAATGCTTTTCGTAAAAAGTGAATTACGTTAGAACCAGTAAACGTAGAATTAAAATTTTTGTTGCATTGTAAAGCTTATGAAAAGTACTTTTTCGAAAACTCATTTTAAAAAAATATGGCTCTACAATTTTTTCAAAATTAGTATTAATGTAAAAAAAAAGTAATAAAAACAGTATACATTTAAGGAATATAAAGTTTGTTTTTAGAATCCGACATTCTTCAAGTAGTTGTACGCACAATAGTGTAAAGAAAATTAGATAATTTCTTTCGGTTTTTCTGTAATTCCATTTTTAATTTTTCTTGCACATCATCTATCTCTACAAGCAAACGCTAATCTTCATAGCGCTTGCTCGCTTCAACAACGCTGCAAGAATCCAGGATCGCACAATTGCCCGTTACAAATAGTCAGAATAACGTCGCTGCATCGTCCAGAGAAAATTGTTGGCTAATTGTACGCCTACTGCAGCGTACAGAGGAGCATTCAGCATTATTTGCCGATTAGTTGGGAAGCGAGTGCAGTGTTTTCATGCGGTTTTACCATGGGAAATTATAAGCGAAGTGATATCGGTAAAAGAAAAGCACCATCTGTATTACGAAAAAATAGACGTTTGTCAACATTAAAGTGTTTGAATAAAAAACGGTAAGGTTTAGTAGAATTTAAACCCGCTGGCTGGTGCCATGTTACATTATTGTTTTTCAGTACAGTAGTTGCATAGTCCTCTTACTCCGACAATTAGGAGCCTTAAATAAGCTTAATCCTCTTATGCAGGTGCACACAACCTTGTCAATCACTACACTGTATATATTAACTGGGAACTGGCATTTGAGGTTCAGTACCTTCCCGGAACGCAATAATTACTCCAAAAAAGTCCTTAGTTTGTGAATTATGATTGTTTCCTGTTATTCTGTATAAACTAAAATGTAAACATTACCACTGTTGATATACGTTTATGCATTTTATTCACCTTTTGTGAGAAATATACAAGTATGTCATATTCTGCATTAAATATGCGAAGAACGCAAATTGCGTAAAGGCATAAGTCTATAAAACTATATCCATTATTTAGTTCAATAATTTAGTAAAATGCCATTCCATTCATTACTGCAACGATCAGTATTACTCTATTACTGGGTATGTATCTTGTCGATTTTGAAATTTCTTTAGTACGGGCGTTAAACAATTCGTGTAGACCACTTGTTCTGTCAGTACGCAAGAGCGATGTCATAGCAGTAAGCGCACTGAGTAACTGTAATATTGGTATCCTGCTTTATTCCACTACAGAGAGTGGGACATAAATTGTGCTACGTATAATCGGCCAACGTTGCCGCAAACAAAAACTAAATAGCGTGTTCAATCCCCTTAAAAGAGTTTTGTCTCTGGCTTAGTTTGCACGTTGATTTGCCATGCTCTTCTATCCCTCCCCTTGCGAAGGAGTTTGGCCTCTGGCGTGGTTTACACATTTAGTTACCTTGCTCTTTTGCTTTTCTCCTGATGAAGCCCCTTACGAAAGTGGGCGAAACTTTAAGTTCTTCGACCTCAATATTGACACGGTCCAATCCAGAAGTAGTTTCTTACTTAATGAATGTGGCCGTGAAAGCCTCCGACATTAATATTAATTACTACTACACTTTGTTAACTATAAAAAACAAAACTGAAAGAATGCATCAACGGCTGCGCACTTCTTTTTCTACCAACCGTTTCAAACGTTGTCTAACGCTAGTTTTTCTATACGTACTCCCGTCCTTTCTTGTATAGCTAGCACGCTCAATTTGCAAGATTAATAACACACAAATTTGTTTTCAAAATCTAAATTTATAATACAGACAAGACTCATCCCCACAAAATGAGGCAGAGTTGCTGTTGCCACTTTTATAAATTCAGACCGCTAGGACCGACTGGCACAGATTCTCGGAAACTTTAAAACTGCATGGGGTACCAAAATTTTTATAGTTTTTACAAGTTTTGTCCTTATTTTTCGTCGGATCAATTTACAATTCAAATACAGTGTTGAGTCAATTTAAAAACAATGAAGCACATTTTTTCTTCAAGTTTTTATTTTTTTTAGAAGAATCTATAACAAAATTGGAAAACAGCCTTAATTCTTAAGCAGTCGAAGTAATATTGTGTTCTTGGGATATTAGAAAAAAAGCTGAAGTCAATCAAATGAAAATTAAAGAAACAAAAATTTGGATATGTGGATAACTGGATTTCTGGAACTCAAAGGTTTTTTAAAATTTGATTGTAACTTTAGATTTAAGTTTTCGTTTATGTGTTTTAGGATTTCCGTATGGTATCCTGTGAAGGCAGAGTAACTTTCATTTTAGTTTATCTCCAGTAGAAGCTCCCAATCTTGCATGCACCTCCACCTGTAAGTATAGGCAAGGTACATCCAGGAGATAGCAGTAAAGGTGGTTCGGCTGTAGAGCCTTTGGTACTAAACCAGTACATCTGGGTTCAATCCCCAGTAACTCCAACAGCCCCAAAAATCGTTTTCCGATTTTGCTGAGATTCCCCAATCCGTATTTTGCAACTGTGGGTTCTTAACGTCTGAACCTCCTCAAAGACGAAAGGGAAATACCACTACAGTGGGGTTATTTCCAACAAGGCTGATGACGATATCAAGGAGAACTAACGCAGTTTTAGGGGTGATAGTCACCGTTATTCCTAGACGAGCCGTCTTATGTACCTTACTTACACTGTTTTTGTTTACAAAACAGTTTTCGTCTTATTCCGTCATACCAATGTTTAAGATTAGCCTTACTCCATTGTAAAAACAATACATCGACTGAAATGTTGACTTAACAAAATACGCTTATCCTTCACTACAACAACCTCTACTAACTTATATTTGCTATACCGATGGGGCCACAATTATATATAACAGCAATGAGTTAACATGAATAAGAAGATAACACATATTGCTTGAGTAAGAAAGAGATAAATATAGTAGGAAATCTACGAGTAGGCTTGAAGCTTACTTTAATTATGACATATGTCAACTAATTGTGCCTACTAAAATAATTTTGTTGTATGGTCATCTCTTTCTTACTCAAGCATTTTATTTTGTTGTTCATGTTATCTCATTGCTGTTATATATAATTGTGGCCCCATCGGTATAACATATACAATATGAAATTGCTTAATATAAGAACATCGCAACGTTAATGTTTTTCTTCCTTATGGTGGTGAACCTTAATTATCTCCCAGAAATGCGGCCACCTGTTAAAAGTTTTCATAACATGGCTACCGTAATTGGCGTCGACTGTCAATTTCATTAGCTCATGAATTTATCATACCGACATGCTATAGAAAAACCAATTATATGAATCGATAATGTGTGATTGTTGCAATTTCGTCCCTCTTCCATCCTTCCTCGGCTAGCTTTCTTTTCCCTTTATATAAAAGTAGTATAACAACAGCCTAAAATATAAAATTCCTGCAAACAGCATAATGAATTAAAAGAAGATGACAGTTTTCAGCAAAATAATTTTGGAGAGTAGGTAAACCTTACATTCAATTAAATCGCCCTTTCTGGGGACTTTCTTGAAACCATTTCTAAGGTTTTTCTCCTAAAATATGCCTTTCCGTATAGAAAATAAAGATCAGTTGCTGCAGACGAATTAATTGTAAGGATTCTATTCTTTTTGGATTATTTATGATGATAGAAGACACTATTTCGTAGTATTATGAGATGTTTCTTTTTTCATATATTGGTAATATTAATGGTTCGCTGAGTGGCTTTTGTGTCAGTGACGGTACCTTGATTCAGCCAAATTTAAGAACAGTTAGTCAAACTTACAAAAGTGATCCATTATAGTTTCTTGTAATCACTGTTGTTATTTCAATACCAAATTACTCACAACAAAAATAAATGTAAATAAAGTCAATTAATGCAATCTCTATTTCACTTTGCGATCTCCAAACACAACCTCTCCCTCGTGACGTTTGGGAAACCATTTGCCACTGATTTGTAGAATTTTTATTAACTTATGAAGCAATATTTTTCCAATTGGCAATATATAGGGTTTATAATTTTTGTGAACACATTTCTTTAACATTTAAGAACTATTCCTCTCTGACTATTTTGATTTAAATTATTTGCATATTTATTTTTGTATTTCACAATTTTATTTCGTTATATGATTCTTCTGCCTGTAAATTTTCCATTTCAGCTTTCTCTGTTATAGTTTCAATTTTTTTTTATTGAATAAATTCTTACTCCCCCACTTTCTCTTCACTCTTGTTATTTGTCCTATCTCTTATTCCCACAAAGCGTCAGATGAACTTATGTTTGACTTTCAATTCTCTTTATCTTGGGTAAAGCCTTATGAAGATTCTTGATAATGCATTCAAATAATTTCCAATATTTTTTCTTTTCTCGCCAAAAACGAAGGAAGTATTGTAATAGTGAAAAAATCACCTTCCAAAATGTCCTCAGATCTTCACGTTCCGGGGTCCCTAGATGACGGAAAACATGATTTCTCAATTCCGCCTGTTTGTCTGTCTGTCTGTCTGCCTGTCTGCCCGTTTGTCTGTCTGTCTGTTTGTCTGTCTGTTTGTCTGTCTGTTTCTGTCTGTATATCTGTCTGTCTGTCTGTGTCTGTCAGTCAGTCTGTCTCTCTGTTTGTTGGCGGTAAAGCTCAATAACTACTTGATGGAGGAAGACGAAAACTTGCATACGGATTAGATGTCTACCTTACTCAAAATCGACTATACTTTCGGTCAAATATGTACGGAGTATGCATCTTTACAAAATAAAATTCTGTCAATTTTTGCTATAACTCAGGAATAGATAAAAGTAGTAATTTGCACATAGCTCAAGTTTCTCCCCTTGATGAAAATGAGATCCAACAGACACCGGTGAACAGCATAAAATCAAGGTGTGGTTTTTAATACAGCCAAAAGCGAACGTGGCCGACTGGAATACGTGTCTGGCTAGAAACCGGATTCCGCCGGAGCTCCAGTTCAATCTCACTGGCTGTATCGTTTTTATTTGCAAGTTAATGTAATTCGAATCACTAAGTGTTTCTTTTTATAGTTTCAGTAATATTAACAACGTTAAGATATTTGTATTTTTATACAAGTACCTAGTTAGTTTTGTATGAATATTTAGTTCTTGTAAACTGTATACAACCGCAGTTTCTCGTCTTCTTGGTATGTTAGTTAATCTGCAGAATTTAGTATTTTCTTCCATCCAAGAAATTATAATATTATAACCTCTAAAGCTACAGTAACTGAGAAGTAGTCAAATATCCAGCGGTAGTTTCATTATGCTGAATCGCGTCTTCGGTATGAAAAAATTATTGGCTAAACAGTTTTTTCCTTTAATATTTTCAAAAATTTTAGTTTTACAACTTTTGTTTCCTACAGAAGTTCCGAGTAAATCCTTTTACAATTTTTTACTCTGCCTTTGTGCCGTTTTAGTTGTAACCTAGCAGTTTTACCAAACGTGGTCTATTTCCTTTATATAGATCATTTTAAAACGTTAACTTCAAAAAATGCTTGCCAATTCTCAGCACAGTTTTGGTAAATTTGCCAGAAATATTTTAAATTTCCAGCAATTTTCGTAGCAACCTGGCATATTAATAAATGTGCGGTGAATTTTCAGAGGTTTTCCAATAAAGTTTCAAGTATTTTAGCAAACTTCAGTAGAAGTTTAAAATAACATTTCAAAAAAATGTGAATTATACGGAAGGGGCCATAATTATATATAACAGCAATAAGATAACATGACGAACAAAATAGAATGGTTTAGTAAGAAAGAGATGACCATACGATAAAATTATTTTAGTAGGCATATTTAGTTGACTTATGTCATAATTAAAATAAGCGTCATGCCTACTCGAATATTTACTACTATGTTTATCTCTTTCTTACTCAAGTAATACGTGTTATTTTCTTGTTCATGTTATCTCATTGCTGTTATATATAATTGTGGCCCCATCGGTATTATTGTAATTAAACATTTATACTCAATTTGTAGTAAAACTTCGGTAAATAGATTTAGCAAGTTTCCAATAAAATTTTTCGAGAATTTCCTATAATTCTTTGTGGTAATTGTGTTAATAAGAATCCAATAACATTTTTGACAAATGTTCAGTAAATATTCAGCAGATTTGCAGTAAACCCTCAATGATTTTCAACCAATTGCAGCAACTACCCATGCTATCAGAAAAGTAACTAAATGTTCAAAAATATCTAGTAAATTTTTAAGCAAATCTTGTATTTTTTCAGGAAATTTTTCAATAAATTTGCAGCAGAGTTTTAGTAACTTAGCAGTAAATTCTTTCCATAACTTTCAAAAAGGTTGAGGTCAAGTTTCCACAAATTGTAGCAAATGTATTAACAAATATTTAGCATATTTTCAACAAATGTTTCGACAAATTTAATTTGCTATAGAATTTTAATAAATTGGCAGAAATTCTTTCGAAAGCTTTCGGCAACTTTTCAGCATATATCCAGCAAATATTCAGCATATGCAGGTTTTGATAAATTTCCCATAAACTTCCAGGAAATTGCCAGCAAGCTTGTATCAAAAGTCCAGCTAATTTGCAACAAATTATCTTCAAGTTTACATTAATCTTTTTAGCAAGTTTGCAATTTTTTGTATATTTACAATCAATTTTAATTAGGTTTTAGCAGATTTTCGATAAATCCTTACTAAGTAAATGTTTTACAAATTCACAGCAACTTTCTAGTAAACCTTTCAAGCATTTGTAGCAAATTTGCCAATGTTCCAATTTGAAATAATAAAAATCTGTTTACCTCTTGCTTGAAATCTTATTTTCCAGTGGTTCTCCGTTTAGTAGATATATATTTTGTTGTTAAATTATCCTTAAAGTAACAATATTTGAAGAATTCGAGATATGAACTTTAGCAATAAAAATGTTTTTGATAAATTTAACGCTGTCCAAAACATTACGTGGCAGTAGCCAACTTTTGATGTCAAGATGGTCACAATCTTAATTCTTAGGAATTTTAAAGTTGATAAATGTTTGAATACCTAATTTAAAAAATTCTTTGGATACAAAATTGTATATTTTCGCACAACGTTCCATCTTAAGAATCTTTTGCATTTAAACACAAATAATAAAAAACAAACTAAGAGATGTTACCCATATAATTTGCTTCAAGTGGTTTCACATACGCTCATGCATTTTTTTTGTATGTATGTATCCGACGAGTAAGAGCACAAATTCTACTAGCAGGGCAATATACATAGATTTTTATATCACTATGTAGAATAATCCTTTCAACGGCGTTTTTATATGTAATAAATTGAATGGTAGGTCAATACATTCGAGATCAACTGCGGGGGCGACGTCTGCCACATATTAGGAATCACTGCTCAACGTTATCCATAAATCCATAGTCTACAACTTGCGCTATGTGAAGGCGATGAACGGAGACGTCCGCGCGCTGCACCAATGTTCTGCTTTTATTATAAAGCATCACATGAAAATACGTCAAAACTAAAGTATGGTTAAAAATTATTTTCAACTAGTATGGCCATGAAACTTCCTAATTTATGAATGCAACTACATTTATACTTAAATGTCAAACTTGACATTTGCTTTTCATGTGAGTTATAGTTGTATTCATAAATTAGGAAGTATTCCATGGCCATACTAGGTGAAAATAATTTTTGATTATACTATAGATGTATAGAACAATGACATTTTTAACAGGGTTGGCCATGGTGGCGTAAAACTGTATTTTGTAAATATGGATAAAAAATTACGCGAAATCTAACCGTAGGCAAACATTAATATTACATGCCCTGGACTGTGTGAAAGCTCTATAAAGATTGACATGTTTTATGAATCATTACTGTGTAGAACTTTTTCGTGAGTGGGAGCGTAACTTCTTTTACAAAATCAATAGGAACTTTCGTGAGTTTGTGCTTTATACAGCAATGCGTCAAATTTAATTTATTTTAAACCATTTTTATGCTGAAGTTATTACATAATTCAGCGATTCATACTGATAAACAAACAAAGCCATCGCTAAAAATTTAGAAAGGCGACTGGATTTGAAAGTGGTTCATTACGAGAATTTGGAAAAATGTATAATTTCTAGCACATTATTTAAACTGAGAGTTTCTTCAATTCCTTTAGTGATGTAAGTTATAATTTTAATTCTATTTAATTTATTATTAATTGTATTTTCTACAAAAACAAATACAGGCACAAATAGATGAAAATATCGTCTTCTAAATATTCATTACTCAAATCGATTTTGCTTGACTACGTTGTATTGATTGCTTTAGTGCCTGAATAAATTAAATTATGCCCCTGTACTGTAATATTCAACGTGTTTTTGCACTTCAAGGACTCAATTTTGTAATCATAGAAAAACTGATAAAAATCGCAGTCTTTCGTGACTATGACAAAATTTGTTTTTACAAGATATTTAAATGTTAACTAAAAACAATCATTTGTGGACCATTGTACCATCCTTAAGAATTTAATTAACCCACTTTCGTGTGTAATTTGACCACACGCAACACTGTGAAGAAATCAGAATTGTATAGAAGGTAATTAGCACAAATTATTCAAATACTACAGTAAATCAGTTCGTTTCTTTCTCATTAAAATGTGATGACAATATGACGTTGCTTGGCTAAACCACTTCACAATGTTTTCTTGGAAATTGGCCGTATGAGTTTTATACGCAAAAGAAATGTCAAACCTTTAAACAAAACATTGCTCTCTGCAACAATACTTTGATATGTAAATTCACGCAACAGATTTGCTGTGGTATTGCATTGGTATTCATTATTCTTGAAAGAAAAAAACTCAATGTGGAGGTAAGATGTTATAGCTCACTTGTATTCTTCATTCTTTATATTTGGTACAATATACCTAAGTCAAACTGTGTTGTGCAATACTCCAAGCTAGCCAATATTAGATTTATTCTTACATTCATTTCCATAGTCTGCTCTGGTCTAAACTAAAATATCAACGAATGTTTCTCATCCTGATCTTCTCAATTTTTGATCTAGCCAGACTGTAAAGACTAAACAAATTTAAAGCTAAAACTTCAAAACGTTTATTAACACTTTGGGTTCTTATTTTCTCAACAAACGACCCAATACTCTTTTATAATATCATTTTCTCATATTCTCAAATTTGAAACCATTGCTGAATCAGAAATTCTGTGCCAAGATCATATGCTGTGATTCTGTGATATACCATATTCTTAAATTTGTTTTGGTACAATGAAATTAGCAAAAACATAATCCTGACTGATTAAGACTCCTGTGTTGATGCCTCTCACCACTGCTGTGAAGTAGCATAACTGAAACCTGACCAACATTACATTTTGACTTGCTCTCATTTCGGTAGACAAAACTAAAGCTAAAATCAAATACCAACTGATATTTCTTGCTTTTGGTTTTTTCCTTTAAAGACTGTGCATATATATATTTTGTATTTCTACAGCCGTAGCCACTTTTCTGTTCCCAGTTTCCATGCTTTTCGGCCCATGGTCATTTCTTCGGTCAAATCCATATCTAATATTGCCTGCTCTGTTTTATCCGTTCAGCTTAGCCTGGGTTTTCCTCATTTCATTAGCTCTGGCATACGATTTCCATGCCCAAACCATGCTAATCCTTTCCTTTCCACATCTTCTAGTTTGCTTGCCTTTATATGCCCCCTTCTTCTAATTTTGTCATTCTTGATTCTACCCAGTTTCCACACTCGACATTTCGTTCTTCAATAATTCATTTTCAGAGCTAACGTGCATTCCTTATTTCTTTTACTTATGTCCCAAGACTCAGATTCATACGTTGCTATACTCTGTATTATGGCAGAACAGAGCCAGAGTCTACATACAGGTACGTTATCATACGCCTTATGAGTTTCTATATACGCCTTCTCATTCATTTATCTAATATCATCTTTTAAATTCCCTCAACATATACGTCTTTGAACTATTCCTTTTAATATGTTAAAGAGTTCATCTGTGCCTCCTTTTAAAAAGCTCCGCAGGTACATTACCGTGACCGGGATATCTATATATTTTCACACTTTTACAGACCCTCCTCACAGATTCTACTATTATTTCATAACTAGCTTTTGCCTGCGGCTTCGCTCACGCAGAAAACTGTCTTGGACTTAAAAATAAATGCCATTTTCGCAATCAACGTCCCAAAAAACCTCAATAACGACACCCATATCGATTTTTAGGCTTATTTACTCCATTTCACCCCCTGATGGGTTGATTTTCGGAAAATTAATATTATTTTTCCATACAAAATTTGAACCCCCATTTTAGCACTTTAGGGGTTGAATTTCGAAATATCCTTCCTTATTCCTTGTATACATCATCAGTGAGTGAGTGAGTCAGGACTTTTAGAAATATATATATATATATAAGATGATTATATTGTCGTACCTGGATCCAAGCATTTGTGAATTCCTACCAAGTTTTTTGAAGTACCTAACCTATTAAAATGCCCAATCCACTTCCTCTCTGGAATATTAACTAAACTAGCGCGTTTCATATACGATGATCTAGTCAATGACGGCTAGCTGTCTTTGGGCTTTCAATTTTTAACAATTACTAAGCAAAAAATAGTAATTAATGACTCATCTAAATTCCGGCGATTTTTTAATCCAAATATAGCAATTATTTTTAATTGTAATAATCCAAAAGAAAACATCATATACACAGAACAAAAATGATTCAAACACGCCGCAAAATATACAAAAGTGTTAAGAGATATAAAGAATTAGATTCCTACCCCGTTTTAATCCAAAATGAACGCATAGCCAAAAAAAATTTAACCCCCTGTTCCTTTTTGCTTTTACCTCTTTTTACACGTTTAGGGGTTATTAAGTTATTGAATATCCATTAATAATCATTAAAAAGAAAATGATTTGAAATAGGGGGCCTTCTACAGTTATGCGCGTGAGGGTAGAATCAGATACGTTCGACATGTGTCCACGCGTATTCGGCAATTTTGGGCTGCTTCTCATTGTTCTGCAAGCAGTTATACCGATAAGAATTAATTTATTGCCAAAACAGTGCTCGGAGCTCGAATATGTTTGTAAATAAGCCCACCAGTTTACTACCTGCTGAGTTGCAATGTAGTTCACCTTCCCAGCATATTGAAACTGCTAACCTCAATTCTGCTGCTTCAGCGTTTTCGCACAGAATTGCCATATAGCTTGGCCCCCTATTTCGGATCGCCCACTGGAGCTGCCAGCCGCTCGATGCATTGATACCAGCAAGTATGTTGACACATAAGTGATGATATTTTGATATACTTCGCATATGTTGTTTTAGATGTTTTAAGCGGTTTCATATAGCTGCCTCCGGATCTCATTATTTAAACCTTGTTATAGTATAACGGTAGGAATTATATTTTCAGTTATAGAAAATACTTTTTTCTAATGCTGTATAGGCAATGGACAGCTGGGAGGCTAGCGCCTTTGTGCGCATAAGGAGCAGGAGCCACGGGTTCTAATACTTCTAATTACCTTACATGTCTCAGTGATACTTGTTTCAGCAAGATATGGTTCTGTCTTGACATTTACCTTCCCACGTGTTATTTTTCTTCTAGTCACATTATTTCGTATTCTTCTTTTGTACTGGAGGTAAACTTCTTCCTTTCCCTTTATTTTGATTTCCGTACTTTTGTTTCACTAGTATGGTTTACTACCATTTTCTTACCCACGCGCAGCCTCTTGCAGCTTCCTTTATCATACTTCCAATACGTACATAGTCTGGTTCTATTGGTTGTTCAAATATTTTTAAGTTTTTCATCTAGTCTTTTTTGAAATAAATATACAACGCCGTCATCTTACAGACTTTTTAAATTAAGTTTAATTTTTTGCTAGTATTTTCCAAAATGTTTTCTGTATTCGTCTTGGTTACTTTTTGTAGGGGCTCTGTATTTTGCAAGGCGATAGACCAATCCACAACTGCTACCTCTTCTTACTCTCGCTTCCTTTGTTTTCATATTAGTGTGTTGCCTTATAATAAAATAATCTATAATCGACTCTAGTCCCCTAGTGCGTTGATTCCACGTAAACCTGTGTACGTCTTTATGGTAAAAAACGATTTAGAATCGTTAGATTATATTGATTGCATATATTTAGTAGTCTACAACTATTATTGTTAATTGCACATTCTCCAAATTTGAGTGGCTTCTTGTAAGAACCGGAGAGTCTTTATTGGGTGCATAGATGCCGATAATATTTGTTACTGTTCCCCATTTTTTAATCGTCAATTTTATTTTGTGTTCTGAGATTTGATCCTATGATTTGGCATATTTCTTCTATGTATTACATATAATTATCGAAATTCTCGCCTTGGCCCTTTCGCTATTATTTAATATATAATCTTCAAGAGTATCATTACTTTTTCCTTCTTTTTTTCATTTTTGACAGGACTGCAATGTCGATGGTTCTCTATTCGAACTTCATTAAGACATATTGTGCGTTAGTCTTAAGACATTGAATATTTCATATACCCAAGTTTATTGACCTATTCTTTTTAACTTTTCGTCTATATTTGAATCCGTATAATAGGGGAAAGTTCGGTACTTCCGACACTTTTTTTATCAACATAGTTGTAGTCAAAATAGTAACTTTATTGTCAATTTTTTTAAATTCATATTTAACTGTGACTGTTTACCAATGTATTGCCCAAATTAAAAACCAGTAATACTTTCTGTTTTTTTATTGCAAAATACAAAAAAAATATATAAATTGTCCACAGTATAGCACACAGAGGGATACTTTGGACAAACCAAAAAGAACCATCAAACTTAGAATAAACTATATTGAACCAGGTCTACATTGAAGTATATACTATCCTTAAATCTTGGCCTTGTGTTAGTCGTTGGATTTGGGAGTTTTGCTACAACGTCTTGTTTAAGAACGAATGCTTTCTTCTCTGTTATTGAAAAACGGTTTGCAGGAAAAAGCCTCTTGAAGAAGTTCACTTCATAACCTTTCTCAGATATGTTGCAAACCCTTGCCACAAAATTTTTTCCGTCTTTTGTTTTATTTCTATAAACATTTGCTAGAATATGACTTGCATCTTCTATTTCTTCACTTTCGTTTAATTCTTCAAACTCTACGTCATCACTGCTATCATCTGGTAGCTATGCTTCAGTTTCACTTTCAGATGAAGACTCCAACACTTTTTTCTTCACTCTCTCTACTCCTGACAAGTTTTTCCCTTTTTTCATCTTCAGTGCAAGAAGTGCTTCTTTTTCTGGGGTGTCGGTTGCAATTATTGATTTCTTTTTCTTTCTCCCCTTCATGGTTTGTTTTCTTAAGTCAGCCTTTGGAAAAGATCGAATAATTTCAGGAGAAACAAACACTGAATTATTATTCGAATGTGGTAGTGCTGCCTGTTCAGGAGTTTCTATTTCAAGATGATTCTGGGATGAACCTGCAATATCTGGGTTTGCTTCATTACTCACTGACCTACCATTATCATTGCTTTGTCTGTCTTCGTCATTTATTGGCCTATCGGTGACATATGATGTCAAAAAGTCTTCTTCTGAAAAAACATTCCGATCGTAAAGCCAAATTCCGGTGCAGCGAAATCCAGACTTCACATTAACAGGTGTGCTGCCCTATCCCACGCAAGAGCACATAATGGTGGAAGATCAAAGATTGACAGTGTTTGGCCAAGATTTGGCATCATGCAACCATCAGCATTTTGATTAAAAAATGTTTTGAAGGGTCCAAAGACTGTAGGATCCAACGGCTGGGTTTTATTGGATGTGTGAGGTGGAAGAGTCAACAAACAAATGCCGTTATTTCTACAGAAGTCGATAGCATCAACGGAAATATGGGATTCGTAGTTGTCGAGGATCATCAAAATTTTATTTTGTTGACTACAATGACTGTGTTTCACCAAATGTTCAAGAACTAGGATAACATGTTTACAGGTCATTCAAACTGACTTGTTCACGAGACCCAGAGCACCTGTTTGTGTTAGGCCCTTCATCATCCGGTTTTCGTCATACCTCTTACGTGGGAGAACCCAGACAGGAGGCAGTGCTGCACCGCTTGTACATATTATTCCTACTTGTGTTACCAACTCTCCTTGTTTCCTTGATGTTACTTGACCGATTTGGTGTTGCCTTTTCTTGCCAACTACTCTTTGAACCCTCTGAACAGTGGTTACGCCAGTCTGAAAAAGTATAATTTATATCAGAGAAGTCAAGGAAAAACCTTGTAGGCTTGCATGTTTACCTCGTCTGGATTATAAATTTCTGTGGCAGTAAAACTGAACCGGCGGTACAGGCTCTCAAACTTATCAAAAAATTCATTAATATTTGTTCTATTGAAACTAGTCATTCCACCTAAACTAGTTGCTTCTGGCGTCCTTATGGACAAATTTAAATTTCGGTATAAGACACCTGAAAACCAATCACGGCCCGCCATTTTTTTCCGTCCATGTTTTCGGAACATCAAGTTTATTTTGCATAGCAAATTGAAAAGCTAGTTTCCTAACTTCCTTTGGTGGAAGTCCGTAAAACATATTAGAACATTTAATGAGGTACGATGCTAAGTTTTTTCCATATCTTCGGTAAATACCTGTCGTACCCGGAAAGTACTATTATCCACCCCTTGTTCTTTAGCTTTCTTAACATAGTCACAAAGTCGTGATTTTGTCACTCCATGAAGTTGTGCACTTTTTCTGATTGACATATTATCTTTCAATACTGATGATAACGCCTGTTTTATGGCCTCTTCTGAGAATG
The DNA here is from genome assembly GCA_940337035.1 of Agriotes lineatus. NCBI lineage: Eukaryota > Metazoa > Arthropoda > Insecta > Coleoptera > Elateridae > Agriotes > Agriotes lineatus. The sequence goes on from OW679202.1 coordinate 19,020,706, forward strand.
TGCGATCAGTATGTTTTGGTAAGCTTTAGGAGCCATTATTAATTATAATCTGAAAAAAGTTAAACAATATCATGTGCATGAACGATGGTAATTAAAACACATACTACTTTATTTTACAGCCTTTTGCAATCTAGAAGCTTTAAGTGAAATATATTCGTATCCAGTTACCTCATTAATAGGGGTCGTAAAACAAAGTAATATATGTTTTAATTTACTACAGGATACTCTGGACACATGAGTGATACTTCGAACACTTTGTCCAAAGTATCCCTGAAGGTTCACAAATCATAAAAGTGGCCATACCAGGGAAGTTAGGTTAGAAAGATAATTTACTTATGCGTTTATAAATAGGTAATATGCGTGTCAGTACGTGGTAATAAAATCACTTTTATGCAATGCTTAATGGTAGTTATACAACTTACCTAATAAACACGAATTCTTACATCCAGATGGCCGAAAATAGATTGCTTTGTGTCACTTTGAAAAGCCGATTAAAACTGAAGCCATAAACATCTCGTCTGATTTAGATCCAAATTCCCTGTTGCCAAGTTTCCGAATGTCAGACGTAAATGGAACCGCGAAATTTGAATGTATCCAGAGTATCCCACTGTCCGAAGTATCCCCACTTTCCCCTTTACCTTTTGCGGCAATTATCTGAGACGTGCGGGATTCTTTCTATTCTCTTTAAAAACAAAATTGCCCCCGCTCTGCTATTTGAGGCGTTTTCCTTAGTAAGTGTGGATTTCCACCCGGGAAATATTTTAAACGACTTTTCTTTCTGTTTCTTGTTTGTTTTCCGTGTTCTGAGTTGCTAACGGACCTCACAAACAACCCCCCCCCGCCCCCCTCCCAGACGCTTAAAGGTAGACAAGGTCCGGCTATAATTACGTTTGTTTTGTTTTGTGTACTATGGAGTATGGAGCATCCATCACAGTACATACTTATTATGGGAAATCAAATTATTGCAAAATTCGCAAATTGTCAAAATGGGAGAGATAAGAAATGGCAAGGGATGAGAGAAAATATTATGCCAAAGTCTCCAGCAGATGCCTACAAAACAGCAACGGCGCTGCTAAACATTAGAACTTTGTGTCAATTGTTGTGCACGTTTTCTGTGACTACTAGCACTGCCGAGCTATCTTTCTCCACCTTACACCGATTAAACACATATCTTCGCAGCAGAATGACAGAAGATCGTTTAAATGGATTGGTTTTAATGTATATACATAAAGACTGTGTCAAAAATTAACATTAATGAAGCACTGGATATTTTCAACAGAAAACAAAAGAAAACTGTCGTTATTATACAGAGTGATCCTAAGTTAAACTCCCAAACGGTCAGGATTGATTTTTCATGTAAAAATAAGACTTTTTTCGTCTATTAATTTATTTCCCATAATACACCCCCTCCGAACTAGAGTGAAATTAAAGTCTCGACTACAATTTTGCATGAAATGCGTGCTCTCTTTTTTGTGTGTCTCAAACCTTGACAGTCTTTGATATTTCTCTGAGTGAATTGACTAATTAAAGTTATAGTGCATTTTAAGTGTGCTTTTGCGTACTTTAATCACAATCATGCCAAATATTTACACTGCACCTGATTACGGTGATATTGGGTTTATTTACGGGTACTGTAATGGCAATGCGCGCGCTGCAGTAGTCGAGTACGTCCGTAGATTCCCGAAAAGGAGATTGCCTGATATATCAGCGTTTTCCAATACTTCTGAACGTTTAAGAAAGACAGAATCAACTTCATTGCTGTCGTGAAGAGATGGAATTTTCGCATTTTTTTAATTTTTTTCTTTTTCACTCTAGCTCGGAGGGGGTGCATTATTGGTAATAAATTTGTAGACGAAAAAAGTCGTATTTTTACATGAAAAAACAGTCCTGAACGTTTGGGGGTTTAACTTTGGATCATCCTGTATACGTAATTTTGTTACTGTTTTCATATTAACAACCTTTCTATTAAATTTACAACTATATTTCTTACAGTTATTGTTGTATGTTGTTTGTTAATACCAAATTTCAGGACACTTTTCGCCCGTCTGACCCTTGTGCCCCTTCCAGAAAAAAATCCTGGATCCGCCCTTGACTCTATCCACACCGATAGATGTTATATAGGGGCTATTTTTTCAACCTCCGATCCGGTACGAATAAAAAACAAAATTGAATATGAACATTTATTGTATGGAAAATGTAGGCACATATCTCAGCTGCATTTCTACATAATCCCAATTTCTTTGAAGGCACTTATCATACCGTGATACAGGTACAGGTTATTGTATGCTCTTCTCAAAGAAGGTTGCCGCCTGGTCACGCAGCCGTTCAGCTCACGTTGATTTTTAGCTTCCTCTTTAAAATGTCTGCACCATTCTCGCACACAGCTGTCGGTCATTAACTGCATCTCCCGGCGATACATTTTGACTACATTATGTCCTTCAGATTTGAAACTTCAGCCAGAAGAAAGAAAATTAATGCTTACGGCGCGCAGTTCAGACTTGGAGGGTGCAGTACGCCGTAATTTGCTTTTTCTGGCTGAAAATATAGACTCTGAAGGGCAAAATTCAGCCAAAATTCATTGTCAGACGAGTACAGTTTATAAGCGACTGCTGTTTGCGAGAACGATGCAGAAAGTTTAAAGAAGAAGCTAAAAACCAACGTGAACATTGGCTGAGTGACTAGGTGGCAACCTTCTTTGAGGAGGGCATACAAACACCTATGCCATTATCTGACAAGTGCCTTCATTAAAATGGCGATTGTATAGGAATGTAGCTGACAGATGTACCTATATTTTCTATACAATAAATGTTTCATATTCATTTTAGTTTTTATTCCCTGAACCGAAGGTTGAAAAAATAACCCTCTTAGAAATTGGCGCAACAGCAAGATTTGTTATAATTAAAGGGGGATTAATATGCTCAAAAAAGGCAAATATGTGCGCATATATGTATAAGCACTAAGAATGTAAAAGATATACAGTCAGTTTGTTAAAAATGCTACATTATATGCAAAATATGCATACCAAGAAATAATAAATCAACCTGTATTAAACAAAAACTTTTATTATGTGAAAAAGGTTCTTAATGAAATTAAAAAAAAAGTGATGAAGTATTAGTTTAATATTAACTACAAATAATTTCACGATCAATTGGTAAACTAAATACAATACATTTCATTCTGATTCATCGCTTTTCTTCCTATAACAACTTACAATAAGGTGTTTCTCCAAATTGTTCATATTAAATCGTCTATCAGATAAAATATATTTAGACATTGAAAAGCTGGGTTTGACATCAATAGATGTAATTGAAGCGTTTTTCAACACAGATACAATGTTTGGATAGATTTCCAATTCTACTGATTCTTCAGAGTTTTTTTTTTAATGGCTTTACCTATTTGGCCACGAACTTCACTACAAGATATACTAAACTTATTTATTAATCCAACAGAGTCTCTAAGCGGAAGGCCTTCGGCTTCTAATTTTAAAATTGTATTCTGACACAAAGTGGTAATATGGCACTTATAAATGCTAATTGTTGCGGTAAGTCTATTTTGTTTAGCATACTTTTTGCTTCCGTAATCGAATGGGATTCACCGGAAAATTATAAAATTATTTAATTTCTTTTAAATTTTACGAGTAAAACAGAGCGGCTTGTAGCCATGTACCCCACCTAGTTATTTATTACTGATTGAAGAGGAAGGGTAGTACTTGGAAGATTTTCTTTATATACCTGAATTCTAAGGGTGCCTTGATAAATACTTGTTTTACATTGTCAATCAAACTATTTACTAATGGGCACTGAGATCTAATCTCATCCGCTACTCTATTTAATCTATGTACTAAGCAAGTGTGAATTAAATTTTTATAAAATATTTTTAAATTTTGCCTTGCTTTTACCATGTATGGAGCAGCATAAGACAAAATTAATAAAACTTTTTGGGTAGGAACTGCTTCAAGTAAAAAAATGTTAATTCCTCCTGAATAAACCTACATATGGTTAAATGGTTCGTTTTTTCAAGTTGATCAATAAATTCGCGATATAACGAACACAACTATCCGTTGTTTCATCCACTATAAAATAGAAATAAGTGTTTCCTATTTGTTGTCGTATTTCGCACATTGTATTCACAAAGACAGAATTCAAATAGTTTTTTTCAAGGTACTTTCGTCAGGTATATCATGCTTACAGTATTTGATCAAAAACAATTTTAAATTAGGATCATTTAGTTTTTTAAGCGGTATATTAGAACTAACAAATGCTTTGCATAAATCATAGTTGAAGGACTCTTGTTTCGTTCCGTCTTGAACTCTCTGCTAAACATTCTCGTAGGGACGACTGCGGCTTGTTTGTTAACTTTAATTTTTCACATTTTCGTTTGTGAAAAGGTGTACCGACGTGTTGGTCAATTAAATGCTTTTTTGTAGAAGAAACCTACAATTATAAAACAGATACCTAAGAAAACTTGATTTTACATACATTTTATTTATATTCAATTAAAAATCCAATCAATTTCGAAACATACAAAAATTCTGAAAATGTATCTATTTAACAGGAAAGCATTGGCATTAGAAATTTAACTGAAATATTAAAATTTACGATAGTAAATGCAACAATTAAACTTACTGTTTTACTGCAAGCTTTGCAGAATACTCTATCGCCATCTACTGCAAGCTTGGGATAACTTTTGACATTTTGTCTGTTATTTCACAAAAATTGCAGATTTGACACACAATATTTTAAATGGTAAAAGAGCGATCGTAGTTACACAGTAATCTAATGCACAATGACTGACGAAAGATTCAGATTTTACTTAAAATTTATCTTTTCCCCTGCTTAGTTCATAGTTCAACACTCTAAACCTCTTCAAGGACTTGATGCATTTTTCTAATAATATTGTTATCAGTCAACAAACAAATAGCATTCTTGCCAGTATTGTTACTCACTGAATGTTCATTTACATAAGCTACTCATTTTAAGCAGCTTACCTTTCTTAATTACGGGAATTTCTAAAGACTTTCTTACTTAGATTTTAATCTTTTATTTAAAAATGTTCATTTATTGTGCTCGCTTGAGGAGATAGAAAAACTTTTTTGAGTAAAATGTAAGATTTAGAAATGCACCAATTATGCAATAATAATTCAACAATATGCATGTTGCATATAATCCGCTCTTTAGTTATGATCTTATCTTGGTAACCATAATTACTGTTTTGGACACCAAACTATCAAACTTATTAGATAAGAAACCAACTTGGGATCGGAAATTGGTGGACAATATGATATGCCCATTTTTTATTTGCTTTGTCATAATGAAATTATTGTATTATGGTATATATCTAGTATAAGGTAACCTAACAAGATTAAAATCTGGCCGAAATTCGATTAAACATTACTTCCATTTCGATAGTCAAAACTTAAACTGATACCTCAGAAAACCCATTCGTATTTTGGGCCCATCTTGGAAGTTATTGTATCTGTAGTTTTAATTTATAATATTATTTGCAATATCTGGCAGTCTTACTCCATGAACTTACAAAACAAGCGGAAATAAAAAAATATGTTGTAGGTTTCCCTGGATTCTCGTGTGAGAGAGATAGTAAATCGGAACATGGTAGAGCCAACGCCGCACACGTTCGACGAGGCGCAGCTGCAAATATACACTCTCATGCACCGGGATAGTTATCCACGTTTCGTAAATTCGGCGTTGTACAAGTCTTTAGCTCAGCAACAAATGGGTACCGAAACGGAGACGGTTGAATCAGACGGCCCCCATGGCTAGCTTTTTGATGGGCCTTCCAGGCGGCCTAAAGCGACCCCGCGCCCTCTGCTCGACATTCGAACGCACAAAATCAACTTAGTGGCTGTTTTCTGTTGGCGAAGAGGCGTAGCGACACGACAATAACTCTAACAGCGGCGGAGCGTCCCAGCAAGGCCTAATCGCCATGAACTATTCTGCGAAGATAATCGCCACGTGGCCGCTAAGTAGAGTTCTTCGAATCATTCCTCGTTCCTCGGCAAGAAATCTATCGAAAGACCATGGACACTTTGTGATGTTTAAAACCGTTATTTTGTTACTACGCGCAGTCATAGCGTTATCCTTCACAATCAATAACTTGTCGTTATTAAGGACAACGCTCACTTCTTAACTATTAGTGTTGTGTTATGAATAATAACGAAGTTATAGTTCATCTCACTTAAACTAGGTTTAGGAGACGGCATAATAATGCGATAAGAGTAATAATAAAGCTACTTGTTCTCACTAGTAATAGTATCCTCCCTCACCACTAGGCAGCGCATTCTGTACATAACTGCACGCCTTGCGCTGCCCTAACTACAACAATATGATGATGTGATATACTACTACTATGTAGCGATTTCGACCACACGACATTTCAGCACATTAACACCTCTACCTTCTGTATGCACACAATATGTACCCCATTATGATATAGTACACTAATAATCGACACACTGTGAGTTAATATAAATAAATATTAAATATACGTTTCTTGTATTACTTTACTGCAGTTTTAGTTTAAGGACTTCATTTAGTCATCTTTAATGCTGATGGATCAAAACAGTTCATGAGTTAAAATGGTTGTTTTCCCTGTAGTCTTTTTTGCAACCAAGAAAATATTTTTGGCAGGTGCGACATCTGTGAAAGTGCATTACTCCATTACAATTCAATGGCTTAGGCTAGCTACCTGTTCTATGTTCACACGAAGGTGACCCATACAACTTTATGTGGTCTTCGACATAATTGCATAAAGATGAACGAGAAAGAAAACCTTTGGTACTATATCAGTTCCTCCGCTTTAACACACATTGGTATGTTTTTGAGACTAGGATGCAACGGCAATAAAACATAATTAACCCCCCCCCCCGCCATTATATTATTATACTTCGTTTGCGCGTTCGAGATGCCACTGGAAACAATGCGCCCAGCGTCGCCCAGCAGTTACTGTACCCTTTTAAACCTGATATGGTTCGAAGGCCTATATCCTACTCTCTTAGTGACTGTCCGAATCACCCACCGGAAGTTTGCTAATCCGTGTTCATCCGCCGAAACGCCGGCCGGAACCGGAGTCGCTGATCGACTGTCGACGGCGGCCAACTACTACCACTACAAATCCGTCCATATCTCAGTTAGGAAGGACCTAGATACCGGGCACCGAAAGGCCATGTACTTTGCACCCGGGGCTTGCGCTGACTACCCGTAGTACTCATGTAACGGGTGATGAGTAACCGGTCGAGAGTAAACTTCCTCCCACACATTTCTGTGTTACAGCTCAGCATTTCTGCTATACTATGCACACCTTTCGAATGTCCTCGCTCACTACTGTACAGCTATATGCCCTCGTAATAAGCAACCCCAGGGTGGTCTTCGGGAGTTCTAAGAGATAAACAGGCCGACATTTCTAACGACGATTGTGACACGTCTCGAAACGCAAACTAGGTTCGCTTCTGGCCCTGCCCTTCAGTCGACTGCCCAACTTGTTACGGATACTAATACAGACTACCGGCCCGACACCTCTAGCGACAGCTCGCCTCGGATACTGAACCAGGACTGCTCCTGATCCAACACCTTTAACGGCGGCCCCGCGTTTATTCCTTTGATTCGTCTATTTCTGCTAAGCTCCACCACAGGAAAGCAAGAGTACGGTCTTGAGAACACTGGGCTGTGTAAATGTCCATCACTGCTTCCCTGGGTCGCCCTTGTTCCGCTTTTACAGTAGACCTTCTCTTTATTACTCTTAGTATAGGCTGAGAGCCTGTTATTACTACAATGAGTGCGGTTTTATAAGCTGTCTTTGCCCGTGGCCTGGGCAGAGGGCTAGCCTAACCCATCGATAGAAATAATGCCCTTCTGAAAGGGTAACAACCGCTAAAGGTACTAGTATGATAGCCGGAGGGCGTAAAATGTAACCGATCTCCGGGTGTGGGGCCACACGCTTTCTACAATGGACCTGAAATCAACATTACTTCAGTATAAACTGATTTGGTAGATACAGTAGACCTGTTTATAAAAAATCAGTTTATATTGAAGTCATATTGCTTTCACAAACGACGTAAGAATTACTTTACGTCTCCTACCAGAAGATAAAATTCATAATAGTGTTACAATCGATACGAACTGTCTAATATGATCATTTATTCCCAGCTAGTAGCATACATCCATTACATGGGTCGTCAGCTGAAAACCTCCACTTCTCCCGAATGAAAATTATGTCGCCAACATTCGCAACTGTTCCAGTAAGCTATAAATTAAACAAGTATTTACAGGAGATTCGAGAATTATAGGAGCTATTTTTCACTTTTTTCGGCACTGGTTTAAAGCGGTCCCTCAAATTGCAAAAAATATACAAGGAAAGTAATATTACGAAGCCTATGACAATACTAAAGTGCTTAAAAGCTATTGATTTTGATATGAAGCGGCAGCGGACAAGGTAACGTAAAAACTGATATTTCATGAATTTGTTTGTCCTTAAGCTTAAACGCTGTATTTTCTTTACTTTGCTTATAGTGGGAAGGCAGATGGCCAAAATGAGAAAATTGGCTCACCCTGAAACCTAACTAGCAACCACCATGCTAGATTTTATATTACAGTAGTATAGATGATATTTTGACCGGTGGTCACTGTGTATGAGTGGGACCATCTTTTCTGGACGCCATTTTAGAAAATAGCTGATACACTCAATTTATTTAATTATTTTTCAACTATTACAATCTTCATTTATTAAACAAATATAATGATATTTCTTCTTACTCAAACATGCAAACCACAATTAAACATGATATTTATTCTTTTAATAAATCATGAAAACCACAATTAAATATGATATTTATTCCTTTAATCGAACACGAAAACCACAATTAAACATGATACTTATTCTTTTACTGAAACATGAAAACCATAATTAAAAATGTCCTTTATGCAGGGCCTAACTTCCCTGTGTGATAGAATATAAGAAATACACTGTTTCATTTTCATCATCCTGGTTTGAATATATGTTCTTACACTGCTCAAGAGAACACCCACATACTTTGAGACATGGTAGCTTGTTTACTGTACACACACAATTAGATCGAGCACAATCTGTAGTACACCCGCACTGCACGAGCTGCTTGTATGCGGGTGGAAATGGATCTTTTCCTATCAATTTAGCTTTTATTTCACCATTATCATCATACCATCCGCAATCAAGTAAATCAGGCAAGAATGCGTTAGCCTCCAATGCTTTTTTCCACACAAATGTTTGGTAATGTGCACGGTGGATGTGTAACTTCAATGAAGCATATGTAGAGGAAGCATTTCTGGTTATTTTTTCCCAAACTGTAATTCCCGAAGTTCATTGATTGATTTGGCTGACTGGTTGTGTCACATCCAGTTATCGAGTGAAAACCAATAATAGATTCTCGCACATCAGTAGGCCTGAGAATATTCTATGAACAGGGACGAATATTTTCTGTGATGATGTTTCTTTGGACATCCATACTTCGTCTGCGTGAATTTCTTGAAACATGTTCACTAACATAACTAGAACATCTGTACCTTTGCATTGCACAATAATCCGACTGTATCCATTATTAGTTGCATCTTTTGCATGAAGCAAAATCCTCGTATCTGCTTCTTCGTGGTTTGCAAATAATGAATCTGACAGAATTCCAGATGTGGAAGTAGCCATATCATACTGTTCATAACCGCCTGCTGTCATTACAACCTGGTTTTGGTTTAATTTCTTAGAAGATACATACATCAACTGATTTGAGAGGAAGTAAGTTAGAGCTTTTTTATTCTCAAGAAGATTAATAAATCCATTCCAATTCTGTAGCAAGGAAACATTTCTATCTTGTATGTCACGTCTTACATGGGGGGGGGGGGTTTCTTGCTTTTGCGTTTGGCCCTAGTTGCTGATTTAATAGAATTATTTTTGTAGCTATCAAAGACGACACCAATTCTCGTAGTGTTCAGAGAAATTCTGCAATACTAACTTCACAAATGAGTCCGCTAGATCACCAAAAGTGTTTGCTTTACTTGGCTTTCCGAGTGCTTGTACTACGCCCATAGCATCAATGATGTAGCATGTACGCATACCAGATTCTTCTACAGGAGGGATATCTACACCACTGTCCCCTATCAAAAGTGTACCGAGCATGGCTTTATTTGCTGGAAGACGAAAACATCCGGCATGTGTTGCTAGTGACAGTGGGACATCATGCAATTCATATTGAAGTAACTGTTTCAAATCAACATTTCGGCCACTAGCGGCAGCAACAACAAGTCTTCGTAATAGTAAAGCATAAGAGACATTACTTTTACGTTTTATTGCTTTTACTGGAACAAAATTGTAAGTATTATGATAATGGTTGTTACGTATGCTAAATAGTGGTTAGGCGCATTGAGTAAAATGTGTAAAAATAAATGTAGCCATTGTGACAAATGGGGGATCGGTTGTATGTATGAACCAATTAATGACTTTTTTGAACTTCTTGACCCCAAAAACATATAATTTGACACCACGATCAAGTTTTTAGATTGAGTGCATCTGCTATTTTCCAAAATGGCGTCCAGAAAAGAAGGTTCCACTCATACACAGTGACCACCGGTCAAAATATCATCTATACTACTGTAATATAAAATCTAGCATGGTGGTTGCTAGTTAGGTATCAGGGTGAGCCAATTTTCTCATTTTGGCCATCTGCCTTCCCACTATAATGAGCCAACTTTGTTATTTTACATATTTTACTAAATGTGCCTCCCTACTATTAATCAAGCTCCGTTCTGTTTTTCGATGTAGCGTTAATTTGGAGTTGAATTTAGGGTATACTTTTCCTTCATATTTTTCGCTACCTTCTTCACTCTCCTCCACTGCCGCTTTCACTTTGTCCTTCCATACTTTTCTTGACCATCCTCGTTTTCTAATCCCCTCCCACTCTCGCCTTAACATTTTACTAGCAATTTTCTTTTCACCCATCGTAGTTCTATGGCGTAGTCCGCTCAATTGCCTCTTTTGTATGGTTAGTTTCACATATTTGACTTGCAGCTGCTCTCTGATTCCATTTGATCTAGGCATCTAGGTTTTCCCTGGTTCTTCTTATCAATAGCATTAACATATTGTTTAGTCTACTCAATTGTCGCAGATGGTTTACGTTTCACGTGGGTGCGTAAGAGTTGGTTTTATGACTTGCGCGTTTACCTTTTTCGGTATGTCTTTTTATTCAGAAAGTTTGTGTATGTTAATTTTCCAGTTATACGAGTATATAACGTAATAATAACATACCTTCTGAATAAAAAGAGCGAAAGAGGTAAATCATAAAATGAATTCTTACACCCCTATGTGAAAGATGGACGATCTGCTAAAAACAGATGAGTAAACTAAACAATGTTATCATGCAATTTCTGAGAAGATCTAGGACTAAACTAGATAAGATGGAATTAGAAATAAGCTATAAATTGTTCAGCTGAAAGTCAAACAAGTGAAACTAAACATACGAAAGCGACAATTCAATCTATCTTTTGTTACTATTCTTTTGTTTACTTCGTCCGCTAGGTTTCCTTTTTTATTCATATTCTCTCATAAATATTTAAATCTGTTAACCCGCTCAATGTTTTTGCCTTGGATTATTATATTCTATTGTATGTTCCATTCCCGTATTACCATACCTTTTGTCTTATCTGTACTTACTGACATGTTTTTTTCAGTTGTTCATTAATTAAGTTGATGGTTCCTTGTAGCTCATTCTCAATGTTGTTCAAAATCTCTGCGGAATCCACTTTGTGAATCTTCCATGGTTTCTTCCAGTTTATCTGTTAATCTATTTTTTCAACATTTTTGCCTATATTTTCACCACGGTGCTTCCTAATGTTGTGCTTCTGTAGTTGTTGCATTCTTGACTATTTCCTTTCTTATAAACTGGTGTTAAAATTCCTATCTGCCAATATTTGAGGATTTTTCTTCTTTATTTTTTTTTTGTTTGTCACTTCTAGGAGTTCTATTTTTCATTTTTTATCTATCGTTTTTATCATTTCTGGTTTAATCCTATCACGTCCCGGAGCTTCTTCTAGTTTAATTTCCTGAATCGCTTTGTTCAGTAATGGTTTTGTTTTTTTCTTATGTTATGTTACTGCCACCATTCTTTACCTCTTCTCTAATTTCTTCTACTTTCTAGTTTTCTTTTAACACAATTGGAAATACATTACCCTCCGTTCATATTACCTTTCTTTTAGGTTCTTTTAGTTTATGCGATCTGATTTTTTCTTGTATATTATTTCTCTCTTCTTCTTTTTATTCTTATATATCTTGGAATTAATCTAGTAGTAAATAATGGTCACTCCTCATTTCCAATTCCCTTTTAATTTCTACATATTTTACTTTTCTCATTAATTTTGTCATAACTGTGAATTTGCTAGAAAACTATTAATACATATTGCTATAACACCCTGTATGTTATTACTATAGATTGGTATAAATTTAAGTTAAGATAAACTTAAGTAAAATATGCCTTTATCAATTTTTTTTACTATTGAGTTTATTTGTTTTTATAGGTCCGGTAGAAACATTACTCTTAAATCAGGTTAGTTTCTTGCTTTACAAAATATGATAAATTATTTTCATGTATTAATATTTGCTATTGTCTTGATTATCAAAATTGTTATACTTGATAATTAATTAGAATTATGACAATTATTTCAAAATGAGAGTTCTACAACTGTCAATGTCAAATTATTAAAAGTGAAAAGTTAGTCGAAATCATATCTGTTACAATTATTATCATTTCAATATTGACAATGGTAAGTAGTCCCTTCAAATATCACTATTGAAACTTATTACTGTTTATTTCTTTTTACATATACCTGCAATTATCTCACTTAACTGCTCTGATCAGCTACTCTGTCAAACCAGGTACATGCCGCCTGCTTACCGATGTTCTAGAACAGCCATGTAAATGCAGATCATATTAATAATATGCGACAGCCGTTATTAATTGCTCCTTTTATAGCTCAAATGAAGATACCAGCACCGCAACGCACTGGTCTGGAGGAACAGCCTTACTTGAAGCTGCTACTATAACCTGTCAGCAATCCGAACTGCCACAATACGGATACGCATTCACACATCAACCGCCTCCAAATCTAACTCAGGTGTAGATGTGACCACCCACCAGTAACTTCAATGCATTTTATACAAATCAAACAGGAGATTTCAGACTGACCTCCAACAATAAGTTTAATGCGGTCCTTCTCCAAATCCAACTCCGAAGCGGATGTATGCAAATGCGACTTTACATCACCAACTCCCAAAAAAGAGTATCCTGTAGATCGTAAACTTCTTATTGTAACATCATTATTTAATTACTTCGCCGTTAGTCCATTTGTAGCGCCATTTATTATACAGTTTATTTAAAATATTTACTTTGCTTTCATTTCATTAATTTAATCACTGAAACCCTTTTTATAACAATTAAATGATAAAAATTATTTAAATAAAAGGGTTTATTTCTCAAATCTTGCATTTTACCAAAAATGGATGTACATTTTTAGAATCAAATATTTGTTATTTTCTGTTAAATTACAATTCACCATAGTAATCTATTCACACATTTTTTTAAACACTCCTGGAAGATTTACAATACAATTTATTTATATTAAATTTCACATTTCAATTGACATTTCAAATAATTATTCGACTTTTGCCTTTTGCATATATTAAAACGATCTTACAGTTTATTCTGATTGTTATCTAATTTTAACTGTGGATTGTTCTCTAATACCAGAAAAATACTATCTTTATTACTTCAAACATTATTTAAGTCATATGTTAGAACCCTTCTCTTAAAATATTAATTGCATTACCGGATTTGAATTTAGTCTGTAATGTATTAAATAAATTTCGAGTAGCTATACTGTTCTTTTACTATTTAAATGTACCTTTGTGTGTTTTAATAATTGGCTACATTATCATTACGTAATTAATCTTTAGGTATGATTCACTTATATAAACACATTATCAGTCTTGAGATACGGTAACATAACAATATATAATAGATTTTTCACTTCTTGTTGGTTCCTCTCGTTTGAAATTGTGTATCTCGTTATGTGGAAACTTTCTGTTTTGCTATTACTAGATCGTTCCTATAGTCAGTTCTATTATTCGTCACTAGCATTCATTGTTGCCGGTTTCGCCCTGTGTTCCCAGCCAGCTCTCCATTCCTTGGTTCTCTCTGGCCACTCTTCCATTCACATCTCCCATCATTATAAAGTTGTTGCTTTCAACATTATCTAGTTATTTTTGGAGTTTCCCATAAAACTTTAAATTTCCTTCTACCCCTGTCCACCACATAAAATATACCTGCTTGGGATGCTATATACCAGTTCCTTTTCTTTTTCTCTCTGCGACTCCTAATATATCTATATTTAGGTTTGCATTTCTTTTACTAGTTCTCTCTACTTCTATCCTAAGCATTTTCTTCTTTGTCATGTAACTTCTGCTCATATCCTTTTTCATTCCTGTGCTTTCTAAAATATTTGAAAAAAATTTAAATAACCAAATCCAAGTTTATCTTCAAAAGTTTTAATTACTTCCAAATTTATAATCTGGTTTTCGTTCGGATTACAGCTGTGAAACAGCACTTCTAAAAATTACAGATGATATTTTAACTTCTTTAGATAAAGATGAATTCACTGTATTAGTGCTTTTAGATTTCTTTAAAGCGTTTGATACTATCGATCACCGAATCTTGGTATCAATTTTGCATTGCATATGCTTTACCGGAAATTCTAATAAACTAATGTCTAATTTAACCGGTCGATTGCAATATGTTACATATAATGAACAGCAATCAGAAAGCCAGAAAGAAACCGTTGGAGTTCCCCAGGGTTCGATAATAGCTCCCATTTTGTTTTCAATTTATACATCTGTTCTCACAAACAACATAAAACATTGCAAATGCCATTTATACGCAGATGATATACAACTTTATTACTCCATTCTAGAAGGAAGATGCAGCTGCTAATTTTATTAACTTGGATCTTAACAAATTAGTAAATAACGCAAATGAACATTCATTAAAAATAAATCCGATGAAATCAAAATGATTGTTATTTGGAAAAACCTCTAAACAAAGACTCCGTGAGGAGATGATGTCTATTTTAAATATAAAAATTAATAACACCAAGATTGAATTTACAGAAACTGCAAGAAATGTAGATCTAACATTTGATATTAACCTTCGATTTAAAGATCATGTTAAGAGTTGTATTCAAAAATCCTTCGCAAATATAAGATACATATATGGTATTAGAAATTTTATTATCTATAAATCTAAAATACTTTTATGCGATTCACTCGTACTTTCACATTTTAACTTTTGTGATTCGGTATATTATCCATGCATTTCGAATGAATGTTCTAGAAAGATTCAAGTGGTGCAGTGCGCGTGCTTGCGAATGATTTTTGGTAAAATAAGAACAGAGCATATTAGTTATACTATGAAATTAATACCATGGCTGAATATGGAAAGGCGGCGCCTTCCTCATTTCACGTGTGTTTTTCGCAAAATAATTGTATTTAAAACACCTCCATATTTGTGCAAAAAAATCATATTCAGGACTGATGTTCATAATATTAACATCCGTAGAAAAGATTTGATTTCTAAATCACGACATAAACTAGTTATGTTTAAAAGGTCTTTTACATATAACATTTCAAAATTGTATAACTCCGTCCCATCTGAATATAAACGGTACTCTTCTTTTCAATTTAAAAAAGCAATATATGAAAATGTATTATTGAGCGATATCCATATATTTGCAAACATTTGAAAACTTGGCATTGACAGTAGTCGAATATTTGTTTAAATTAATAACTTGCAATTTTAATAGCAACTTAACTATTACATAATTATTGTTATGTAATTGCTATTATATAATTATTATAATAGTGTTAGGTTAAGTGTAAGACCAGCGGGTGGCTCAAGGGACACTTGCTGAACTTCGCCCTTGGAATGCATAGTTTTTTTTTTTTTTTCATTATATAAAATAATTGTTAATTTTTAATCTGTGTTTCAATAAAGACAAATTTATTATTATTATTATTATTATTATTACCTGGGTCGATATATTTGCCGGCATGTTTGCTTTCAGTTTTTTGTGCAGCCATTTATAAATTCTTTTCTGTCTACTTCTCATAGTTTTCTTCCGCCCTCTACCATTTCCACTCTTTATCTTCTATTATTCTATTTTTGATATCTGATTCTAATCTTTCTTTATTTCCGTTTTCTATTAATTATGATTTTCGAAATTCTTTAGTTTATCTTTATTTTTCATGATATCTTACTTTTCTTCTTATCATCAAAATGAGACACTGATGTAGCGAAGCAATTAACGATAACGCTGATGACGAATACATTGTGATGTTTCTGGATCCGTTTTAGAGAAAAATATTATCATTACACATTTTATTCAGTTCAGACTTATACACCGTTTTTCTAAACCAACGGTAGCATTTCATTGTATTCCAAATTAAGTTTACTATAGATGCACGTATCAAATACGTTTCTCCAAGAAACTATAGCTGACATTGACATATGCAGCTGTGTATTTATTCTGCAAAAAAGTTTTCCAATAGGGAAAAGGTAATCGCAATTAGTTATTTTAGAAATTGTAAGTAGAGTAGTACATATTTTAAGGCGTCAGGTCATAGCTTATCAAATGCCCACGGGTTGTCACTGCGTATTCTTTCACAGTTATGTTGAACTGCTGAATGACCCTTGCAGAATCCAAACTGTATACTTTGTCGTCTTTTACCCTGGGTGCCGAGGGTTCGCATAGTATAAATTTCTTTAATTTTCCTCTGTTGGCTGTCATGATTGACCGCTGTCTCCATGCACATTGCACACCCTTTCTCTTGCAATCATCTGGTTTCAGGTTTTCGGTTTACATATTTCTCTTTAACCTTTCGCTTTCATTTTCCAAACTCTTTACGAGTACCAATCCTTTTCCATCCTGCACAGATGATTAAATCATCATAATGGCTGTTTTGCTATTTTTATCTTAACGATACCACATTTAAGTTTCTTGTAATGTTTTCATTTCTTGTTATGTCTGCAATAGTTGCTCCTGTTTTTCTAAGAAACATCGTTTTTGGTGCTTGCATTCTGTATTTATGTTACTCATTTGGGGCCCAACTTTCACAAAACTGGCATTAAAACACTCTTATATACTTGTAGTATATTTTTCGTTATTTATTTAGAAGTTAAAACCGCGTTCCTATTGCATGGTTAATTCTTGTGGTCGTTTCAATTCTATAATGATGTAATTATTTACCAACTCGCAGTTCCTTAATCCAATAAAAATCTATGGTAATTGGGAAGTATTCCAAAAAGAAATCAACAGCCAGATATTAATTGTGTTCGAATATAAAATACTGCTTTTTCGGGTCTTCACCTTTCTGTATGGTTTAGTGCAGCTCTCAATCTCTTTCAGTTGGAACACATTTTTTAATTCTACATAATTTCTAAATCCTCTATCGTTCATAACTTGCCGATAATAATGTAAAGCTTTGTCGCTCTCCTGTTTTTAAGTGGCACACACTGTGTTGTGTAAAATTATAAATAAATGTCTACAGTAACATTTTGATGTACAAGGTGTTCAAAATCTTTCTTTATCAAAATATATCTTTACAGTTTTAAAGCAGCAGATATCTAAGCTAGCACTAAAACATTCAATCTATATCGTTCTCTGAAAATACCGCTTCGCCCATGTTTGCTTGAACTGCAAGTATTCTACTACCATGATAGATGACTTCAGTAACTACAATGCTCAAAAAATGTGAACGATTAAAAGTTAAATGTTGATCACTTGAAGCTGAACGCAATGACATTCAGCTCTCTTTCAAAACTTTCGTTACTTTTTTGGTCTGTATACTAGCATAATGGAGATTTTTAAAGATTTTCGCTTGTTTTAAAGATGCATTTCATATTAAGTGCTTAATAAGAAACAAAAGGATATGATAATGTACATTTTACCTCGTAATAAAGTTGACGAACACGCAACCGACTACTTGGTAGAAGAAAATCGATGTTATCGCTACAAGACAAATAAATAATCATCCACTGCACTGAGACAAGTAACACCTAAGGAAGTGGTGAAACATGATCGACTAGCGCTTAGACAATTATCACAACAATTATTACTAACGGAAAAAGTAGTTGAAAACCTCAGGAACGCAACGGACTACATCTTTGCTGCAGAAAGGGTTAAAATTTGCCGTAGCTACAACGAGATACCAGTGAAGGAGATCAAAGCGTTAATATCCTTGTCCATTATAAAAATTAAAATATTATACAATATATTGTACTACCGCAAGTATTATCGTAAGTTTCATTCCTTGATGTCATCAAGTAATGTCTCTACGCATCAGATTGGTTCTAAGACGATTTTTATCTACCCTCTCCCCTAGTAAAAATTCAATAACTTCCTTAAGCTTTAATTTTTCGGTAGCTCTTAAAAATATTTCTATAGACGACATTATCTGTTCCTTCACACCCCGCTAGGTCCAACCCAAGTATTCAGTATCTACGGCGCCCTTGATCGTCCGCTTCCGAAAGATCTTATTCAATTCGCCTCCGTTCACCGTAGATCTACACTTTACCGCGGAAGCCACCATCGACACTTCACAATATCTAGTACCAGCCACCAACATCATGACTTGTCGACCACCCAGCAGGGTTGCAGGACTGGAACCACGCTTGCTGGAAGCAATTTCGAGAGCTATTAGTTGACCACCTTTGAAATATATCCTACCCCATCAACTTCCGGGAAGTTGATGGCGTAGTCGATCTTCTCACCACCATAGTCCAAGGGGCTGCTCTGCATATAAACATCAACATCAGCCGCCCACCTTTCCCATCTCAAGTGATCGCTTTCTAGCATCAGTTTATCCGCACCAGAGACCCTCAAATCAAGATGCAGTAGAGCCGCCTCAACTCTATTGTTCACCTTTACGCTACTGCACCCCACGAGCACTTTTTCGTCGACAACTACAGCAAAGTTCATCGTGTTACCGTCGGCAACTTCAGCATTCGCCGACTCCAAATTATCCTCCCAGTTCAGGCCATCCCCAAGATTAACCTTTTCTCATTAAAGAACAAGTGTTAGCCGCAGAATGCTTCCAACACTCAACTGCACTAAACTAATCTAATGACAATTATAACACTCTTTAAAGCAAACCAGATAGCGAATTGTCAATACGCAAAAATGGTTGGATGTCCAATGCGTTCAACAAACCAGCTAACTTCTCCAGCGGAGGGGGTGGGTTCATATTAAACTGATTACATATAAATACAGGCGCCACCAATTTAATTAACGAACAACTTGCAAATTTAAATTGGAAAATTCTCCGGTATTATGAGTATCGTAACTTACAATGAAGATGAAATTTCAGAAGCTGTCTCTATCAAAGCAGTCACACTGATAAGCTATAACTTGTTAAAGTAAAAAAAGACATACGTGAGACACAATTAAGGTGAGATATATTATTTTTGCCTTTTAATACATACAGGTATCAAATTAAAACGAGGCAGTTTCTCCTACGGATATATGTATACAGGGTGTTTTATAACGTACGGAGGAAACTAAAAGGGTAGCTAGAAGGGACCAAACTAAAGTTATTTTCATAAACAACTTCTGACCAAAACCGAACACTGCAAAGATAGTTCCGAGGCAAATTTTTGACAAACAAATAATTTTAATTATTTCAAATTTGCATGTCGCCAGCTGGCTACATTTTAGTTATTGCACGTTTTGAGTCTTCAACGCAGCCGTTATCTCCACTATTCGAATCCTCAGTCGGAATTTGAGATAACGCGGGCCCCAAAACCGTATAAAAGCACGTGCTTCAAGTAGAATGAACAACTCTTCTAGTTCGGCTGCCTTAACTTTTCCTAAACCCGAACAACCTACCTGGGTTGTGCACAAGGCGCTGATTCCGGTGTCATGCACAATCACCCTTTTCCGAAACTCCAGCTGAGCTTGGCGCTAATCTGTGGCTAGCTCAACCCTAATTTAACTCTCGTAGATGCTTAGACGCTGCTTCCAGTAACGAGCATCTACCTACACTACGAATTTTGCGCTGATGACGAGTTCCAATCAGGTCCTTTCCAGGCAAGCATTCGTCTAGTACCTCGATTTGGACTTTAAGGCGGGCCCAGGTGACCTGTCCACCTTCACCGTAGATTTTCCCAGTTACTCGACTTGGTAAAGCAGGAAACCCGCCGGAGAAGCTTCAAATTTGGGGCGTCCAACACGACGTAAACTCTCCATGGCCCACGCATAGAGCTATCCGAGGTCTAATATATTTTTGTAACGCCTTAGCAGGACGTTACAACACAGCAAGTTAAAATTGAATGAATTAACGAGCATTCTTTACAAACTGAGGTAGTAATTTACGTTTTAAGTTCAAGCAGGAGATGATACTTTACAGTTGACTACGCAATGTTGGGTTAAAAAATTATAGAAAGTAAATAACGAAAATTACCGTTATTTAAATGTTCCTTTTAAATGTTTAAATATTAGTGTTCACTGATGTAGAACCGCTTACTATTTAATAATTACTAAAAAACAAGTAACAGTAGCAATTTGTTTGGGTGTTAATCCATTTAAACGTCAAAACTAAGATACATCACCAATTAAGTGTTTAATTCTACTTAAATGTCTAACTACAGTAACGAAGAATATGTAGATATGATTATTATATATGAAGCTGCTAAAGAAAACGCTGCACGTGCAAGACATATGCGGAAAAATTTCCAGATCGTGAAACGCCTTCCAAAAATACTTTTCTTCGAGTAGTCCAACGAGGAGAGAGACTTGAAATTTACAGCTTAAGACAAGTTATGGTGGCGGCAGACCAAATCAAGATGAGGTGAATGTGGAGGAAGAATTTCCCACCAAGTTGGAGTTTCTCCATTTTTTGTTTGGCGCACATTAGGCAGCAATGGTTTGTACCCTTATCATCTGCAAGGTGCAAAGACTGACTCCTGCGGATTATCTGCTGCGGCAGCGGTTTTGCGAATGGCTGCTAAATCGTACTAACAGGAAAGCAAAATTTCCAATACACGTGCTGGTGACGGATAAATGCTGTTTTACTAGGAATGGTGTTCTCAACTTCCACACTTCTCACATATGGGCTGATCAAAATCCGCACGCGATTCGCCAGAGTAGCTTTCGGCAGCGTTTTAGTTTGAATCTGTAGACTGGTATTTAAAACAACACCTCAATAGGACCGTAGGAATTACCAGCACGCCTTCATGGCCATTCTTATTTGCAGTTTTTACTAGAAGTTCTGCCAGAGCTCCTCGAAGATATTCCTTTGGATGTGCGCCGTACCACCTGGTTTATGCATGACGGCTGTCCTTCACATTTTAGTCATGCTGTACGAGATTACCGCGATATCATCTTTCCGCAAAGATGGATCGGTCGGGGTGGATTCATTTCGTGGCCCCTTCGCAGTCCAGATCTCAACCCAGTAAACTTTTTCTTATTGGGTTTTATGAAAGAATTGGTATATTTCACCGAAGTTGATACAATCGACGAATTGCGCCGTCGCAACAGTGCAGCCACGCCAACAATTTTCAAGAGTATCGGAAAACTGGATTCTTCGAACCCAAATGTGCATTGAAATGCAGGGTCAGCATTTCGAACACCTAATCTGAATGTTTTTGTTATTCTGAATTGTTTGTAGCTTATTTAATACATTTAATACTTAGTTTCAAATTTTTATTTCGCAAAAGCTACTCGTGTCGTCATATGTAATAGAATATGGCTGGTTGCGAGGGAGAGGTGTTTGTTGGTTCTCCCAGAAAAACATGTACAAGATGCTATAAAGTTGCTCAAAGTTTGAAATGTGTTGTATGTGCTTCGGTTTTTTATCCCAGCTATGCCAAATTAGTTAAAAGTGCAGTAATAGTAAACGACAAGGTATTACATTGCTGTTAAAACAACGAACACAGTGCGGATATTCCTGCTCTTGTAAGTACTTCATTAACACTTACTTGTGATCAGATTGAGATGAAATATCTGAAAGAATTGCTGCTGCAGTTATTTTAAGTCATCAAACAACTATTGACTAATTAAAAACTAAGTTTTAATGCTGAATAAATTTCTGGAATCCACAAGCAATGCATGTGTATCGAGTAATAGCGCTTCGCACAGCAAGGTCACTCAATCCTGTAAAACTCAAAAAGTGCAACTTTCACACAATCGTAATCAAGTAAAGCAGGGCAAAATCTCACAGGTTCTTCCTTCATCTAAAGATAAATTAAACACTATGTCATCTAAAGGTGTTTATAGAGTCCGTTGCTCTTGTAATGCTGTATACATTGGTGAAACAGGTCGTTCAGTGAAAACTCGCATCTCTGAGCACCAGCGCTGTCTCAAGTCAGGTCTGGTTTCATCATCGGCCATCGCCGAACACCAACGCGATACTGGTCATAAGATCCTTTTTTATGAAACTTCCATCATCTGCAAATCCCCATTCTTCTTTAGCAGAAAGATTCGCGAAGCCATTGAGATTTGCAAACACCCTAATAATCTCAATCGGGACGAAGGCTTTCCCTTTCCTTCTATGTGGAAAGTGCTAATTCCTAAGCCCCGCCCTCCGCCACTGAACCGCGACGGCATTTGCTGAATCGCGACGGCGCTTGCCTATAAATTCTCGCCTTTCTTCTTCCGATAGTCAGTCGAGTTTCGCCTCTGACGTGGTTCACACGTTGAGTTACCGTGCTCTTCTGTCCCTTACCTTGCAAAGAGTTTCGCCTCTGGCGTGGTTAACACGTTGAGTTACCGTGCTCTTTTGCTTTTTTCTTCCTGAAAGTGTGCGAAACGTTGAGTTCTTCAATCTCAATCATGACACGGTCCAATCCCGGAAGTCGTTTGTTACGTAATAACATACAATCAATGGCAGCGCTTCCCGTTCATCAAATCGCGGCCCCATTAAAAATGTATCTTCTGTCAGCTAACGCCCTCGATCCCGCTTCGATTTTTCAAGGAGCAGAAAAACGCCGCTAATTTCAAACCATTTTAATTAGCAACGACAAACACGCAGTAATTTACATCTGCCAAACACCCGCCTTGGACCACGCGCAGAATTTAGGAAATTGTAGGAAAACAGCTATAAAGTTTATGGAACTAGGCTAAGAGGAATTTTTGCAAACGGCAAGTAGAGGGCGAAACTCATAAAACGCCGAACATCTCAGCGAAAATCCTGTCGCCACAGCTGCAAGCTCGAGCGCGAAGAATATAGGCCACGACGACGCATCAGCCGGGCACCGAGAATAAACCCGAAAACAAATATATCGCGTCTTGAAACCTATGCGTATTTTGTATCCACGAAAAAATGAAAATTTAAGATATCGAATGCACACAAACCCGGGATTGAAACGAGTCTCCTCGCCAAACTCTCCGACAAAAACCAGCCGTCAGGGCACGCAAAAACGCTGAGCCGCGGAGATGAAATTCGCTTCAAACGGTAAACCGCCGGTTCGGGCCGGCCAGTAGCGGCCGCAATAAATTCGCCCGCATTCTTGCAAAGACCAAAACTAACTGGCGATTTTGCCTTTGCATATTAGAATAAGTGGAGAGGAGTGACGAACCACCCCACTAATAAAGTCAGAAGGGCTCCAAGGAGCGGCATCAATTCTACGAAGTATGTATTGCCAAATATATATATATATATACATTAGAATAAGTTTAATTATAGCAGAAGCAATTAACAAACCCCCTATGTATTGCGCATCAAAAGATGCGCAATTTAATAAGGAAGTGGATAAACCGTATTCCCCTGAATCTGGAGCGGTCACCAAACGCGGCATAAAAATCTTGGCCCTTATAACACCGGGCCCAGCGAAATTTCTATAACATATACGGGGAAAATTTCACCAAACTTAGGCAAATGGCATATCAAAATGCGAGTCTTTTTGCTCGCCAAAATAACCCTCTAATTAAAAGCGCGAAGCAGATAAAACCACAAATAAGAAAAAACAGAAGCAGCAACTAGAACCTCCCCCCCCCCACGGCGACCAATGGGATCACTGGAAACGATTTATATCTTCGGTCCATCTCCCACAGTAAAATACCGTGTGTTCCGCGCTGTCTGGCTCGTCGCAATACATACTGGTGTCTGTTGTTGCTCGACCTATCCCTTGTAAGTAATTTCCGAAGCAGCCGTGGCCCGACAAAACTTGGGTCATGTAATGTCCCACCTCTCCGTGTTCCCGTAGTAACCACGGTTCGATTATCGGGATCATTCGCTTTGTCCAGCGGCCTTTCTGTGATTCATCCCAGATCTTCTGCCAGTTGTTTGTCAGCCGTTGTGTAGCAGTTAGTTTATTTTCTCTATAGTGCATTTCCTTCCTCTCGGTGGCCAGGAGTTCTATTGGTAGAGTACCTGCTATAACCCGCACCGCGTCAGCCGAGATTGTTCTATAGGCGGAGGATATCCTTATTGACGCCTGTGTTTGGACTTCAATGCAATCTCCCATATTGGCACTGCGTATAATATTATTGAATTTGTCACCGAGCAGAATGTTAATCTCTTGCTAGCTTTAGGGCCGTCTATGTTTGGCATCATCCGTGCTAATGTTGAACCGTTTCCATCACTCTTCTGGCGGTGATCTCTATGTGAGTGGCGAAGGTCATTCTCTTATCCAGCCAGCCCCCAAATACTTTATGGCCGGTTTGGGTTTGATTTCGGCTCCCTGGACGTGGAATGTTATTCCCTCTACTTTTCGCCATCTTGGCAGGAGCACGGCCTCGGTCTTATGAGGTGCCAGCTTAAGCTTTTTACTCTCAAGCCATACACGAACGTTTTCTATGGTCGTATTCGCTTTGTAGATTAGCTCTGTTTCTTCCTTGTCCGTGACCACAATGGCCAGATCATCCGCATAGGCTATTGTCATAACCCCCTCCGGTAACACAAGCCTGAGTATGTCATCATAGAGGACATTCCACAAAATAGAGCCGATCACCGAGCCTTAAGGAACACCACTGTTAATATCTTTCTCCCTAGTCTCTTTCCTTGCCTTTATTATTATTTTTCTGTTGTCCAGATAGCTACTAATTATTTCAATTACATATCTTACTATTTCTTTTTTTTTTCTAGCCCTCTTAGTATGTATTTCCACGAGGCCGAGTTAAACGCATTCTTGATATCTAGGGTTATGACTGCGCAGATTGGTTTGACATTACCCGGGCGATGTGCTGCTTGCTGTGCAACTTCCATCACTTTTTGTAAAGCATGGATTGTTGAATGGCGTTCTATAAATCCATATTGATTTTCTGACAGTCCTCCACACTTATCGATCTCCTTCTTCAGCCTAATAGCTATCAATTGTTCCAGCAATTTTCCCATTGTGTGTAGCAAGCAGATTGGTCTATACGACGAAGCGTCTTCTACTGGTTTATTTCCTTTTCGTAGTAGGATCAGTTCGGCTTTACGCCATATTTTAGGGTATTTGCCAGACTGAAGAACTTCATTCATAACTCGAAGTACAAATTCCGTTTGCAGTTTTGCCATTGCTTTTGTAATTTCCGGGGAGATTCTGCCTAGGAGTTTTCCTACTATTCAATTTCTCGCTTGCGATTTGTAGTTCCTCTTTCGAGAAGAGATCGAAGTGTTCTGGTACTACCGTTTGCCTTTCGAGAACCCCCAAAAGCTGGCGTAATTGATTTAATATTAATATTCCCTTGGCTATCCATGCCTATTGATTTGCTTATCGCTGCTTTAATTGGTTGTGACTCCGTCCATTCCTTTTAGATGCAGTGTTACTTCCCTCTTCTTCATCATGTTTACCACTGCCCCGGTCTTGCTGATTATCTCTTCTCTAAGCACTTCCAGTTTTCCTGCATTTTTCTTGCTGTCGATCTCGATCATCAGATCACCATTTCTCGTCCTCTTGACGATCTTTACTTGGATTCCAAGTGCGTCCGCTTTGATTTCGGTCTTAACAGCACGGATAAGTTCCGCGGATGTTTTCCCTTCTGCCTTAACGCTGACAGACTCTGTATTTTCAACCTTTCTTGGTTTCTTGGCTTGGGCCGTTTTATTACTTTCTCTAAATTTCTCTACTAGTATTTGGGGTATTCCATATTGAACGGCTGTTCTTTTAGAATCTCCTCTCTTACTGAAGACCACTATTTCAATGTCTGTATCGTTGAAAACAAACTGCAGCATTTTTTCTACTTTTTCCCATATTTTGGTGAGTTGGTAAGGTTTTATGATTGCAATTTTGCTTCTCTTGCCTTTAATTGCTATTTCTCTCAGTTTCTCCAGACTAGAGAAAATACATGGTTGGATTTCGTTTTCCAGTTGTGTATCCGCCATTACCAAATAGTAGATGTAGTTTTGTTTGTGTCGTAGTACCCCTTGTCTGTTTGGTATGCTAGTTGAGTTCACTAAGTATGCAACGCCTCCTGCTCTAGGGTCTTGGTCAATAAGATCATCTATACCTTTGTACTTGTCCTTAAAGCGTTTCGATATACCTTTATCCAATTTTTGGTCTACCACCACGAAGTGTGCTAAATCGTGATTCACGTCGGGAGGCATAGGATCACCTTCTTGCCACCTTACCGTTTTGTAAACTTTACTGGGCCATTTTTCTACAGCTATGCTTTGAAAGTTGTCCTAATTTTGAGCTTTCGATATTTTGCTGTTGATTCGTTCTGCGATTTCATCTTCGTTCTCTTCTTTTCTGGTAACTGTTTGTGTGGTCATCTCTCTTCTCTCTGGCCCGTGTGTTTGCGTGTTCTTGTGTTCTTGCTTCCTAGTTGGTCTTTGGTCGACTCGTTTCGTATTTATCTCCCATTTTTTAGCTAAATAGTTGAGGTCATCTACTGCCCTTTTGATCTCGAGCTTTGTGTTTAAATTTGCTTGTACCAATGAAGCCAAAGCTCCTATCTTTGCCATGATCTTATTTGCAATATCTTGATGGTCTGTGCTTGATTTGAAGGATAGTTTTGTTTGAACACATCCTACCTTCTTACTCTTCTTTGTTCTCCGCATCGGCGAAGTGTTGAGTACCATCTCCTGTGATTCTCCGCCGTTATCTTTCTGAGTGCTTGCTAAACTTGCGCTGCTACTGCTCAGTGCATGTCTTTCAATTGCGTCTCCACTTAGAAAAGGATTACTAGCCATTTTCTCTTCTTTTCTAATTTCCGATGTTTTGATGTGATCTACCACCGAACAGTCCATCTCACTTGTCGCAAGGCTATTGGTTTTGACTGGGGACCTTCCTACTGATTCCTTTCTTTGGAAGGGGTTTGGGTCCGAGAGATCTATTGCCCGATATCATATATTTTCTCCAGTATCTGTTCGTAGTATCCCAGCCTGGTCTCCCACCGGGTGTACTATTATTTTTTCCTTGCGGTCACTGGCTGATGGTCGGGTGGAGCCCGCTTGCTCACTGTCATTGCCGAGCGGAACTGAGGAAACTCCGAACCTCTCTTCTGTAGACTTGAAAATATTATTATCCTTATTCATTGCTATGGTCATTCTTAGTCGATTAGAGATTCCCCTAGGAACGGCCTTAATATACTCCGCAGCGTGATCTGCGCCGATGTGGTCAGAGCAGTCTATTCTATCTCAAACGTTGGGATAGTTCTCTGCCCTGCAGCTAATTACTTGACGGGCGCTGCTTCACCTGCTAAGAGATGATGTTCTCGGAGTCATCCTCTCCGTGTTCAAACACCATAAATGGGCACCAGGAGCCTAGGGTGCTGAAGCTCCGTTATATATGTAGAAGGGTTATATGTGTATAGAAGAAGATATATGGTTAATAAAAATGAAAAAAGATCCCTAGCCCTCGAATGCTCTAATAGCATCGGGATCGGAAGAGAGCAAGAGTCGACCGAGGAATGCCATTAGAGAAGATAAAAAAGAAGGGGTCTCTCGCAGAACAAGTTGAAGAAATAGAATAGACCCAGCTAGGGTACCTCGGGATTGCTGGTTCCCGTACTCACAAGACGTGAAAACCTGAGGAAGCAAAACAGGAACTTAGAAAATACCGAGTCGAACCTACCTTGTTCGTTCTCCAGTCTCTGGCATGCACCCCATTGTGCAAAACTTAGACTTAGAAAAGCCGCAGAAGCCGCTCTACTAAAAGAAGAGTCTACTGCAAGCCACCAAAGCAAGTCGAACTTACCTTGTTCGCTCTCCCGTCCTCTCACACGCACCCCATTGTGCGATACAGAGACTTCCAGCCGACGCCGAAGCCACAAAAATGGAATCAGCACAAGGAAGCCGCCACATCCCAAATCACGGAGGAATGGAAGCCCCAAGATCCGAGCTCACCGAGGAACGCAGCTCGAACCCCCCTGCGTTCGGCTCTGCCCCGGCCATCACCTACAACTCGCGCCCTGCAGAGCGACCTAGCTACATCACCGAGGGTAAGGAGCATGGACAGCCGCCGCCAGCCGCCCCCAAGCTCGAGGCCCGCTTCAGCTGCTTGCATCCGGAGTGTGTCGCCATCAGAAATACCCGGCCCAGCTCAAGACGCCCCAAGCTTCCGCCCGAATCCGCTGCATGCCGTCGAAGTGTGTCGTCGCCCGTGGTTTTCTCTGCACGATCAGAGGGGGTCGCTGCCAGCTGCCATTCGTGTCCATCCATGTCTATCACCAGGTCCACCAAGGAACCCAGAAAACACACGCCACGAGGAGGACTTTGCCGGAGCTCGCGTTCCAAGGGATCGACGCCCTGGCTCAGCACTACTTCACCGAGACTCCACCTGGCCGCGGTACTGATGCCCCAAGACTCCGCCCGCATCCCCTGTATGCCCCCGAGGTGTGTCATGCCCCCAGGTCATCCAGCACGTAAAGACAGCCTTCGCCTCCAAAGGGCTTCGCTAGGACGCGAGCCTCAGGTTCAAGAAGTCCTGGCCGACGTTCCCTGCAACCAAATAGACCTCCACCATCAAAAGGCCCAGCTTGCCGCCGGCCACGCCTTGACACCGGCCCAGCGTCTCGACCCTCAAGATGCCGCCCTCAAGCAGCGCGCCGAACGGAGCCACGCCATCTTTTTTTCTTATTTTCTTGTATAGATGTAAACCTGTAATTAGTTAATTTAGTTTTTGTTGAATAAACACATGTATAAACCACCAATCGTTGTCTTTCCACCGGAGCTCCAATTGTCGTGGACACTCTTTACCGCTGGGCTAAAAAGGCAAATGGTCCTAAAAAACGCCATTCTTAACCGCGGCCACGCTTTACGCAAGTGAGACCGTCGCAGCATCTTGTTACAATATTACTCGCTATAGGTGATTACCCTGTGGAGGAATTCCTTAGTGATAAATACATAACACGGTCAGTTTAGTAAACTGTCTATGTTATGCCAGTCTGCCTTATTTTCGTTATTTAAAAAGGTATCTTATTTTTACTGTGTTTTCTGTATAATTTATAATTCAACTACATTAACAGTAAATTATCAGTTTTTGTAAGAAGTATGTTTCTAAGGAAACTATAACGCAATGATATTTTTTTTAATTTTTCCTCATTAACATCAGCGGTATTCAATAAGTGGGCATTAATTTGAAAGAACTTTAAACTGCTGTTAATTTTATGTTATTTGGTTTTGGTCAGAAGTTTACTAAAAAAATAACTTTACTTTGCTCTCCTCTAGCTACCCTTTCAGTCTCTCCAGTACGTTATGAAACACCATGTATATGGAATCCTAAATTTATGACATTTTAAAGTAAATATTTTGGAAGCAATTCCAATAGAGAATCTATGACCTGATCATGCTGCGCGCTCGCAGTAAAATGACAATTAAAGACACATATTTAACACACACACAACTATTCAAAATTTAAAATACGTGGAAAATATGTTTCAATACGTCCTACATGAAGCAGATGATTTCAACATAGTAAAAATTTTAATAAAGTGATTTTTTACATCACATTAATACCTTTTAGTTGTGGCAAAATATTTATGTAACATATAAGTGTCAGCTTATGTGTCGCTTACAATGTTGATCAAAGCAACTGATGTGGCTTTAATCTTTCACAGGTTCTGTAACGGACGACGCTGACGCATGCAACACTCAAATCCAAGACGATCAATAAAAATAGAAAAGAACAGTGAAGACCAGAAAATAAAAGAGCCCTGCAGCGATATTACATACTGGTGTGCAAACTCCGAATGCTTTTATAACCCTTACTTCTGACTATTATCGGCTCAACGTATTTTCTTCTCAGTTCCAAGCAAACAGAAGGTAAAGACTCTATTTTAGCTGTAACAACGTCTTTCTGTTATAGTCTTCGAAGAAGTTAAATTATCGACACCCACCTATTAAAAACGCTTAGAAGCAAATTGTAACTAATGATTTCGTAGTTCAACTCGCTCGTCAATATTTCCTATTAACTCCACTCAAAATTTGACCTTCCCACACTCAATGTACATCTGACGAATGGGGAAAAGTAAAGGAGATATTTACGCCCACTAAAATTCTAGGTCCCCACACACAGTGGAGAGACGAGCAATTATCAGGATTACTTTTTTTGAAGCCCCCAACAAAGAGTAATCTGTCGAGTTTTACTACTATAATGAGACTTCCTTAGCGGAACATGGTTGTGTCGACACGACTGCACCCGATTTCACTGCTGCCTCCGTTTAGGCTACTTTCCTTTTTGAAAAAACAGCCAACCCAGTAATGCTTAAGTCCCACGCGAACCCCAACCTCTCTTCGTATTATTGTCTCATGGCCCAAATCCTTCGAGAAAGGCTTCGCTTCCAAGCTTCAACCTTTCCTAGAAGTCCACAACGTTATCCCCGACTTTTAGTAGGGTTTCCGCCTCCAAGTAAGCACCACCAACTTTTCATACCAGCACCAGGTCACATTCTGTGGTTCCATCTCAAAACCGTTCTTCTCAACGGCTCAACTCACTCTGTCCTCTGCTCTTCATTATCTTCTGTGCCGACATTTCCTTCACACTCAATCCAAGGGTCCAGCTTTTTCAATACGCAGATGATACTACCATTTGTGTCAAAGCGCATGTTGGATCCCAACAACGTCGCTTTAGTACTCTGAAACTGTACAATAAAGCTCTTCAATTTCGTCGTCTATCTGGAAGTCATTTCATACATCCTAAACTAAATTATTTAACTCTAAACATCTCGATTTTAAGCATAGGAGTCCCATTGTTTCCGTGCTCCATGGCAGTTTTGAAGGTTGCCATCCCCGCATCCTGATGCGGAAGACCTTTATTCTTTCTATTATCGACTACCGTTTCACATGTTTCAACCCTCTGCCCCGGTTCATCGTCAAGAAGATGCTGCGCTTGAATTAGTTCCATACCTCCGTCGAGGTTTGTGACCTAGCCGCTATCCCCCATAGCCAGCAGACGCTTCGATCTCCGAGACCGATTCGTACAACGAGCGATCTAATAGGACCAACAACATATCGCCGCCACCCTCAGGCTTAGGAACCCGAAGACGAAGAAGTTGTTTCCTCAGCCATCCTCCTTGACGATGCGCAGGACCTTCCCAAGGAGTTCAGGACAACCTCGGTGACGTCCCCATCAACTTTTGGTGATTAACGAAAACCAGCGAACTTGCAACCACCTCCATTTTCTTAAGGTGGAACTTCCCTCATAGACCAGGGATAGTTTGACCCGTATCTCATAACAATTGTACAACACGTAATGTACTCGGATCTAAAACAACACTTTTACTAAGTCTTTGTTGCACTCACTCTGTTCGGCAGTTCTAGATTCGTAGAAATCCAGCGGGTCACTATAATTATATTAGCTAAATTTCTAATGCCGTATCGTTTACTTGAGTTGGTCCACTGCAATAACCCCTTGCCGGCCAACTACGACAGATATATATATATATATATATATATATAGCAAGTGTTTACTATCTCCGGCCAATTCGATATTTATAGCCATAAGCACCGCCTAGAATTATTTCTTTCGACTGGAGGAGTTTATAATTCTAGGTTCATAATTGTAATACAGTAGATAAATGCAAATGAAGAACTACAAATGACTGTGTACAAATACAACAACATCGACAACGGTACAAAATTTCAGAACGCGTTCCTTAGGTAAATTCACGTCGAAAATGTTTTTTATGAACATGGTCCGCAAAGACGGAGATATGACATTTTTTAAATTTTGCTTTGCCGCAGTATGCAGAAATGTGGTTGAATATTTAAATACCACGTTTCCTGGACGTTGGATCGGACGGGGTGGCCCAGTTTTTTGCCATCCCGCTCACACGATTTAAATCCCCTAGATTACTACTTGTGGGGACACATAAAGACTTTGGTGTATGTGGAGAAATCACGTACTAGGGATGAACTGCTTCATAAAATTGGTGAAGTTGCTGCTGACATTAGAAACACCCGCCGTGTTATCCGGAAAGCCGTCAATCACATTTATAAACGGGAGAGGCTATGCTTGCGGTGTAAAGGTGGTCATTTTGGACAATTATTGTAATAATTTTTTTTTTGTTAATAAAAGAGATTTTCGTCTAGTACCTACTACTAAAATTTTAAAAATGTTATATCTCGATAAGGAAGCATTTGCGGACCATTTTCATATACATATTTTCGACTCGAAGTTACCTGAGAAACACGTCCTGAAATTTTGTACCTTACCTCGCGGGACACCCTGTTATATCTTCAGCCTTTCTTGCTATTCAATTTTCAAAAATTCTAGCTTTGCATTGGCAAAGATCTTCCGTTGCAATTTTTTTTAATGTCCTACATCTACTACTTCTATTTCTACATACTCCCCAATGTGTATTTATTTTCCTGTATCAACATTCTCCTTCACTCTAGCAATTGTTTGGGCGTGAAGAAGATTTTTTTTATTTTCTCGTTTTACGATTAATGCTCGCTTGTTTTGTGACTGTTGTTATTCCTTTACTTATGTTACTAATACTTTGATCTTCTTCATACTCTGCAAATTTTGTTGTAGTTTTTCTAAATAGTTGTTTGCATTTTCTTGTAACTAATTGCCACTTTTTTCTTTTTTTAATTTTTTTTTAATTTTTTTGTTTATGAATATTCTGCTTCGTACCCTTCTATTATTGCTACTCGTAGTAAATTGGTTTAACACGTGAACAGCTTGTAGATATTATGTTTTTACGATTTGAAAGAATGTATCGATTGTCTACATTCATTTTCTTCTTTTTAAAGTAGTGTGCATATTGCACAACTTTTTTATTTTGGAGAAAATTTTCACCTACGCTTCAATTTTCTTCGTTATTTTATGAGTAAAATGCTCTTAAAAGTACAGAAAAACTATTTATCGAATTCTGGAACTAAACTATGTCTTTCGATGTAAACAACTAGAATACTAGATAAGTAATAAATAAGATTTTAATTGAGAAAACTAATTATTAATTTTTCTTACAGCAAGTAACAAGTTGCAAGTTGCAATATTTAAGCGCTAAATTATGAAAACAGAAAAGTCACTGCGGCGACTATTGGAAATACACAAAGCCAAAGCCAACAAACAATATATACTTTCAATATATATGTACATATATTAGCGAAAATGATTAATAAAAGCGTCAATTAAAACACTGTATCGCACCAGCTCTATTAACTAAACGAATTACAATGCATTTTAATAACGTAAAGATCTGCGCTGGCACCTTCGGGCCAGCCCAGGAGACGATGAATGTCCACACGCCGCTACTGAAATTGTATACAATACTCTTTCCATATTTTGGACAACACGTCTCGCTGATCGTTTTGTGACGTGATTAATAGGGCGGGTGACCCAAGGGTCAAGAAATCAACACCACTGAAGGGCTGAGAATTCATCGAAGGCTAGAATTCGTCTGGACGCTAACACGGCCATCCTGAAGTGTTTGCCGCTCTCGAAAAACAGATCTGCCAAACAAATAACATAGTACGGCTTAGCTTCGCCATACACACACGTTAGTAACTCATGTCGGGTACTTAGGAGCTTAGTAGATACCAAAGCGGTACGGCCTCAGGAAGTGACGTCATTTTGGCGGGAAATTCAAATTCGCGCGCAGGTCGTCTGCGCATCGCGCAGCGCAGGTGTCTGCGCAGGTTTCTGCGCAGGTCTGCGCGCGCAGGTGGGGGAAGGGGGGCGCCTGCGCAGACATCGAGGGCGGGAGCCGGGGTGCGGGTGCAGGGGCGGGGGCCGGGCTGGAAGCGGGGCGGGGGCCGGGGGCGAGGGCCGGTCGGGCGGGGGTCGAGAGCTGTTTTCAACCATTTCGAATATATTATTATTACAGAAATGAGCACGAAGCGATACGATAGCTGATAGAAACCGCAAGAGCTGAATAAGCCTGCTGCTGCTGCAAACCGCAAGAGCTGATAAGGACTTAGCGAGCGTAACCACAGATAAGCTGCAAGCAGTACAGGATGTGACATATATCGCCTTAATTCGACAGTAGACTACAAGTCACATACGTCCTCGCATACAATTTTATCGGTTGGAAACATAACGGAAACTCAACCGAGCATCTTAGCTAAGATACGCAAAGGACCTACGCTTACACTAGATAGTACCTACATTACCGAGCTATCCTGCATAAGAACTATCTGAACCTAAAGCCGAAACCATAATCGACTAATTA
>OW679202.1:19055424-19171047 GCA_940337035.1 Agriotes lineatus
GAACTTAACAATGTGTAAGTATCGATATAGTTTTGAGGTGTTGTTGAAGGCCAGGGACCGGAACATGGACCGCTTATCCAACCAACGGCTTCACCATTTTGAGCTTTTCTGATATTTTCCTCAAGCCATTTAAAAATATCTGTGTGGTGGCGAACAACGCTAGGCTGAAATATATAAGTTATATGGTTAGTATTTAAATATTCGAACACGTCTTCTATAAACTTGCTGTGAGCATAATAAGCAGCCTCAAAAACTGCATCATAAAGAAAATATGGATATTGCTGTTGCTCGTCAGTTGCAAATTCTATTCGAGAGTCAGATGATATTGTTTCAATAAGAAAATGCTGCTCGTAGGAAGTAATGCTCTGTAGCGATAATTTTGAAAGGACTAAATTAAGATCTGTTTCAGTATTAATTTTCAACTCTCCTCTTCTTACTTCGTTAATAATTTCCCTAATAACATTAAAGGCAGCTAACATAGTTTTTAAAATTTCATTTACGATAGCGGTTTCAACACTTTTAAAGTGCGTAGCCCAAATAAGAGTTTTTCTAGGTACAGCAATACCAATTTTGTGTAATATAAACTTCAAAGTTTGCAAGTCGTTACGCCCTATAGCATTACTTAAATGGAAATTATAGATTTCTTTATTTTTAACATACAGATCTTTGTTCAACCACAGTATATTTGAATTTGACGGCAACATTTTGCAGACTGAGATATCTTATACCTTTATCTTTGTCTTTATAGCACATGATCCTCTCTCCAACTGCGAGAAATGACGTCATCGCTCGAAGCGTGAGAAAGAGAGCTGGTGTTTATAATGTGCTTGGTGGGCAGTAGCCCCACGGCAAAGTGTCAGTATACATACAGTTTACTATTCTTTTGTCATCATGTGGGTCTAAAGCCTTTTTTCTTTGTTTTAAAGAAAATACGTTGTGAGTTTTTGATCTAATTGTTCTCTGATCGCAAAATACTGTTTTGTTATTAAACAGGCAGTCTTTGTAATCGTCAAATGTAATTCTATTCAAAGCAGCTCTGGTAATACCTTTAGCTTTCTTTGAAATTTTAAGTTCCTCATTCTCAGCATCCTCTAATGTTTTGAAAGCATACAATTTTGCACGTAGACCAACAAATTCGGTAATTATTTTACCACTCATTTCGTCCTTCATTAGACCTATTACTTTTTTATTAACGTGTGGAAGCTTATATGGATTGTTCGGGGGATAATCGCTTGTATCAAACTTGTGAATATCTTCTCGTATAAAATCGTATATATTTGAAAGGGTAAAGTGATATATGAGACTAGCAGTGTCTGTGTACAGCACTTTTGCTTGATTACCCATCTTCTGTTTAATATATTTCTAATCAAAATCGTAAATTAAAATTTTTGAAATACCTAGGATTGA
This sequence comes from Agriotes lineatus, assembly GCA_940337035.1. Classification (NCBI taxonomy): domain Eukaryota; kingdom Metazoa; phylum Arthropoda; class Insecta; order Coleoptera; family Elateridae; genus Agriotes; species Agriotes lineatus. The sequence continues at coordinate 19,056,832 of OW679202.1, forward strand.
AAATCCAACGTATATTGGCTTATTAAAAACTATTTCCAACTGATTTAATTCTATAAGTACCAAGTCTTTATCTAAAATAGTACAGCTGTAAAAATTTGGTTTTGATTTCTATGCACTGGCTCCGTACCTACCCTTCTATTTAGAAATTAATTTTATTGTTTTGTATTTTCTAACATGTTTCATAGTTTTTCCAAATACAGCTTTATTCACAAGTCTATAAAAATCTTTTTCAAAATTATTTTTGGCAGCTTGCCTTAATTTTGTATTTAAATCTATGTACGGTTTAAGCCAAGCTGATTGCTTAAATTTTAATATTCTATAGATTTTTACAATTTTCAACCCTAAACTTACAGCTTGCTGCAGATTGCGGTAATGTATTACGTAGTTTTGTTTTTTAATGTGGTTGTCAATTTTGATTGTTTGGATGTTGGTGGTGTATAATGGTCAGGACATGAAGGCAAATCTTTGTGAAGTTCAAATAAATGTTGAGGATATTCTAAATCGACTTCATAAATAAAGTGTTTTTCAATAAGAGCGATCGATCTTTAAATTAAAATAAAACAAGTTGTGTAGGTGATAACGTGAAAAACTTTTTTTATTACGAAAGTACATTTAATACCATTATGTATGCAAGATCATATCGGCCAAATGGCCTCCGCCACTTCTTTGTGTGGCGCGCATTCTGGAGCTCCACTGGGAGATGACGCGCTCACATACTTCGGGTTCAATATCCCTAATAACCCGAGTGATATTTTCTTTTAGGGTTTGGACTGTTCTGGGTTGGTTGGCATAGACTTGGGATTTCAAATATCTCCATAAAAAGTAATCCAAGGGGGTAAGATCACATGACCTTGGTGGCCAGTTCACATCACCGCCTCGCGAAATAAGAAAACCATCGAACTTTTCACGCAATAAATTTATTGTGTTTCTTGCTGTGTGGCATGTCTTGTTGAAACCACTTGTTCTCTAGATCCATAGCATCTAATCTAGGCCAAAAAAAATTGGTAACCATCTCCCTATATCTCTCACCGTTAACAGTAACTGCAGCTCCTTCTTCATTTTCGAAAAAATAAGGGCGGATGACGCCGCCAGACCAAAATGCACACCAAGCAGTCACTCTTTCGGGGTGCATTGGACGCTCGTGTATCTCCCTTGGACTATGATTTCCCCAAATTCGGCAATTATGCTTGTTGACCTAGCCATTCAAGCAAAAATGCGCCTCATCGCTAAAAATAATGTTTCGTTCAAAAGCAGGATCTTGTTCTAATTGTTCCAGACCCGAATTGGCGAATGTACGGCGTTGCCTATGATCGTTGGGCTTCAGTTCTTGAGTTAACTGAAGTTTGTAGGGATGAAGCTTTAAGTTTCGACGCAAAATACGCCACGTTGAAGTTGAAGAGAGTCCAAGTTCTTGAGCACGACGATTAATTGATTGTTTTGGATTTTCTTGAACACTGGCTCCCACAGCAGCAATATTTCCTACTGATCTAGCATTTCGTTCACTCAAAGGTGTTATTCGATCAGTAATGGAGCCGATCGTTTCAAATTTTGAAACTAAGCGTCGAATTGTGCATTCTGTAGAATGATTATTCCGACCATAAATTGCTCTTAACGAACGAAAAGTTGCACGAACGGAACAATTATTTTGATGATAAAATTTTATAATTTGCAATCGTGTTGTTCAAGTGTGTATCTTTCCATAGTTAAATGGTGACACTTGGTTTCTTTAGTCGTAAAATTTGACAACAAACTGTCGCTTGTCAAACATTGATACTATCAACTGTTAAAGTTCGATCGTTGCTATTGAAAAACCTTTTATAACCTGTTTCAGAATTTTGCGGAGTATTTAAATGATCAATATTTAAAATATCTAAGTCATTTACCCATTCAAACCCTCCATACAGTAGATATTCAGACATCCCTTCTCCGTACATGTACATGTATTCAAGATCGGCTTCTACAAATTTTTCACCCATATATCGATTATTAGCTTTAGCGTATCGATTTGAATACTGTTCTAATCCTCCTCTAATAATTCTCTCTATGAGCAACAGTTGTTCTACATCTGTCAGCAGCTCAAGTTTAACTTTAGTAGTTTTTAACATTGCTTGAAATGCCAATCCTGGTGCCGTGTAAAAATGTAGAGCATCCAATCCATATATTTTCATACAATTTTCTCTAAAATTTTCAAACACATTAGCTAAGAGTAGAACATCAACAGTAAGATACATATCAGCATACTGGCCTAGAGTTTGCATATTAAATGTGTTCCAAACACGCAGTGCATGTTCATAATTTTCATCTGAAATAGCTGTTCCATGCAGCTGACTAAAAAATTGCGTTTTGCCAGGAAGTTTCTTATCAATTCAACTTTTCAAAATTGTCTAGGTAGTCGTATGGAAAGATACCCTTACGTAGTAATAAGTCAAATTCTTCTTCGCTCTTGCAAAATTTGCGTGTAATAGTTTTTAAATTGTTCGGTAAATTTAATGACAATTGTTCTTAACTGCTAGCCATAAATCGAAACGATCTAAAAATCTAAAAATCTAAAATCAATATTTGTACCATCCACATGCTATGTAAATGATATAAATTTTTCCTTATTCATTGGCAACAATTTAATATCTCCCATAATCAGTTTTGCCAATGGTTTTATAATAACATGTGCATCATAACCGCTGAGATTATGAAAGAGAATGGGAATATAACGTGCATCTTTATAGTTAAGATTACAGTGTTGATGAGCACTACCTCTATACTCACCTGTCTGATGATTGTGATCACGTACACGCACGTCTTTATCAGTGAAAGGTTGTTTACAAATGTAACAGCATACCGATTTTTGAAACGATTCGTTTTCCTGCTGGCTAATATTTATAGGCTGTATATTTAGTAATATATTATTTACTTGATACGCTATAGATTGTAATTCTTTTACAAACTATTCCATACGGTCGGCACCCCGATATATATTAAATCGAAATAAACTATAATCATATGAACATTTTAAATAATATGCAATACTAAATGGAACATGTTTTTGATAAATCCCCGCATTTTCAGAAACAACATTCTGTTCTTTCTCTAAAACACACTCCACGTCTGCGTCGATTGGAAATGGTACTTTTGCCTGATATTTATAGTCTTTAAATTCTATTGTTGTAACTTCTTCAGGCATTCTAATTTTAGTTTCATTTACACTATTACAATTTTTAATCTGTCTTAAATGTGATCTTTTAGTTACAAAATGATTTAAACAAGTATCACATACTAAAGTTTGAGTGTGTTTCTTATGCATTTGAGTTGTAACCAATCTAGATAAATTTTTTATCCAGCAGAAATCCAACTGCCCCTCATCGTTGAATATCAATAATAAATGTATAGCATCTTTATCAATTTGAGTATTTTTACTAAGATATATGGGCAGTACTGCGTATTTACCAAATTTGTTTTTTCTTTCTTGAGTATATACATTTATACGTAAATCATTCATAGTTTCAAGTTTTGATATATCTTTTAATTTCATTGGAAATTCTAGTCCCGAGTTATTTAAAACTTCATTGAAATGTGGATATAAAGATATTCTATCAGAATGCGTATTTGCAGGATATAATGCTGACACTACCGACCACAAAAAACTATATTCATCATCATTTTTTACATTAACTACAGCCTTTTTATTTTTAATATCTTGAGGTAACTCGACATATCTACCTACTGTTAATGGCGTGTAATGATTTAAATTTACTTTTAAATGTAATATCTCAAGCAAACTCCAACCTGAATCACGTTCTTGAAAATCTTCTAATTTGGGCAACAGCTTATTCTTCACATTAGTCTCATACCACTGTTTTAAATTAGTACCAGAATCATTTTTTTTCATTTTTAGTAGCAAACGTTTTTAAAACTATCTCTCCACTACTAGGTTTTATAAAATATGCACTAAATATTACATTAGCTTTAAGCATTAAGTTATCTTTTATAATTTGTTTTACTTTTATTGAGAAACTTCTGTATGCTTTTGCAAGAAATTTTTGAAGTTCCTTGTAGCCTAAATTTACAATCATCCCTGTTCTTATTATATTATTGAAACACAATTCTACATCTTCCCATACTAGCTTGTTCTTCTGCTGCTGCTGACCACTTCCTACACCCGCCCCCTTCTGTGCTAATTTTGCTTTTAAATTTTTTAATAATTGCCGTTGCCCCTTTAATAAACTTAAATTTGCCTCTAGCCTGAATGGATTTTCATTTTTAAAACTATGCTTATGGATAAATCGACTAAAAATTAAAATGGTTTTATTTACATGTTTAATCCATTTGTCCGCCTCATCACTATATTTTACAATCCCTATCGCGTCTTTGATTGTTTTTATTGAATTCGAACTTAATTCGGTAACGCTATTTATTGCAGACATGTTCGCGTGCGTGCAGTTATAATACTAACTCTTGCAGACAGCCGAGCCGGTCTATTTATTCATCGTCGCAGCTGATAATGGAGGCCATTAACTGCGTCAACAAAAATTTCCAAACAAAGGCTCCATTCAATTTAGCGGTTGTGCAGATTTCTCTTAAACAATGGGTTTCATTGTTTAATTTTTACCAGTCTTTCACATTTCTCAAACATGTCTGGACAAGTCTGAAGCTCCAGACAATAACATCCGGTTTATCTGATAATGGAGGTCAGCAAAAATTCCTCCAGACAACAAAGACTTTATTGTCTAATTAGTTTTTGCAATCGTGCAGATTTCTCAAACAATGGACGTCATTGTTCAATTGGTAGACAATAACAACCTGCAAAACTCCCACATCTGCAAGTCTCAACAAGTTTGAATTCTCAGACGATGTCGTTGATGAAATTTTAAACAACCCTGACAAACTTTCAGATAACAACAGACAACACACTTCAGTTTCAAACCCTGTTTTCACTATACCAATTTCTGATAAAGCAATAAACCTTTTTAATAACAGAATAATTTTAAAATTAGGAGACGAATAGGAAGTAAATTGTAAAAACCTTTTAATAAGCACACTTATGAAGTAACCATACGGAGATGAAATGAATTAGAAGATTTAACACATTTTTTAGAATAAACTATAAATTCCACAACTCCTTAGAGAGTCTACTTTATAGATAAAGAAATAGAAACAAAATTTTGAAAAATCTGTCAACACCTATTTGATAATAATGTCAAAATTATTGAAAGTAATATTTTCGCTAAACACCTTGAAAATTCAGAAGACCAACATTATGCAATTAAAGAATATGAAAAAACCACAACCTATAGTAACCTTAAATTAAAATATTATTGGCCAGATATGAAAATTAAAATAAGTGTAATAATTAACGCATGTGAAACTTTTTTCATTAATAAATACGAAAGAAACTTATACACACCCCAATTTTCAGGTCCACTGCTTGCAAGAAAACCTTTCTATGTTATCCACATAGATGGGTTTAGCTTTGACAACAATAATTTTCTCACTATTATTGACTTAGTCTCGTCTTATACGCAAGCTTATTTTATTCAATGCGGAACCAATATAACGGTTTGAAATAAACTTCGCCATTACTTCTCTCATCACGGTTACCCGAAAAAATGGTATGTGAGGAAGGAAAATAATTAAAAAACAACGTATTCCAGGCATATTGTTATTTATTCAAAATTGACCTTCACTTTACAATAAATTATAATCCCAATTCATATTCTCCAATAGAAAGAGTCCATTCCACTTTATTATAAAAATTACGAGTCGCGAAATTATATATTAAAAACGAGACCGCTAAAGATATGATGATATAACAGTCTTTAATTATAATCAGTCAATATACTCTAGTACCGGATACACCCCTTTTGCACTTCTATATGAACCACTCGAAAGCTTAAATGCTCATGAAATAGCCTTAGACAAAATTCTATCTTATAATCAAAAACGGAAAGATGAAATTTTACCTTTTTATGAACATCTTTACCAGAACAAAAGTACTAAAAATTAAATCAAACTAAAGAACAATTTGAATTTAATGAACCAGTAGCTTATTTCACTAGGCAAAGGATAAGAAAAACCGATCTTACCTACAATAAAGTAATTATAACATCTATAGATCAAAACAAAAGTACAGACATCCGTAAAAAGACTAAAATAGTAACTAATATAAACACCCGACAACAAAAACTATCAATGTTTTGTCTTTGAAGACTCTGTTTGTTAAGACAGAGCCCGGGCCTTCAAGTTCAAACTTAACCACGCAAAATTACGACCGTTTGCAATTTACATTTAAATATTTTTCTTATATTTACCGTGTTCTGTAGATTCTTTCGTAGATAAAATATTGTACGATACACATGCGTAAAGCATCTTTAGTCACTCGCGGGGCTTAATACGCTCGCTCACTCGGGTTTTAACTCTGCTCAACTCGTGACTATAAAGACTAGCTTTACGCACATGTATCGTAAAATACTATTAATCACTGCCGAATAAATTATTGTTGTTTTTGTAAATAAAAAAAACAGGAAATACCACAGTGTACTTTGGTAACTAACGATATCATTGTGTCAAACTGTCAAGCGTCAAGTTTTTTGGATATATTAAGTTCAAATTTTAATTAGGAAACACCTCAATAATTGTATGAGTTGGAAAAGGCTATTTTTGTATTACGTGCGCGAAATTAATGATTTTAGAACGTGAAAATGTTACTTCTTTTACGAGACGGTAGCCGGGTCTAAGAAATATTGAGGAATTTGTGAAAACACATTTATCTTTTTTTACCTCCTTAGGGCTAAATTTTTCAAAATTCACCCCGAACACATATTTGCGCCTTTTGGGGTTGATTAGGGAAAACTCCTGAAATAAGTTTCTAAGCATTTGTATTGAAAATCTTTGCAAGTAAACTCCGGGTGTAAAAGACATTAAGGAATTCGTAAAAATCCATTTTACCTCTTCCCTCTTAGGGGTTGAATTTCAAAAAATTCCTTCTTAGCACTACCTTCCGTAACAAATTGAACCTTCCACCCAAATTTATAAAGTTTCTAATGCATACAAAGTCCATAAACTGTATTCTAGGACATTTGATTACTTATGTTCACATTTTCCGCCACCAATCTGTATACAGATAACTAGCAATTTAACGAACGTGCCTTCTGCGAGAGAACATTAGACGCATTAAAATACAGACGGAAAATTCAATGGGTGGAAATTCAGAATACGTCATAGACATTACAAGACGTAGCAAATTCTTAACATTCCGATACCTACAATAGCTAATTATCGTTTTTTTTATTAAGCGGGTTCAAATTTATTTTCCTGAACAAACGCGGTCGCTGTCACAGACTGTACAGTTTGGAGAAATTTTGATGTTTTCATAGGGAATCTCAAAAAGTATACGAGATATGGAAAATGGACCCCCATCCCCGATATTTTTTCGAGAAAAACCTAATGGTGGAAACCAAAATGGGCTACCGTCTTTTGTTTTCGAGTTATAAACAAAAAAGGAATTTTTCGATTTTTCGTTTTGTGACCATATCCCGCTTATTTATAAAAATAGATAAAAGTAATTTGACGTTCTTCTGGTACTTTTTCGATACGAATGCAGTGGGTAGTCAGTTATTCAAAAAAAGTTCTGAAAGTTGAGTTATACCATAAAGTTGTATTTTTGTATATGGAACCCATAGTTGTATGTGGTATCGTGAGTAAGAGGATTTTTTTCCCATTCCAGTGATATGTATCATAATATACAGATTGGTGGAGGTAAATGTGAACATAAGTAATCAAATGTGCTAGAATACATTTTATGGATTTTGTATGCGTTAGCCATAAACAGACCAACATGCGATTAACATCTAGCATCCGCAGAATCAAAAGGTTTTGTTTTTAGAAATCACTGAATTCTAGGATACTAAATTTTAATTAATATGTCTACTTCTGTTTAACGCATACAAAGCCCATAAACTGTATTCTAGCTCAATGGACTGCCTATGTTCGTATTATCCACCACCAACCTGTATAATATAACATATACCGCCCCTCATAAATTTGTAACACATGGATTTTTTTATCATCCATTTATCAAAGTTTTATTCGTGATACGAGTTTCTACATCTCAAACTAAAAATGCACTTGCCAAAATGTAAATATATTCGTATACAGGGGAGATTAAAAAATATGAAAATGGTTCAAGAATAAAGTACCGTTATTTTTCATAGTAGACAAAAATTTTATTTGAAGAAGAATTAAAAGTAGGTGTCAAATATAAAGTCACAGTTACTTGCTTCGAAAACAATTTTTTCTGGTTTCTCCTATTTTTCTTCCACCCTGTGTATTACCATATGAAATACTTCAAAGTTAACTTATCAGCGGATCATTCTGCAATGGGTGTCTGTACTGAGTAGACGCGTTCTGGTTTGGTGCTGTGTTGCTGTGTTTATTGTGCACATTTAATTTGTTTAAAATTGCCAAATACCATCTACGATGCCTGAACAACCCAGGGTCACGCGTTCTGTTGCAGAGGAAGAGCAACTGGTGCAGAGAGTTGTGGAAAAAGTATTAAACTCGTCCACGTTTCTTGCTTCACTTGTAAACGCAATCAAGGATAATCTAAAGGCTTTGCTGAAAGAAGAAATGCAAGGATACACAACTAAGGTGAATCAAATGGAGCAGGAATTATTAAAATATAAAATGGAAGCTGCACTTTCCCGAGACGAATTGGAGCAGTACACTCGGCGTAATAGCCTTCGCATTTTTGGCGTCCCAGAAGCTAAGGGCGAAAATACAGATGAGGTCGTCAGCAAGCTGTGCAAAGATAAACTGGGGCTCGATGTATCTACTGAAATGATAGACTGTAGCCATCGCCTTCCTAGCAAAGAACCCGTTAACAGGCCAATAATCGTGAAGTTCTTAAGCAGAAATACTAAGAAGCTTATTTTTAATAAGAAAAAACTTCTTAAGGGCACCAAAATATTAATAAAAGAAGACTTAACTAAACGCAGAGCGCAAATCTTAAAAGAAGCATCCATTAAATTTGGAAGCAGAAATGTTTGGTCACTAGAGGGAAAAATATTTGTGAAGGTGGATAACAGGATAATGCGCATATCAAACCTTGAAGAACTGTCGCAATATAATTTAATCACTACAGCCAGCCAGCAACCTGGTCTTTAAGCATACGTTTGAGGAACGTGTGTATAAAAGAAATAGTCGTGCAGCACTTGTACCCAGATAGCATTACTTTTTAATTTTCTTATTGATACTCCTTCAACAGTCATAGTTATGTTTGATTATAACTAAACTTGGCTATCTATTAATGTAGTCTTGTTTATTTATACATAGCATTGTTACACTTAAAATAAATTTTAATTAATTTGGCTTTAATTAGCTTACATAAAACAAAATGTTTATGTTGATATTGTGATTTACGTTGCATTTATTTTCTGTTGATTTTAACTTAATTTTCAATTTTGATTGTTTTACGCTAAGGTTGATACTATAATTAACTTATAGCACTTATAATTTTTTGTTATTATGTACTATGTTATATAGGTATTCGATGTCATGAGTGTGGTAAGGGTGGCACATCTAAACATAAGATCTCTCATTCCAAAAATGCATAAACTGTCTGATTATCTCAGCTCTAACGAGATTGATGTATTTACTGTCAGTGAGACGTGGCTCACACCAGCGGTAAGTGATAATTGCATTTTTATCAAGGGATACAGTACATTACGTAAAGATCGTCTTTCGAGAGGAGGCGGTGTCTGCATATTTATTCGTAATACTTTTAACTATCAAATTATAAATAGTAATGAGAATATTGAACAACTTTGGATTAATATTAAACTACATTCAATTTCACTTGTTGTCGGTGTAGTTTATAAAGCGCCTGCTGTTGATTACAAGTTTTTTTCAAATGAATTAGAAGAATCTTTATCTTATTCTGCGTCTTCTGCTGATAACATCATCTGTTTAGGTGATATAAATATTGACATGTTAGATGTTGATCATAATGCAACTGTTTATTTTAATACGATGTGTGAAACACTAAATTTTAAACAAATCATTAATGAGCCAACAAGAGTAACGAGAAACACATCTACCCTATTAGATGTTATTGTGGTATCAGAACACACACATTTTAAGGATGCTGGTGTCAAAGGCATACAGTGGTCTGATCATGACCTCATTGCTTGTACCGTTGTCGCGGATCGACCCATAATTGAGCCTATTTATAAAACGTTTAGAGATTTTAATCATTTTAATTTTGATCTATTTTATAGTGACCTTTGTAAAACTCCCTTCCAGAATATTTGCAGTATTGATAATGTGGATGATAAAATTCAGTATTTTAATAAATGTATTATAGATCTATTTGATCTGCATGCCCCCTATCGAACCGTAAAAATCACTAAACGAAAATCTCCTTGGCTGACTGATAATATACGTTTAATGATGACTTTAAGAGATAAAGCTAAGCGACGTTATCGGAAAACTAAGCGTCCAACACATTGGGAATATTATAAAACATTGCGAAATCTTACAACTATTAGTATTAGAAACGAGAAAAAGGCTTATTTTAATTTCAATATAAAAAAATGTAGCTCTAAGCACATATGGAAAGAACTACGATTACTAACAATTGCACCAAATAAAAATAAATATTTGCCGAAAGCGTTAATGCAATCTGATGCTATTAACAACTTTTTTGTAAATAACATTCCCTCCACCGATGTGGATCAAAATCTATTACACTACTACACTAATAATATAGTTAGTGATACTATCGTGGAACATTCCTTTCTTGCCGTTGACGTAAACTGTGTTCAAAAAATGTTAAATCAAATTAAATCAAACGCAAGTGGTTCCGATAAAATTAGTATTTATATGCTCTCATTGTGCTGTCCATATATTTTGACTTACATCACGCACATTATCAATACTATCTTGTTAAATCATACCTTTCCTGATTGCTGGAAAAACGCACTGGTGATACCCATACCAAAAGTAGTAAATCCCAAAAGTTACAATGATTTACGCCCTATCAGTATTTTGCCTGCTTTCTCAAAGATAGCTGAAAAAATTATCAATTTTCAAATTAGGGAACATCTGGAGCGGTATAACATCATTACAGATATACAGTCTGGTTTTAGACAGAATTATAGTTGCGCTACTGCTTTGCTGAAAGTCACTGATGATATACTCGATGCCAATGATAAAGGTATGTTAAGTATCTTAATTCTATTAGACTTCAGCAAAGCATTTGATACTATTTCACATTCTCTTTTAGTAGCTATCCTTCATTTTATTGGTTTCAGTGAAAATTCAATTGCACTAATTAGTAGTTACTTGAATAATCGATCTCAAACTGTTGTTCTTCAAAATAGCTGCTCTCAGAGTATAAACATCAGTCGAGGAGTTCCTCAAGGCTCGATTCTGGGTCCATTGCTGTTTACTATTTATACAAGCAATCTTTATAAGTGTATCAAAAGCGCCAATCTACATATGTATGCTGATGACACCCAGCTTTATTACTCGTTCTTGCCGTCTACAAAACTTTTAGCTGTAGAGAGACTGCGCACAGACCTCCAGCAACTGGTGGACGCATCGGTTCGTCATTCACTAATAATTAATCCTTCTAAATCGGCCATTATATTATTTGGAAACAAAAATGAATGCAATCTTTTAAAAACGACACTTACTTTTTTTATTGATACCACACAAATTCCTATAGTTGACAGTGTAAAAAATTTAGGGCTGATTTTTGATAATACATTAAGATTTAAACAGCAAGTTACTAATAATGCTAAAAATGCTTACATCAGTCTTAAATTACTATACCCACACAGAGCTTATTTAAATAAAAAAACCAAAATAATGTTATGCGAAGCGCTTGTTTTATCTCAGTTTTCCTACTGTGACGTAGTCTACGGTCCTAACTTAGATGTTGATACTGCTCTGAAAATACAACGGGTACAAAATTCTTGTCTAAGATTTATTTTTGGCATTCGAAAGTATGACCATATTTCTCACACATTACGAGAATTACAATGGCTCAATATGGCTAACCGCAGAACCTTACACTATGCTTGTTTAATTAATAAAATTATTAACACTACTAAGCCTATGTATCTCTACAACAAAATTACTTTCAGAACTGATGTTCATCATTTAAATTTAAGAAACATTAACTTTATATTCACTCCACCATTACATAAAACAGCCATGTTTGAGAGATCCTTTAAATATATATCTTCAAAAATTTATAATTCCTTACCTAACTCGTTAAAGACTATGCCTTTTAATTCATTTAAGAAAAAAGTGTTTCATTTATTATATGTGCGTCAAAGTACTATTTCATAAATAGCTTAATGACTGTATGTGTCACTCTTGCTAGCTCTGAGCAGAATATTAGTTTAAGGTAGTTTTAGGCAAATTAGTATATTATATTTTAATACCTATTTTACGTCAAGGGTTAAGTGGCAGATCAGGGCACATTAACTATAATGTGCATCTGAACTTCCCCTTGTGGTTCACGTTTCAATTTAAATTTATCTTCTAACTCAATTTTCTCTTTATATATGTTGTATGAAACTGAATAAAGACATTTATTATTATTATTATTATTATACGATAAAAGTGTACTGTCAAACCTGAGTTTCCCCTCACTTAGCAACCAGGATATTACGTGATTCGAAATTAGTGCTAACAAATTTCATTTTTGTGTAAAATTTTAAATAATTTAATAAGAAACGGACGAAATCATAATTTAAAATCAATTATAATTTTTAATAGATATGTTATAACAAATACTTCCAATTAACACTTTTGTGTATTTTGAAAAATAAGGGTATTTATTTGTCAATCATTTTCATATTTCGAACCTCCCTCGTATATGAAGTAGGATATTTAAATTTTTGCAAATGCATTTTTAATTTGAGAAGCTGCAGAGGTTTTAATGGACAATAAAATGTTCTGATAAATGGATGTACGAAGGACAACATAATATTATAAGCAACAATCAAACATGATTAATTCTGTCAATCAAACGGTGGTATTGTAACAACGCAAAAACTTTGTTTAATCATTTATATTCTAAATGGCACAAGCCTTCAACTAAAAAACGACGAAATATTAAAAATTGTGAATTGTTACTATAAAGTAGTGAAAATTAATAAATCGATCCCATGCGACATATATCACTTAAATGGGAAAAAATCCTTCTTTTCATAATGCCACAGCTAACTATGTGTTCCATATAAAAAATACAACTTTATGTTATAATCCGAATTTAGAAACTCTTTTGAACAACACTGAATTATTATCAAAAATAAATAATATTAATACTACTTACGAGAACTTGAAAATTTTGCTACCTTACCCTAAAAGTTTAATTTATTATTATTCTTTTTAAATACACATTTTTCTTACTTTCTGTGGCTTCTGGGCGATATGACCAAAATCAAAGTTGGGCGTTGTGACCAAAATCAAACTTGAGCGTTGTGACCAAGTTGGGCGTTCTGATCAAAATCGAAATTGGGCGTTGTGGCCAAGTTGGGCTTTCTGACTGAAATCGAAATTGGGAGTTGTGACCAAGTTGGGCGTTGTGACCAAAATCGAAGTTGGACGTTATGACCAAAAATGTGGTTTCAGCGGCGTCGATAGATCTCTCCTATAACAGGCGTCGGTGGGCGTTGTGACCAAGTTGGGCGTTGTGACCAATATCGTTTTTGGGCGTTATGACCAAGTTGGGCGTTGTGACCAAAATTAAAATTGGGCGTTGTGACCAAGTTGGGCATTGTGACCAGAGTCGAAGTTGGGTGTTATGACCAAATTCTGAGTTGGGGTTTGCGACCAGTGGGCGTTGTGTCCAGGCCCCGATTATTTGAGATTCGTGGAATTGAAATTTACAAATGTTTGGTAATTTTAGGTCGACTTGCTTAGTCGAAGATTTTATAGTGAATAACAAACCGTGATTAATTAGAACAGAGCAATCAGGGGTTAGGTGTATTAGATTCGTTCCTATAATTCCTTTTCTGCTTGTTGCTTGCTTACATTGTACTTCCAAAATAGTTTTGACTGGCGAGCTGATTAGGCACGTCGCCGTATCTATTTGCAAAGTTTTACTTGAGGTCAAATCGAAAATATACGGTTGACAAATTTGGTTGTCATGAAAACATAGTAGTTGCGTTTCGCACAATTTAGAAATTGGGATGCTAAAGTGATTGCCGTGAGCACAAAGATATAATTTACGGAAGTTTGCTGACAATGATTTATTTCAATATGAATACTAAAATCTGTGTTATACAACAACATATTATAAGAGAGTATAATCATGCGAAATTTGTTGTCTTTGGTTTGAGCAGGAAAAGGAATTAGTTTTATTAATTGGTGTTCAGAAAAGGAATTTACTAATGGGATATCAAAACTGAATGTAAGTTTTATCTTTTTGATATATTTTTGTTGTTATAATGGAATAATGGAGAGCTAAATTGTGTCTTTTTGAAACTTGAGGCTGGTCTAGAGATCTAGTTATGTTATTTAGGGATTGTATGAGCTCAACATTGTCAATAAGGGAAATATGTAACTGTTGTTTTTGAGCGAAAGTTAAAGCGTTTTCTAATTCAATCTAAACGTTAATGAAGAAATGTAATTATTGGATAGATTGATTAATTATTGAATATGTAGATGTTTTGGCTGTTATTTGTTCAACTTTCACATTATTCAGCAAAATTGTATTTAGATTTTTATTTAGTAGTTTTTGGTTTTCAGAAGAGCTCGTACGGAAGATATAGTATAGTTTAAAATGTGTGCTTGTTCTATTAAAGCGTTTTTCTGATTTTCTGAATCCCGGGTTAATCTAGATAACGTGTCCTCATAATGTTGTCTGCCTTCTGCATTTAAAATGCCTTTGATACATTTTACTGCGATACGTAGTCCGTTCAGTAATCCTCGTTTTTGTCTAATTTGTGCTTCTGGAAATAACTGGATTAATAATTGGTCGGTCTTGTTTATGAACTCTTTAAAAATTAAGAACTGGTTGTTGCGATTACTCAGGATGTCTTTTAGTTTTACGAAATGTTTGTGACCTATAGGGCAATTTCGGTTTCCAAAAGAGCAATTGATTTTAAGAGATTGTCTCTAAGAATTTTATAATTATTTAGCATAGGTGTATAGTCAAGAATTTTAATCAAAGTCCATTCGGTTTCTAGTAATAATACTTTACCTTTCTGTAGGGGATACAGTCCGGGGTTGTCACTTAGTCTTTATTGTCACGCAGTTTTACACTCGTTCTATGTAAGGAAGAAGAGGATGGTAAAAATTGTTCTGGAAAAGGCATCAGGTCATTTGCATGTCTTTTAGGAATATTGTTTTAGATCGTTAGTATCGTGTTCGAAAATTTTGTCAACAGTATAGGGTCCTGTAAATTTGTTTCCTTTTTTGTTTCTGTTATTAATTTTTATTATAATAGTAAGAAAACTTTAGGCAGCTAATTTTCATTGACATTTATTTAAAGTGGTGAGGTAAAAATATATTTCGACATCTTATTGTCTTCTTCAGTTTACATAAAATGTCTTAATCTGTAAGTTAAAAATAAGCATTAATTACTATTATCACATATTTTTGTAGATAAGTGAACAATTTTGTTATCTCACATTATGCAAAAAAATTATATTATAAAGATATATTTCATAAAATCAATTGTTGTGTCCATAGTTCTTCAGAAGAATTCCTTGTTTTGGCTATTTCGATATAAAATTCTTAAATTTTTAATTTCTGTATTATTTTTCCGATTTAGTTTAGCATCACTTTTTGGTTATTAGTTGTTATTATTTATTATTGTTTAGATATAACTAAACTTACTTTGTTGTTATCAGGTTGACGTAGATGAGGTTGGTTGGTCTTTTCATTTCGGGTTTCTTTAGTAGTTATTGGTTTGTCCTGTTGAGCGTCATATAAGCGTATTAATTTTTCCTTGTGGTTAATTATGTAATTTTCTAATAAATATTTTTCGTAATCTAAATCAAAAGGATTTGGTCCGTCAATTATGTCTTCTAACATTTTATGAATTTGCCTTTTCACTTCTTGTCGGTGTTCGTGAGGGTAACGATATGTTTTCGTAGAAATTGATGTGCCGGTTTTCGCTCTAATGTGATGTTTAGAGTCATGGATGATAAAGGAATGTCGGGTGTTAAAAATATGTCTATATTTTAAACACAGTTTTGTTAACATTGTACGTAAGTTTGAGGTTCATTTGAAATACTTATTAAGCTGGTACGAAACCAATTGTTTTTTAATGCTATAATAGCTGAATGCATCGATGTATGTTCCGTAAAATGTAATTTTGGTGCTAGTTTCTAGCCATATTTTCCTACAGCAGGTAGTACAACACATTTTCTTGAGGGTTTAATTTTTGAAAAGTTACAATGGTTACGTTTCTGCTCTTTCTGTTTTAATTTAGACTGTAATAAAATGGTATTGTAGTTTTATCAGTTTAGATTTGCATCCACCGATAATGTATGTTTGCTGGTAGGTCGGCTAATAAATCCATACCTATTACTCATACTTATTTTGTGTGAAAATAAAATAAATGTGTTCCATTTTCCGAGAATAAATTTTGAATAGGGACATTTGCCACTTGATTGTTCTGTTGGATGTAGTGATTTCAAAGAGTTGTTCAAATATTGCTTCTGGAAAATGTTTATTTGGAAATAGTGGCGAAAGTATAATACATGAGCATCCTGTGTCGATTAATTGTTTGTAATTAGTTTCTGAGATAATTCTATATGGTACATTAGATTTGGGATAATTGAAAAGGATTTAACCGAGACCCTTACTGAAAATTTATGCATTGGTCGCGTTCTTCATCATCTGAATCCGCTTCTGGTAGCTGGAAAAAATCTGTGGTTGGATTCAAGTCTTCTTGGCATGATTCGTAGTAATTGGAGTGTAATAAGTTGGGGTTTTCAGTGACTTCTTGATAGGCTGGGGTTCTAGAAAAGTCTGTGTTAAATAATTCTCGTAAATAGAAATTTCGTGGTTGATTAGACTGTTGTATATATGTGGTTAGTTTAAGATTTGGATTGAAATTTTGGTTAAATGGTCGGTATTGTTGTTGTGGTCTTCTTAATTGTTGAAGTTTCAGAAAACGACTTAATATTCACTCGGATACAATTGCTGGCCGCTAGCTCAGACGAAGACGGAGTGTGTAGTTCTTTAAAATAATTAACGGTAGAAATAAAAGAGAGGGATGTCGATAGCGTCAACGAATTTTGATTAAGTTACGAAAGGTGTACCCAGGTATTCAAAAAAAGAATTCGTAAACTCAATTAGCACATAAAAAAATTCCCTGAAAGAGAGGTTTCAAATAACACAGGTAGCTGTAACGAAATCAAACATACAAAGCTGATATCACAGTATAATCACAAATTATAGTTCGCAGGTTGACATAAGTTAACAACTATACCTATAGGCCGACAAATTACGAGGAACCTAAAAAAGTCTAATACATACAGTTCACAATACAGCGATACAATATTATAGCACATATTAAAATCAGGCAATAGTTTGCAAGCCGATATTACAGCGGTGTCTATCCCGTGGATTGGGAGGAAACGTTTTGCGTGCTTATAGGTACAAAGCTCGCGGAGAGAACTGCATAGCCTACTCCCAAGGTCAAGTCGGTAATACAAATATCGAAACGCCTGAACGGGGCTCAAAGCGACAGGGCACTGGTCACCAGTAACTGTCCATACAACAGGGAAACTTTTAACCTGTAATTACGTTCTGGAATCGAGTCCCTTCCTGTACTCTAAGAAGTTCATGCAACAGGTGTGAAATGGTCGCAACTTGATATGGACGGGCCAAGACTAGTAATGGGAACGAATGAATAGTTAGATAGTCACCGATTATTCGAATTATTAGATAGGTAAAACGAATGAATGATTTTATTCATTCGTCATGAGCAAACTAGTAAGGCGATAGGTGGCGCGGTAGCACAAAGCCGAACGGAACAAATAAATATTATTCATTCGGTTTTGTCGGTTGCTACCTATCTAATTGCGATGTACAGCACTTTTGCAGTAAACTACAGGTTATTTGATTGCCAAAACGAAAACCCAAAATGTTAAATAATCGAGGGCCACCCATACATGCCCCATTGTTTGTTCTGAAACACATAGAGCGCACCGCTAAATCGAATTAGATATCATTTGCACTAAAGGAACTCTAAAGTAAATTAGACATTGGATCTATAATTTCACATATCGCAACAAGTATTATTAATTATTATCTTTTTATTTTATTTTTATACACCTTTAAAGGTATTTTGAATTCTAAAGCGAATATAATATTCGAATACATGCATCCAAGAGTTAAGAGCATTCATTTAATATTCTTAAGCAAATGGCGCATATAGGAAAAACGAATAAAAATATTCGAATAAATTCATTCGATAGTTGGTACTAGTCATTTAGTAAGTATCCGATGGTAGAAATCATTCGATAATGCCCATCACTAGCCAAGACCATGCCCCCGGAAGACACCGGTATCTAGATCCAATGAAAGCTAAATCTTAGCAAACTGCCCTACCGCTCCTCACTGACTCCTATAAGGAGAAAATAGTCCACGATAGAACACACGCGCGCGTCACCTAGGAGCGCGCTCAGAAAAATCACTTGTAGAGTCTCTTAGAACGGAAAGCCGAATGCCGAAGCCACAGCAAAAGCGGGCGTGCGCTACTTAACGTGCTCTCATTCTGACACGCATGAAAATGTCAGTATTGCACCACTTGATGCAACCACCTTTCGCGCCCAAAGCGAGCCAGCTCGGCAAACAAGCCTATGCCTGTACGAAACGGCCGACGCTCTGGAGCGAAAAGCAATTAAGAGTGGGACGTCACTTATGCGGCAAACAAGCATATCTAAATTTAAATCGACGTTGCTCAAGCTATGATGAAATAAGCTGGAAGACGCCAGTAATGGATATGAACGGAGTTGAGTTTTGAAATATAGCTAAACTATTAATGTTCGCCTAGATGAAGCGGGAAAAATGCTAGTATTTGGAATACAAAAGCGAAAAAGCGCTAAATTCAAAAATTGTCATTACAGTTTGTTGAAATACGTTGACTCCATTGGGTAGTAGGCTTTTACTTGGCAATTAAGAGTTGACTTAAAAGAGCAAAACTTTAATTAAACTCTTTTGCCGAATAGTTGCAAGACTGCGCCATTTATGTTTATTTTACATCGATGCTCGTTTTTAAAAAGAACTTTATTACTGCAATTGAAAACTTTACATCGATGGGGAGCAAAGAGATAATTATTTATCTATGCAATGCTAGCACGTATAAGAACGTAACTCGCCAGCACCCTTGCAACAAAACACTCGAGATTAGCAGCAATCGCGGTGTACGTCGGTTTGCGATAATTTGATCATCGGTTATCAAAGCTTACAGATTCACTTCATAAATATGAAATTGATAAACGTTTATTTTCTTATAATATTTACAAAATACAGCGTGTACCCCAATTGAGTTTAACATACGTACGATGACCCAAAAATGTTGGTATTTTCATAATTGGGAGATCGTTCCTGCTTACCCTGAAACTTATGTTACCCATAATTTCAATTCAGTTAAAATCAAATGCTTCTTGTTAACCCAGCAATAACTTTATCGCTTTCATGTAGAGTACTATAATCATTAAATATATGGCAATAGTGTATTACGGAAGGTTTTTGGAAATTGGAAATATTCTCAAGTAGTAATATGCAAAATTTGAAAAAGATTGGTTATGTTTGAGAAAACATAGTAGTTATATAAAAATAGTACGTATTTTCAATGTACCATACTGCAGTATTTTAAATTAAGCGATCTTGTTCAAACTTTGCATTCAAGTTGCTGAGAAGATTGCCGACAACTTTTCTTAATAAACTTTTGCAATATGTATTTTTAATAATTATAGTACTTTACACGAAACCGAAAACATATTGCAGAATCATCAAGGAGTACTTGATTTCAACTGAAATATGGTAAAAGTATATTAAGAAAAGTTGTCGGTAATCTTCTTCGCAACTTAAATGCAGTATGCAGAATAGTAAATTAGCAATACGTAGTTTACTATTTTCATATGCCTACTGTGTTATCTCAAACATAACCACTCTTTTTCAAATTTCTCATATTAGTACTTGAGAATATTTCAAGCAACTTTCCTGAATAAAATGTTTCCATAACTTTAATAATTATAGTGATTTACATGAAACCGAAAAAGTGTATGCCCAATGAGAACTTGATTCCAACTGTATTGAATCTATAGACAAATTAAGTTTCAGGGCAGGTAGAATCTCTCGATTATGAAAATACAATTCCAAAATTTTTGTTAAACGCAATCGGGGAACACGGTGTATGTGAACAAGTAATAAAGATATTGTCAAGTGAAACTGAAGTATCGCGCCAGATTTATTAAATAAGTGAAGTACAACATATTAAGAATAATGCAACGTTCCACACTGGCACCCTCAGACCAGTCTCGGAGACGAATGCCTGCCCACACGCTGCTTTTGGCATTTTAACCCAATATTGTTTCCATATTTTGGGCAGTTCGTCTTGCAGACAGTTTTATGGCGTGATTAGAAACGCCGGTGACCCCATGGGTAATGAAATCGACACTAAAGGGCTGAATTCGGTTGTAGACTATCATATACAGTGTGTCCGCGGATTGAGTTCACATAAGGTTTAAATGGGAAAACATTTTCGAGTTAGATGTTAATATTCTAGGAATTGCTTCTGATTTTTCTCAATCCAAGATTTTAAGAAAGTCAATCAAATTAATTAATATACAGGGTGTTTTTAGAATCGATTTTTAAAAATTGGCCAAGAGTAAACTACCTTTATTAGAAGAGATAGTAAAAAAGTATTAAGAAAAGTTGATGGATATATCTTTTCAAGAACGAGTTAGTGCACGCTCAATGGCTGCTGATCAATTTATAGATGTCTAAGAACATATCTTGCCTTATTACTAATTTAAGAACATGTTGTGACTTGTACTTCATTTACTGATTACATTGAAGACTCATAATTGATTGCAGTGGAACATATATAAGGCAAGCTTGGAAGGCATGTTGGAAATGGAAGACCTTCCCCAAGTACCTTAGGGAACTGCGAAAATTTCAGAAAAAAGAATCCATATTCAAAAAACATTCTGTTTCAGTTCCATCAAGGAAGTGAATAAAATGATGTAAGTTATTATAAGAACAAGTTGTTGCAATACAGTATTTAAAAAAAAACTTGCTTGAATAGCATAATTACATGGTTATATTTAAAAGATTGTATTACTTTTTTAAGAATATCTTTGTCCTTTTTGAATAAAATGTTCATGTATTTTAATGGCCTGTTGAATTTGTTTTGTCAGTTAACTAATTTAATGATTACTAAATATTTTAATGCAGTTTTAAATGTCTGAATTTCAAATTAAGTAAGCTTAATGTAGGCGGATAATTTGTTTTCATTGTTAGTATAATTCAATATTGTGGTGTAAGTGCATGTAAAGGCTAAAAAAGCCTAGAACACGTTATTGTTTCTAGAAAGATACGTTGTGATATAATCATCACTTTTAGATAATTTTTAGGACTCATTTATAGTTTATGAGATTCAAAGTACCAAGAACAGACACATAAACAATATGATCTTGAATTTAATAAATTCGTTACGTAATGGTATTAAGAGTTAAATGAAAATACGCAAGATAAAGTAGCTGTTGTGCTACAATACTTTAAGTGCTACTCAACAACGTTAAACAGTGAAAACTGTGTTAATTTAATAAGAAACGTTCAGTAAATACGTGAAAATTGGGTTTTAAGTCTAGAAGCTTTAAATTATTTGTAACATAACTATTAAAAAAAAATTCCAGTACAAGTGTTAAAACTTTGCAGAAGTACTTGAGTTTTAGTGATCTCTTTTCAGTTCACAGCCTTCCGGATCGATCCAGAACGACCTTTCAGCCAGGTGCAACGGATGACTCACGCTTTCGAGAACGCGCTCGAGGTCAACACACGCGAATGCGTCATGCATTTGCCGGAAAAGCGAGTAAAGCCTCGATTGTTCTAGAATGACTCATTCGTGATATATAGATACGTGACAGCAAAAATAGACAATTCAGTTCTCATTCAAACTCGAAATGCGTAAAGCTGCTACATAAATAAACGCGTGTATAAAATAAATAGCCACATAAATAATTTATGTTTAATCCAGTGTAAATAAATAAGTGTATTTGTCATTAGAAATAGTTCAGTTAGTTAAGTAATTTGCGTTCTGCCTTGATAATTCTTGTGTCTGTAAATAGTTAAGATAAATCGTAATTAATCGTTGTAAATAAATGTTTAATACAAGAAGCGTCGTAGAATTTTTAAATAGCCCGAACGTAAAAACGTAACAGTATTATTATTTGATAAAATAAAATAAAATGCTTTATTAGTTAGGGGCTCTATATTTTTTTCTATGTTACGAGATGATAGTACTTACGAGGGTCTTGCAGCCCCCGCAATACTCGCAAGTATGGCAACAACTCAATAACAAAGCTATCCAGCATTTAATGCACCAATATCAACAATAACACAGCATCTAATTCAGCTGCATAATCAAACCACTGACGATCTTTACTACCAGACTAGTAACAATAATGGCCATTACGGACCTTACCCCTTTCTAGTGATCCACATGATTATTACTTACCCTTCAAATCAGAGCTTGCATTCCAATAAACCCTGCCTAGTATCAGGTTTCACATAGGCCAAGTCACATGTGCAGCGATAGGTACCTGCCCAAGAAAGAGAGGTTTACCCGGGCGACCGGCCCTTGAAATCACTTTCAATTCGGATTTGATGGATTCTTAAAAATAATTAGAATGCAATATATTTTTCAACTGTTGATTTATTCTCTTTTCAACCTATATCGGTCCACTGCTGGACGAAGGTCTCTTCCAATTGTTTCCACTTTTGTCTATCTTATGCTTTTCTCTTCCAGTCTTTCCCTGCTGTTCTGGAAATAGCATCGGACCATCGTGTCTTGGGTCTGCCAACACTTCTTTTTCCTGTGCGTGGTCTCCAGTCTATTATCTTCCTAGTCCATCTGTCATCCCGGCATCGCGAAATGTGTCCCGCCCATCTCCATTTTGGTATTGCGATTCTGGAGGCAAAGTCAATTACTTTTGTAGTGTTTCTAATCCACTGGTTTGTCATTCTGTCACGCAGTGTTATATTCAGCACAGCTCTTTCCATAGCTCTCTGACTTACTACTAATTTCTTCATTAGTCCCTTTGTTAGAGACCACGTTTCAGAAGCATAGGTGATAACTGGTAGCACACATTCTTCATAACTTTAGTTTTAAGATACTGAGGTAGTTCTCATTTAAAGACGTTTTGTAACTTCCCGAACGCAGCCCAGCCTAATTTGATCCTTCTTGAAACTTCCTTTGCTTGAACTTCTTTGCCTATTGTTATTACTTGCCCTAAGTATATGTACTCTGGTGCCTCGTCAATATCATTGTCGTTTATTTTTATGTTTGGTGTAACATCAAAATTTGCCATCACTTTAGTTTTGTCCAGGTTCATACGTAGTCCAACTAGTTCTGAAGCCTTGTATAATTGACTTACCATATCCTGCATATCTTGCTGATTTTCTGCAAATAGCACTATATCATCGGCATATCGTAGGTGTGATAGATATTCGCCATTTATATTTATACCTTTTGTATCCCACATTAAGGTTTTAAAAAGGTCTTCTACAGCACTTGTGAATAACTTAGGTGAAAGTACATCGCCCTGCCTTGCTCCTCTGTTTATGTTTATTTGTTTCGTTTTTTTTATGCAATTGTATAGTGAACGTTGCTTTGTCATACAGATTCTTTATTAGTTGAATGTACCTGCTGTCAATTCTATTTCTTTGTAACGCATCTATAACGGCCCATATCTCAATGCTATCGAATGCTTTTTCATAGTCTATGAATGTCATTATTAAATGTTTTATGTATTCATTGGCTTTGTGCACAAATTCTCTTATGGTCTGTATGTGGTCTATCGTACTGTACTTTCTCCTAAAACCCGCTTGTTCAGGGGGTTGGAATTGATCTAATTTGTCACTAATTCGATTTGCTACTACTTTCATAAATACCTTATACACATGTGACAGCAGCGATATTGGTCTATAGTTTTTCAATTGTGTTCTAGCTCCTTTCTTGAACAGTAATGTTACGATTGATTTTTTCCAGTTTGATGGTACTTTTCCTTCATTCAGACGTTTATTGAGCAGTTCCTGAAGTTTTCTTACTAGGTGTTTTCCCCCATGTTTTAACAACTCTGCAAATATTCCATCCTTACCAGGAGCTTTGTTATTTTTAATTTGGTTTATTGCTGTTCGTACTTCATCACTGCCAATTTCAGGTATATCTTCTGTGTAGTGTTTGGTCAGTTTTGCACGCGAGTCTGTTGGATCTTGTTCTTTTGTCGTTTTAGACTCATACAAATTTCCATAGAAGTTTTCAATTCTTTTTATGATTTCTTTGCGTTCATGTATTATCAATCCATTTTCGTCTTTTAGTTTGAATATTTCACTTCTTCCATTTCATATTTTAGATTGAAATACCTTTCTTCCTCTATTATTTTCTATCGTTGTTTTTATTTGTTCTGTGTTATATCTGCATATATCTTTCCGAATTTGCTTCCTAATAGTTTTATTAAGTTTTACATATTCTACGGACGATGTGAATGTTCTTCTCCTTCTTTCTTCTATAAGCTTTATGGTTTCATCAGCTAATGGGTAGGCGGTGGACACTCCTCTATAATCCCAATAGGGGGCAGGTCTGCTTCAGGGACGCGCTCCTGCCCAAGCCAGCCATGTTTTTTCTCCCATATCCCATACCAGGAGGAAAATTTGTCCTAACCCTCAGATCCCGTTCATACCACAAAAAGTCCTCTCCTACTTCCAAACCCTACTTGCCAACACGCAGGGCAAGTGCGGCGTTTCAATTGCCAAAAACCTTCCAATGAAACATGATAACGTTGATTTATTCAAGGTCCTATAATCATGAAATAATTGAGATACTGTAGTATTTACAAACCCGAATTAAAGGGGTACAAAGTAAATACTACAACCGCTTGATATAGCCATTTCCAAATACAAATTTTTCTGCTACTTGTTAATTTAGTGGTAGCATTCCGCAAATTGTTCTATTATGAGCACAGTTATTGTAATTGAATTAATTGCCAGTTACAGTGGCGTAACGGTTCATGAACTAATTTTCAATTAAACTGACCCCACTATAATAAGAAATGAAATAATTGGTATTCAATTATTAATTTAAGAAAATATTCCTACAACCTCTGGGGGTGTGATCCAACCCCACATCGCCCCCTATAACTATGCCACTGGCCAGTTATAATTTACATCTGCTAATGATTACCAAATTTATCAACCCTTGAAATAAATTCGAACAAGCTGAACGAATTTACGAGATAAATTCACACAAGCTGAACGAACTTACGTTTACTAACACAGTAGCTTTACAGTAACAGTGATTTTGTAAATTATCTTCAATTCCCACATTAATCATTTCTTGCTGACAAATGCGAGTTATTAGGTGTTTTTACAGTGTAAACACATTTGCCTGCAACATTATCAACACTGACAGTAAATAAAATTGATCAACAACTCTCACAGGGTTTAGAATTGTACAAGACCTTTTTACTAAGTTTTTAGCGTCCTTTCACAGAAATGCCATTCACCTGTTACCAGGTGATTGGACGTACATATGATTACGCAATTTTATTTAAGTAGCGACCTGTCACGGAGCACATCCGTAAACACCACCAGCAAACACTCCAAGCACACAAATATAAGCAAATACGAATTATTAATTTCTTATAATTATGTACATCGCTCAATATCGACATTAAACACACCACATTTTCGCTGCACTGTTTGCTATATCCCACTTCTGATTGTTAGACGCGTTATTATGTGTGTTATATTAAAATTCAATTTCCGATACTTTTGAAATGTGTCAACCTGGTGGATGTAACTCACCCATGACCACAAGGCGGCAACGGGGCGCAAACAGTGCAGGTTCGAGCATTCCTTGACCCAGTGGCGGAGGCAGGCAGTTAAATGTAAAGGAACATAAACTTACTGACCTGTAAATCTCATCGATAACAATAATTGTACTCCCCGGGGGTGGCCTCCCCTTGGCCCCTCCGTACTGCTGGCAGAGACGCTACAATGCTTGGCCTTGCATCAGGCGGAACCAACCCTTTGGCCCCTCATCGTTGCTTTCATTGGCTGGGTTAGCTGTCGGTACCTTTCGCTAGTACTGCCCAATAGTAATCCACTAGATTGACTATTGTTACAACCCGTACAGAGTCGGTAATAACTACCGTAGTATACTGGTCTTTCACAGTACAACAATTACCGTAAATCTTGCTACTGCTCTAACGGGGCTTATAATTTGGAACTCCATGCTTCCGGTGGGGAACCACATGCTTCCGCGAATCACTGTGCGAAACGTCGTGCTTTCGAGGGATTCAACTCTAGCAAAGCAAGAACCTTTGACATATGCCGGTCGCTGTAATTGCCAAAAAATCTACCAAACACCATTCAACTAACTACAATAGTATGTACATTCTACTATAGCTAAATTAATTCACTACCTAGAAAATACGCATGGCCGCGCTCGCAATTTCACCTCAGATTGTTGCATCTTATCACCTGATAATTAATTATTGGTTCGCCAAGAAATAACTACTCAAATAGCCCACTTTAATTAATACGTCGCACCTCTAGCATAACCCCAAACGTTCTGCCCTGTTTTAAATTCCATTGCTAACCCAGCCCCCTTCGACATGGTGCATTAGTTGCACATGTTTTTCGGGTCCCTGAAACAACGGACCGCGAGCCCAATACATTCGTCAAGATTATATTAGATTCCAGGGCTCAAAACATGCCAGACATGGCAAACGTACTAATTAAAACTTAAAAATAATGCGCTCCAAAACCGTTAAACATTTCATCCCTAACAAGAGCTATTTATAATCTAAAATTACGGCAATGGGCAAAGTTTGAGAAATATAGAATGACTTTCATGAAACATATTTGAAAAAGTGCTTCAACTCATACACACGATTTCATAACAGTAGAGCAATATTTCTGAAATTTTGTCGAGAGCTATAATTGTCTATTCTAAATAACTTTTTGTAATAAAATTTTTCTGTAATATGATCCTTTTTAATAAACACGCTGTTTCTTCTTCTGATTCTTGCTCTACAAAACTATGATGCCGGCACCCCAAAGGCGAGGACTTTTAAAGGGTCTTTCATATGGCACTAAGGAATCTTTGTGCCAAAAATCAGCAGTATATTACTTTTTTTAGAGTTTCCCTTAATATTTTTCTAATATGCCTGGGCGAATAGTACAACAATTACAAATTTACTAGTTTCATATATATCTCATTAAATTTTGACATCAAATTTACCTGAATAGTGTAGTAAAGGTGAAGCGATCTGACTCGCATTTTTTTTCTATATGGAAACTG
This sequence comes from Agriotes lineatus, assembly GCA_940337035.1. Taxonomy (NCBI): domain Eukaryota; kingdom Metazoa; phylum Arthropoda; class Insecta; order Coleoptera; family Elateridae; genus Agriotes; species Agriotes lineatus. The sequence goes on from OW679202.1 coordinate 19,084,391, forward strand.
ACTTTATAACGCAACTATTATTTAGAAATTATTTTTTTATTTCTTCCTTTTAGCAGTTTTTTAACAAGATGTTTGATTATGACAAGCGTTATATGGCTCTCATCTAAATTAAAGAAAACACTAGACATTATGGATTACAAATATTTAATAATTAAAACATCACCGAGTGTCTGCATAAAAAAAATATAGGCGTATGATGTACAATTATACATAGATATAAATAACTCAAAAAAAGCCGAGTAACGCAGATGGGTAGGCTCTTGCCATGCATTAAGCAAGTCCTGGGTTCGACTCCCGCAGGGGCCGGAATTTTCTGCAGCCTTGAGATTTAAACCGGGCTCGGTGAGACCATTTACAGTTGGGCACCAAATTAACTGTGCTCTACTCAGAACCACAGACCTAATAGATAGAGTAACAAGGTCAACACATCCCCAAGACACACACCTCACACAATGGTTGCTGCGCAAGCACCAAATGCGCGCTCCAACTCTGTATCCCAAATCCGGGGCAAGTTGAGCATTGTAGCGCCAGATGCCAGCGCATAAAGCACCAGCCTCTACACCGCAAGGTAAATGAGGTTACAGATAATACATACATAAATAACTCAAACATTTTATACATAAAATATCTATATTTTTTCAAACTGGTTTGACCTAAAAAATGTGTCGTTAGAAAATTTTTAAAATTGAAAATTTGAAGACAGTTTATTTCAAAGGTAATCAATTAGAGTCACTCATTAAAATTTTACAGTTTGTAAAAGATTGCTTCAAAACAACTCGGCATACAATTTTTGTTTATGCAGAAATCTCAAACAATCTCAATCATTTGTTATTCGATTTCTAAAATTGCATTTTAGCGCTTCCTCCAATTTTACAAAGTTATTATTGTTTACTGGAAAATTACCAAAATTAAAAATCAGTTGAATCAATTATATTTCAAGAACTACGAAATGGTGCATTATAGGCTTAAAAGATCCTTTACCGAGTTTGTAGTATTCTGAACAAGTAGCATCACGTTTGATCCCACTACAAAGTAAAAGAACACTAAAAGTTTGTGATATTTGGTGTATAACAATGTGTTTAGAAAATACTGTTTCGAAAAAAGTTTATTAATATATTACTATAAAACTGCTGGAACTATTTTCATTATAATTTTTGAAATAAAAACATAGACATTTATACAGGCATATTTAAAAGGTTCGCCGTTTTTCTTCCTTCTAGCCTGGGTACTAGGTGAGTAAAATATGAGAAAAATAAGTAATAACTAGAAGTTTGCCAAATCCCTCCACCTTTAACAATCAGTAGTATGGTAAAATTTCATTTGGTGGTACCTTTAACTTAAAGGAATACATCTTTCATTAATGGTCCGTCGCTAGTACATATTAATGTGTGACGTAACATTATAAATCAAATGACACAATATTATAGAACTACGGCAATTAAACGAAAACGATCTCTAGTTGTGTTTATGCACATAAGCTATATCATCATCATCATAGAGCAGCATTATGTTGTCCACTCCAATTTTGGACATATGCCTCCTCAAAATTCTTCCACTTTGACCGGTCTTGTGCTGTTCGTGTCCATTGTAGTTCTGCCCCTACTGCGACATCGTCCTTCCAAAGTGCTCTCGGTCTTCCTTTATCACGTTTACCTGTTCGAGGTCTCCAAATGGTCGTCTTCTTACTCCACCTGTTATCATCTCTACTCATCAGGTCCACCTCAATTTTTGTCTGGCCGCTCGTTCGGCTACATCGTCGACTTTCGTTCTTCTTATTCATGTGTTATTTTTACTATCCAACAGCGTAATTCCTAACATCGCTTTTTCCATTTTGCGTTGTGTCACCTTTAATTTTTCTATGTTAGTTTTGGTAAACACCCAACTCTCTGAAGCGTATATTAGGATTGGAAGAACACATTGGTTGAATACTTTTGTTTTCTGGGTTTGGCTGAAGGGTCCCTTAAAAACGGTTCTCAGCTTTCCGAAAGCCGACCATGCGAGTTGTATTTGTCTGTTGATTTATGCCGCTTGGGTTGGTTCATTTAATGTGAGTTTTTGTCCTAAATACGTATACTCAGAAGCAAACCCTATTCCGTTCAACAATACCTCTCTCCCGTCATTGCTGTTTGTCATTAACTTTGTTTTTGACATGTTGATTACGAGTCCTCCTTCCTGTGTGGCTTCTTGTAGCTCTTTTGTCATAGTTTCGATCTCATCCATACTATTGGCAAACAACAAAATATCGTCAGAAAATCTCAAGTTACTGAGTTATTCATCATTTATGTTTATCCCTTTTGTTCTCTACTGGATTTTTTTTGAAAACCTCTTCCAGCAGGTTTGTGAATAGTTTCGGGGAGAGAGGGTCTCCCTGTCTTACTCCTCGCTTGATATTAGTGGGTTTTGTGTCTTCGAACAGTTTGATAATAACACTGGCGTTTCTGTACATGTCCGTGGTTGACTGAATATACCCGTAATCGATTCTACTTTTGCGTTTGTTAATGCCCAGGTTTCGACACTATCAAACGCCTTATGAAAATCTATAAAGGCCCTGTAGAGTGGCTGGTTATATTCGTGTGACTTTTTCATCACTTGCCGTACTGTACGTATGTGATCTAGTGTGCTGTAGCCTGCTCTAAAGCCTGCCTGGTCCGGTGTTTGGAATTAGTCTAGTTTGGATGTTACTCTATTTGTTATTCGAGTGAATAGTTTATATAAGTGGGAGATCAGATATCTAAAAGCTTTTTGTCTCCTTTTTTAAATATTCAAATAATGTTGGCATTCTTCCAGTCGCTTGGTACTTTTCCTTGTTCAATGCAGGTATTGAAAAGTATCGCGAGATGGGCGATCAGTACGTTCCCTCCTGTTTTTACAATTTCGATAATTATTTCATCAGGACCGGGCACTTTATTGTAGGATGATTGTTGTAACGTTAGTTTAATTTCCGGTATGTCCTCTGTGTAATGTTTTGTGAGAGGTGCCCTTAAGTCACTTGGGCAATGCGTGGGTTCTGCGATGACAGATGAATATAACTACTCATAAAAAGATTCTACATATTTCAAAATGTCTGCTCTGTGTTGGTATATGTTCCCCACTTCGTCGGTTAAACTTATCATTTCGTTTTTTCCTAAAGCCGGCGTTTTCCTGAATACCTTGGGCCCCTTGTTTTCATCAATAACCTGCTGTATGATCTCGTTGTTTTTAGTGACTACGCCCTGTCTTATTTTCTGTCTTATTTTTTTATTCGTGGCTTTTAGTTCTCCTTTTGTTAAACGTTTCTTCTATTTGTTCCTCTTGATTATTAGATCTTTTGTTTTCATCCTCAGCTTACCTTGTTGTTGTGCTGTTTGAGTACTTTGCCTGTTGATTGATCTATAGGCGTCCTGTATATTTTTTTAACAGGTGTGTTTCTAATTCTATTCTATACGGAAATTCGTTTCTATTGATTACCTCATTATCTATGATGGTATGTTTACATTTAACTAGGCGTTTTCTTTCTGTTTTGGTACTAATTTCGATTTAGGTTCTTACTGGGCGGTGGTAGCTCATTTCCACATGCTTTATAGCTATAAACAATGTATAAAAACTAGTTTACAATATCCCTTCTGTTAACAGCGGATGTAGCCTCAACTTCGATTTTATAGATAGCAAGGTGATTTTCTTTATTTTACCTGGCAAAGTAAATGTTTCTATTTACAGAAATATTGAATATTTCGTATTTTGCATAATGAAAAAATAGTATAGTTTGTGTAGGAAGATATAAATATTTTATTAACGAATTTGTAGCCTATTATGGGCCAAGTAGTCGAAACTTACAAATTTTAAACTTGAGGAACATTGGCAAGAACACACTTTTTAAGATTTTGCAGAATTTATCTATTGGTGACATGCCGCAGAACTACTGGATGATTATATTTGCAAGCATGCATTATACGATTCTGCAGGTTTCCTAAAGTAGGGATAGGTGAGTCATACAATATTACTTTCAAGAGGTTCTATAAGGAAATTTCTAATGTTTCGTCAAGTCAGGTGAGCTCGGTGACCACAATATTATTCCATGAGTTCTAACTCATCAACCAGAGTATTATGATGGACCTAAGCAATTGTTTACAAGGTTAGCATCAACTAATGGCTCGACAATTGCATTGTGAAGCAAATGTAATCATCTAAACCGAAACAATTTGGTTTCCGGGAAAAAAACATCAACATAAGATGCTATATTTGACGCCACCAACAAAATATATTCCGCATTAAATAGAAAACTTACAACTATTACTATATTTTTAGATTTTGCTAAAGCTTTTGATATGGTGTCTCACAATATTCTAATTGATAAGCAGGAAACTGTTTTAAAATTATTTAAAAGTGCCTATTAAATGAAAGCAAGTTACAAAAATTAATAAAAACATTAGTTCACAAGGATTAGTAACATGCGGTATTCCACAGGGAACTGTTCTTGGTCTAATTCTTTTTTTAATTTATATTTATAGTCAAATACTATATCTGATACCGGCGGAAGTATAGTGCCATATGCTGATGACACGGTTTTAATATTTACTGGTAGTTACTGGGAAGATGTCGCCAAAAGGGCAGAGGAGGGTCTATATAAGGTCAAACGTTGTCTGAGCGAGAATTTACTTATCTTAAATAAAAACAAAACTAAATATGTATCTTTCTCACCCAATGTAACGGGAAACGGGCAGTCTCAGTTTAATAAGTTAAAATTTCGTATAAATTGTGATCGTGTAAATTGCTCCTGTGCAACATAATTATATAAATCAAACTAATGAAATTAAATATTTGGGAATAATAATAGATAGTTACCTTAAGTGGGACAGGTGTATAGAATATGTTTGCAATAAAACTAAAAAACTAATTCATAAATTCTATCAATTTCATTCGATACTTAGTAAACCTGTATTAATCTCAACTTACAAAGCCCTAGTCGAGTCAATCTTACAATATCGACTTATAGCTTGAGGGGGTGGCTATATTTTAGCATTAAATATATTGCAATTGGTACAAAAACATACTAAAAGTCTACATAAATCAGTAAGTATTTTCATATCATTTCATTTGTTCTTTTATATTTAAAACTATTGGTTTTAAGTCACAGGTAAATGCAATTGCTCTTGGTTAGACAATGGGATGTTATTTAAACGTGTCAGTTATTATTGTTATTCATATATTTGTGCTGTTACTTTAGATACGGCCTCTGTATCCACAAAAATTTGATCCGAGATGGCTAAGTGTCTTAAGCTGGTTTCGGTAACAAGCAAGTAGTTGGAATGTTGATATTAACTAGGCCCAAATTTCCAAGAACTTCAAGATATTTTACGGATATTTCTGCGTCCATAACTTGAGCGGGAATTCTTGTTGCTAAACAAGCGATTAGAATTCTGGGTTGTGCGTTCAGAGATTCCTCGCTTTAGATATATTTTTAAAATTCTGAGGACTGCAGATATAAAACTACACTCCTTGCTGGTCTATTGCCCTCTATTTTCATACCTACCTTGCTTTACGACAGCATCATAACCTGCAGGTGTTCAAGAATTGCTATAGCGGTTTTGTCGTATGCTTTTTGAAAATAAAATGGGAATGTAACGTGTTCTGGGGTTTTTGGCTGTTTTATATGTTCTAAGATACTAGCGAAACAACTATTATTAGATTAAAAATTATTTTAAAACTAACTAACCAGTTTACAGTTTACAGTTTACTGAAGCTTATACCGGAATTTTCAAATATTTCTCAAACAATTAAAAACAAATTCAAGACTTCTATGACAAATTCTGTTGGAATTTGCAGACTGATTAAGTTACTTGTCTCACACGTACGGGTATAAACGGTTTTCTATATTTAAATCTAATTTTGATGACCACCAACGTTTCTAGTGGAAACTAAAACAATTTATATCACGATTAATTTGTCGGCCTGAATAGCATTTGAATGGATGAATTATGTAGACGAGGTTAAATTTTTAAGAATGTTAATAAAAATCTGAGCTTGTTAGATTAGCATTAGTCAACAAAAGTATTATGAATTAAAGAAAAATAAATTAAGAACTTGTTTAGTAAGAGCTTTTTATATTTTACACTGCCTCTCTCCATTGGACCTTTATAAGGTCATTTAGATTATTATGAGGGACCTTTCAAAAAATACATTTTAAAACTATATATCTTAAATTAAATATTATTTAAAAGTATATTTCGGTTATTATTTTAATTTGCTCATTTAAGTACGTAACACTTAAAGATGCATATTTTGCTTGTAATTTTAAAAGCCTCGTGGGTATACTGTTGTCTAACATTTCATAATTAATATACTTGTTTAATACGAATCGCAGTATAACAATTAATTGTAGATAATAACGGTAAGGAACAAATTTGTTCACACAATTGAAACAAAAACAAAACATTGATGTATTGGTGCAACAAAATACCATAATTTTATAATTTTATTTTTCAAATTTAGTTCTATGCAAATCAGTTAAGTAATTATAAACCCACAAGGGCGTTCTACGAATTACATCAGATTTACATTTCACCCTTCACCCCTCTTCCTCAAATTTGATAATCTTTCGAAATATAGAATAAATATTGCAGCATATAAAATTTTACGAGCTCCTGATGATAAAATATGCTTTAATACAACATAATGGTTTCATGTAAGTTTCGACAATAATCAGAGCCAGTTTCCGGTAATCCGTAATATAGTTGATAAATTTGTTAATAACGATCTACATTCTTATCATAATCATTCTGTAATTTTTGTACTAAAGTATCATGTTTCACATTTACTAATTTTGCATATAAAACCTGTTTTCTTTTTTTGTGTATGAATACTTGATGGTATCATAAATTATGGGTGCGCGTTGCAACAATGAATTCAATTAATTAACCAATAGATCGTGAACAACAAATAATAAATACACAAAAATAATAATTTTCCCTGACTTAACAATTTTATGATAACCGCAGGGGGGATGGACGGAATTATAGCAATAATCGTTTTGAAACGGCTACCTCACACAAGGAAATGTGGCTACCAAGCGAGGGGTTGCAAGCCAAACGTCGTGTTCTTGCAAGATGTTAAGCAACAGTGAGAAGGTTTTCGGAAGAAACTAGGTAGAAGGGATGGTTACATACTCAAGGCAATAAATTTGAATTTCCGGTGCTAATTTAACTAACGCGGTTTGATATTATTTGCAAATGCAAAAATAATTAAATTCTAAAATAATAACTACTAACCTAACATGCTATTAACCAAAATACAAGTATTTTAAATAATTATTCGTTTGGAAGTGGACACAATTTTTCAATGGGACGTTTTAATGTACCATGTATGGTTCTAATTGGGCAACGTGGGAAATACCCTGTTCGTCTGGGCGAAGTTGGATGACTCGCCCCAAGCGCGAACGCAATGGGGAGATAAATCATCCTCGATTAACACCAAGGATCCTGGCTGGAGCTGGGTAGACACTGATATCCATTTAGATCGTTGTTGGAGAGTATACAGGTTCTTATGATATCACATTTTCCAAAACTGGTGTTACATCTTTTGTCGCAACTGCTAGCGAGTAACTCTATTAGGGTTTATATCGATATAATTGGGATCAAGGATGCCAGTAGTGCTAATGTCAAATAGTAGCCTGGAGTTAATACTTTCATATCATTGGGATCGGAACTTAAGGAGTATAGCGGACGTGAGTTTAATATGGCTTCGATTTATAAGAAAAGCGTCGAAAACTCTTCAAATGTGAGGATCTGCTCCTCAATTACACACATTAGGTTGCAGACTTGATTTCCGCCTCCCAGATCCCTCCAAAATGTGGAGCGGTAGGGGAGTTAAATGTCCAGGTTATAATATGTTTTATCGGATTTTTTCCACTGTCAAAGGTGTATATTACACGATGTTTCGGAAGTTTTGATCTACTCCCGTCTTCAGGTGTTCCTGGTTAGTCCTGAGAAGGACTGATATTGTACCTTTTATACGTAAACTCGTGCCTCCCCCGGAGTTTGAACCCGAGACCGCTGATCGATGTGATTACTAGTCTGTCACTCTTACCACTAGGTTATACCTTCCTGGTTGACAGCTGCTTTAAAATAAGTCCAGAGGGTACATGCGGCTCCAATCAACTTGGTGCCACAATTACTCATAATGATACCATATCGACCGCGACGAGCAATAAAACGGCGTAATGCCGCGAGAAATGCGTCTGTGGAGAGGTAGGAAACTAGCTTTAAATGGAGCGCCATAGTAACCAAACAAGGAAATAGAGAGATGTATGCTCTATATGTTTTGACACCCCGGGCTCATAGTTATAGTATATGAACCCCAAAATTAACTCACACTGAATGAAATGATTTTACCTGTTGCGCTGTGAAGGCTGGTAGATCGCCCATTGGTGGCTGTACGGATTTTGGCTTTACTGGAAAGCACTTAAAACAGCTGGATAGGGAATGACGGATAGAGCGCTGAGACGACAGGGTGCATACATTTTGTCTAATTAAATAGGCATGCGTTTGTGGACCAGAATGAAAGTTTTTATTGTGAGAATGTTCTGAGATTAGTGTAGTTAGTCGATGAGACTGCGAAAGTAGGGTAGGGTGTTTTTCTTCAAATGGTGGAACCTGTCGCCCACCCTGTAAATACCTCGGTCATCAGAAAATGGACTTAGCTTTCGGAGTGACCTTGGAAGCCTATAGCCTCATGGAAAGTTTGATGTTGCACTTGTTTTACCAAGATGAGCAGGGCTTCATGTATTTCAGATAATGTGCAAGCACAAATAAAAAAAATTAATTAATTACACCTACAACACTTTATATCGGTAGTGGGGTTATGTTGTTACAATTCGATTTAAAAAAATAGTTTAGTTATCGGACCATATTTATAACTGTTTTGGTTACCCCATATTTATAAACACGTAGAGACCAATAAATCTACTGTCGGTGATATCGGAAAAAATAATATAACCTTACTAGACGAGTTGATACCAAACCATCAATTTGTATTTTGGTATCAGAACACAACTATTCAGCAATGTCATCGAGTGGTGGATATAATATATAAATAATTCGAAGCACAGAAATCCTGTTCTGCCGTTTTCTTAAATATTAGAGAAACCCTACTTTACAATATACTTCGTTTAACGAACAAATACAGAATTTAATTTAAATTACTGGGAGAGGCCTAGATTGCAAAAAAAAAGCTTTACAAGTTTCAAATTAAATCCGGAGGAATTCAAACATTGCTTAACATCAAATGAAATAGACTTACGTACAGCCGGAAAAGGTGAGGGGGGGGGGGGGGGATTTAAAACTCCTACAACTTGTAGGTACAAGTTGTACCTACAACTTGTAGGTACCTTCGTACCTACAAGTTGTAGGTACGAAGGTGTTGCAGATTACTAAAATATTTTTATTATACAGGGTGGCTCATAAAGTATGGCTAATCACACTTACTTTACCCTTATATTTAGGCAGCTTAAAGTATTTCCATTAAAATACTAATCATTTCCATATAAGTTGTATAGGTCCAACCTCAACTGTTTTGGAGATATTAACGATTTTTTTTCAAACAAAATGCTGAACTTTATGCTATAGTAAGTAACAGAAAACGTTTCCAAAAAATGTTTTTCGTGAGTTACCTTTTTAGCGTAAAATAGTTGCTGTGGGTGTTCATGGTGTACAGGGTGCTGAACATTTGCAAAATTAATTATTTCTAATATTTTTTTAATAGAACGTTCTTTATTTTTATGTGTTTTTGATAATACCTTTTAATGAGCTTTCTTTTAATATATTACTTCATACCATTAAATTTAACTGTTTTTTAAGATATGCGTGTTTGAACAAAAAACAACATTTTAAGATGCTTTATTTCAAGGGATAACAATCAAATGGTGTTAAAATAATAATTTAAGCACCTGAGCCTTCCAAACAAAACATAACACCAAGTTCAGAAAATATAAATCCAGTCATCGCTGATACAAGAAGTAATAAACACGAAAAAACGAGAAATGCAGGAATAAATTAATGCCAGAATCAAATGAAATCAGATTTAAAAAATCTGGTGTAATACACGCATACAACTTCCCTTTACAGTGATCTTATATATAGCCAAAAATTTTATTTTAAATTTTTAAGCATTTGTCAATAATTTTCAAAAATTACAAGTACCACAGAAACCCTACAAAATCGAGCGTTAGTTGAAGAGACAAATTTTATCTAAAATTTTAAGCTAAATTCAATAATGTAATAATATACCGGGTGTTCTATTTAAAATAGAAGTTAATAAAAAAAAAGAAAAAAGAGCAAAAGAAACCCATTTTAGAGGTATTCAAATTGAAAATCACATATCTCACATGAATGCACATTAAAAGTGTAATAAAAATGTAAAGTTTGAAAAAAATCGTTTTAGAAAAAATCGAAAAAAATGAAAAATTACCAGAGTGAAAACATACTTCCGGTTATGCGATTTTCTTCAAAAGCTTGCTGTCGCATCTACATAGTACACAAAACTTATATATGAAGTTTCAGCCCCATACCTCTTTTCGTTTTTGAGATATTCTGTTCACAGACACACAGACTGGCAGACAGTCATGACATATTTGAGTTCTCCACTGCCCATATGTCATTATTTTGCCTGTTGAAAACGCCATCCTGAATAAAAATTAATTCGTCTGTCCATAAAATATGCGACAGAAAATCTGGATCGCCATTATGCTGCTCCAGAAACCATTGGCAGAACTCCAACCTTCGGACTCCATCACCTGGTGCAAGAGTATGCACTCTAGAGTAACGATAAGAATGGTAATGTTCACCTCTTAACACATCGTGTACCGTATGGCAGTTTACGACGGACCCCCTTGCCATTCCTCTTAAGCTCCTAACAGGTGCTTCCTCCACTGCCGCTAAAACGGCTTCCTCTAGCTCTGGAGTTCGTACACTTGGTGAGCGACCCTGGTTTTCCCTGGATGGCATAATTTGCCCCATTTCTCGCAGATGTCACGCAGTTGTCAAATATTAAATAATTAACTAATGTCACTGTATCCTAAGTAACTAATAAAAGCATATTCATACACCAACTTTCTTTTTTAAACATTCTTAAATAATGCAGTATTGTCAAGTCCAGCGAAATATCCACTAAAACTATATATAACTTAAAACTTAATAAAAAACTTAAAAAATATATATAACTTATTGCATAGAATAATGTAGGAACGTAAAATTGTGAATAATGTTGTGCAAGTAATAAAACCAAAACTAAACATATATACATATATATGTTTTGAACATAAACAAAGAAAAAAACAATTCAGAACAACATAAAACAGAAGAACACTAAGTAAATGAAATGCTGTGTGGTAGCGATTAGCGCACAAACAGCTTCAGAGCAGACTTAAATGTAACTAGTGACATATGAAATAACTGTAAATGTTTACAATAAACATTAAATGATTTAGTGAACCTTCATAGAGGTGAGTTATAAGCCGAGTTAGTTTTACTAAACCACCGACGAAGCAGTGGCGAATCCCTTATATTATAAAAAGCAACATTTAAAGTAAGTAATAGTAGCAGTTCAGGTGCATCTATAACATTATTAAAAATTTTATATAATTATCATGCAAGGTTTTAACGTCTTCGAGAGGTAATAAATGATAATAGTTACAGTGTTTTTTGTAATTAGACGCATTATGATTAAATTTCACATTACAAAAATATAGTTTTTAATACGTTCCATTCTATTTATATAAATAAAATCTTGTGGGTTCCATACAGCTGATACGTAGTTCAATGGACTACTTACAAGAGCAGAATATAAAGATGTAATTACTTTTATGGATTTAAAATATATATCTAACATTTTGTAAGACTTTGACACAATATTATTAATATGCGTTCTGAACAAAAGTGTAGTATCAAAAAGTAAATCTTTTATTTCAGTAACTCTGTTAAGACTAGCCGAACTTAATTGATAATCGTAGTAAATTGGATGATAATTGCAAGTGAAAGTTATTATTGAGCATTTTTCAATGTTTAAAGATAATTTATTAACATTACAATAATTACTTAGTCTATTCAAATCATCCTGAACACGTCCAGAAGAGTTCTTGTTATATATTTTTTAATAGACCTTTAAGTCATCTGCAAGTAGAATTAAATTAGAAAATTTAAAATCACTTGCTATGTGATTGATATAAATGTTAAACAGCAAAGGTCCAATGTGTGACCCTTGAAGAACTCCGGAAGGGCATCCGAATGATTTTGATAGAACTAAAGGACGATTGGATATGTAAGAACTTATCCACAGTAGAAGGTTTCCGAGCACACCTATTTCAGCAAGTTTAGCTATAAGAATGGAATGACTAATTTTGTCAAAAGCTTTACTGGAGCCAGTGTTCACACAATTAACCTGTATACGGTCATCAAGCGACCTGAACAGAAATTTCGAGTAAATTAGCAAATTGGTTTCAGTAGATTTATTTTGGACAAAGCCATGTTGTTGGGAATTCATATATTTTTGTAACGAGAAAAATAAATAATTTCGAACTAAGGATTCAATTTTTTTTTTTCGAGAACCGATAGTTTAGCTATACGTCTATAATTTTTAACTAGTGATCAGTTACCTGATTTCAATATTGGATGAACGAATATCCCTTTTAGTAATTTCCACGAAAAGATAATATTTGAATAAGGTTTTATTTAAAATTTAAAATGAAAAATAAAACAAATTTTGTCTTATTTTCCAGTAGAAGAAAATTTTCAGCTAATTTATTGAAATTTTGTTTTACTTTACTAATAGTTCTAAGATAACCGATTAGTTGTGTCAAAAGGGTTTATACAGGGTGTCTGCTAATATGTGTGGTTCTACCCTTCACAACAAGTAAGAAACGCTTAATAAACTATGTCGGCCAACCAACGCTGCCCGAGATGTAGCACTTTTATTTAAGGATCAGTTCAATGATTACAATTCACTTAACTCTAGTATGAGCTTGTCAGTCATATGTGCTGCATTAAATTAGGTTTGCTCTTGTTGAAATGGATAGAAATTACATGTATGCGTAGATGGCTGACATGCATTTGTGTTACGGCCATGCTTCCGGTAGTGCGCAACGGACACGTATCTTTCACACGTCTCCATCAACGCTTAAAGGACCACAGGACAATTTCAAAAATAACTGTTGACTTTGGTAGGCGTGAATCGTTTCGTACTCAGCAGTTAGAGGAGAGAATCTTAGATATCATCACTAGAAATCCTGGGACAAGCACTCGGAGATTGCTGCAGCGGAACGAGTTAGTAAATGCACTGTTTGGAAAGTATTACATGATCAGATGCTTTATCCGTATCATGTACAACGTGTGCAAGGTCTACAACCGACAGATTACCAACCAAGAAGAAAATTTTTTCAATGGTTTTTGAGGATATGCTCAAAATCCACAATTTCTTTCTCATGTACTATTCACAGTCGATGCGAGATTCACCAAAGATGGAATATTTAATTTTCACAATACTCATGTCTGGGCCGACAAGAATCCCTATTCCATAATGGAATCTAGACTTCAGCACAAGTTCTCTGTAAATGTTTGGGCGGGTATCATCGGTGATTGTCTGATAGATCTTTTCTTTTTGCCTAACAGATTGATGAGATTCCTATGCCGAGATTTTTTGGAAAACTCTCTGCCCGCTTTCCTGATGCCAACCCCTTGGATTTCTTGTTATGGGGATATCTTAAACAATTGGTTTATGCCTCTCTTGTAAATAATGTTCAATGATAGCGAGAAAGAGTTCAAATTGCTTACCAAACAATACGAACCAATGCGAAATTTACAATGCAACCTCGATTCTTACTTTAGCTGTTGAGTGACCTCAAGGAATTATTGCTGCAAATAATTTTAGTGTAATAAATTTCAATATTTTTATGGTTTTACTTACTTAAAATACGAGATTGGTAAATATATTGTATACAATATACAGCAGCTACAGTAAGAATCGAGGTTGCATTGTAAATTTCCTGTGAAACCAAGATGGCCTGATACTTCACATAGAATAATAAAAAACTAATTGAACATAAAAAGTTAATTCGAACAGAAGTATTAACCCTACATTGACAAATTAATCCAATAAAAATAAAGATCAGTAATTTACTACTAATTAATTACTAAAATAATTAATATTTCAATTAATAGTATTATAAACTTTCCAGATTATTAGAAACCATCCAGATTATTAAGAGAGATAAGAAATTAAATAAGAAAAAAAGAATTTGTGGTACAATACCACAATTATTGGATTTTAGGATTTTTATTTAAAAAAATAACCCAAATAACCTCAAAATCAGGGTGGAAGAACACCAAAACAAAAGAGAAAAGAGGGGAAAAATCTAAAACCACTCATCCAAAAGGTAAACAGCTTTACCCAACTTAATCAAATTTTTTTTACTCAATTTAAATTACCACTTTTTCTTATTTAAATATACAAATCGTTAGATTAATACCAGTTTTTCTAATTTATTGCTATAAATTTTTAGATACCAAGATAGAGAGATAGATATCCAAAGGAACCAATTTTATTAAAAAACAACTTAAAGTGACAATATTACCAAAGACATTCCACGATTAGAAACACTATATTACAATTCCAAAAGAAAAAGCAAAGAAGGATAAAAAATAAAATGTATTTCCAAGTAAGTTAAATAATTGTTGAAAGTGGTTTTAATAAAAAATAATAATTTCTCTCAACAGTAAGAATTACAATAAGAAAAATAATCTGGTGAAACCCAACTATGCCGTTCCGGACTAAAAACCAAAACCACAAATTTAAAATAAGATAAAAACCATCCTATTAGTAAAAAAAGATAACCAGATAAGAGAAATGTTATTTTTTCACATATCTAACCGTAATATGTTTGCCTTTTTATATGTAATTGTCTTACATTTTAAAGTGTCTGATGAAGCCAAATTAAATTAGCGAAACGTTACCTTAAAAAATGTTTGTTTCTTTCTCTGATAATATATAAACTCTTTTGACACAACTAATCAGTTATCTTACAACTATTAGTAAGTAAAACAAAATTTCAATAAATTAGCTGAAAAATTTCTTCTAGTGGAAGGTAAGACAAAATTTGTCTTGTTTTTCACTCTAAATTTTAAACAAACTATTATTTTGTACTTCGGTAGTAAGTTTTAATCTGTTTTCAACGATATAAGATTTTAAATAGTTTACATTAGAAACTGTATGCGTTACCTAATTTCCACACTGTATAATAATTTTGAGAAAATACGCAGCAGTATGGAATATCTGTGATTGAACGTAATGGTAGTATTAATAACTAGAGTGGTAAATTTTGAGTTTGCTTATAATAAAATGGAATTTGAATTGAGTTAAAATATTTAGTACAGGTAAATATGTATGTTTAAGTATATTTATACATTAGCCATTTATTTAACAAATTATTATTATTATTCTACTTGCTTTATTAGGGTAGTTTCTAATATTACATTGTTTAAATTAATTGTCATTTGAACGTCGCTACCTCGTAAATCCTCTATCCCTAACACTGTTAAAATTTTAAAGAGTTTACTTACTCGAAAATAAATTGATATTCAGTGTACGTACGTTATAGGAACTAAAGAATATAAAATAAAAACAATTTATGATTCACAAATATTGTTATTTTGAACATCTATCTAAATTTCTCAAAAAAAGTCAGCGTACTTAAATAGAAAATAGGTACATGGATTCTAAAAAAACCAAGACTGGCCTTATTAAAAATATATTAAGAGAATGTAACTATAATTACATAAAGACCCTAAATATAGCAGATTTTTTTAGTTTTTTTTAATAAGTAGAGATTAGTATCAATATTTTAATTTTATTGTGCGGCGAAATATGCATTAAACGTCATGAACCATTGACTATTTTTGACTGACTTGAAAGAATAAAGATAAAAAATACCACAAAAAGATTGTGATTTTTATGAAATTCTGTGCAACTATTATTTTTTCTTGGTCTTTTTAATTCAATGTAACTGAACCCCCAAAGTTCGGTTATGGTATTTTTTAAATAAAATAGTGTTTTTATTTCGACGTTTCGGGGAATTGTTTTTGCCTTTTAAGGCCTTGTTATTGTTTCTGTATAAACCACTTACCTACTTAATTAATTTATCTGATTTGCCTTTCTTTTCTACAGCGTAAATACTTTTTACTCTTTTAGTTTATTTAGTTTATATTTATTTAATTGCATGTTTATGATTAATTTGTGTCAAGGATTGAGTGGAAGATCAGGTTTTTGTATTTGTACTTGACATCTGAACTTCGTCTTGTGATTGTTAATTTAACGTAACTAATTAATTAAACTAATATTGATTTCTTGCCAAATGTAAATTTTTGTTATTATTTAGAGTAAAATAAAGACTTTATTATTATTATTATTAATTTACTTCATATATTTATAAGGTTTTTTACTTGGATTCTGTCACGTAATTTAGGGTTTACAAAATATTATGAATGTAGCATTTCTAGAAATAATTATATATCTGTATTTGAAAAATTTATTTTTTCTAGATAAAGTCTGAAAGACTGGCCGTAAATAAAAAAGTAATAGATAGTTTTATGTTCAATATTATTTTACATTTTAAAAATGTAGATATATATACGCTTTAACAAAGTATTGCTACTAATTTAGGTTTTAGAAGATATTGCAAATAAATTCTAAAGCTGTTTATATTGCTAGTGTCGTTTAATACTAAAAGTTTTATATTTTCTATGGGGAAACCGGAAGACTGGCTATAATTTTAAATATTTTGTAAGGGTGCGCTTTAATTAATTATGTTATCACGTATGGGCGGGTTCTTTCAAGACCTCCACTTTTTCTAAGCTTTAAAACGCTAACAATAGTGACTCTACATTGTTAGGTTTTTTTCTGTAAACATTTCGAATTATATTTTTCAGTGTACTTTAATTCAAAATTCTATAATGTTTTTTTAATTAAAAACATCTGCAATGTGTGTTACTACTTCTTTAAATTATTAAGAAGCATGCTTATAAAGCCAGCAGAAGTTGGAGTGAAGTGTTTTAAAAATGAATCGAATATTTTAGGAATTCTAAAACGCCTAATATTCAAATCGGTTTTTAACAATATAAAATATGGTTGCAGGTGTGCTATGTCTTTTCTTGCCAAGAAAGTTATTTATAAGAGCATAAAGCAATAACTGCTGCGGAATTCCCAGAAATTGTAGCTTTACCAGGCATCGACGATGTGTACGTTAAGAACAGCACATTGTCTACAACGTAACGTGAAGATTGGAACGACCAACTCATATCAATGAGTTCCGCCTTATCTAAGCAAATCACATCGCCTGTTAACGTTAAAAATCAGTCTGGCACTCTTATTTTACATGAGCATGAACACGCAATGAATTTTTTATTATCAATGAGAACATCCTTCTTCTTTGGGTGTGTGCATAGGGTTGCAAAGGGTGGGAGGCACTTTCGCAATATATATCCCAGCGAGATTTGGCAGTTTGCAGTTACGAGCAGTTCTTTCAGTCGTCAACAACCAGTGACCATGCAGAAGTTGGTAATGTGTTCGTGCTTGATCTTACTGGAAGTTATCGCTATATCCGGACTACCGTTTGCTTACAATGTAGAGGGTAAGGAACTGAACTAGAACTAGCCCAAAAACTGATCCATTTCCTCCCATTTAGGTTATCGCCTCAGACGCTCGCCCCATCGTACCGTGATGGTCAGCGGGTACTACGGACGGCCGTCGCGACGGTCCGACTACGAACCAGAGGGTGCCATGACAGCCTTCGTGTCCGGCGAAACCATGGCCACCAACTCCTACCTGGGGGGAAGATACAACCCCGAATCGGAGGAACTCGAGGAAGAGAACGGTGGGGCTGTGCAGCATGGGGAGAAACCCAGTCAGCCACAGCCAGAAGTACCCGAGGAAGACATCCCCGAGCTGCCGACGAGGAAACCCAAGCGTATTCCCAAGCGCAGGCCCCAGAAGCCGCAGCAGGAGGAAGAGGAAGACGACGACGAAGGCTCCTGGCCGTTTCAGCAGGGGCGTAAAGGACCCTCTTATAACGCCTTCTTTCCCATTATGTTAGGGGGCTATCGGGGTGCCAAAGGGAGGGATGCTGAAGGTTATCCTGGAAGTGCCACAGCCATCGCCAACAGCTTCAGCACGGGCAAAGGAGGGGTTGCCAGCAGCCACGCCACTGCCTACGGCGACCCTTACGCCAGCACCCTCTACAGAAACGGATTTAACGTCAAAAAGAAACCTTCCAGTCAACAAGAAAATTACTAATGTTATCCTTTGCTCTGGTAAATCCTCGGCTTCTTAATTTCTTGAAAGATATTTAAAGGTTTTTTTGTATTTGCATGAATCGTGACTGTTAATACAAATCTAAGAATTAAATTTTGATGATTCAAAGTGCTGTTTTACTATAATTATGTTTAACTATCGTTATCTAAGGTCTGAAAACGCATTAGTGATCCTGTCAGCGGCGGCTGCATTTAAAAAATATATGTTAAACGAAAGAAAGAAAAATTGTAATTTCCAGTACGTTCAGTTATACATAAATAATTAAAATAATTGCAGGTATCTGAAGCTGATATTATAAAGTATCAGTTTAAATAAACGTTACAAACAAGTAGCAATTCTTTTATAATATAGAGGGTTTACTTCTTAAAACTTTGAAATTTACGTTTATACAAAATTTGAAAATATGCGTGGATGCTTCGATACTGTTAAAAACTAACAGAAACTATTTTCACTACGTTAAAAAAAGTGTTTTGTACTAGTATAATAGCAGTAGTCTTAGTAGTCTTAAAGATATCAAGAATAAGGAATATAAAAAAGTTAATTACAACAGATCGATATTGAGTAGGTGGTAAAATGAATACTTTAAGTGTACCATCAATGCTTTGTAAATTACTTTTAAATATAGAATGGATTTAGAATACAAGTTTTAGAAAATGTTCACAATATTTTCTGAAATCTAAATTATTAGCAATATTTTGCTCATGCATATATATTTATACATTTTTAAAATTTAAAATAATATTGAAAGAAAAACTATCATGTTTATTCGTAACATCAGTGACATACATCAAAGTTGTAAAACGTCATTAGGTATTGCAAGTATATTTCATATTAATATATCGAGTAAATTAATGTAAATGTATCCTATAAAGTCTTTCATAATTTATGTACATTTTTTTTCAAAATGTCAAGAAAAAAGTATTTTCTAAAAAGCTATCATAACCAAATGAAGTAAAAAGAATAAAGGAATATAATGGTCAGTTGCTTAGAATTTTATAAAATCAGAAACTAAACTTTCATGCCACATTTTTAAATTTCATTCTGTTAAATAACTCAAAATTATTTATGACGTTTAACGCATATTTCGTCCGAGAATGGAATTCAAATGTTAATAATAATAGTTTTTGTTTCGAACACCTCTACTTATTAACAAAAAACAAAACTTTCTATTTAGGGTGTTTATATAATTCTAATCAACTTTTTTAAAATATCTTTTTTAAATAAGACAGTAGGCCGAATACTTTATAAGAAAAACATTGACCTTAAAACCATTTACGTTTGTGTAAAACTTGAGATGTAATCAGTATTAAATGAACAAGTTATTTGGGGTGTGGGTGTGAAATGAAAATGTAAAGATGTGACTTACCTTAAAAATTTAAAACTAACATTTTTCCAGTGTAAAAGCTTTCGGAATTGTTTGAATTTTCGAATTTATTTTCGATGGCAGTAGGCTAATAACGTCCAATAGAAAAAATTAAAGCTGAAACAGAGTCACTTCAATGAAATTTATATCGTACCTGTGTACGATTTGAAACGAATTCAATAATTCAAGTTTGTTATTTTAGAAAAAGGGTGAAAAATAAAATAGTGCTTTGGTGCCGACTTATAGTTCTAGTCCATAAATAATAAATATTGTCATTATCGATCAAGACAGCAAGCTTTCTATGTAAGAATAACTCAGCTCAGTTTTGATTTAAATTATACCGGATGGCTACAAGAAATGCGTCTTGTTATGAGGGTCAATATTTCTCATTTGTAATGAAGACATCGAGATAAAATTTAAGGAATCGAAAAATATGCATGCCTTATTTAACACAGGCAATGAGGCTGTGCAAATAACAAATGGGGAGTGACTGCTTTCTACGCAAAGTGCTGCTAGGATAGCAAAAGAATTCAAGGTAAATACCAGGGCTGTAGAGTCCAGTCGAGAAGTCAGCGCTGAAGTTCGAATCCCATCGTCAGTAATGTTTTTTTAATTGAAAATTGATTTAGTACGCATTACCGAGTATTTCCTTTTATTTTTCAGTATTACTACCAACCTGAATATATTTTTACCCCATTTTCCTTTGATTTTTAAAGTTGTTTAGTGTCACTACATCCACTTGGAAGAGTTCTGAGTAAGGTTTTCTTCTTCTTCTTCTACTTTTACATAGGCCTAGGGCCTGTTTCTTCCAGGTAGGCAGTCTTTCCATCTCTTGTAGGGCCTGCCGATACTTCTTTTGCCTCTAGGAGACATGTCTCTCGCTATTCTGACCATCCTGGTGTTGTCCATCCTTGATATATGGTTATTCTACTCTTCTCGTCTTGTTCTTGTCCACTCTCCTATTGCTTGTATTCCACACTCTTCTCTTATGTCCTGATTTCTAACTCGGTCTAGTCTTGTTTTTCCAGCTATCTTTCTTAGGGTCTTCATCTCCGTTGTTTCTAATATTTGTTCTGTTTTGGCTGTATCGGGTCTGGTTTCCACCGCATAAGTTAATATCGGTCTGACGACACTTTTATAGATCTTTACTTTATATTCTTTTTTAAAATATTTATTATGCCAGATTATATCGTTTAAGCAACCCGATACTACAGCCGCTTTATTTGCTTGAAGTCTAACTTCGCTACTCATTCCTCCACCACTAGTAATCTCGGCACCAAAGTATGTAAAACTGCTTACTTGTTCTATAATATTGTTTTCAATTTTCAACTTGCACCTTATTGGGGACTTACTTATTGTTAGGGTTTTCGTTTTTCTTGTTGATATTTTTAGATTCCACTTTTTGCAGCTAATATTCATGTGGTGTAGTAGGCGTTGCAGATTGTCTTCGTTATGCGCGACTAATGCCACATCGTCCGCATAACATACCATCGTTATTTCTTTGTCTTCTAGTCTGTATCAGCTTTGCTTTCTCACTTCCATTATTATTTCGTTCATAAATATGTTGAATAAGAAAGGACTTAGCGAATCACCTTGCCGAATACCTTTATTTACTGTTATTGCCGGTGTTAGCTTTCCATCTACTTTTATTCTTATGTTATTGTGTATGTATATATCATGAACTAAGCTGATTAGTTCATTGGGCACATTTTGGCTTTCTAATATATCTGGGATATTCACTAATTCCACACTATCAAACGCTGCCTCTAGATCTACAAAGCAGATGAACGCTGGTTTATTGTACTATATAGCTTTCTCTGCTATTTGTCTAATTATAAATACCGTATCATTACACGATCTCCCTCTTCGCCACTGTATACAAAGGTGTAGTTTTGATACGTTACTACTCCTTTACCTTTCTTTTTCGATTCCGCGATTCCACATATGTCAATATTATGATTATCTAGTTCTATCAGCACCTCTTGGTCTTTTCGATTCCAAGAGCGAGTGTTCCAAGATCCTATTCTTATAAAATTCTTTTTCCATTCTTTCTTTTTCCGATGACTCGCCGAGGTCGTCATCATTTCATCCGTCCAATTCCGAGGCTTGTTCCTGGTACTTTGAGCAGTTTTAGGTCCATCTTTTAGTAGGTTGCTGGCTCGGTCGAAACAGGTTTTTTTTCGAGGTTTAGTCCTCTACATTCGGGTCCGTGGTGGCGTTATTCACCAAAGTAAGTTTCCCTTGCGGAGTAAGGTGATTTACAGATTTTGTACTTTTTTTCGTCTTTCAGACGACGGAAGAGATGTAATCGTATCTTCACGTTTCGGGATCTCTAGAGGAAGAAAAAGTGTTTTCTCAATTCCGTCTGCACATCAATCTGTCTGTATATCTGTAGATCGGCCTGTCTACCGGTCTGTCTGTCGGTCTGTTTGTCTGTTGACGCTGTAGCTCAAAAACTATTTGTTGCATACGATGTTTTGCATGCTCAAAACCGATTTTATTTTCGGTTAACAATATACAGTGTGAGCATCGTTAAAAATGTGTTAGTAATTTTTGTATTAACTCGAAAAAAGATAAAAGTAACATTTTGCACATAGCTCAGGTTTTTATCCTGAAAAATAGACATATTTTGGACCCAAAAGATGCAAGGTGAACATCTTAAAAGGACAGAAAAGTGCAGTGATCGATGCGAACCGCATCTGCAAGAGAAGTTTCTTGTAAACAACTTTACAAATTTTAAATTCATTTTAAAAAAATCTATTCTAAAAATATACGTGTTTTTAGTTGCTTGTAAGCAGTAGAGTGTAGTGCATTAAATTCATAAGTAGTTTTATATTTTTATTACATATGGATTATTTATATTCGTTCTTATGCAATAAGTTAATTTAAAACTCACCTATTTCATTGCAAATCGTATTTGAAATCATCATCACATGGCTGGGCATTCCTTAAGGAATTGTAGCCGTTCGTTCTCTTAAGCTCTTGTAACCCACTTCTGTGGTGAGTTGGTCCACATTCTTCCCTTCTTATCTTAATCTAGCCTGTTGCTTCTCCTAGCTGCTTCCGTTATTTTCTTCCACGCATCTCGGTTTTGTATCTTTTTTCTGCATGCGTATATCTCCAACTTCTTTATATCTTCCAGTACTTGATCTTTCCACCTGCTTTTCGGTCTTTCTCTTCTTCTACTGGTGTCCGGTCTCCACATTGTGATTTTCTTTACTTCCCTGTTGTTTTCCATTCTTCTTATGTGGCCATACCAGCGGTGCTTTATGACTTTTATGATCTTTACTATATCTTCTCCTTTTCGAATAGTTCTTATTTCAAAGTTCATTAACCTTTTGTATTCGCCATCTGTAACTTTTTTTAGTCCATATATTCTTCTAATGATTTTTCTTTCGAATATTCTTAGTTTTTCCTGTTCCAGGTTTGTTAAGTTCATCGTCTCGGCACTATAAGTCACTACCGGTCTAATTGCTGCTCTATATACCCTCATTTTTGTTTTTATGCTTATCCTTTTACTTTTCATAATGTTTTTGTATTTGTAATAGGTTTTGTGCCCCTCCTGCACTCTGTTATCAATCGCTATATTCATTTTTGCTGTTAATTATTAATCCTAAATACTTAAAATTGTCTACCATTTCAAACTCGAAGTTTCCAAGTTTTAATTATTTAGTTGCCACATTTTCTTTGTTTATTTCCATATACTTACTTTTTCCTTGGTTTATTATTAGGTCTTTTTTCTTGGCTTCTTGTGCAATTTTCTGAATTGCTTCTTCCAGGTTTCTCTTATCTCTAGCTAGCACCGTGAGATAATCTGCGTACACCACTACTTGTATTGCTTTGTTGATAATTGTTCCTTTGAAATTGCACTCTTTGACTACTGCATCCAGTATTAAAATAAATAATGTTGTGGATATCCCGCCCCCTTGTCTTACATCTAAGTTAAATTCACAATCTTCGGCTTCTCCTTCATCTGTCATGACTGCTGTTTTTTTAATGCGTCCTCGTCATTGCTATCAGTCTCATCAACTTTTCCGGCATTTCCATGTCCTTCACGGCTTTTATCATCTGCTCCCGTTTCAGACTACCGAATGTTTGCTTGCAGTCTGCAGTCTTGTTACATATTCATAAAACTTTTCCATTTGGCTCATTATGTGTGCAGCATCAATTGTAGATCTGCCTCCTCTAAAACCGTATTGGTGGTCTTTCATTTGCATCTCAGTGTGCTTTATAAATTTCTTATTTATTGGAGTGGTCAATATCTTATACCTATATAACATTAAGTAGGGCGATTCTCTTGTAGTTTGCACATGCATTTGGATCTTCCTTCTTATAGATTGGCATTATTAGCCCTTCTTCCCACTCACTAGACATCGTTTCCGTTTTCCAAATGTGAGTAAGTAGTTTAAATATTTTTTGTCTTAGAGCTTCTCCTCCGTGTCTTATCAGTTCGCTGACGAAGTTGTTCTTTCCTCCTGCTTTATTTATCTTAAGCCGTGCTATAACTTCGGCGAATTCTTCTTCTGTGGATATGTCCTGTTCTTCCTTTTCTATATTGTTTTCTAAATTTCCTTCTTCCTCCTCCTCTGTCATCATTTGACTGTCTGTTAATGTTTCTTTACAATGATTTCTCCACTCTATTCTACGTATGTTTGTTGTATTTCTTTTCCTGTTTTGTCTTTTGATATAACTGTACATTTTTGTGTTTTTTTTATCCTTTTCAATTGCGCCCATTACTTCTTCAAGCCATCTTATCTTCTTTATTTTTATTAGTTTTGTGCTGTCTTTTCTGATTTCTTGGTATGTCGTATGGTCTAATTCGTTTCCTGTTCTTACTCACTTTAGTCTAGTAGCCTTCTTCTATATTATCTCCTTCCATTTTTCGTCAAACTGTTCATCCAATTTCTTTGTTTTTTCTCCTATTACTGTATTTGCTGCAGATACGATACATTATTTTTAAATTGCTCCTTTCCTTTTCTGTATTTTCATCTGTTGGCTTCTTTATTAGTTGCTTTTTTACTTCCTCTTTGTATTATGTTTTCTTTTCTGTTATCATTTGAAACAATTTTTTGGCTTTGCCTAATTGTTTCGCCAGTTACCAATTTATTTCAGGCCTAACCTGTATATTTTTATTTGAATTATAAATCCTTTGCATTTCGAATTCTTAAATTTTCCACAGCAGCTTATTTTGTACCTGGATTGAGTTCGTTCGCGCGATGCACTTTTGACCCGTGCTATCTCTTCTCACAGGCCGTTGTAATGCGAGATTTCTTTTAAAAACAAATTTTTCGTCAGAACACTTGCTGTCCTCGCTTTAGCCCGCCGCCACCGGCGTGGCTAAAATTTGTGTGTTTAAGTCAAATTACATGCGCTCAATTAATTTAATGAGCAGTGTGTTTCCTAGGGCTGACAATGATCAGGTACGATGGCGCTTTTCCGTCTTATTATCTCCATAGTAATTAATTTTTTTCTTAGCTCTTTATTAACAGTTTCATCCACGAGTTTATCTGGGAGGCCAAGTTATTAGCCTAATCGCATTTTTGACACTTGCTGGCGTTCTGGTATTTGCTGCCATTTGAGGGTGCTTCCGCTGCAATCACCGGTGCATCCACGGCGATTTCAACAATGTGTGTAGCCGTTCACGTCTAGCATATGTTTCGAGGTTAGTTAGTGCTACTCCGAGATTTATATTACTTCGACTTATTTTCAATACCAGGAATTTACATCTGTGCATTTTAAACCCGTCAGTATTTGAAATTTAAATGCATACTTTTTACTATTTAAAGCTGCAATTTTGATGTGTATTGACCCTCTGTAAAAGGTACAGCCACGCTTTTTTATTTCAATAGCCTAAACAGAAAAAAATTATTAAATGAATGAGGTATGCATATTCCATGAATAATTTGCATTCACAGTTATTAGAATAACCCGAAAGAGGTTTTTTGATTTTATGCGTGTCGCAACCTTCAGTTATCGTACACAACCTTGTTATAACATTATTTGCATTTTAAATATCCTGATTATTTATTACTGACACCTCAAGACTTTTTATTAATTACTAATTAAACGCTAGTCACTTTGTAGTTTATTTTTTCTATTCTTTGAAATCTTTTGATTTCTGGCGCCCATTTCCTTTCCTTTTTTGAAGACATTCCAGGATACATAGCTGATGATTTGAACCTACAATCCAAGGCCGCCGAAATTTGAGTTAGTTCGGCCATCGCGGTAAGTAAAGAGTTTTCAGAGCTGTCGTGGTGTATAAACTGTAGGGGGGTTGATCTGCGATTTTTTCTTACTACCATTGCTTAATTTTATTAATTAATCGCAGGTCGGCTTCTTTATTGTTTCACATTTAGATTTCCCATGTCTCTCTCTTTGTTTGTTTTTTCTTTCTCCTACCATTTTTAACTTTAGCTTGGCTATCACTAGGATATGGCCTGTCCCCACATTTGCTCTTCGGAACGATCTTACATCCAGTATCATTCTTTGTCTCTTTTTAGCTATTAGCTATTATTTATTTCTATCGGGAATCAACCATGTTACTTCGTGTTGTATTTTGTGTTGATATTTCGTGCTAACTATGTACATTTCCCATTCCGTTGCTAAGTTTCCCAGTCATGTTCCATTATTAGTCGTTTCGACATGTTCTGTTTCTCTTCCGGCTACTGATCACCAGTAGTCTTCTTTTCCCATCTTTGCCTTAAAAGCTCCCAGAAGTATGAGTGTGTCATGTTTTATGGTTCTTTCGCATACCTGTCCAGCTGCTACCTCTGTTGGCGCATATGTATTTATAAGTGTAATGTTGACTATATTAATTTTTAATCTTATACACCAGATCCTACCATTTTTCCTCTTAAATTCCATTACATTGTTTCAAAATTTTTTGCTTATCATGAATCCTGTTCTGTTCTGTCCTTGTCTGTCTTCACCTCCAAACCACAGCGTATATTTGTCTTTATTAATCCTGCCGTCTCTCATCCATCTTATTTCCTGGAAGGGTAGTATTTCTATTTTGTATTCCTTCACTTCACTAGTAACTTCCTCCATCTTCGCTGTCAATAATTAATCAGAACTCAATTGATTGTATAAGAATAAACACACGTTAAATTAACTATATTTATTTACTCTTATATTTACACCAGTAACCACGTTAAAAGCTAATACTAAAGCAACCGTTGGTGTTAAAGCTCTTAGTATCGTTTGTAACTGTAACAATACAACGGTGCTACCTACTTAAATAGAGTTTGGGTCGCAGCCCTTGCACATCCCTCTCTTAATGCTAAACATATGTCAAGTTATTTTCACATCCTCCCCCGCCGAAATTATGCATCGCGTACGTCTAGAGGATATAAAAGTTGTATCGGACGTCTTAACCTAATACCATTGTTAGACTTCAAAATACAAGCCCGCACTTTACCGTCACTTCCGGTAATCACTTTGTCGATCAACCCCCCCCCCCCCCCCCATTTTCCAAACAAGGCGCCTATTGTCATTGGCGTGAATCAGCACAACGTCGCAATTTTCATACTACACTCGCGCACATTCACATTATGATGAGCACTGCGAAGCTGTTGTACATACTCAGACGACCATCGCTTCAAAAGAATTCAACGGTCTCAACCGATGCCGGTATGTTCCTTATTCGTTACCTTTAATTATCCCAGTTGTGCTAGGTAAAGTTGTAGCGTTAGTACCCAGTAGAAAATGGAAAGGTGTCAGTGGTATCATCTCTCAGGATCCGTCTCCATATAAGTAAGGGGTCTGGAATTGATTGTGGCTTCAATTTCGGTAATTACTGTCGTCAGCTGTTCTTATTTAAAAGAAAATTTCCTATCGAAGATCGTAATGCATCTTTGACAGTTTTTATCAGTCGCTCCAGAAGCCTCCCCACCAGCACGTCCTCTCTATGATAAAATTACCATTTTATGCGTTTTGCGATCATTAAATTATTTAATTCTGGACTTGATAGCAAATCCCCTATCACGTGAAAATCTTTGGCCAATCTCTTAAATGTTTGGCATTATCGGAATGAAATGTAGTGGGTATTCCACGACGAGCCATAAATCTTATTGCAAGAATGCTGGTTTTTACTTGCATAGATAATTCCAACTCCAGGTAAGTAGCCTTGTTACGGCGCAAGTAAACACAAAAATGTAAGCTATTGTAGCTTGTATAATGCTCCATTTACTTCTGTGTGATGTAATCGATTGTGGATGTCGTATATCAGTAATTTATTCAAATATGCACGATTTGGTAATATTATTGGGTGCTTAACGTTAAAATGTTTACAACAATTTTGCAAACGTCCACCTACGCGCTACAGTCCATCTTCATCCAAAAAAGGATTTAAAGTCATTATTTTTTAAATTGCAATTCACTGCACCATTCCGTTTGATATAGTCAGTTTCTGCACAATATTGTTTATATTGACCATTTTTTATCAGGATTGTTTCGGCTTTCGTATTCCTTCGACACAGATTTCCCCGTAAATCCGAGCTTTATTTCGCACGTTATTCAAAAATGTTATCCGTTTAATTCGATAAGTTTGCAATTTACCATAGTTACCGTACCGCAGAAATCTGAGAGCGTCTTTATCACGATCATTTGCAAAAATTTGCAAACACGCCTTTTCAATATCGGCTATTAAGGAAATTCAATAAAGTGCTCAATAAATACAGATTTAAATTACACCCATTCTGGAATGAATCTGTTCACTGATTTTGTTTTAGGCAAGTTCGCGGAAGCATCAACAATGCGCACTTTATTGGTTTTCTTATCATCTCGGAAAGCTGGCCGATGTGGCATGTAGTATTCGCGATCTCTTTTCGTAATCTTCTTCGTTAAAACCATTCCGCGAAATCGTTCACTAATATATTTTTTTCACTGTTATATTCGTCAATTTGTCCCAACGTAGTAAGTTTAAATGTCAAACGTTCTGCGCGCGCGCAAGCACTTATAAGGTTATTATTTTCTACTAATGGGTCATCCTTCCAAGGCAAATCAGCCACGTACCTGTTACCCTGTTTTCTCACACAATGTTTATTAAAATCATTCGTAAAGTCTTTCACTTCGATTTCACTTTCCTTTATCCCCTAACACTCCAAATCCCACAAACGTTAGATGTGTGCGTCGTCACTAATTAGCGACGCATGTAGCAGACTGTGCAAGTCTGCTCAATTGTGGACTTCATTGGAACCGGACCTTGCAGCGCGTAGCCAAATTTCGTTTGCACCGCTACTAGTTTTTCGTTAATTCTTTTGCTTCTACCCGTCACTATAGCCTAATAGTCCGCAGCGATCAAAACACTTATGCCCTTTATCAAGGTTGTATTTGGTGGTACGTAGTCCGCTAATTGTAAATTTCCACAGTGCACTTGCGTTTCTGCCGGCGCCTTTGCCAGATCCATACAAATTTGGGGAACCTCCCACGGCTTTCACTGTTATTGTGTTGTTATTGTACTGACTTTTCATTTTTATCAGCACACGGTTGCAGAGACGTTCCCGTACAGTCACAGAATTTCCAAAAGCTGCCACACAAATACGCTGTTGCCCGATAACAGGCAAACCTACGGGACTTGGAAACTTCTTCTTTAACAAAACTCAGTTAACTACCTCCATCAATTATTAGACATATTGTTGATTTGCTTTGGATCCGGCATAAACGGATGCTGTTTGAAGCACCACAGTTTTACATGTATTTGCAATTAAACTTGAGACCGACGCGGTGGCCAACAAATTAGCTATCGGTTCTTCAATGGAATTAGCCGAGGTGGGTGCACTGTTTTGTTTATGCCAGCTGGAGTCGCACATCGTAGTAGCATGCCTTCCCTTGCACGTTTTGCAACGAATATATCTATTTCGACAGTTTTTAGAATGATGGTTTCCCTTTGTGCATCAGAAGCACCGCGAATCATTCCTTAACATATGCTTCTTCCTATCCAAGGGCACATCTGTATCGCACACTTCGGTTTTATGATCCTTTTCACAGAAAAACCACTTGTCGCTCAATTGGCCCTGATTTAGTTAAATAGCCACTAAGCTGGCTGCGGTTTTTTTGAAGCCGTCCGCGTACTTCCGTTGTTTGTCCCAGTTTTCAGATTATTAGGCCTGTCACTTGCAGTTGCAACGTTTGTTCCAAGGATTCCATTTAAGTTTTGAAAAAAGCAATAAATACTTCATTTGCCGGTCCAACCCATCGCTAGAACTACCGGAAGTACAAGATGCTGTTTCCTAGAATGCAATATCATGGGACGCTGTGTGTTCTTCTCCGAACGTAATATTTCAGGCGCATATCGGTGGGCAATGATTTGATTAGAGAGAATTTTAGCATTGCGTTATAATGTGACGCTGGAACGTTTAACACCGTTAATGCCCGCATTGACGATGTCACATAAAAAAATTTTTTCCTTAGTGTTCTAACATCATTACGAGACTTCACCCTGCTCTAATTTCGTCATTTCTTCAAAGTACTGCTATATAAGTCGTTCCGTATTACCAAACTGTTCCTTTAGGATACCAAGAGCTTTCTCATAAAACGCACCGGATGCGGGCCAGCCTTTATCATTACTACAGCCTGTAACTGGTTAAAGAGACTCCTTTGTCAAGGATTCAGCAGATTTTGTCCAGAAACTAAAAAACATAAAGTTAAACGAAGATGATATCTTAGTCAGTTTCGACGTAGTATCACTCTTCACTCTTGCCTACAGACCACGTTGAACTTGTCGAAATTTGCCTGAAAAACACTTACTTCAGTTGGAACAATAAAATATACCAACAAGTCGAAGGAGCGGCCATGGGTTCACCGCTATTACCTGTTATAAGCAAATATCTACATGGAGGCTTTTGAAACCAAGGCTCTCGAACAAGCGCAGCTAAAACCGACTTGCTGGTTGAGATATGTAGACGATA
Source organism: Agriotes lineatus (assembly GCA_940337035.1). Lineage (NCBI taxonomy): Eukaryota > Metazoa > Arthropoda > Insecta > Coleoptera > Elateridae > Agriotes > Agriotes lineatus. The sequence continues at coordinate 19,114,988 of OW679202.1, forward strand.
CTTTTGTCATCTGGTTACATGGACGCTAGACATTGAATCTGTTTTTAAAACACCTGAATTCTGTACATCCCAACATACAATTCACAATGAAAGTAGAGGAAAATTGCAGTATTCGTTTCTAGACGTCCTAGTGAAACGTCAATCAGATGGCAGCTTAGGACATGCAGTCTATAGAAAGAAAACACACACGGACAGATATCTAAATGCTGACTCACACCATCATCCAATGCAAAAAGCAACAATTCTCCAGACTTTGGCGACAAAAGCCGTTCGTATCTCAGATGAGGAAAATCTAGAGAGAGAAAAGCTACATCTGTTTGACTCTTTACAAAAGAACGGATACACAACTACCGCCATACGAAAAGCACTAGACTAGACATTGACACAAAAGGCTAAAGAAGAATCCCCACCTCTGTAAGGCTTAGCATTTCTACCTTACGTTAAAGGCTCGACTGATAAGATAGGACGTGTCCTGCAACAATGCAACATCAAAACTGTGTTCACGAGCAAGGAAACTTTGGGTAACGGATTCAGATCGGTAAAAGACAAGATTCCAAGTTTAAAAACCGCTGGCGTATATCGCATTCCTTGTTCTTGCGGCTCGAGTTACATTGGACAGAACTGCGATTGCAAACACAAACGCATCACAAAATCAGCCGTAGCTGAGCATACGTTTACAAATGGGCACACTTTAAAATTTGAGCACACCAGAATACCTCACTACCTTTCGCGAGTGATACGTAAAGCCATAGAAATAGAAAAACATCCAAATAATATCAATAGGGAAGATGGCTTTAGGCTTAGTAAAACGTGGACCCCTGTGATACACGATCTCAACATTACAACCACTGTGCGTCATACGGCCACGCTCCACGGATTACGTTACACTCGGACAACCAACCAGCGTTACGCCACTCCGCGCGCCTGGCACAGAGGACTATAAATAGCTCCACACCGACCTTTGATTCTCTCCGTGGTTTAGTGCGTTTGCACGTCCACTTAGCATTCGGGAGGTCGTGGGTTCGATTCCTGCGGCCGTCTGGCTTGATTCACGTTTTTAGGTGGTTTTCCTGAGTCAACAGAGTACCTTTTCTGAGGTGAATGCCGGGGCAGTATTTCTCCACCTTTCCTGACCTTTCTTCCAGTCTCCACTCCTCATTTCTCTCACCGATCCCGAGTTTCCAGTTCTTGGCTGAAGAGGGACGGAAAGTTCCTATAGCAGCCCGCCCCCAGTTGGGGGAATAGAAATAACCTTTACCTTTGTCCTTTTTTTTTGTCCTTCGGTTTTTAGTGCGACTATCACTCTGATGATGCAAGCTGCAAGGTATTGCGAAACGTTAGTGAATATGGAACAAAATTGCCGCTTCCTATGCTCTTTGTTAAACTAAAACCAGCACCTAACAATAAGAACATTTATAATGTGGAGCATTTACAACAGTGTAAAATAGAATTCCAACCCCCGAAGTACAAAAGAGAAATTGTACAATGTGCAAAGTGCAAAGATACGGGCACACTAAAAATTTTTGTTCTCAAAAACCAAGATGCGTTAAATGCGCCGGTGACCATACTACTGTCATGTGCTCCAGAAAAACAAGATCTAACGATGTACGCTGTGTTTTATGTGGAGGAAATCACCCCGCGAATTTTAAGGGTTGTACTATCTACAAGGAGTTGCAGAAAAAACAATTTTCAACACTTCGCCCGAAACAATACACTCCACCCCAACAAATCAAACAGTACCAACAAATTCAACCTGGAATAACCTACTCGGCGGTAGCCCGAGATCAAAAACAACAAAATTATACTCCAATAATACACTGTATATGCAAACCACACAACCTCACCAACAATTCAGCGATATGGAAGAGTTAAAAAATATGATGAAGGGCTTATTTGATCAAATAGGCACCATGTTAAACCTGCTTACAACCGTGATTGCTAAACTCCGTTAATGGTTAATCTACTGAAAATCGCTTTGTGGAATGCCAATGGCTTGTTACAACATATAGACGAATTAAAAGTATTTATTTTACATCATAATATCGACATTATGCTAATATCTGAAACTCACTGTACTACCTAAAAATTCCTAACTATCTAATCTACTTTACAAATGATCCAGATGGTACTGCCAGAGGTGGTTCCGGTATTATCACTAAAAACTGAATCAAACATCATCAAATAAATAGCTACTGTACAAACTTCCTGCAAGCCACCAATGTTACAATAGAAGATCCCACTGGTCTCCTAATAATTTCGGCCGTCTACTTTCCTCCCAGACATGCAGTCAAACAAGAACATTACGAAGATTTCTACAACACCCTGAGACAACAGTTATTTGCTGGTGGGGACTACAATTCTAGGTACACTATCTGGGGATCCAGACTTATAACACCCAAAGGACGTGAGTTGCTTAGAACTATCGAAAGGAATAACTTAAATCATATATCCACTGGTGAACTCACCTACTGGCCAAGCGACTGGAACAAACTACCTGATTTGGTGGACTTTTGCATCACCAAAGGTATCCTGCAAGGTTTCGCGGTTGCCACCTCCTGTTCTGATTTGTCGTCAGATCATTCTCCAGTTGTTGTCAAACTATCAACAGAAGCGATAAACGTTCAAAAACAACCAAATTTAAGCAATAAGCATACAGACTGGGATGAATTTAGACGAATAGTAAACGACAAACTGACCTTAAGTGTCCCCTTGAAAATTGAAGAAGACTTTGAATCAGCAGTCAAATTCTTCAACGACATAATACAATGGGCGAGTTGGAACGCAACACCAGAATAAACGCAAACGCTCAAATCTTATAGTTGTCCGGTATCAATTAGGCAAAAAATTCTGGAAAAACGAAACTTTCGCAGACAATGGCACAGGTTAAGAACGCCGAAAAGTAGACGGTTATATAACGCAGCTACGCAGGAACTTAAACAACTTTTAAACACCAATAAAAATGAATGCATGCAAACGTTCCTTCAAGGTCTTATACCCACTGAAACCACCGAGTATTCTCTTTGAAGAACAACTGAAAAACTAAAGCAGATAACAAAAGCTTCTCCGCCTATTAGAAGGAGCTAAGATATCTGGGCAAGAAGTAATCGAGAAAAAGCTTGCGCCTTTGCAGAACACCTAGCACAGGTTTTCCAACCCCATCCCTCAGAAAATCAGCCTGAAGATGAAGACGAATTAGTTCAAGATTGAAAAGCGATTGGAAGAGGACGGTGCATCTAGTCAATATTTACCTACTTTACTATGTTTGGCGGTCATATCGACATCGTTCTGAGAAGTTCTATCTCTTTTATGTAAGACCGTGGTCCATGTGTTAGTGTCTGTTTGAGAAGGAAGCATTGTGGATTGGGTAGGGTGCGCTTGTTGACAGGGTTGGGGTATATCATTACTTGTGGTTGTGTAACGGTATTACCTGACATTTTAAGAAACTGAGCATTGTGTATTTCAGTTTGGTCAGTTGTCATCATCGGCGTTGGTAGAACCATTTGGGGCAGTGTTGGTGGGGGTTGCATCCCTCCAGGAGACTGGAGGTGGGCCATACCGGCCCTCTCATATGAGTTTTAATTGTAATATTGGCTATAAACCAACCGTGTAACAATTTGAATTGAATAAATTGAAATAAAATCGAGTTCACTGGCGTTATCACGAGGTGACTTGATATCGCACGGCACGGTTCGAATGTCTTTCCACGTTGAGTAATATAACCCGTTAATGATTCGGAAATTGTTGTTGCAGATAATCACTGCTGTCTTTTTGCGGCAATATTGCGTTTAACCTATATCATTAAAAATTGCGCGAATTACATCATTTTGCAAATAAATAAATGCAGTAGCTGGGATTCGAATTCCGCGCTGCCAGACAAAATGAGATTAAAATTTCTAGCTAGAGTGATTTCTAGTCCCTCCGCTTACACTACTGTGTATTAAATGTGCTTCTCGCTGTTTCATAAAGACGCTATACAGTTCTGGCCATTTGAGATGTTTACCCTGCATTTGTTAGGTCTCATGGGTAAAGCCTGAATTACGTGCAAAATATTACTTTTATTTTTCCTCAGTTAAAGCAAAAATAAAAAACATTATACTTTTTAAAGTGGTCACCGTGTATATATTTGGCCCGAAGTATATTTGAGTTCGTGCCAGGTAGACATCTAATCCCCATGCAAAATATCGTCTTTATCCAACACAACAGTGTTTGAGCTATACCGCCAACAGATGGACAGACAGGCGGGCTGAATTGAGAAAACCCGTTTTTCGTCATCTAGGGGCCCTGAAACGTGAAGATCTGAAAAAATCTAGGAAGGTGATTTTTAAACTATTACGATGCTTCCTTCGCCTGTTAGACGAGCAAAGTAAAAGTACCCGAAAAGTCATGTTATCCATGAATCCAATGTTTGTTATTAACGCTTTTGTCTTTAGAATAACTATTTAGTTGTCATATTCCAAAATTTTTAATGACACAGAGTGACCCACAATATTGCTGCCAAAAAAACACAACCGTGATTGGCTGCAAGAGCGCTGCCTTTGCATACATTTGTGAACTATTAACAGAGTGTATTCCTCAACCATAGATACTCACGTCTGCCAAATATGAGTAATCTGCGTCACGGAATTCTTGACTAATTAATTTAAGTATATTTTTGTGTCTTGATCTTTAAGGAGCTATAAGTTATAAGGGGTGCGACTTTGTAGTAAGATGTGTTTGCCTTAATATTCTTATTTCGACTCAAGTATTCTCTCGTATAATTTATGCTACTTTATTTCAATACAGCCTGTATAGGTGTTGAGTTGCAGTTGGTAATACTTTTGGGCATGAGATATTTATATTTCTGTCAAACATTAACCTTAGTTATTTAATTTCTGAGACTTGCGGTAAGGTGAAGGCATATCATTTTATTTTTGTAGTGAACCCAATCAGGAAAATTTGGAAAAAGTAAGACCTTCAGTTTTTTTCAGGTAAGAATTTAATACCATTTTCATGGACCAATGCTCAAGTAAATTAATAGTTTTCTGCAAACGTTTTTCCTTATCCTTGGGTTTCTTAATGGTTGAGAATATCCAAAGACAATCGGCAAATAATGTATCTTGAAAGTTGTTAAGCATTGCAGAATTTTATTTATATATTATTAAAAAGAGACTTGGCCATAAAATAAAACCTTGGGGAATAACATTTTCTTGACTCATTGTTTTGGACAACAAATGTTCAATTCGAATCATGTATTTTCTCCAACTCATAGAATTTTTAATAAATTTAGTCATTTGGCAAGTCATTTTCGCGTTTAAATAAGGTATCTGTGATTTGAAATCTCGACGTGGTATGGTATGCTTTCTTAATGTTAAAGAAAACTGCACACAGCGATTCCTTTTTACTCCCACCGTCTAAGAGACGAAGGTAGTATTGTAATCGTAAAAAATCACCTTCTCATATTTCTTCAGATCTTTACGTTTCAGAGTCCTAGATGACGAAAAACATGTTTTCCAAATACCGAATGTCTGTCTGTCAGTCTGTTAAAACTATAGCTCAAAAACTGTTTATCGGAAAAAGACGATATTTTGTATGCGGATTATACGTATGTGTACCTGGCTCTAAACCGAATACACTTTTAGTCAAATATATACAGGGTGAGCACCTTAAAAAGCTAATATTCTGTATGTTTTTTTTTATTTTCAAATTGATGTAATGCTCCTTACTAACCGTTTGGTTTTATTTGTCAGTATTATTAACAACGTTAAGATATTTGTATCTATTGTGTGACGAAATTTTCTTCGGCATCTAAATAATAAGTCTTCAAATATATATTCAAGTAGTATATTTTTTTACAGTTTAGAGGTATTTCTCAGGTTTTCAGCCAACATGAATTTCTTGTTGATGTCTTATTTACGATTAGGAACAATTTTCTGTGCCTCGACTGTCCTATAAAAATTACAACGTTCGATTTTATAATGTTCATTTATAATACCATGAGTAGTCAAAGTTATGTCGAATATTTTTGCTGTGTATCACGAATATCCATTGCGCTTAGGATTAGGACTCGTGCTAACGCACCCGTCCCAATCGAACCTAGGCACAATGGACATGAGTAGTGATACCACCGCAAAAAAATTTTCTTAACTTTGACTAAGAATGGCATTTGAAGGACCATTCAATGAACTAAACTACTTTTTCAAATTAGTTTTCAGTAAATATAGCAACAAACTACGCAATTTCTATAGCAACAGAACACTAATATTGACTTATTTTAATAAAAAATCGCATTTGGTTAAAATATTCACTTGAATGCCTTTTAGGAAGATATATTAATAATAATAATAATAATAATAATAATAATAATACTAATAACAATAATAATAATAATAATAATGTCTTTATTTTGCCATCAAAAGCCAACAAAATTAATAATAATGTTTTATAATAAATTAAACTTACATCAAAATGCTGCAATGATGACAAAATCATATGGCGAAGTTCAGATAAATCTGCTCTTACACTTAACCATAAAGAAAAGAGTTATATTATATTAGAAATGCCCAACACTTACCATCGGGACAATAAAAATAAAAAAACTAAGTTTTAAATTAAGAATGAATAATAGAACTAAGGGTGAAAACAATTATAAACTGAAACAGGTGTTTTTTTTACAAATAATACAAGTAAATCAAATTAAATACACGCTATGTTGCTGGAAAAAACAGTCACTGCAAATTAAAAAGATGTTGAAAATATAAACTGGTACAAACGCATGGCCAAAAAATGAATAAAATCTATCAAAGATTTTTTCGACTTCTTAAAAAAAATTGAAAAAAGCTAATCATTTTCGAAGACCTCTAGCGGCTAAACTAAGCAACTTTGTATATAGGTAAGTTGAGTAAAATCATCATATTTTGGGCCAAGGAACTTGTGGTCTTCCGTTGTACACATGTTTTTCGGACACTCTGTATACAGTGTGTCCCCGATAGGTGAAACGACTCTTGTAAAAGGTAGAAAAATCTCGATTTATATTTTCATTTTTTGGGGTTCAGCCCTACTTGGTTAAAGGCGAATTTCTAACAGTATTTCAGTTTTGAAAAATCAAGTATGCCTTGGAAGTTTTCAAAAAACCTATTTTACTGTAGAGTAGCGTGCCTTTTATGTAGCAAATACGACAAAAAATTATTAAGAAAAGTTGTTTAGAATCAACATCTAGGCTCCTATACCAAATTTCAAAATCTTCGGCCAACTTTGATCTCTCACATTTTCTGTTATGCTTAGGTCCCATATCAAAGCATTTTACTTTTAACAAAGATTGCTATGGAAAAATGAATATTTTTAACAATATTTCATAATAAAAAAACTTTGTTAAAAATAGAATTCTTTGATTTGGGAAATAAACATTAAAGAAATATTTGTCACATAAAAGTCACTTTACTTAGAAAATGGCGTTTTTCGAAATTGTGTAAATCCAAAAAGTGCTATTTTTCGGAAATTAACCAATATTTCAATGAGTTTTTTATTGTGTTACTTTAGCTGACTGAACAATCTCAAGGCAAAAATTTTTTTTTCGTAAAATGTTTCTATCTTGACTAGTAAATGCATGTTTCGTAATTATTTTTAAAAAATCTGGTGTGATACACGCACACAACTTCCTTTTACAGTGATCTTATAATTAGCCAAAAATTTGGTTTTAAATTCTTAACCATTTGTCAAAAATTTTCAAAAATTACAAATTTTACAAAAACGGTACAAAATATAGTGTTAGTTCAAGAGACAAATTTTCTCTAGAATTTTAAGCTGAATTCAAAAATGTAATAATATACCAGGTGTTCTATTTAAAATAAAAGTTAATGAAAAAAATAGAAAAAAAACAAAAGAAACCCATTTTAGAAGTATTCAACTGGAAAATCACTTATCTCACATCAATACACATTAACAATGTAATAAAAATGTAAAGTTTAAAAAAATCGTTACAGCCGTTTTTGAAAAAATCGAAAAAAACTGAAAAATCACGAAAGTAAACACCTACTTCCGGTTATGCGATTTTCTTCAAAAGCTTGCTGTCTCATCTACATAGTACACAAAACTTATATATGAAGTTTCAACGCCATATCTCTTTCCGTTTTTGAGATATTCTGTTCACAGACAGACACACAGACACACACACAGACAGACCAATGAAAAAAAATATGTTTTTTGGGTTCAGTGGACGTGAAGATCTGTTGAAAACTCAATTTCGAATTTTTGGGGTGAATCCAATACTTCATTTATTGTAAAAGGAAGTAAAAATGTAAAATTTTACTGATAACGGAAGTCACGTGACAACTTTTGTTTGGCCCATTTGTAATCACTTTGCAACACCTCTGGTCGTCAGTGTTTGATTTTCCAAGAAATTCTAAATATTTTTTTTCTTTTGATGCCAGTTTTTTCGCGATCACTTTATTTATTATTTGTTTATAATAATTTTCTTACGTAGTGCACACTGTAGTTTGCGAATTTGAATTCGTCGCCGAGATGGCCTTGCGCCGAGTTGGCTGGCGCCGAGATGGCTCCGCGCCGAGTTGTCCCAGCGCCGAGCTGGTCCCGCGGCGAGATGGCGGAGCCGAAGTGCCGGCGCCGAGATGGTGGCGCCGAGATGTCCTAGACCCTGAATATCTGTCTTAAATTTTATTTTATTATATAAATACGGAGGATTTTCTGAAATTATTATTTTGTGAATAAATACTGTTAATTACAACAGCCTTCTATTTTTCATATTAAGCCAACATGCAGCTTTTAATTTATGCGATATATGGTCGAATTGTCAAATACCATATATGTATCGCAAACACGAATTTCGCACATGTATTCGATCGGATGTTATTTTATTCAAACAAGGACCGTAAATTTCAGAACCATATGTAAATTGACTTAAAATTAAAGATTCGCAAAGAGCTTTCTTAAGAAATATACCAAAAAAGTGCCGATAAGGAAATAATAATGTCAACCTCGAGTATGAATTTGAATATACTTTTGTACTTGTTTTTCATACCTAAAGAATTATTAATGACGAGACCCAAATTTTTTACATCTTGTTTTAATGGAATGTTCACATCATCAATTTTTTATTAAATGTTGGTATCGTAAAACCTTCTTTCTCTGACCAAACAAAATACCAACAGATTTATTTGGGTTTAAAACTAAACAATGATGTTTTGAGACTTCTGATATTTTGTCTAAATCGCAATTTAATTGATTAACAGATTGAATTATGTCACCAGTTGCACAAGATTTATAAATCTGGGTGTCGTCAGCGTACATATGAATTTCACAATGTTCTGTATAATTTTGCAAGTTACTTGTATAAATAGCAAACAGCAGGGGGCCCAAAATAGATCCTTGTGGTACGCCTGTTAATACCTCTTGCGGCGAGGAGCAATTGTCATTTAAAGTAACAATTCCAAACCGACCAGTCAAATAATTTTTTATATATTAGAAGCGTTTTTACTAAAACCCATATACGATAAAATTGAGATTAAAAGGGTATGATTTATGTGTCGAACGCTTTACTAAAATTTAATAATATGAGGCATGTTAAATTCCCGGCATCGCACTCTTTCAAAATATCATCGGTTATGTGACTTAAAGCTGTAATACAACTATGAGCTGGTCTGAAACCGGATTGTGTAGTAGGAAGTATATCATTTAAGTTTATATAATCTTGCATTTGTTTATCGATTGATTTTTCGAAGATTTTTGAAAGTGTTGGCAGAATACTAATAGGTTTCAAATCGGATAATTGTGAAGGATTATGAATTTTACGCAAAGGTTTAATTAATGCTAATTTCCATACATCTAGAAAATAATTTGAGGTTATTGAAGTACTAATTATGAGTTATGTACGACAATCACAGGACAACACAGTTTAATCATATCAATATTAGTGTTATCGGAGCCCATTGCTTTGCTCTTCATACTCATTATTATTTTAGAGACACTTTCAATTGAAACTGCGCGAAAACGAAATTCCTTGTGAAATGAACCTTCATTTTCATAATAGTGCAACTGATCTTCGCTCAGATTCGGCTTTGGGATTCCATTAATGAAAAAAATATTAATTACGTCTCTATTACATAATTTGTTAGTAATGTGCTCATTTGTTGCATTTTTAATATTTAATTTATGAAGTTCATTCCACAAAGATTTACCTTTTTTGTTATTCAAAATATGCTCATAGTACGCCTTCTTTTCTTGCCTTATAGCATTTGTTGTAGAATTTTTTAGAAGTTTATAGTAATCCCAATCTTTTTGCAATTTTGTTTTTTAATTTTAAATGATTTATGTCGCAAATGCATTATATATCTTAAATCTTCGGTTAGCCAAGGCACATATTTTTTCATAATTTTCTTGATGGGTCAAGAACCGTCAAAATTCTTGATTTTTATTGTTCACTTTTTGACAGATGACAGGTGAATTGAATAGTCGGGACTATACAATTTTTGTTGTTTCTTTAATAACGATTCAATTTTACCAAAGGCCTCATCAATTGGTAAGTAGCTGTAATCGGACACTGAAAACCGATGAGTTATCTCCTTAAAAACATTTACTGCTTCCTAATATTGCCTTAAGCATGATCACCATCTTAATATTGCGGTTTCAGACTCCAGGTGAATCGCTCCACAGTATTAATTCTTTAACGCCATCAATAACGTTGTCTTGAATATGTTTAAGAAGACAAGAACCTACCTTTTGAGCACCTCGTTCAACATCGCCTCCCACCCAAACATAACAATATCGTGTGTTAGTTTTGCCTAAGTGTATAGCACAGTTATACACCTATAGCTGTCTTGTATATAATATTATACCAGCAGGAAATGAGAGGTAAGGTCTTCTGCAAATAAAAAATAAAAAACATTCAATAGTACCCTGCTTGCTGCCAGTTTTATGACTTCTTTTAATTGTTGATGTGCTGATCTAGGTAGATAAAGAATTACCTCATCGTGTTCTCTGTTGCTCGCTGCCTTTTCATCCTCATTTCGTGCATTATCCAATCGTATAGTAAATGTATCACAATTTATTGTCACACTCACATTTTCTAAGAGAATGCGTTTTTAAATTAGTGTTATTATGAAAATATTTTTGTATATAGAAAAACGTATTGTAGTTTGCTTATTTCTATCCTTCGTATATAGTTCATACATTTTACGCAATGTCATATGGGGTGAAAGATATTCTCTTTGGCTTTACGAACGACAATACTGTGACTTATACCGTGGTATTCTATTAATATGGTTGACTAGCTGTTACCCGCGACTTCGTTCGCGCGAGGTTCCTTATTTGTGTATTAAATAATGACTAATTATTTTCTGTCATCCCATCCCATCCTATCCCCGTCCCCGTCCCTTTCTCCGTCCCCGTCTCCGTACAGTCCCATCCCGTCCCGTCCCGTCCCGACCCCTCCTCTTCCATCCCATCCCTTCCCTTTCCTTTCCCTCCCGTTCCGTTCCATCCCGTCCCTTGCCGTCCCGTTCCTTCCCGTCTCGTATAGTCCCGTCCAGTCCCGTCCCGTCCCTCCCGTCCGTCTCGTCCTCTCCTCTTCCATCCCATGCCTTCCCTTCCTTTTCCGCCCCGCCCCGTCCCGTCCGTCTCTTTCCTTCCCGTCCAGTCGCGTCCCGTCCCGTCCCGTCCCGTTCCTTCTCTTTCCTTCCCGTCCAGTCTCGTCCCGTCCCGTCCCGTCCTGTCCAGTCCAGTCCCGTCCCGTCCAGTCCAGTCCCGTCCCGTCCCGTCCCGTGCCGTCCCTTCCCTTATGTCATGTCCACCGTCTTGGACTTAAAATAAATGCAATTTTCGTTATTTGTGTATTAAATAGCCTAATAACTAATTATTTTCTGTCATCCCATCCCATCTCGTCTCCGTTCCCGTTCCCGTCTCTTTCCCCGTCCCGTCCCGTTTCCTTCCGTCCCATCCCATCCCTTCCCTTCCCGTCCCGTCCCGTCTCGTCCTGCCTCCTTCCCTCCCCACCCATTCCATCCCTTCCCTTTCCTTCCCGTCCAGTTCCGTTCCCTCCCCTCCCCTCCCAATCCTTTTCTTTCCTTCCCGTCCGGTCCCGTCCCGTCCCGTCCCGTTATCTTCTATTTTTACCTTCAGGGGACAAATTTTAAAAACTTTGAATGACTTAGTTCAAAATTTGAATTTACAAAATTCCAACCTCTTTTTTACCCCTTTAGGGGTTGATTTTTCAAAAAATCCTTTCATAGCGGATACGTACTCCCTATGAGAATTCTGCCTGCCAAATTTCAAATGCCATTTTCGCAATCAACGTCCCAAAAACCTCAATAAGGACACCCATGTCGATTTTTATGCTTAATTACCCCATTTCACTCCCTAAGGGGTTGATTTTCGGAAAATCACGAAATACGTGTTTGCTTATTTGTTTTTAGGAATACTCCTAAGAAGTTTCAATTCGAAATGTCTATTTAATATTATTTTTCCATACAAAATTGGAACCCCCATTTTACCCCTTTAGGGGTTGAATTTCGAAATATCCTTCCTTATTCCTTGTATACATCATAACAGGAACCTCTGTGCAAAATTTCAGCTTTCTAGGTCCAAGGGTTTGGGCTGGGCGTTGATGAATGAGTGAATAAGTCAGGACTTCTATTCTTATATATAAGATAACAGCAGCCATTTTTCTTTGCTAGTTTTATTCCAATCCTGTTATTTGCAACGCCATTTCTTCAAAACACTATTTCATTTCTTATTTGTCAACCCGGTATTTACTCGTTTTGTTGAAACATGCAATGTTTTAACAACCATTTCTCTACATACCCGAACCTTATTTAGATGATAAATTCTACTGAACTTTTTAAGTTTTGCAAGCGCGTCGAAATACTACAGTAAGGTAAACATGCACAGCTGCAGTAGAAATGTGTAGTAGGGTTCACAAATGTGAGATAAAGCAAAAATACAAAGAATTTAAGTGTTCGCCTATCTGTTGGGTCCAAAAGATACCTTTTATGACTAAAATGCTGAATGTAAAAAGTTGATAGTAAACATCTCTTTACCATTGCATAAACTACCTCTTCTGAAGCTTATAACAACTTGTTCAAGGCATACCAATTTGCTTAGATATGCCAATTTACATCAAATGTGCTTTATCTGTATTATTTTAATTAAATAACTATGTTTTTTATTGCCCTTTTCAGGGCTGTAGCTCCCTAAGAAAGCATTTCCGGACCTATGTTCATCAGAACTTATAGTAGTATTTTAATTAATACTATCACCTTTTAATACGCTGTATGCATAGGGTATATAGTCATTAAGTTTTAACAGTAATTGTCTTAAATTTTCGATGTTTTAATAGTGGCAGAAGCTTATTACCTATAGTTATAACGCTTTTGTTTTTCGAACATAGTCAAGCAGAACTATATAAAAATTGCATTACTATAACTTAAAATGTTGTTTTTACGACATTGATCATACTACAGTTAACTCAATTTCACTATATCCCTAACAACGCAACGGTTAGAAAGTTAGAGAGGTACAATTTAATTTGCCTAATAAATTCTAAACGATATTATTCTTCACCAGCAACATCACCTATATTATACGAAATATTTTATCTTTTCAAATCACTTTGACTGGTTTTCAATTTGCTTTTTTAATATTTGTATGCACAGAATCGGTTAAAATAATCTGTATTTATTTTTTCTAAATGACAAATATGTTTACTAATATGGCGAATAATTATTCAAGTAATAACGTCATCAATTACTAAAACAAATTATCGAAAATTTAAATACCAGAAGCTGCAAAGAAATGTACTTACACGTTTCTGCTAAATACCTATGCGCAACCACGAAGGAATTTTTCAGGGAACAAGTTCTATTTGTTGTGCGTTTTGTCACGCATTAAAGCGGTCGGACGCTGATAAGCAAAAGGAAAATATTTAATTTCAGGAAAACATTCGAATCGGCTTCTGATTAATTAAGAATGCACCTTTATTTCCTAATACGCATTTAAGAGAATAGTTAACTAGCCATCACTCGTTGGTTGGTAGTTCTTCCTAGCAGCAAAAATGTTCTTATGTGCTCTTGCAATTTTAACTGTAAGTAGAGTTTTGATAGTTTACATAATATACTTTTTGCTTGGCTCTATTTATGATTGAATTTAAGCGATTTCAGTGCCTATGTTGATAAATATATTTAGGGAATTTATTCTAATATTTGCATTTAATTATAAAAGAAAAACAGAAAAAACATTAACAATTCAAGAATAAAATGTTTGATTTTATCTAATAAAAAGTACCCTTCTTTAACAGTCAGGCTTATTGCTTATCAAACCGATATTCATATGCTGCTTAAAGCAAGGGCCGCCCTAAGGCGGTGCGATTGAACAGAGCGTCGTCGTATGGGTAGGGGTGGGCGATATTAAAATTTACATATCGATATTCGATATCAAAATTATATCTATATGTCTCGATATATCGATATTTGCCAATATATCGATAAATATCCTAAAAATATCCAGCTATCGATGAATATCGAATCGGTAAATATCGATATTCCGTATATTGATGTTCAATATATCAATATTCGATATGTCGATCTCCGATATTTATCAATATTTCGATAAATATTCCAAAAATATCGAGATATCGATGAATATCCAATCGATAAATATCGATATTCGATATATCCATATCCGATACTTCCATATATCGATATGGAAACAATATCGATATTTATCGATATATCGCTTTGCCCTACTTATGGGAGGGAGATGCCAAAATCACCAAAAATGATTTGAAAGAACATTTTAATCAGTTCTAGAATTTAAAGTCGTATGACCGAAGGCACAATATTCGTGTATAAATTTAACATATTCCAATTTAAGTACGGGTTGTTTTTCAAATGTTCTTTCCAATGGGAAAAACCGTTTGAAGGCAATTTCTTTAAAATTACTTAATGGATCAAGGTTTTCCTTAAACGGTAATCTAACAACAAAATAGCCATTCGCATCGTGAGAATAATTGTTCACATAATGCCGTTCACATACAAAATGCTTACTGGAATTTACATTATGTTGAGGAATAGTTTCCAGTTGCCAAAATGTTGAAAATTGTTGATCTAATGAAGCATGCAATATTACAGGAGTAACCTGCCGGCGTGAGGGTTTCACGCGGTTATCGTATTGATCCGCCGATTACCCAACCCAACTCAATTTGTTACAAAGTTAGTTGATTTTTAGAAAGATTTATGTTTGGAGTAATAGATCTATAGAAGCTGATAGCTTGAAATATGGGTCAGCTAACTGAATTTTATTTGGAATGTTGAATAAAAGTTTATCAAAAACGGTAAATTTGAAGTGATTTTTTGAAACACCGAACCATTTACTGATATCTCATAATTATCGGATTTTGATCTTAACCTTCTAACTGTGCGATTTAGCACATTGCTAGTAGTTTGATTTACTTCTGTGATAGAAATATTAACGGGTTTTAATGTCAGACCGAGTTTGTTGCAAGTTGCTTCCCTTATGAAAATTGATTGTGATCCCTCATCTAGTACAGCTCGACATACATGGGGATTGTTATTAATACTGAAAATATCAATTAAAGCTGTAGATAAATAAACATGCGTGTTATTATTTGCACAGTGATTGCTGTTGAAACCAGTTACTGCTGTTTCCGTTATCCATCTTTCTAAAATATAACAAAAATGGTACCTTCCTGACATTCCCCGCAGATTATAGTACGACATTTAAAAGTTGCATGGTTAGCTCCTAGACATATTACACACAATTTCAAGCGCTTTTCCTCATTCTAACGAATTTTTGGTAGCAATTTAAGAAATTGATCACAACGTTGAAGAATACGTGGCTGATTACGGAGAACACACACAACATTATTTGTTTCCACATTCGCCGCGTCTTGTAAATTATTGTTCCCTTTAGACTTATTGTTTAAGGAATTCTGAATAATTTTACACTGGCCTTATTGAAATTTAAAGCTTCCAAAAGTTGACAGCGTTTAGATGAAATTAAAAAATTCCTATAATTTGGGAATATCATTAGTGACCGAATTTTCCCATTCGCGATTGGAAATAATATCGAGATTCGAACAAACTAAATGGATTATCAAACTATCCCAATTTTAATTCGGAAATGATAGGGACTTCAACACCATTAAATATAGAGTTACCTTATCCATTAAATTTCTTAAAGAATTTCTAGAATAGGGCACTTGCCAATCTTGCCATGGTTAACAGTTTTAAAGAAAATCTTGCTTAACTCAAGCCAAATTGGATACATTTCACTTTAAAACAAAAGAAATACAATTTAATTTGGATCCAAAACAAAAGAAGAAAAAATGTTCTTGCAACGTGAATGTGGTTTGACGTCAGAAATAAGTAAATGGTGTGGGGTTACAGCTGAGGAGCGGCGAACTAGAGGACTCTGGGTTTTATTTAATCTCGCTGGAGACTCGAAAGTTTCGAGTCGAAACACTACTGTCTCACTCTAACACGTTATATCGCAATTATATCGCGCTGTCCCACTCATTGGGTTTGCAATTTCAAAGCCTCTTGCAGCAGCAAACCGCCTTTTTCTACGGTTTTCGTTATTGTGCACTGTATCAATGTCTTCTTTTGGGTTACTACGCCACTATTTCCACAGTTTGGAACTGTACATCAACGATAGTAAGGATAATTTTGTTCTTCAGACATTTTTTACCGTATGGAGCAATCACAAAATGTGAGTTCCGTTGTTTACAGTAGATTTGCTAATGCACGCGCGCTTCTTTACTGATATGTGACGCTAGGGAGCGGCCATGTTATACTAAGCGTTTTCACGTAAGATTTAGTAGGTTTAAATTAAATATGCAATAATTCCTTAATATAGCTTTAAGAAAAAAGGGTATGATGCCTCATTCATACGGCTTTAAAGAACATCTTTACGCTGTTTTCGTTAACAGTGCATAAACCCCTATATTTGGCGACTGTTATTAAAATAAACAATGAATTAATGCTGGTTTTTACGATAAGGCGTTTGTTTTGATTACTATTAATAAGCAATTCAATATCAATCTTGTAATTTTCACTGGTAATCGGCAAGGAACTAGTTGTATTTAGAGGTTCGTCCCTTAAACATGATTCCAAATAAAGGAAGTTGCATATCTGTTAGTGTTTAGTTTTCCTTTCGTTTCAAATAAGGTTTTATTAAGTTACAAATCAAGCAAATCGCAATAGGGTATTCCCGAGCCGATAGAAGCCTAATTTATTATTTCCTCTGACGAGTCGAATAACAGCAACTTTTGCATTTTGTACAACGCTTCACGGGCATTGGTGCGTGTATGTAGATTCTAGATGTGATCTGTAGCTTGCAATAGTGACATTAATAATTATTGTGCCGACGCTAAAACTATATCTGCAGTAAGTACATTACAGATTACAATACCTACGGTAAAAGTATAATTTAAAATAGCTTTATTAGACGATATTGTTTCATAATAATTATTTATTCATTTCAATTTGTTTGTTTTAAATGATTTACTAGCATAGGGTTATACTGCCGTGCAATTGTAACAGGTATTAAGTCCAAAAAATTACGTTTTTGAGTGAGGAATTGAACTACACGGCCAAAATCCGATAACTACATCTAAACAGCGTAAAACACATAATTAAATTTTCTTAATTGCGAAATTCCATGCCTGGTTGACTCTAAAATTTAGTATGCGGTATGGAATTAATACAATTTAAAAACACCTTATTACCGCATTCTTGCATTGAACATTTTGTAAATGATCCATTTTTACATAATATTCCACGACCGCGAGTAGAAATTAGTTTCTAGGTTACAAAAATTGTGACAGAAATGCACATTATTTGCCTATGGAGACAATATGAATACAATTAGTACCTTGGTGGAGTGAATACTCGATTAAATCAACAATTCTTTTACATGAACAACAAAAATGTAACATTGTAGGTTCGAAAGAGGGAACACTAATATGTTTGTTTAGATCTTTTATAAAAACCTAACTTTAATTTTGATTTTTAATGTTACAAATGGATACACAAAAAATGTTAGTGCAGCAATACCCTTATGCGACGCGAAATGTATTTTTTAAATAAATTTTATGCATTTGAGTAGAAAAAATCTGGTGTGATTCACGCACACAACTTCCTTTTGCAGTGACCTTAAGTAGAATAAGGACACCTATCCCCTCCACTTTTTATTTGATTTGCGGATTCGCGGATTAATTCGTGGTATCAAATTAAATGACAGTAGAATAAGGACACCTATCCTCTCCACTTTTTATTTGATATGCGGATTCGGTTTAATTCGCTGTATCAAATTAAATGACCCAATTAATCCGCGAATTAAATCCGCGGATTGACCCAATTAAATCCGCGGTTTGACCTAATATAATTCCGCGGTTTGACCCAATTAATTTCGCGGTTTGCTCTAATAAATTTTCATATGTCCTACTGATTAAATTACGCGGCGGCCATTTTTAATTTGCTTCAGGAGTTACGCGGAGGCCATTTTCAATTTTCGCGCGAATATTTGAATTTGAAATTTTTCAGATTTTTTGAATTGCAACTTCCCGGGGGTCGGCCATCTTGGTTTTCTGCGCGCGCGCTTCTCTCGGCTGCCAGTTTTAATTTTAATTTAGCGCCCGTTTTGAATTTCAAATTGCCGAATCTGTCTCTCTTGTACTCAATGGGTATTGTCTGTCTCTCTTGCATTCACAGGATGGATGTTTAATTTAAAAAAATCTCTGGCCGACTCGGATTTGAACCCACGACGTTCGTATCCACTTCTAGGCTGCATCGATCTATGCCGCTAGGCCACGGAGCGTTACGTATTTTAAGGTGTTAATCTAAATGCCACTTCACTCTTGAGTCGTCACTATTCCATATTTTAAACTAAATATTTCTTGAAAATTATAATTTATAACAGCGGAATTGTATCGTCTATGGTATTAAAAGCCTGATGATAATTTTAAAAAACTGGTTTCGTACGTGGTTTTGATGAAATTAATTATGTTATTTTTATCAATTGGCCAAACAGGTCGTTGCCTGTCGTATCGCAGGCAAGAAATTTGGCCTGCAGCTGTTGGATCCTCTATAAAATTCAAACACATTTTTCTCGATGGCCTATAGATCTATGTGCTTGTTTAAATTTATGCTCAAATTTCATTACATCAATTTAAACTTTGTCTGAAGAAATTACAATTAGGCGTTTTTTATTTAATTGCAAATGGTTTCCTTAAAATCAGTGAATATATGATTTTGTCGCTTTTAAAATAAATAGACATTACTTTATTTCTTATACCAATACCATAAAATCGGTGGGCTCTTTCTTTCTTTGTATGTATGTATCTTTGATCGCCATCTCCTCCGATACTGGACCGCTTAAATTGTATTTATAGTTGAGAATTGCCACGCCTATAATTTTTAATTTTCTGCGTCGATTTTAAATTTTAAATTAAAATTTGTACAAATTTGAGTTTAATATATTCCTGAAATACCTCTGTTCAGATAGCTTTTATTCTATTAAAAATTTGACGGGGTGCGATTTTAAAATTTGAATTAACCACATGTGAATAATTATTTTAAATCGCGAAAGCCGCGGCGGCCATTTTTGGAATTGATTACGTCACGCCGAAGCCTTCCGTCTCATTAATCGCAGCTGTTCTCTCTCGCTCGCATTTATTTAATTTAAAAAAAGCTTTTTGCTTCGGCCCCAAGTCGGATTTGAACCCTGGCCACATGTGAATAATTATTTTAAATCGCGAAATCCGCGGAGGCCATTTTTGGATTTGATTACGACACGCCGAAGTCTTCCGTCTCACTCATCGCAGCTGTTCTCTCTCGCTCGCATTTATTTAATTTATAAAAAGCTTTTTGCGTCGGCCCCAAGTAGGATTTGAACCCTAGCCACATGTGAATAATTATTTTAAATCGCGAAATCCGCGGCGGCCATGTTTGGATTTGATTACGTCATGCCGAAGTCTTCCGTTGTTTTACACTTTTTTATAAATTGCATCGCTCAAAATTCAAATAAATCGCAATTTTTTAAATTACATCACGCACTTATGAAATCGTAGTTTGATGTATATGAATTTTCGCCCCTTTGTATCTGTAAAATAGCTTCAACAGTAATATTTAAATAAAAGACGCAATTTCGTTGAAAAATCTTCTGCCACCATCATTTCGATAAACAAAACTTCAGTTACGTAGGCTCTTTGTGCATTTTTATTACAGAAACTCTTGTACAATTGATTAAATATGCATGTAATGACGACAAATTAACTCAAAATTGAACAAAAATCACGCAATTACACATCATCTCACATAAATTTGTACAAAAATTGACATGGTAGTTTGATTTATTTGGATTTTCGCCCCTTTGTATCTGTAAAATAGCTTCAACAGTAATATTTAAATAAAAGACACGCAATTTCGTTGAAAAATCTTCTGCCACCATCATTTCGATAAACAAAACTTCAGTTACGTAGGCTCCTTGTGTATTTTTATTACAAAAATTCTTGTACAGTTGATTAAATATGCATGTTATGACGACAAATTAACTCAAAATTGAACAAAAATTACGCAATTACACATTATCTCACATAAATTTTTACAAAACTCGACATCGTAGTTTGATTTATTTGGATTTTCGTCACTTTGTATCTGTAAAATAACTTCAAACAGTAATATTTGAATAAAATACACGCAATTTTATTGAAAAATCTTCTGCCACCATCATTTCGATAAACAAAATTCAAGAGTTCTTGTAAAATTTATCAAAATATGTATATGATGACCACAAATTAACACAAAATTTGAATAGAAAACACGTATTCCACATCATTTCACTTAAAAAATTATCACAATTCGTTTTACAAAACGATTGATAATAACGAAAATGATGTAAAACCAGTTTTAGAGTTATTTCTAAGCATAATTTTGCAAATGTTTTACACTTTCTTATAAAATGCATCGCTCAAAATTAAAAGAAATCACAATTTTTTAAATTATATCACGCCATTATGAAATCATAAATTGATTTATTGAAATTTTACACTTTGTATCTGTAAAATAACTTCAAATACTAATATTTTAGCTTTTAGATTTTGTAATTATTGCAGATTCGTGAAAAACAAAAGCAGAGTAGAAATAAAAAACACAAACACTTTGTAATAAACAAATATATTGTTCTTATTTCGTATAATACTTAATAATATAAAAATAAATGTACAGTTGAATGTCTTATTTTCTAAAAATCCTCTAGCCAATTTACAAGGTGCACAACATTTCAAATTAAAAAGGCTGCAAGTAATAAAATCAGAATTCGTTTACATGGGATCGTAGAACAAATTTCATTGTGGCATTTTAAAGTTTAAGGCGCTCCCAATCCAGAATTCTATTCGTTTTTGATGCTGAGGACCTCTGCCTTAGAGGTTTTTTTCTAACGGCCCTTTTTGGGAATCGAACCCGCATTCTCTCTCGAGACCAGAGCTTAAATGTGACGCATTAATAATAATAATAATAATAATATGCCTTTATTCAACCAGAAAAAAAATTAGAAAAGGAATACAACCATTGAATGTAATATTCACAGGCGAAGTTCAGCCAGACAACATAAGGTTTGCTGCTCTTCCACTTAACCTGTAACCTGATTAACCATTCGGCCAACCTGCCTCCCTGTATAAACAAGCAGTCTCTGCATAATTAACAAAACATCGAGTTTAAAAGCCTTCTATTTAAAATTTCATACAATATTTCATATAAATTAAGTCATGTACAAATTTCTAAACTGGGTTTGATATATATTTATCGAAGGAGTTGCCCCTCAGCTAACGTTTTATTATTATTTGTCGTGATTCGTCATCGCTGAATTTACAAGAACCAACCCGTCTGCTATGCGACGCACGCAATGTCTCCATCCCTTTTATTTTAACTTTAACTTTTGACGTCTTACGAGAATTTAAAGACAGTATCCCATCGAATTTGACGTATCTCATTTCTAATATGATCCTTTAAAGCTTCAATATTAACCGGTCTATTGTTGTAAACCTTATTCTTTAAGTCACCCCACATCTGTCATTTTGACAGATAAATCCATCAAACCCTATATTGTTGAATTTGTCTTTTGAAGGACTATTTGATTCCTCGGTAATATACAGGGTGTCCAATTTAAAATACAAAAGTTGATATTTTTCTGACTAACCCTGTGCAGTTACAGAAACGGTTTTGTCCTTCCTAGATGCGCCGCGTTTACCTATATAAGTCTGGCAATTTTGAAAAATTCATATCCGGTAGTCTTTTAAATATTTGCTATATTCCAGACTTTTTTTACACCCTGTATACAGTTTTCAAAACAACAAGCAAATGTAGGAATCATGTGTGGAAATGGGAAGGAATAGGAGACCACTCATCAAAGGAATATTGAAAATTCATGTTGAATCTGTGCCAGCTGTTGGCGTCGCGTCGTAGGAGATGCTGCGGCCGATCGCGGTCGACAATGGATCAATGGGAGATCCGTTTCAGATGAAGCAGTGTTGAAGTCGAATTCAAATAATTCACTTATATAAACCAATGGTGCTATTGCTTGAAAATACGCTTCGAATAGACCAAATGCTTAGCCAAGTACCCGTTGATATACAGGGTGATTTATAACGTACGAAAGAGATTTTTAGGGTAGATAGAGGGGCGACTAAAGGAAAATGTTTTTATGAATGAAATTTTTAGAAAATTTCAATAATTAAAAAGTTACGAGTTAAAGGCTAGTTAAATAAGAAGTAGTTGTTCGGAAATTATATGGATAATTTATACTTTAAATTTAAATTGGGGATATTTGAGTTAAATGAACCACATTTAGTTAAAAAAAACGATTTAAAATAAATTTAAATACAAATTACGGCTTTTTAATTTTTCCTTTTAACGCCCAATAATTTTTGTAGCACCTGTTGAGAGCTGCTGAACAATAAAAAAAATATAGGCAAGTTGCCGTTGAAATTTAGGAAAGTGTCAAATTGACATTTCAGTAAATTTTAACACATCAAATTTAATATTTGTTATTAGTGGTTGTTATTAAGTTATTAGTTCGGATAAAATTGTGAATTACAACAACGATGAATAGGTGGACATGATAATAGTTTATGGAGCTGCCGATGAAAGTGCTGCACAAGAAAGGCGTATGTATTTAGAAAAATTTTCAAATAACCCGACCTTTTCCGAAAATACATTTCTCCGGGTTATTCAACGGGGAAGAGAGACTGCGAATTTAGAACCACAGAAGACCAAATCGACCAGCGGTTGATGTTGAAGAAGAAGTATTGGAAAGGGTAGATGCTGAATCGACAACTAATACACGTCAAATTGCCCAGGAAGCTAATGTTTCTCAGAACTTTGTTTGACGCACATTGCAGATGAACGGTTTGTACCCTTTTCGTTTCCAAAATGTACAAAGACTTACTCCCAACGATTATCCGTTGCGGCAGCAGTTTTGTGAGTGGCTGCTCAATCGTACGGAATCAGAAGCAGGTTTTCCAACAAACATACTGGTAACTGACGAATACTGTTTCACCAGGAATAGTAAGCTCAATATAGAATAGTTGCGCCATCGAATCAAAGTTGCTACAGAGGACTTGCGAGAACAATTTCTGCAAGTGGCGAGAAATTCGATTCGTCGTGTGCTACTGTCTGTTGAAAAGCAGGGGCAGCACTTTGAATTTTTTTTGTGAATTAGGTGAATTTTTATACTTATGTAGTTATTGTTCTATTTAATTTTTTGTTTTTGTTAAATTTATGCTATTTAAAAGAAACTGCTTAATGTAATAAAAGTACATTTTTGCATTATTTAAAATTGAAAATAATGACATTGAAATAGAAATTAGTTTTAGAATTTAGCATTGGAGTTAGCACTCTGTCTTTTTTTCTCTACTCTTTTTAAGACCTTTAAACCACTGTAACTTTTTTATTATTGGTTTTTCATCAAATGTTTGTTAATCCCTTCTATCTACCCTAAAAATCTCCTCCGTACGTTATAAATCACCCTGTATATACAGGGTGATTCTTGACTTATACGCATAATTGCGAGGACTGATAGTTCGTGATGTGTAGTGATGGGTAAAAAGTGTAGTAAAAGTTGTTTATTAAAGAAATAACGAATTAATTATGTTGAGAGTGGTGAACTAGTAAAATATAAAATTATCGCATTTGCCTTGAATTGTAGCTGTCACTCTCCGTCACTATTTGTCAAATTGGAGCTTCTTTTATTCGTAAAAAGGGTATTGCACCTAACTTCACCAACCTAATGGTTTGAGAAACCAGCAGATACATTCAAATTGAAATTTTTTCACTTAGCTATTAATCATCATTACAATACCTAACGATTATTTTGTTCATATCCATAATAATGCTTATTCACTCTGGTTTCAGTCAGTTTAATAATCATAAAAATTCAAATGTCAAAATTTTATCGCGGATTAAAATGTGTCAGAATTTAATCGCTTCTGAATATAATCATTTTTAAGGTGCTTCACCAACTGAATTTTTTTATTCATACTGGAAATAATCATGCCGAATATCCTGCGTGCATGTAAGCTAGCCTAAACATAAATAAATGTTTACGATTTTCTGTCAAACTGTTTTGCTCTGAAGAAATACATCTCAGGACCAAACTGGAGTATTGTGCTGTTATTTGGAATCCTTTCTATAACTATCAAATTGATAGACTCGAAAATATACAAAAGAAGTTCCTTAAGTTTTTGCATTACCGTGTTAATGGACTGACATATAACTACAATGAAAAATCCTACAAAGATTTATTAACGGACCTAAAGCACATATCTCTCAGAAACAGACGGTTGTATACTATAATAATTTCATTGTTTAAAATTTTAAGAGATCTAACTTGCACTCCTGCATTGCTATCAAGATTTTGTTTTCGAGTTCCGTGCGTTAATACGCGTAATCAAGAAATATTTACATTTAAAAATCCCAGAACAAATTATCATTTCAATAGTCCTATTATACTAATGTGTCAATTATATAATTCTTATTTTAGTGACATTGATTTGTTTAATTTAAGTTTGAGTAAATTTAAGACCATTGTATCTACTCGCCTCTCGGCTATTACTATTTGATTTTGCTACTTGTATTTTTACATTTATTCTGTAATTGGGTATTTTTACCTGTTGAATAAAGATTATTATTATTATTATTAAAATTCGCCCCAAAATGTCTTGTGCTACGCACTGGATATTTTTATTGAGCGACAAATTTCTTCGCAAAACATTTTGGCAGAAAACGTCAAAATTTAATCGGTTATTTTAATGCACTTAGGATATTACTGTTGATAATATCTTTAATCAAAAGGTAATGTGTCAATTACTTATTACTAATTTATTTGTGATATGCATTAATTAAAACTTTTTTGTACGATCGAGACCAAGTAACACAATCTCTCAAGCGGGAATAATAACAAAATTGCCGTTCAGAGTACGCAGCATGGGTGATACATTTTTAAATGTGGTTCAACTTCAGTACTTGATAGATATACAGTCAACAATAGAATTTTAGCATTTATAGTTCGTCAATTTTTTTTACAAAATTTGTTGATAAGTTGGCGGGCTATTTCACGATCTTGTTAGAATTATATTATCAAACGAATTGGGCATAGTGGAACAAGTCTCTCTGTTTGTACGGTAAGAATTCACCTGAAATCATTTTCTAAAAGCAGTGAAATAATATGCAGGCTGCAGTGGTTGACAGATTATGAGATTATGACGAAGCTCCTGTCGAATTGCAAGGTCACCGTGACGTCATTAAAAACATTGTCAGTTTGGAGGCCTACTGACTAGGGGTTTCTTAAGATTTTAAATTAGGAATCGGCGAACGCTAAAACCAAGCTTGTAATCTCTTCCGCATTTTCAACATTGCCTGATTTGTTTACCTGAGTTGGAACTGTTGTTTGCGTTTGTTGCTGACTGATTTAACCTTGATATGTTGACGTTGACGATGTTGTGTTGGAGGAAAGGGCTTTCTTTTGTCCACTGCATGTACCTAGTTTTTTCTCATTCGTGCCCCTGGTAGAAGCAACATCTTTGTCTTGCATGAATTTTAAATTCTTTGTGGAGTTTTGGGTGACGATACAGCATTCGTCTTCGTTTTGGAGCAGCTTTTCCCGGAGGGTGTGGTACTTTATACTCTTGATTACCATTGTTTTTATTAGATCATTTATTAATTGTACGTTTCCGAATTCATTCACTGGTTCCCTTTATTTTTTATTTCAATTACAACATTTTCGATTTCTTGTTACTGGCCTTGCTTGCTGTAAGAATTTATATCGTTCGTAGGTTACAATCTTTTTTGGAGTAAAGTAGGCCTCAAACTTTTTTAACGGTTATATGTTGTTCTTTTCTTTCCCTAGACAATGGAGCAATTGGGCGCAATTTTTAAACTTGAAAATCGACTATTTGTTTTATTTTCATCAAAACTGTGATTTATAAACTAAATTGAAATATAGTAGCGCCTTTCCTTGAATCGCTCCATTCGGTAAACATCTCGGTTGTATGCACAAGTTCACACAATCGAGCGACTACTATATTTCTCAATTATCGGTTCATTTTGTAGCAGTAATCAGTACACAATGAATATGACTTTCATATGGCCGCACAATGACAGTTTAAATTGCGTCTTTGAAATACCACCTTGATTAAAATGTTGGTCTTTTATCACTATAAAAATGCATTTGAAAAATAATGGTATGTGATTGAATAATAAGAGCTGCAGAAAATAATAGTGTAAAAATTGGAATGCAAAGCACGTTCTCTGTTTTGACGAAACCTTAAACATTTATGATTCGACCCTTACAACCAGATGTGACTGGATTCGTCGGCTACCCTACAAATGTGTGTCCTGCATAATCTTATGAATTTAAATACGCGCCATATGTGATATTATAGCTGAACTTTCGGACAAGTAATAGGTAGCCATTTTCATATCCAAATAAGAAAAAATAGTTTTGTGAAGCCAAATTGGCTTTATTATTGCAATTACTTAATTTAAAATTTGGAATTACGTTTTCAAATACTGTCGTAAGGGAATGAAGCAAACAGTATGGATTTATCGTTCGACGGAGAAAAATTCAATTTCACTTTTTTGCAGGTAATTTTTTCCTAAAATAGTTGGAATTTTAATTAGAAATTTGGTCATTTCCTAATTAGATATGTGCTTTAACAAAAAATTACGTTCCGATAATCAATATTTTGTCGGAATGCTAGATTTGGTAGTTTAAAAATAGACCTGAATTTTTCGCTTGCTGCCATTTATAAGTGAATATCGCAGCGGGCGCGCTCTTAACTGCGGCACAAAATATCTGAAGCCGCTAGAATGAAAAAAACACGCAAGGATAGTAGTATATCACCTGAAGCGGGGCAGCTTTGCGATTTTGGTCCTTAATGTTCTACTGGGCGTTAGTGACAAGTGCACGTTATACTTAGTTATAGAATAATTCTTTGTCTGGGGTTATTACAACACGCGTTTCCTTTAAACTAAAACATCGGCTGTAGTGATGGGAAAAGTCGAATGAATGTTACACTCGAGATATTCGAATACGAGAGTCACTGGGAATAAATGATTCTCGGATTCCGTGCGTAGCCGAATGCGGGCATTTAAATATTTGAGCACTTTTACTCGAATTTGTGCTACCCAAATAATTTCAGCTGAAATCTTTGTTTCCTTTCAGATTTAAGCAATCCAGCGTCATTAAAATACACCGCCGTTTATTTGAAGTGGATCACGATATTTTTCTAACCTATTTATAGCAAAATAGAGTTTGTATTGTAGCTAATAATTGAGTTAACTATTGTTTTAAAAATATTAAGCAACCACATGTAATTTTTAATCCATATCATTTTTAATAAGTACGCGAAAAGCCAACAATGCATAACTTGTAGCAAAGTTTAATTGACGTCGTGACATTGTTTAAAGCGGTAATAATCAATAATTAATTAATAATTAATGCATTTTTATCAAACGATACACAAAACACACCAAAATCTTCAAGTTTCTTTACTGCAAGTTTTGCATTGTTAGCTTATCGGCTACTTATTAAAAGTGATATTTTTTTAAAATGACGTGTGGCTACCTGGTGCTTTTAAAACAATAGTTAATTCGCTTCCTAGTAATAATACAAACTACAATTTGTTATGAAAAGGTCGTCAAAACTAGTTTCTTAAAGTGATCCACTTCAAATGAACGGCGGTGTATAAATGCGGTAACACAAGTTTCCACTTACTGTTATTGTTAAATAACTCATTTACTCATTTTTCTTCAGTTTTGCCATTTTAAACTGTCATTATTGTCTCTATAGTAGCAACCATAAGTAACTATTCATATGCTACTAGTAAAGGCATCAAATTTTGTAATCGACGTCCTCAAAACAGCAGAAAGATGCCTACGGTATGTAAAGGCAACGAACACCTTATATAAAAACAACATTGACCAGTACTTCGTAAATACTGCCCTGCAAAATCTACCAGGGGATATTTTAAAATCATTGCATGGCTATGGGCTGGATCAAGACGCGTTTTAAATAACCACGGCTACCAATTGTTAAGTTTATTTTTAAAACATTATGTTGAGCTTAGATTACTTCATGAAACCACCATTCGATTAGGAAATCATACACAAAACAGATTAAGAAGTCTACTAACAAAATCAGTTTTGTTTTCTAATCAATAGTTTAGTTTTTTAAGAAATATAAACTTATTACGAAATGTGTAGAATTTAATTATGATCTGTCATTACATACACCTACAATATATTGTCAAATAAATACATTTTTATTTGTTTATGCATTTAATTTGAAGTGAATAATAGCAATTATGACTTAAAGGTGCATTTACTATTTTTAATTTCGAGGCAGGTGATGTTGATAATACAAGAGTTGTTTAATGACACAAACACCAGTAATTTCAAAATTTAATAAATTATATGAACGGTCAAGACTATTATGTAAATAAGGTATAATATTCTATTGAAACTGGAAATATTACTAAAAAAATTAATATTATTAAGTTACATCAAAAATTAGTCAAAGAAACATGTGAAATGCATTTATTGAGTAGAGTCATTTTGGGCGAAAATCGCTTGTCGCGTCACGTTGTAGTACTAGTTCTGTCCTTTTACTTCTCATTCTAGCTTAGCGGCTTCACTAGGAAAAAGGTTGTTTTGTATCTAGATGTATTTTTATCTGAGGTTACAACTATTATACAGATTATAGGCTATGCAACCTGCCATACAAACGTCTATAACTTTAACTTAACAGTAATCATTCTAAAATCACTCCTTTTTGAACCACCATTAGGTACAGTAAGTTAAAAAATAAATATGAATGTAAAATGTTTTATATTATACAAATTTTGTTAAAACCTAACTTCTTATTCTTCTTAACATATAATTTCGTCTTAGACGGCGTAGTATTTACCCTTACGAGGTACAAGGCACATTAATCCAGAGAATGCTAGGTGCTCATCCACAAATACTACGCGGTCTAAGCCGAAATTTCATGGTAACAAGAATAATTCGAGTAACCGCGAAAGCCCCAAACAGTATCTAACAACATCTTCTGTCTGTTTTTCTTTTACAAATGAATACGAATCATAATTCCATATTAAAGACATCTTCACTGAGACATACGTACTTTAATTGAATTCGTAATGTGTACACCGATTCGACCGACACATTGAAATTTTTTAGCTACATTTTGTTTACCTAGCAAAAATCTAATTTTTTATTTATTTAGTTTCAATTTTCCTCCCCCTTCCGCACCCCGCTTATCACGCCTATTGCTTAACCTTCGACTACATCAATCTTTTCTGTGACATGTTTATAGTTTTTCTAGCACACAATCATTATAAAAGAAACTTTTTTTTTAATTGGAAAATCTACTGACCCTGGTAGCTCATCTTCCATAACAGTTTTAACTAATTATCACAACAATTTCCTATTTCACGTTTTTTTCTTTTCCCCTTTGCATGTCGATCTTTTCTTCCTTAAACTTTTCCTTTGATCGAATTTTTATGAAAGTGTAGAAATGTGGGGATTCCTTCCTTGTTAACAATTTTACTAGCACTATTATATTATATTATATTACGAGTATGTTGAATCGCTATATTTTTTACAGCTGCTGCATAGCACATTGACGGTCGAAGTTGTTCCCTCCAGAGAAGGTATGGTACTACAGTAGTCTAGCATTTATAAACTTAGTAAATACTTTTTCAGCATCAGATAATAGAAATAACTGCTCGTCCACTGCAGACCCATCGGAGTCTACCGAATTGACAGAACAATTTATAAGTAATCTAACGATAACTGACGTAAGAAGCATTTTAGAAATACTAATGGTTACGTTTAAAAAGCAACCAAATCTATCAACCTTAAAGTTACTTCAGATGTTAATAAACAATCTTGTAAAGCAAAATGTGCCTACCGAACAACTACATCGCAATTTTCTCGATCAACTTGGCCATTACGAGGGGCTGACAAATTTATTAGGGAATTTAAGTTTACACACCACCTCTGAAGAGCTGGCTGACGTTACAGATTCACCAACAACGCCATTTCCGTTTACAAAAATTCAACTATTATCATTATTTACACCGTATAACACTGATGCTTCTACAGAAAACTCAAACACAGGTGCAAATTTGTCTACGGTCACAACCGAAACTTTTTCTACGTTTACAACTCAAACTATTGTATCAAGTATACAAGAAGGGACAGAAACCACAACAGTTTTGTCAACAATACAAAATAATAACATATATAACCAAACAGAGTTGACATCACGATCTCTCATTAGTAAACGGTCAAAAATGTCAAAACACGAAAAAGATGAATACGAAGTTGTTGATCTCCAACAAGAAATTGATCCTGTGAGGCAAGAACGTTTTAATATAAAATCAAATCTTGAAAGCTCGTACCAAGCGGAGCATGTGTTGAAAAATAATGCTACATTAAATATTAGTCGAAATGTTAACGAAGTAGGCATTCTTCAAGTACAAGGAACTGACCAAACTTTAAAATCTTCCAGTGCAACAACTGATTCGAAAGTTTTTCCGCAATTAACAGGATTTCTGTTAAAAACTCTGGACAAGCTCAAAATTAAGTATGTTAGGACATATTCGGAGAGTTTTGAACCTGTAATCGCTGACCAAACAAGTAATCGACTGCTTAAAGGCAGTGACAGGCTGAGCGAATTTAATCGAAATCGTGAAAATATGTATATTAATGAACCCATGTTCCGTTCTTCTCGAAGGTCCAGATCGGTTAGAAATTTCAAGGAAAATCCTAATTATTTAAACGGTGATAATAAACAACATTCTTCAAATATAAATGATAAAGAGTTATCGTCAGATTGGTATAAAGTATTTGGAAACAGTCTGTTCGGAGCAGAAACTGAAGATTATTCAAAGGTATTGTCAATGGGAATATCGAAACCTGAGCACACTAGTGTTGGTCAAATGGATGTTCACAATGCAGAACCAGTAAGTGAATATACAATTTTCAACAAAGACCATTTAATCACAAAGAAAGGTCAGATAACGGAACCAAATAAATATGCTCAGATTAAACAGGCACGCGTCAGAATTCCAAATGGTTTAGTTGATGGAAGCAACGCCGATCTAAATTTTGAGGATTTAGCATTGATCAACGCTAAGAGAGGGATTTTTGGAGCAAAAAAAAATTTTATCAAAACTAAGCCTACATTAGGAAGTCATACTGAGGATACATGCAGTGCAACAAAAAAATCACAATTTAGTGATATAAGAAGTTCCAAAGATGGCATTAAACTATCAGTTCCATTATTGACACAAACAGCTAAATCTACATTAGGTTTTAGTTGGATCAAAAAACATTTTGTAACTACTGATACATCACAGGAAATGACGACACGAAAACCATTGAGACCCCCAGGAACATTACTGTCAAGACGCATTCAGTTCTTTTTAAATTCGTTGTAATATATCTCTCTTACTAGAGATGAAATTGTGTTATATTATGAATATGTTGGTATCTTAAGTCTGTAAATCAACATTTGTGATACTATTATTATATTATATGCGTTTTAAGTATTTTAGAGGCATTTTGATATAGAAAGTCACTTTTTTATTAATGTTTAATACTGTAGATGTATATATGCCCCAAATATAGCAATTTAAATAGATTTTACTACTTTAAGTAACTTAATTTAACTGAAGCTGTTCAATAGGTTGTAGGTATATTTCCAATTTATATTTGAAAGTCATGACATAAATGATTTAATAAATATTCGCTTAGAAAATATTACGATGAGCTATAAAAATAAATACTACCAAAATACTTTTTCTAACACAACATGTAAGAGTAATCACGTTAACAATATACACATTACTAGCATTTTTAACATTGTAACTGTTGGGACATCAGCAGAATTCAAACTCTTAAATTGCCAAAGGAAACTTACTTGGCACAACAATATACGCCCTTGATCAAGGTTTTTCAAACTGGTTATCGGTTTTTCACAGTTGAAAATCGTAGAAATGGTTTTATAATTTGAGAACATTTATATTAGTAGTTTTATTAGTTTATAAACACACTGTAGACGGTGGGAAAATTTCGATGTTTTGATAGGAAATCTCGATAACTATAGGAAATATGGAAAAATACACATCTCATCCTCGATTTCTTTTATCGAGAAAAGCTTAATGGCGTAAACCAAAATTAGTTATCGTCTTTTGTTTTCGAGTTGTAAACGAAAGTTCGATTTTACGACTTTTCGTTTTGTGGCTATATTTCGCTTAATTATAAAAACAGAGAAAAGTAATTCCTACGTTCTTCGGGCACTTTTTTGATGAGAAAGCCGTCTCTGGTCACTTTTTAAAAAAAAATTCGAATTTTGAGTTATGACATAAAGTTTAATTTTTTTATATGGAATTCATAGTTGGCTATGGCACCATGAGAAAGATTTCCCCATTTCAGTGATATATATCGTGTGGGACCGATTGTTCATTTTCATTACATTATAGCAGAATCTCACAATTTTCAAAGTAGTTTTTAGTATTTCTTCATTGTCTAGTTCAATGCATTTAGAATCTACCTGGACAAAGAAAGTATCTGTCATTGCGTTGTTATAATACCGACCGTTTGATTGTTGCTTATAACGTTACACAGTATCTGTCATAATTTTTGACACATACGAAAAATTCAATTTATCAGAAAATTTTATTCTTGATAGAAGTCCCTGCATTTTCTCAAACTAAAAATCCATTTGCCAAAATATAAATATCGCCTTTCGTATATGGGGAAGGTTGTAAAATAAGAAAATGGCTGAAAAATAAAATACTCTTATTTTTCAAAATACACAAATGTGTTATTTGTAATTTATTTGTGATATCATTTTAATTAAAAATTATAATCCTTTGCATTTTTGTTAATGTTCGAATCGTTTGTTATTAAATTTTTTAAGATGCCTGTTTTTTAGTTGGGTCACAAAAAATGAGATTTGTGAGTACTAATTTTGATTAACGTAATTTTCTGGTTGCTAATAGAGTGAAACTCAAGTTCCACAATACATACTTATCGTATCCGATAATAACTTCAAAGTATCCCATTTTACGTAATACACAGGGTGGTAAGAAATAAATAGGAAGGACCCGAAAAAATGGTTTTCGTAAATAGGTGGCTCTGACATCATATTTGATATCTTCTTTCAATTATAAACAACTTTCCCAAATCATATTTTTGTCTATTTTGAAAAATAAGGTACTTTATTCTTGATCCATTTTCATATATTTGAACCTCCCCCGTGTACAAAAGGAGATATTTAAAGTTTGACAAGTACATTTTTAGTTGAGAAGATTTAAACATAATAACAGTTTTTAGTAAATGGATATAAAAATTCCACATATGTCCAAATTTATGACGGACACTGTATATTATATGATATATATCACTGTAATGAAAAAAAAATATTTTCCATTATGCCATAACCAACTATAAGTTCTATATAAAAAACAACTTTATAGTATAACTCGAAATTCCGAACTTTTTTGAAAAACTGACTACGCCACTGAATTCTTCTGAAAAAGCGGCTTAAAAATGTAGAAATTACTTTTCTCTCTTTTCATAAATAAGCGAGATATAGCCACAAAACGACAAGTTGAAAAAATGAACTTTTATTTATAACTCGAAAACAAAAAACGATAGCCAATTTCGGTTTGCATCATTATGTTTTTCTCAAAAACAGGGATCACGGAAGGGAGGTTAATTTTCCCATATTTTTTATAGTTATCGCGATTCCCTATGAAAACGTCTAAATTTTCCCACCCAGTACATCTTATAATTGCCGACATATATAAAACCATATATACAATACATAAGTTACTAATGTAGGTAACTTTGCAAATGTAGCGTTCTTGAATGCTTTTATACAATTAATGTAGTTTTGTTTAATAAACAATTTGAAAAAGGTTATGGGCTCAGATCAGCCAAGGCTGCTTGAGGATAGTGATGATGGGCAAATGGAGTGATTTCAAATAGAGAAATACATCGACGTCATAACCTACAAATGATGAAATTACGCCGCGTAAACGTTACCAGTGGCGTAACAGGCTACACAGCGACGTATTATAGAAATATCAAAAATAAAACAACTATTTAATGGGATAATATGATAATTTCTTTTCAATCGCCATAAAGTAACAACTTATGTGATTTGATTGCCAAGGTAAAATTGTTACTTTATCTGATAAGGTATAATTATAGAGTTGCTACTGTTGATAATTTATCTGCGTAATCATATAAAACAACAAAATCAATCATTTCAACAATAGAATTTAACTATTATTTATTATTTTCATCCATGGTAACCATGAAAAATTATTTCCAATATATTACGATTTTACCTTAATCTTGATATTTCACATTCCTACTATTTCTAATTTGTTTATATATTGCTGATATAAACATAGTAAAAAAATTAATTCCATAAAAAGTTGAATCACTTCAAACTGGCCACGATTGGTATAATACCTGCAAAAATAAGAGAAAGTCAAGTAATAAAATACAAGTCAGTATCGATATGAATGACGTATAAATGTTCTGGATTCTGGATTAAAAATGGAGGGTGAGTTACCTCTCATGCACTTAGGCCGCATTAAGTGGGCCCATTGTGCTACCTCCCAGCAGCTCTCCAAGTTGGGTATCACTCAAGCCATCCAATCCTTTGAATGTACTTAAGGACAACCGCAACTGGAGTGTTGCTAATTCTGACCATATCGGGCCAGAAGTCCCCCAACATGGATCCTCTGACTCTTGCGAGAGCTGGACAGTGGCACAGAACGTGTTCTGCTGTCTCGTCATCCTCGTTGCATCCGCGACAGTTTGGGCTGTCCACTAGTCCCATCCTGTGCATATGTTTGTTTAGAGTGCAGTGTCCAGATAGGATACCCACGACTAATCGAAGGTTTCTTCGGGACAGTTGCAAGCAATATTTGGCTGTCTTTGGCGAGGGCGCTGTAATAGCAGCTCTTGCTTGCCGGCAGCTTTGCATGTTAACCCATCTTCGTATGAAGCTGTTTAAGGTTTCTTGATATAGCATAGAGCTTAATATTGTCAGGGATATAGGAATTACGGGTTCTGGCCCCCAGAGAGGTTGCCCGGAAGCCATTCTCGCAGTCTCATCAGCCTCCTCATTGCCGTAGTTACCGGCATGTCCTTTCACCCATACAAGGGAAACGACATTATTTTTTGAGATATCCTCGAGAGCTTCACGGCACTGCAGTACCACACCTGAGGTAATTTTGCAACTGCCCAGGGCTAGTAAAGCGGCTCTACTGTCACTGAAGATACCAATACATTGATTCTCGATTTTCCTTTCAAGGATTGCTTTTGCACCATGCATTATTCCAATTACTTCCGCTTGGAAGACAGTGGCCATTTTGCCTAGTGGTATGCTTTGGCGGAGGTTCAGATCGTCAGAGAAAACTCCGGCACCCGTTCCATGCTTTGTTTTAGATCCGGCACCCGTTCCATGCTTTGTTTTAGATCCATCAGTAAAGATGGATATATCTATATGCTGGGTAAACCCGGCATTTTCATAGACGTTAAATTGTCTGTTGAAGACATATTGTAGAGGGAGGTAGTCTACTATAGCGTCCAGAAGAGGGATCTTGTCGACGGCCTCATTCAGGATGCGGGTATGCCTACCTCCCCTGCCTGCTGTGTGCCACAGCCCTTTGTAGCGCAGCCTCAAGGCGGTCCTTACGGCTACTTCCTCCACAAAAAGATCAAGTGGTGAAAGGCATAAAACCACCTCTAAAGCGGCTGTAGGGGTTGAGCGTATAGCACCTGTAGAACTAAGACATGCAAGGCGTTGCACATGTCCTAGTTTACTTGCTGCCGTAGCCTGTCTGACCCTGGGCCACCAGACAAGTGCTCCATAACATAGCATGGGCCTTATCACGGCAGTATACAGCCACAAGGTAATTCGGGGGGAGAGTCCCCAGGATTTACCCAAAGCGCGGCGACACTGCCAGAATGCCATGCATGCTTTTTCAGTTTTAACTTTTAAATGTTTCTCCCAATTCAGCTGTCTGTCAAAAATAACTCCCAAGTATTTGACATTGTCTGAAAATCTGAGAGAAGTATTGAATAGCAGAGGTCTACGTAATGGTCCTAGCTTCCTTTTTTTTGTGAAAAGTACCATTTCTGTCTTTGAAGGGTTGACAGAGAGGGCCTGTTCATTACACCATGTTTCCGTTATTCGAAGAGCTGTCTGCATCAAGTTACAGAGCGTGCTCTCGAACTTGCCAGTAATGAGGATGACGATGTCATCCGCATATCCAGTAGTATAGAATCCAGCATTATTGAGTGTGCTTGGAAGGCTGTCTACCACTGTATTCCATAGTAGTGGGGACAGAACCCCCCCTTGCGGACAGCCCTTCGTCACAACACCTCTAATGGAGTTGTATCCTACATTAAATTGTACTGCTCTCATCGTAAGCATGTGTTTTATCCACTCACAGAGAGTGGGTGCCACACCATGCCTGCGTAAGGCAGAGTTAATGCTCTCAAAGGAAGCCTTGTCAAAGGCTCCTTCAATATCAATGAAAACTCCCAGAGTGGACATTTTATTGTCTAGCGATCTCTCAATACGGTTCACTACAGCATGTAGCGCCGATTCAGTAGATCTCCCTGAGATATAGGCGTGTTGGTTCGGGTGCAATGGGTGTAAAGCCAGCACCCTTTCCCGCATTTCTCTGTCACAAAGTCTCTCAAGCGTCTTTAGTAAGAAGGATGTAAGACTAATGGGACGATATGATTTGGCCTGGGTATAATCCGTACGCCCTGGTTTAGGTATAAAAACTACCTTCACTTCTCTCCAGCTCTCCGGTATATATCGAAAGGCGATACATGCCCGGTAGATGCGCACCAGGTGAACAAGCATCAGGTCCAGTCCCCTTTGTAGCAGGGCTGGAAAGATACCGTCCACTCCTGGCGACTTGAAGGGGAGAAAGGAGTTTATAGCCCAGGTTACCTTGTCACCCCGTACGACCTGGTTTGCCACATTCCAATCCTCCTCTGAGGGAGGTGGGATATTGGGTTTTGGCCATACATTGTCAGGGGTGACAATACAGCCTGGAAAATGTGTTTGAATTAGCACTTCCGCTGTCTCTCCGGGTTTGGTTGTAAAAGAACCATCCCCTCGCCTGAGACAGCCTGGCTGTTGGTTTGGATCCTTAGAAAGGATCTTCTTCAACCGAGCCGCGGAGGCAGTGGACTCTATGGAACTACAAAACGTTTTCCAAGAGTCCCTCTGTCTCTGGCGGATTTCTTTTTTGTATAATCGTTTTTGGTCTTTATAGGCCTCCCAGTCACTAGTAATTCTAGTTCTTTTTGCTTTGTTAAAGAGTTTGCCCAATGTTGATTTCATCCTGTCGAGTTTCGAACACCACCAGGAGGTTGTGCGACTCGCCTTGGATGTTTTCAAGGGGCATGACGATTCGTAAGATTGTAGGATCGAGTTCTGCAGGTTATCCACACTGATTTGCAAGTCCTCTACCTGATCAATCTTTTCTGAGAAAACCGAGTTCACCAGGTGAGCTTCCAGATCTGTCTTGTAAGATAGTCTGTCAGTCCGCCTAGGATTTCGATATTGTTTTGGTTGAGCTATAGTTCCAGATAATTTGAAACAAAGCCATCTGTGGTCTGACATAGACACAACAGGTGATACCTGCCAGCCCACAATATTATTGGAAATATCTGAAGAGGCCAGAGTGACATCAATCACGGTCTGGCTACGCGTTGTGACAAAAGTTGGTTCACATCCACGGTTCAGTATTTCTAAGTTTGTACTTATTAGGTACTCAAGTAAGAACCTACCTCGGGTGTTAATGCCACTGCTACCCCACGAAACGTGGTGAGCATTTGCATCACAGCCAATAATTAGGTTTTTGTTGTTCCTCTCACAGTAGTTCACCAATTCGATCAACTCCGCGCTAGGTGGAGGGTCAACTGAGTCACTGGGGAGGTATACCGATGCGAATGCGTATAAATGTTCATTTAATGCCCTATTTTTGAAGCTTAATTGACAATAGAATGGATAATTAGGCCCAAAGCAAGTGGTTTGAACTGTTTAAAATTGTTTATTATTCATATGAGATGCATTGCAGAATGTTGCAACGTTTTGAAGTATAACTTACCTTTGTTAGTGTGGCGGTTTGTTTATAATCTAGGAGAGTTTCAAATATGTTTAAAAATGATAGATAAATATTGCTAACCTACAAAAATGACTTTTGTCAAAATGTTAACTAGATTGATTTAAGTTGGTAATTAATAAATGTTCCTTCTGTAAAAGAGTGCCAGGTGAGGGAATAACCAATTGTTTTTGTTTTAAAAAAGAGAGAAGCTGGCGGATAGAAAAATTTAATGAATTGGGACAGCTATTAAAATTTTCTTCCAGGATTAAAGTAAAACTAATGAACTCTGGGTAGAATTAACTTAAAACATTGTTAAAAGTGATTATTGGTGTACGTTATCTAAATAAAAGAACTGTCATCATATTTTGAAGATATCAACACAGAGGCTGTATAACTAAGAGTTCCAGGGGCAACTTCTAGCAGAGAGGATTACAGACACGTAGCAATAAAAGTTAAAAACGCAAAGTAAGTCCATTTAAAATCAATTGCTCAGTACTAAGCTACGAACAATATAAATTCAAAAGATTAAAAAGGCCTATAGAAATTTCTACATTCGTTTAATTTACATTTATAAATTAAGAATGGTTTTGCAAACCTAAGTTTATACATTTACTTCATTATTGGAAGTGTCATCAACAGAATGTGTTTAAATTGTCAGAAGTACCAGCAACTTCAAAAATAAACATTAGCAATTACTTAAATATTAAAGGATTAAGGAACAAATATGATAATTGTCATTTGAAGGTTTAATTTGATTATATTAATAAATTCTGAATATTATCTGCTGAAATATATTTTTATTTAATTTTTAAAGTACATTGTAATAGACTACAGTGTATTGTCAGATATCATATAACAGTTACCCTGCAGATTGAGAGTAGTATTGAGCTGGCCGAGTGAACAATTATATAAGAGAAAAATATCTACAACTAGGTAGGTTTTAGGCTGATCAAATTTTAAAAGAAAAAAAAGTGCATCTAGGTTTTAAACCAACCTTGTTCGTAGCAATGTAGAGTGTGTCCCAGGATTGATGTTACAAGAGGTGAGATGGACTAAAACTTCTTGAATTTTATTTTAAGATTTTGGGATTCGGTCCTGCTTGGTTTGAAAAAAAATACGAATATTTTCAGTTTTTGAAAAACAAGTAGGCTTGAACAGGGAAGCGATGATACGGCAAAATTTTATTAAAAACACTTATTGAGAATGATAAATTATGAACCTATACAAAATTTCAGAAAGATCTGTTGACTTATAAAAAACCGTTATTTTTTAGATTAACCAATATAAATTGAATTTTATTTTCCGGTAAAGTACCCTTTTTCTTTATGATGCGGCAAAATTTTATTAAGAAAAGTTGTTCAGAATGAGAATTTATGATACTGTACAAAATTTCAGATCTACGTACTTAGATTAAACAGTAATTTTTAATAAATTTTATTTCTATTGCTTAATCTAAAAAAGTCGACAGATCTTCTTGAAATTTTGTATTAGGGCCATAATTTATCATTCTCAACAACATTCCTTAATAAAATTTTGCCGTATCATGAAGAAAAATTGTAGTTTACCGGAAAATAAAATAGTTTTCGCTTCCCTGTCAAGGCCTACTTGTTTTTCAAAAACTGAAAATATTCTTAAAATTCTTTTCAAACCAACCAGGACCGAATCCCAGAACCTTAAAACAAAATTCAAAAATTTTTAGTCCATCTCACCTCCTGTAACATCAATTCTGGGACATACTGTATATAAATTCCGCCACCTTAACCGTTTCTAGCCGTCTCACTCTTACAAGAATACCCTTTATCATTTCACCACATTTTCTTGCTATCCTATCCATAACTGATTACCTATCCCTGTCTAACGCCTTTTGTTGTTATGAATTCCCTTGTGCATTGGTTTTCCATTCTTTGTAATGGCATACATACTTTTTACTTTGTGTGTATGGGTACTATTATTGCAGTGCTCCAGTCTTGGGGTATTTTCTTGAATGTCTAAATTTTTGTTATTAATTTATGTATGATTTCATGTCTTCTGTTTCCCATGTGTTTCACCATTTCCGCATTTATCCCATCTTTTCCTGCTGCCTTCCCAGTCTTTATATTCTTTATTGTGTCCTTTACTTCATCTATTGTTATGCCCTGACTTTCTTCCGTACCCTCATTATTTTCTGTAGTGTTGACTTTTGTTGGCGTTTTTATATTTTTTCTTCTATTGTTGCATCTAGTAGGTTTATAAAATATTCGTATCATCTGTTTAATCTATCTTCTCCAGTAGATAACATTTGTCCGGTATTGTTCCTTATTCCTTTTCTTGGA
The DNA here is from genome assembly GCA_940337035.1 of Agriotes lineatus. Taxonomy (NCBI): domain Eukaryota; kingdom Metazoa; phylum Arthropoda; class Insecta; order Coleoptera; family Elateridae; genus Agriotes; species Agriotes lineatus. The sequence goes on from OW679202.1 coordinate 19,156,022, forward strand.
TCTTTTGTTTGCTATCGTAATCCCTTTACAACTTTAAAAAGCAGGTTGAAAATGAGTTATAGACGCGATATTAACACTTGCAAAAGCTATCTGACAAGTGTAAATGGGTTTCAATATAAAACCAAAAGAACGAACATTTTATTTGTTGTGCAGTCTAAAAATTCGGTATTAGGTTTGCGCAAGATATACAACATGAGGGTACACAATGCCTATAAATATAGTCTGCGGTCTGTAATTGATTAACTGTTATTCCTCGACAGCAAGAGTGCTTCTAGAAATGGTCAAAATATTTCGAAGGGTTTTCACCGTGTCAGCTACAGCTTGTACATTAGATATAAACGCGATATTAACATTTGCAAAAGCTATTGGACGTTTGAATGGGTTTGAATATAAAACCAAAAGAACGAAAGTTGTATTTGTTGTGTAGTCTAAAAATTCGCTATTAGGTTTGCGCAAGATATACAACATGAGAGTACATAATGCCTCAAATATAGTCAGCGGTCTATAATTGATTAACTGTTGTTCCTCGACAGGAAGAGTGCTTCTATAAATGCTCAAAATATTTCGAAGGGGTCTCGCACTGTCACCTACAGCTTGCACATTTGATATAAACGCGATATTAACACTTGCAAAAGCTAGTTGACATGTTTGAATGGGTTCGAATATAAAACCAAAAAACGAAAATTGTATTTGTGGTGTAGTCTAAAAATTCGTTATTAGGTTTGCACAAGATATACAACATGAGAGTACACAATGCTTATAAATACAGTCAGCAGTCTATAATTAATTAACTCTTGTTTCTCGACATGAAGAGTGCTTCTAGAAATGTACAAATTACTTCGAAGGGGTCTCACAGTATCACCTACAGCTTGCACGTTAGATATAACCGCGATATTAACACTTGCAAAAGCTATTTGACACGTTTGAATGGTTTTCAATATAAAACCAAAAGAACGAAAATTGTATTTGTTGTGTAGTCTAAAAAGTCGTTATTAGGTTTGCGCAAGATATACAACATGAGAGTACACAATGCCTATGAATATAGTCAACGGTCTATAATTGATTAACTGCTGTTCCTTGAAAGGAGGAGTGCTTCTATAAATGCTCAAAATATTTTGAACGGGTCTCGCACTGCCACCTACAGCTTGCACATTAGATATAAACGCGATATTAACATTTGCAAAAGCTATTTGACACGTTTGAATAGGTTTGAATATAAAACCAAAAGAACGAAAATTGTATTTGTGGTGTAGTCTAATAATTCGGTATTAAGTTTGTGCAAGATATACAACTGGAGAGTGTACAATGCCTGTAGATACAGACAGCCATCTATAATTGATTAACTGTTGTTCCTCGACAAGAAGAGTGCTTCTAAAATTCTCAAAATATTTGGAATGGCTTTCGCAGAGTCACCTACAGCTTGCAAATTAAATATAAACGCGATATTAACACTTGCAAAGGCTATCTGACATGTTTGAATTGGTTCGAACATGAAACCAAAAGAACGAAAATTGTATTTGTTGTGTAGTTTAAAACTTCGTTATTAGGTTTGCACAAGATATACAACATGGGAGTGCAGAATGCCTCTATATATAGTCAACAGTCTATAATTGATTAACCGTTGTATCTCGACAAGAAGAGTGCTTCTAAAACTGCTCAAAATATTTCCAAGAGCTCTCGCAGTCAGCTACAGCTTGCAAATTAGATATAAACGGGATGTAAACACTTGCAAAAGCTATCTGACACGTTTGAATTAGTTTGAACACAAAACCAAAAGAACGAAAATTCTATTTGTTTTTTTCATTTTTTTTATTTAATAGTTTAGGACTGTAAAAAAAAATATGGGAAATGGGTACGGACAACAAGATCCAAAAGTACGTGGAACAAGGAAATAGGGAAGATATTTGAAAGAAGAGGAGTAACTTGGTCGAATGCAAAAGAGATGGCCATGGACAGGAAGCTATGGAAACAATTTTGTGAAGATCAACACTAAGAGCAGCACCCCTCGACACCGAAAGGTAGAAGAGGACCGGATTATATATGTATGTATGTAAATTTATAAGTATAACGTTCTGTTTATTTTTGTCTTTTTGATAAAGTTTATTTCTTCTCCCGACGGATAGATTTTTTTTCGAATGGAGAACTTACATCGTTCCTAAATTAATTAATTTTTTTCATCATACCATGCTTTAAAAATGTATCATTACGAACAATGACATATTTCTAGAAATATTTATAAATATGAAAATTAGCTTACTTTATTTTTGTTTAGGTACAGATGAATATCCTGAAGTGGCGTCGCGAGATGCCTATATAGCCGAGCCAAGACCATATGCTCAGAGGAAGAAGACCTTAAACGGAAAATTGAGATTATCAGATCAACGCTGCCAGCTAATGCTTATCCAAAAAGAACTCTAAAAACCAAGCGCAAAAGAGATGGATAGAAATACAATACCGGCAGAGGATGAGTAAACGGATTCGATAACCACGGCCGTAATACCATACATCCGAGAAATTTCTGACAAACTGATAAGAGTCGGAAACAGATTTAACATAAGAACTGCCTTCAAGTCCACAACAACTCTGAGAGACATGCTGGCTGCTGGCGCATACCAAGCCTCAGAACAAAGATCAGAGTTCAAAGAACTGTATCTACAGCGTACCGGGCGAGTGTTGAAGACAATACATAGGGGAAACAAAACGACCCTTACGAGTGAGATTATCGGAACATCGCAAAGATATTAGAAAGGGTGAAATACTCAAATCCAAGATAGGAGAACACGTCTGGAACGAAGACCACCACATACAAAGGGATAACGCATCAATTGTAGCTAAAGAGGAAAACAGGTTCGGTAGGAAGCTGAAAGATGGGCAGCTAATTACAAAAATAGTCTACTGGGTATACTGCGGTAACATATATCGTGTGTTCCAAAAAACCCATTTAGGGTAGGCGTTGGAAAGAAAGATAGAAAATCTAGTCATATTTTAACTTAAGTCTCTAGGTGAATGTCAGATTGCAATTTGTTTATGAACACATCTGTCACTGGAACAGGTAAAAGTTTACACTGTATTAAGTTTAATTGTATCAAGCAAAAAGACAAATAATATGGCATGTACACAACAACAGCGAGTGTTAATAATCACAAAGGTCAATAATAATTATTGGTTTTGTTAAGTGTTTTGTATATTTTTAGGAAACTAATTCAAGGTCAAGATGTAATTTAGTTCTCTCTGACTTGGTTGGTAGTTCATTTACATCAACGGGTATATCTCAAGTTACGTCAAACTTCAATTTGATGACAGCATGCTGCGAATGAGTTTTTTTTTCAACACACGATATATTGCACTGGCTACCCTTTGTAGTGCCTTTAAATGTGCAAAACTTTCAAATATAGATGTTAATTAGGTATTTTGAATTACAAATTGCCCTCTTTGAATGATAATATCAATAATTTCTTTTTATGATAGCACCTGAAACTCTTACAGGGGAGGGATATTTCATCTAGTTAACTTGTTCTGAAAAACTGATCTTCCAATATTTTAAAAAATGTCATTCAAATCAAACGTCGCTTCTGATGTCAACCAAATGTCAAAAACAGTTTTTAAATTTTAATGACAAATGCCCAATCCTTAGAATGGTACATTATAATATTTAATTATACAGTAAGTTCTTATTTGTTAATCAATTTCAACTTATTAATGTCTTTATTTACTTTATAGTTAGTATACTCTAAGAAAACACCCACCTTATATCGTTCTTACACAACCTCCAAGGCAGCAACCTATTTGAAGTCAGCAGCTCTACCCCTTTTATCTTCCTGCTGCAATGCACCTCTCTCCAACAGACAGCTAGCTCTTACTCCCCTACAGCAACAAATCTCAAACGTCCGTCAGCTTTCAGCAAAAACTAGACCTCAATCTGCCACAGTATACTGCTACCTGGAACGCTCCTTCTCTCGATGATGACCTCCTTGGAAGTTTCACTCAACAACACATATCTTGATGTAATCCTATTTTACTTCCGTCACATGTCAACTGTAATATTCAAAATAACGCTGACCCAGTATGCCTCTCTAGTATTTTACTTGTATGTTGCAATTCTTCTATCCATTAGTTTCGTTGATTATTTTCCAGTAATCTTCTTTAGTTAATGCTTCTTATTATGCTTGTTCGTTTCAAATTTCATTTTTATACCACCACGCAAATTTTGTTAATGTCCCCTATTTATCCATAACCATAAATAGAAATAAACAGGGTTATCTTCCATAATTTTAATGATACCAAATTATTTAATACATGTTTTCAATTTGTTATTTTTGTTTCCCCATATCATTGTTGATGCCTTCTTGTCTATATTCTTATTTGATATTCACCTACTTAATTCTACCGTTATTAGAATTTTGCACTTGTCATTGATTCTTAAACCGTATTTTTAGTATTTTATTTATTTTTAATCCACCTGTAACCTTCCAATAGCTATATTTATGCTATATAATATGCCTTATCTAGGATTTATTCAGGGTACTATTTAAACATCATCAACTAATGCAATGGGTTGATATGGGTTGTAATAACATCCCAATCTCTTTAACAAATTTTTATTTAAACCACGAACATAATGTAGTCGTATCATAACAATATATATTGTGATGAAATGTTGAAATAGCTCCACTAACAATTACCTGCTTGTAATGAATTGCCTGACTGCAAAGGCTATTTTTAATTTAGAAAATTAATATAAGTTAAAATTTAGGGCAAATCCATATACACAATTCTCAGATTATATTTTTATACTGCACTCACTTTTTGCCTGTCATTAATTTAAAGCTAGTTAAAATAAAATGTATTGATTACTGTTCAAAATAAATGGTTAAATTCTCCTCTTTCTATTTTATCTAACTGCAATATTTATTAAGCTAGCTCTCGGCGAACACAAAAACTGTTTATCTCAGGTTGAGTTCTGAAATTCACTATATTCTCAAATTTTAGGTTATTTGTTCTTAGTAGATAATTCACCACCTAGTAAATTGACAGATAAACACAAAATGGTTTGTACGTACAGCGTGTATTTGAAAGTTTAAAATCGTGAAATAATGTGAGAAAGCGTCAGATAAATAATTGGATTATTCCCGCTTGACAACAATTAAAACATCGCCTACATTATTAGCATAACGTAGACCCTAACCTTGGTTATTCTCAGGATTACGTAGAACCCACGCTAACTTACATTTGTTTATGATGCTCGATTCTGCCCAATTTCGCAAAATTTGATGACGTCTTGCTGTTTATGAAAATTACGGCGTAGCAGAACCCTTGGAAAAACGCTATGCCTCTTCAGTGAGGTTCAATCTCAAATTTACATAGCTTTCTGAACGGCAACTCTTAAAATTACAGATGGATCCTAACTCGTGAAGTTCGCTTCGATGCTGCTCGCATATGACGCTCCCGGTTTTTTGCCTCTGGCTCTGCTGGAGTCGCTCCCCTTGGTGCAGATGTTGAAAGCGACGTTCTTGCAGACCCCGTTGACGACCTTGATCGCTGACCTCTGGGTTCCGCTGCTAATTTTGGTCGAAGTCGAAGATCGTAAAGTCTAGCTGATCGGCTGCCGATGTCCACTCGAGGATGATATTGGAAAATTGAATTTTTTTGTTGCGGAACTGTCCACAAACGATAGTACAACTGCTCGGACACTTAGGCAATAAAATGAACCACTTGTTATCTTGGTAATACACTTTTATTATTATAAAAACATTAACTAAAAATGAAGCACAAATTCGACAAAACACATTAATTTCTATTTTCAATTGTTCTCTCTTAATAACAAAAAAGCATCAGGTTTCTATGATACGGTATTCTTCTACTATTAATTGGAAATTAGTTTTGATAATATTAACCACAAATAAAATAAAGTTTGATTACACAAATTAAAAATCTAACATTTTCTTAAATCTAAAATATTGTCTTTTGTTTATAACTAGTATGGTTCTTTAGCGTTGCACTCACAAACTTTTTTAATTTCACTGCTCTGCTCTTTTGCGCTTTGTTTGTAATACACTGGTATCCGAGTCCACTTTTCACGTCGCTTGCTTCTCTTCTGTTGCCTACATTCCGGATTGCTCTTTGCAATTTTCCAGATTATCCTTATCTTTAATTACCCTTCAGATTGCTCACAATTTTCACAGTCCTTTGCTTTAATTGATAACTACGCTCATTTATATGTACATAACAACCTTTTGTGTCAATTACCTTCATTTGGTCTGCTTTTACATATTCACAAACCTATCATTTTAATTATATTACTTTATTCAAAAGCCAAATTCAAACCCTCTGAAATATGCTTTGCTTTTGCGTACCTTTATCCCACTAATTACTTTTTCTCGCATCTCACTACCAATGCATGTAATACTTTAATTATTGTTTAAATTTGCAATTATATAAAATATCCTAACTCTGTGCTTTATTGATTTGGTTAAACATTTTGCACTGCAAACAGATCCAAATTGTGGGCTTCATACCATTTCAATATATATACAGGGTGTCCCAAAAATAATGGGACACCGATTATTCATAGATTCCTTACGTTATAATAAATCGATTAAACCTAATATACCTTAGTACAAAGTCTCTTCAGTAAGAAGTTATAGGGCCTTGAAGTTCAATTTTTAATTTTTTATTTTTTTGGTAATTTCCGCAAATGTAGAGATGTCGATTTGAATTTTGCTATACATACTTACTATTATGTAGTGCACTAATAGGAACAATTTCATAAACTAGACTTGACTGTAAGGGCACTTTACCTATCTTTCAAACCTTTTTTTAGCTCTAACTTTGTTATCTCTAACATTTTCTAAAATTGAACAATGACGCACATTGTTTGAAAAATCTGCGCGATTGCAAAAATAATTGGACAATGAAGTCTTTGTTGTCTGGAGGAATTTTTGCTGGCCTCCATTATCAGATAAACAGGATGTTATTGTCTAGAGATTTAAACCTGTCCAGCCTTGTATGAAAATGTGCAAAGCTGGTAAAAATTGAACAATGAAGTCGTTGTTTTGTAAATTTGCACAGCTGCTAAATTGAATGGAGCCTTTGTTTGAGAAACCTGCAAGGTTGCTAAAAAAATGAACCGGATTAATTGTATGAAGCCATTGTGGCCTCATAGTATATATCGAAATTCAACCAAATATGTCTCAGTATCGTCATCATGGTGTCTATACAATGTCTGATTTGTGATGTTATATCCCAAGAGTTCATAAGTGAAAATATGTACGGGGTGTGTTTACCGGCAAGTTTGATGTTATTCGAACATCTACTAAAATTCAAACCTTTAAAACCAGAACTAAAATGTGGTACTATGGCTTATGACGGTGCAAGACCTACATTTCACGTATGGATTGAGGTCGATAACAAAATCTACGATTCATCACATAAGATTATTCAAGCGCATATTAGTGGTAAAATACATTTTAATAAATTCCGCTACGATTCCGACGTACTACTCTTTGATAATGACGACCAGAGGATGTTACAAATGTGCATAGACGTAATGAAAACTAAAAGTGTTTGAAGAGGCGCCTGCTATGCTAAAGACGATTAGAAATAGGATTAATGGTAGAGTGAACAAATATTTTAGAAATACCATATGATGTATATAATAAAGACATTTATGAAATATCCTGTGTTTTATTTGTTGAAAACTTGTCTGAGGCTCGGGGGGTGAGGCACGAGTCACTGGGATATGGTGGCTGATAGACTCTCGCATATTTTGATAGTTATTAACCGTCTTGGGTATCAACTTAACAATTTTTTCACATTCCATCTCAGAAGTTGTGTTTATCAAGTATTGAATATACATTTTGCTCGTATTTGCTTGCGACTGGATTGTAGCAGCGTTTTTGAGTTTTTGCCACGACACTCAGGAGCGATGAAAGAATCGTGTGTGTACCACCCAGCATTTTTCAGTTTATCCGATTCAGCCACTTCCGCATGCCAATCTCACAAAACATATTTGAAAATCTGCACAACTGCCAAATTGAATGGACTCTTTGTTTGGAAATTTTTGCTGATGCAGTTAATAGGCCTCATTAGTCTGCAACTTCGGCATACCAATCTCGCAAAAGCAAACACCTTCTTTGTTCTTGTGTTAGCACCTTGGCTTTGAGAATGTTATTGTAGTATATTTACGAAATCCGGCGCCACAGCACTATATGTTTTAACTACATTTTTATTAAGCATTCAATAACTTCAAAACTAAAAAGCAGCTTAAAATATTGTTCCTAAAGGGTGTGGTGGTTTAGTTTTATCATTGGAATTTCGATTTCTTACAACGGTGTTTGTAAATCATTCGTAAATTGTCCAGTTTTTTGTTGCAACAAGCATAATTGTAGCAGAGATATCTGACGAATAGAAGACTATAGAAGATATAAACAGAAAGTAATATTAATCTAAAATTGAATTAACTAAAATTAAGTATTTATCAAATATTATTAACAAAGTTGTTAAACGTATGATACAGGCAGTTATTAATTACTTAATAAATACAATTGTTCTATATCCGGTATTCATGGTTTATGTCTTAATCTGATTTTAATAGTCGATTAGAGTCGAATAACTAAGGTTATTACAATGCTAAAGACTGTACGCAAAAGGTAAGATTAAAATCAAAAATTTTAAAATAAAACCCAGACACAAGTTCTTGATGTCAGAACACTAACATCGGACGTTGGTAACGATCATAAGTTATTATTGGGGAAATTTCGATTACAAATTCCGAAACAGAAGAAAAAAGAACAACTATATGAAGAGGTGATTAAAAAAGAGCTACTAGAAGACGAAAGAACAAGAATGTTATATCAAAGATTAGAGGACAAAATAGCAAAGGACAGGGTACAAGTTCAAACCGACATAGACAATGTATGGCTCAGATTAAAAGCCAACATAATAGAATCCGCAAAAGAATCCCTGGGAACCAAGAAAATTGATAGAAACAATAAAAACAGAAAAACACCATGGTTCTGGGATGAAGTAAAGATGCTAGTAAATGCAAAAAAAGAAGCATATCTAGCGTACAAAACGGAGCAAACTATTGAGAAGTTTGAAAGCTATAAAAGAATTCGGAATCAAGTAAATGCTAAAATAAGATGTATCAAACAAAATTTCTGGAAAGCATATACAAAAGACATATAACATGACTTTTATGGGTCTCAAAAGAAAATATGGAGATTAATCCGAAATCACAAACAGAACACTAAGGAGTACATCGAGGTTAATCAAAAAATCAGCGAGGAAGAATGGATTACCTATTTTACAACTCTATATCACGAAGACATCACACAGAAGACAGAAGAGTAAATAAACTTAAATATAGTGCTACAGGCTGAGGAAGAAGAAATACTGGAGGCCATTTTAATAATAATAATAGTCTTTATTTCTTATTTAAAGAAATCTCAAGGCAAGGTTCAGCAAAGCTGTTTTTACACCTAACCTTGATTACAATATTGACTATACAGGCCAAAACAAAAAAAAATATTTATGTATATTATACAAAGAAGTGAAGTTGGGTGATAATGAAGTTCAAAGTAACTTTACAAAAACTAAAAATTAGACAGTGAATACAGAGACCAGGGTTGCTTCTTATACCTGCGAGGTTAGCAGTGATTCCTTATAATGTTTTTTAAATGTTATAAAACTCATAGATCTACAGTCCGGTTTTAATTTATTAAGAACAGCAGTAATTTGGTATGTGAAAGACGATTTAAATTTTTCCGATTTATGTTTGGGAATTGTCAATAAGCTTTTTCGACGAATATTAATATTGTGGACATCAGACCTAAAAGTAATTTTGTTATACAGGAATTTTGGGCATCTATTTGTTATTATCTTGTAAAACATACAAGCAGAATGGTGCAAACGTCTATTATGTGTATTTAGCCAGCCTGTTTCCTTTAGTTTATGTGACATTCCGTCATACTTTTTCACACCAAAGATGTAACGAAGGCAGGATCTCTGGACCTGTTGTAGTCTATTTTTGTCTATTACGTTTAAACAAAGTCCATATATTACATTGCCATAATTAAGATGAGAAAGTACAAGAGTCGCGCACAATAAGGTTTTGATTTTTGTAGACAAATTGTGCCTATACGGATATAAACTTTTTAAGTTACTGTAAGACGACTTTTTTAAAATTTGTACAACCTGATACGTAAATTGTAAATCATTATCTATTGTTAATCCTAAGTTTTTTACCACGTGAACAAGAGCAACCGGCTGGTTATTAACATTGATATTGATATTTTGTAAAACAGAATTTCTAAGTTTTCTTGGTCAAAATAGTATGGCAGTGGTTTTCGAGGAATTAATGACTGTGAATGATATTCAGATTGTTCTACAACGTTTTTGATATCTTGGTTAATACGTGAACAAGCTAATGCTACATCACTAGCATTAAATGATAGATATATTTGAGTATCATCTGCGTATTGATGTGAATGACAAAATTCTAAGGTTTTGACAAAGTTTGACGTATAAATGGTATAGGGTAGTGGTCCTAATATCGAGCCCTGTGGCACGCCTGACTCCAACATTAACGCACTTGAGGTGGTATTAGCTATTTTAACAATTTGCTTCCTATTCGTTACATAGTTTTTAAATAACATAATTGGGATATCATCAAACCCAATATATTTAAGCATTAATCAGTATCTCGTGATTCAACGTATCAAACGCTTTACTAAAATCTATCTAATAAAACAAGCATTGTTAATCTGTTTTGTCAGTTTCTCTAAAAATATCGTCACTAATATTGAGAAGAGCAGAACTACAGCTGTATGCCGGCCTAAAGCCTGCTGCGTAACAGGAAGTATATTGTGCTGATTAATATAATTTATGATTTGACTGTCAATAACCTTCTCCAATATTTTTTTAAAGTACCGGCAAGATGCTGATTGGTCGAAGATGTTTGAGTTCCTGAGAATTATTAATTTTTGGCAGGAGTGTTACTACTGCTAATTTCCAGTCCTCCGGAAAGGTTCCTTCTATTAGACAGCAATTTACTATATGGCGTATGTACGGTAAAATGTGAGGTACACAACGCTTTATCATATCAATATTAATACTATCAATGGCAGCAGCATTTGTTTTAATTGTGGTAATAATTTGTAGAATGGTTTCTTCAGTAACTTCTTTAAAGTTAAAGGTAGTATTTGGATCACGCATTCCATTATTATTGTAAAAGTTTGTAGTGCCGCTAATATACTTAGTTGCCCTTAGAATAGAATTAATTAAAAAAATTGTTAATCTTGTTGGGATCCCTTAATGATAATGGTATTTCAGTTTTTGATTTAGTATGTATATTATATTTAGCTAGTTTTTTCCACAAAGTTATACTATTAACGGTTTCCATTTCGCGTTCAAAAAATGCTTTTTTTCAGCTCTTACTGCTTGCGTTGTATAATTACGTAGTTCTTTATAGTAGTTCCAATGAGATTCTTTTTTACTTTTTTAAATTTTTTTCAAAGCTTTATCCCTCAGGTTCATCATCAACTTAATATTTTCAGTGAGCCAGGGCACACATGGCTTAGTGAATCTAGAAACTGTATATGGCGCGTGTTTATTAAAGAGTTGATTTATCATCGATGTTAGATAATTAACTTTTTCGTTAATATCGCCCACATAAAACATATCAAAGAAAGGTATTGACATCAAATCTGATATAAAACTGTCCTAGTCAAAATACTTGAAAGAACAATACATTTTATACTGGCTGTTTGATACCCTGATATCAAGTGGTATCAGCTAGATCAAGAAAATTTATATTAAACTCTCCAGTACAGAACAATTCATCGCAATCTTCTACTAAAAAGGATAAAGTATTATCAAATTCGCTTAAAAAAGCGTTGCAACTCATTGAGTGAGCCCTGTAAACAACTCCAAAAATATATTGCTTTTTATTAATTTTAGGTCTGATCCACAACTGTTCTATCAAATCGGAAGTAGGTATAACATGCACTTCGAAAGAATTCAAGATATAAAAAGCTAACCCTCCTCCACCTTTATGTACTCTATCTTTACGTGGTATTTTATACCCTGGAATATGAATATTATTATCTGTTAGTACATCATCTTTCAACCAAGTTTCGCTAATTCCTAGTATATCATATTTATTAACCGCAACCTGATCTCTCACATCATCAATACTCTGTACTAAAGAACGAATAACTACATGTGCAAAATTAAACTTGTATAACTTCATTCCACTAAAATTAAATTAAAGCAGCATATATAAAAATAAAAATAAACGCTTGATTACTGCAGTTGTTTAAAAACCACCAACCAAACCACTATTCTTAATAGCGTGCCTCTGCACAGGGCTTACAAATAGAAAAGGAATAATAACATAAAACAATAATAATAACGTAGGTGTATTATCAAAATAAAGCACATCATCTGTTATATGTGACTATATCTTCTATAAAAGAAAATTGAGAAATGAAATATAAGTATTAATGTAAAACAAGGATTATTTAATATAAAATTTAAAAATAAAATTTCAAGAAACGGTTTAATTTGTTAACGCGATATCATTGCAAGCGTGGGTATCTTTAACCGCCAGATTTTATTCTGAGTTTAACCTTAATCGACCCATCCTCTGAGCATACGTTCCAAAAACCGAATTGATTAGCAGTGTATTTTAAAAGTTCGTACATTTTTGTAAGACCTTCCTTAATCACAGTTTTGGAACCTGCGAAGTTTCTTCTGTTACCCATTACATAGCTGCGATATTTGTAGCTGACAAACTTGATAATAGCAGAACGATTTTTTCCTTCTTGCAGGAAGCCCAGACAATGACAGCGTCCGATATATTCAGGTTTAATGGTTATATTGGCTTTCTTCTTACAGAACTCTATTATTTTTTCTTCCAGATCTTCTTCGTCTGTTTGAAAATTCGCACATTATCTCTCCTTGAATATTGTTCTAATGCGGCAACATTTTCTTCACATGATTTAGCTATCTTTGATATTCGATTGTCGCAATCTTTTCTAAATTCCTCAAATTTAGCACTCAGATTTTCAAAAACTTTATCTGCGATCTTTGTTATAAACTGTTCATCGTTTAAGAGCACATTGATGGTCTCCTTTACAATTTCTTTAATCTCCATTTTATTTTCATGTGTGAGACCCATCTTTTTGTGTAGATAGACCGCAACCACTAATGAGGCAAACTGCACCACAATTTTAACTCAATGTCACTTATTATATCCACCTTTAACAATAAATTGCCACAGCAGAGGCGAATGAGGTTACTCCTTGGCGGCCATGTTCAATTAAAATTGCCAGGAGAAGGCGGAATCACCAATAAAATGCTAAAATATGGAGTACCAGCCCTACAAAATGAAATCATAAATATAATACAGAAGATATTCATTGAAGCACGTATCCTGAAAGAATGGAAAACCAGTGTTGTTATTCCACTCTTTAAAAAGGGTGATAAACAAGTAATACAGAGGTATTCATCTACTCAATAGTATATTAAAGCTAACAACAAAAATTATCGGAGGCAAACTACAACTGATCCCAATATGCGGCCAACAACAGGGATTTCGCAAAGGCCGCTCATGTACAGATGCTATATTTACAGTAAGGCAAATTATCGAAAAATCCCTAGAGTACAATGTAACAGCGTTTTTGTGCTTTGTAGACATAGAGAAAGCCTTCGATAATATACAGCTACAGGATGTATTGATAATACTAGAGAACCACAATGTCCCTGATAATTTATGCTATCTTATCAAAGATATACATACAAAAAATAATATGAAGATTAAAACTAACGCTAAACTATCGACAAGCATATCGGTGAATAAAGGTATCTGGCAAGTCGATTCCCTAAGCCCATTCTTATTTATTGTAATCATGAATGAAATCATGAAAGAACTACAACATAGAAAGGGATATAGGATGGGGAATAGAGACTTTAACATAATATGTTTTGCTGACGGTGCAGTTCTATCGGCTGCGAATGAAGACAACTTACAGCGGCTGTTGTATCAGTTCCATCTCAGCTGTCAAAGATTCAAACTAAAAATATCAACAAGTAAAACAAAAGTGATAACGATAAGTAAGGAACGTGTGCGTAGTAAATTAGAAATAGATGGGAACATTATTGAACAAGTGACAAGCATCAACTATTTAGGAGTAAAAATAACAAACACAGGCGACTTACAAGCAGAAGTCAGGGAGCAGGTCAACAAAGGCATGATAACATCTGGATGCCTCAATAGTACCATCTGGTATAATAACTTTAAGAAATTAACCCAAAGTTAGAATCTACAAAACCATAATTCGTCCTACTCTTACATATGGCATCGAAGCAAGAGCTGATACCTCCAAAACAATACAGATGCTCGAAGCGGCAGAAATGAAAACTCTGCGCAAAATCACTGGAAAGAAAAGACTTGATAGAGTCAGAAACGAAGCAATAAGGGAAACATGTCAGATAAAAAAAATCGAAGACTAGGTGAAGTCGATATGTAAGACATGGGATGACCACATAGCGAGAATGCATCAAGACCGAACGGTTCGTAGAGCCAGAGATATTTCACCACCTGGGAAACAAAACATAGGCAGACCACGCAAAAGATGGAACAAATCTTAAACGATTCAGAAACATCAGGCTAAAGCCTAACATTAAGAAGAAGAAGAAGACATAGTCAAATATATTTATAAATTCTCAAGTCCCACTTTTTTGTATTGATATATGCCAAAATCTGTTTACATAGAGACATGTCTTCTATATTAAGCTTCCAATTTTCTTATCTCTCTAAGGGTAAGTACGTTTCCTGCTCTCCCACACAGCAGTCTCTCGCGTATCTGGCCAAGAAAATTTAGCAGTATTTTTTCGGTTTCGATAGATGTCTTGACATCATTCAAGGCTTTCACAAAAGAGTCTAGCTTTGTAACTGGCGGTGATGCAGTTTCAGAAACTTCGGTTATACCAAAGAATATAGATAGGGGATGAAGGACAGCCTT
>OW679202.1:19171070-19222573 GCA_940337035.1 Agriotes lineatus
AGTAAACTAGCTGAAGCTCGCGGCATATGCCGCATTTAAAATGTAGGACAAATCTAATAACTTTTGTTGCACTAAAGAAAGTTTTAAAAGCACGCTAGAGATTGGAAATTTTTGGATAGCCTCCAGGCCACTTTCCTACATATTGGATACAGCCGATAATGATGAATTGAATAGTGTCTTCTTTTTTGTGTTCAGTATTAAATGCTAATTATTGTTACAATGCTGTAAATCCAATTTGTGGAAATGTCACTGGGACAGTTTCCAAAAACTAAATTCCTGGAATTTGCTGATCTCTAAAAGCACTATATTTAGACAAACCTACAATTTTTTGAAAATAGGGACAATTAAGTACTTATCTGCTTTTGGAATATCCCAAATATAAAGGAAATATTATGTTTTATTGTTATGATGCATAATTTCTATACGTATTTAAGTGTATACTTCCTATTCTAAAACCTGTAAAACTACCTGATATCAGCAAATTATTGCTTAAAGTTCTTGGTGTTCAGTCGCTTTTGTAATTTTGTCTTGGTATATTGTTTATTTGGCTTGGTGTCTTGCTCTTATAAGTGGTGTGTGAATCAACATGGTAAGTAAAATGTCCATCATATTACCTACTTTTTCTACAAAAAAATACGTAATTGGCTTAACTAATGTTATTACACATTTATATTTGTCAATAAATTTCTTGAACATATTCTACCGAGATTTAAAAAAGACTGCTAGTATTATTGCAGTTTTTTTGTTAATTGATAACTGTAAATCAGTGTTGTTGATTTTGTGAAATCCTTCCAAATTAATTTTCGAAAACTTTACTAAAACCTCTTTCAAAGGTGCTATAATACTGCCACCTCATACCGATAATTAATTTAATCGCATTTACAAAGTACATATTCAAAAACATTTTTTAATTGTATTTACTTTGGTTCTTAATATTTAAAATAATGTTTTATTAAATATCACTATTTTAAATAAATAGAGCAATTTAATTAATTCCCAATTTTATTGCAATTTGTCATCTCAATCTTATTTCTCAATTTGCAGAACAATTCTACTGGTATTAAATTACCTAATAATTATTTTATTACAGGATAACACCCAAGTGAGAAAAGAGTAACAATAAAAATGTACTTATTATTTTATTATTAATTATAAAAATAAATATATATATATATATATATACAATTCCAATGTTTCATTAAGGTTGGCCTTCTTTATGTACATCGCTCGCATTACCGTACACTGCGGTTCACCCAAAAGAAGTCCTTAATTTTATACTTGTAACATAAATAGCAATTATTTCCTATAAACTAAAATTAAGGTGTAACTGGTCGCCTAGGATTGCACTTGTCATAATGGTTTTTAAATAAGTAACGTCAAAAGCAATCAATCATCTAAAATTTTGAATTTTGTACTTTTCTAGGTTGCAGAAAAAATAGTATGCATTATTTGGATTAAAAGTGGCTCTGTTTGACTTGCAATAATTGCTTGTCAAACAAAGTGACAATTACTATTTTATTTGCAATCAACATTTTTATATAGAGGTTGCGTAAAATTGTACGAAACATGGCAATTCCATGTCTTAGAAAACGTTTAAATACTATTTGCCATAAGAAAAAGTTAAAATATGAACGATTTTGTAGCCATTTATCATTAGTATTTCTGTCATTCAAGAGCAAACCGGGATCGCGTAACTGACACATTATTGATGCAATGCAACCAGAATTTTCTGAATTACTTAACCTGTCAGTAGTGTCTCGCAAAGTTCTCCCGGCACGGGAACATGTTCTTGAGATCATTTCAAGTAAAAAAGTTCATATGAACATGTGTCCTATTCTCAGTACTTATTGAGCTATACACATTTCAAACTAAATTAATCTTAAATAATTTTATTCAATTTTGCCGTATAAAGTGACCGTTATTTGTTTCTGGCCTGCCCATGAAAGTTGATGTTTTATAAACAGTCATTTAAAATTTGTATTCCGCTAGCGATTTAAAATGTTTATTCCGCTAGCGCTTTAAAAATGTCAATAAATGTCAACCAAAATAAATCAATAATTTATCAAAAAATTATACATAAGTACATTACAACTAAATTAACAAAACGACGTCCACGTCGTCAGTTTTCATTTTGACCAGTTCTCCAATGCGACAACCGCCAGCTATACTCATAAGTATAGTCTGCAATGTAATTTTACAATTAAAAGGAAAGAAATGGATCAATAATGTTAACCTTTGCAAGTAAATACTTTTCGTCCGGTGAAGTACGAATGAACCTCAAAATTTCGTCGCGGCTAAGAACATTTGACTTATAGGGCTTAAAGCCTCTTGCGTTTTGCTTGGAAAATATTAAGTTACTGGCTCCACACAATTAAAATTAAATTAAAACGATTTTCTTACCATATATGAATCTGGCCAGTAAATGTACATATACAGTGTGTCCCAGATTGAGTGGGATTGCATAAGTAACTTTTTTATCATTGAAGATGAAGATTTGGTTAAATGGACAATGCTTTGCAGTTTCATATGCTGATTTAATATCGGTTTGAAAAAGTTCAAAATGTCGAACCAGTCAAAAGTTATTAGAGAAAAACTAAAAACTGTCATTTTCTTGTATGTCAAATATCTTTGTAAGTATAAGAGATACGAAAAAAAGTAATATTTGATTTTTAGGTTACTGAATAGAATTTTTTATTCTCTTTTCAACGATATAAGATAACTTATGATTGAATAAAAAAAATCTGGTGTGATACACTCACACAACTTCCTTTTACAGTGATCTTATAATTAGGTAAAAATTTGATTTTAAATTTTTAAGCATCTGTCAAACATTTTCAAAAATTGCAAATGGTATAAAAACTGTACAAAATAGAGAATTAGAACAAGAGACAAATTTTCTCTAGAATTTTAAGCTGAATTCAAAAATGTAATAATATACCGGGTTTTGTACTTAAAATAGGAGTTAATACAAAAAATAGAAAAAAAAACAAAAGAAACCCATTTTAGAGATATTCAACTGGAAAATCACTTATCTCACGTCAATACATTTTAAAAATGTAATAAAAACATAAAGTTTGAAGGAAATCGTTAGAGCCGTTTTTGAAAAAATCTAAAAAAACAAAAAAATCGCAGGAGTAAACACCTACTTCCGGTTATGCAATTTTCTTCAAACGCTTGCTGTCGCATGTACATACTATACAAAACTTATATATGAAGTTTCAACACCATACCTCTTTTCGTTTTTGAGATATTCTGTTCACAGGCAGACAGACACACAGACAGACCAATGAAAAAAAATATGTTTTTTGGGATCAGGGGACTCTAAAACGTGAAGATCTGTTGAAAACTCAATTTCGAATTTTTGGGGTGAATCCAATACTTCCTTTATTGTAACAGGAAGTAATACCAGTAAAATTAATTGTTTTTACATATTAATCAAGTAGGCTTACATAGATAAAAAAAACAAACAACATTTATTTAAAAACAAAACATAATCCTGATAATCACATGAAATGATCAAAATGCTGGTGATTGTTAGCTAAACATAGTTGACACCATTTGACGGCACGACGGGTTACTTTAAGCAAACTTTCTTATTGTTTTTCATCATGGCTGCTTACCTACTTGATTATACATTTAAAAAGTAATATCACGATGGTTTTTGTGGTTCAAGTACTTAGTACTTAATTAACATGTTACTATAGGCCATTCACTAAACACAAAAACATTAACTATTTCTTTAAGTTGGCATGTACAGTCGTGTGCAAGTAAATCTGGGACAGTGTTTTTTTCACATGCAGATTCAGTTAAGAATTTGAAGAATATTTCCATGGATTTCCTCTTATCAGAGAGAGTTACATTAAACTTTAACAGGTACTGAAACCCGTAACTCTCTCTGATAAGAGGAAATCCATGGAAATATTCTTCAAATTCTTAACTGAATCTGCATGTGAAAAAAACACTGTCCCAGATTTATTTGCACACGACTGTACATACAATTTTTGTGCAAGGAATTCTGTATTCTTGTTTCCACACCTGCATAAAGGCGACTTTAAATTTAAACATGACAATCAATGACAATTAATAAATCTCATTATTTCAGTGTCAAAGTACATATTATTCTAGAAATTCTTGCCTGAACTTTTATAAAAAGTAATAAAAATACATCAATAGTATCCAACAGAGTATTTGTTTAACATCCTTAAAAGTAGTTAAGTTATAACATTTATGACAGTTGATAAATAAATGTCATACCCCTAACCTATTTGGTTTAGTAACTTTTTGGAAGTACGTTCCTAGACTAAGATGAATTTTGGAAGTACACTCAAGGTTTTGTAAAATAAATTTCACCTAATTTTGTTTTGATCCATGTAAGCCTACTTGATTAAAATGTAAAAACAATTAATTTTACTGGTATTTTTTAGTCAATCATATGTTATCTTACATCGTTGAAAAGAGAATAAAAAATCTGGTGTGATACACGCACACAACTTCCTTTTACAGTGATCTTATAATTAGCCAAAAATTTGATTTTAAATTTTTAAGCATTTGTCAAAAATTTTCAAAAATTACAAATTTTACAAAAACGGTACAAAATAGAGCATTAGGTGAAGAGACAAATTATCTCTAGAATTTTAAGCTGAATTCAAAAATGCAATAATATACCGGGTGTTCTATTTAAAATAGGAGTTAATAAAAAAAAATAGAAAAAAAACAAAAGAAACCCATTTTAAAAGTATTCAACTGGAAAATCACTTATCTCACATCAATACACATAAAAAATGTAATAAAAATTTCAAGTTTAAAAAAAATCACAAGAGTAAACACCATACTTCTGGTTATGCGATGTTCTTGAAAAGCTTGCTGTCGCATCTACATAGTACACAAAACTTATATATTAAGTTTCAACGCCATACCTCTTTTCGTTTTTGAGATATTCTGTTCACAGACAGACAGACACACAGACAGACAGACAGACAGACCAATGAAAAAAAATATGTTTTTTGGGATCAGGGGACTCTAAAACGTGAAGATCTATTGAAAACTTAATTTCAAATTTTTGGGGTGAATCCAATACCTCCTTTATTGTAAAAGGAAGTAAAAATTCTATTTAGTAACCTAAAAATCAAATATGGAAGGGACCATAATTATACCGGGTGTCCATTCTCAATGTCGAACATAGGCAATTAACATCTGTGCATTCACTCGTTCTTCATTGAAATAATTAATTTTTCTGTAGATAATTTTAACAGACGTTGACAGAAAATATCTGATTTAAGCCAACTAAATACCAATTTTTTGACAAATGCTATCGAACTTGGCATAATATATTTAAAATTCCCAAGTTTTAAATTAAAATTTTAAAATAAAAATCGCATCTTGAATATTATTATTGGTATCATTTGATGCGTAATAATTTTATCTTTCCATTGATACCATTACCTTCCCTGTAAGTTGCATTGGCGAGCAGGAATCGGCAAAAACGTTCAATACAATGTTATTCGCCATGTTCGACTTTAAGAACGGACACCCGGTATATAACAGCAATGAGATAACATGAATAACAAAATAGAATGCTTGAGTAAGAAAGAGATGGCCATACGAAAAAAATATTTTAGTAGGCATGTTTAGTTAACATATGTCATAATTAAATTAAGCGTCAAGCCTTCTTGAATATTTGCTACTATATTTATCTCTTTCTTACTCGAGCAATATGAGTTATTTTCTTGTTCATGTTATCTCATTGCTGTTATATCCCGTGTGTCCACAGGAGTACGCACCATAGAGATAAGATAATGCTAATAGAATATAAATATCAACCAGTGCTATGACCACCGATCCTTTTCTTGTACCATTTATAACAATATTGTTTCATACAGTGGCGAGTCGGAAGCCAGAAAACAACGTTTTAGCGTGCCGGCGAGCACAGCATTAGCCGATCTTTCTATTCTATTTGGTTATCCCTATGGTGCGTCCTCCTGTGGACACAGGGTATAATTGTGGCCCCATCGGTATTACTTTTTTTCGTATCTCTTATACTTACAAAGATATTTGACATACAAGAAAATGATAGTTTTTAGTTTTGACTGGTTCGACATTTTGAACTTTTTCAAACAGATATTAAATCAGCATATGAAACTGCAAAACATTGTCCATTTAACCAAATCTCCATCTTCAATGATAAGAAAGTTAGCCATGCAATCCCACTCGATCTGGGACACACTGTATGTAATTGCTTCATATGTGCCATTGGGATTTAAAGTATAATTAAATCGTAACACAAATTCCCTAATCTTTTGATCGAAAAAATCTTGATTCATTATATGCGATCGAGTCCCAAACTTTCATTTTTATCTGTTAACACACAAAAAATAACCACACATAATGAAATTCCACTAAATAACTTACAAACAAAATCTGACGCTTCCCATATAGTTACATTAGATATGTATCTTAGGCTTTGATAAAATTTTCCAGTTTTTAATAAATATTCGGTAGTTTCTTTCAAAATATCCACTATTAATGCCCAATCAGCTACTGCCGATGCACTCTGAAATAAAATTTAAATAAAACACCATATAGTGATTCTAAAATACCAACATATACCTGGTATCTGGGGCAACCATAAGAAGCCCAGCTACCGCTCCAGGACCGAATAAAATAGTGGAATTTCGATCGCCATTGAATTATTCCAAATTGTCATACACCCATTTTAATGTCATTGCTTGATCAAGAATACCATAGTTCCCAGGTGAATTAACATCGCCTGTATTAAGAAAACCTACAAGAAAAGTCATGTTCATATTGCGAGAACAATTTAGCTTTACGATTACCTAACGCTCCTAGTCCACAACTTTGTAAAACGTACCCAAAATGTGTCCTTGAAATAAATTCGAAGCTCCTCTAACAAAATCGCCACCATGTGTATAAACCATTACAGGATATGGACAACCGTCGCGTACTAACATTGGGACTGCGCTCGACATCTATTCTGCTCTAACAACTTTTTGAAGTTTGCTTGCTTAATGCTGCAGATCCGTAACCAAGGTGTTGCGAAGGTATCTAGTCTGGGTTATCTGTATCCTTAAGTTGTGTTGGTTTGCCTAAATAAATTCGTTCGCTCTAGCAGTCAAGCCATCGTAATTTCTGAATTGGAAAATTTACTTGCCTGTTATAAAATGTCTTGAACAAATACGACCATATTTAATGTTTGCTTGTGTCAAATCAGTCCTTTTGAGAGCAGCAATCCACTTTTTTCTCCTCAAACTACGTAATTCATCTATTTTTCCATTATTTGTGAGCTCAGATGGAATTCTATAGCAGGTTATGTTATGGCGTCAACTGTTTACAGCCTCCTTGTTGTGCGTGAAATAACAGTGTTGTCAGACGTCCTCAAAATATTGTACAATAATTAAAGGAAAACAACATAACACTAAACACTATGTTTGTAGTATTAATGTTTATTTAAGCTGGTATGACACGATAATACACTTCTACGAAAATTTATTCTCTTGCTTTAGTTGCAATTTCTTAGAATTAAATGAGGATACTGTACGAAATAAATAAGATTGACGCCGTATTTTGTCTGCCAATTCCGCTTTGCCTGGCTGATCTGCTAATTTATTTTTGACAGTTTCGTCTAATCTAATAAATGAGGATGAAAATGTACCAGAAATATTTTAAAAATATACTTTTGCAGAAACGGTTTCAGAATGTACCAGATTCGTAGAATTGCACCAGGTCTGGCAACGCTGCTAATATCAAGACAACGCCCACAATTACCTCCAACCTCGAATTGTGGTCACGTGATGCACGACGCCTTTTCTTCCTAGAGGTAGTAAAGTCCACTTGCAAAAAGTTTATAACCATATTTTTGTACAAAGCTCCGAATTTAGGTTATTTGCAGATTTAATATTTATGTGTACATAGTACAAACATTCCTGTGTAATGTAAAAAATGTGTGTAGGCCCTAACAAGAGCATTAATTGTTCTCTCCTTCCATATTACTGGCTCTTAGAAAATATCAAGACCACGCCCACAATACCTAACTGCACATAGACCAGGAGTTGATTTATTTGACCTTGGGACGTGTTCTGCTTTATTATAGAGTTATGAAGTTATGATTATGATTATGATTATGATTATGATTATGATGATTATGATGATTATGATTATGATTATGATTATGATTATGATTGTTCAACTGAATTTAAATTCTATTCCATTATTTTACCAAATACATGTTAATAATTTTGATATCCTTTTTTAATACTTAAATTCATCTTTGTGATTTAATATTGAATTATTTTAATCCTTTTTTTATATGATATCAAACCCCCCCAAATAAATTAACTTTCTTATATGCAACCATTACAATACGTTTACACATGGTGTTTCCTAAGTACGTGTAGAAAATTTACTGGCATGTTACTTGGTCTAGTCCCTATCAACATGGGTCCGCACGTTCTTCGTTTTCGAAATACAGGGTGTTGAATTTGAGAAAAAAATCGTGAAATTTGTAAATTTTTGAAAGCTCGTTGGGATATTAATTACAGATTTGATGTGTGATCTTTTGGTTTTGATAAGTTTTTTGAATTCCTTGATTAAAACTCGACAAATAATGCCTTTTGGTTTTTTTGCTAAAGTGCGCCATTTTTTTGTAAAATTATAAAAATGAAACCGGGTGCTGCCAATTTTGTTCATTATACGAGGTATTTTTGTACGTAATTCAGTGAGATGAAGAGCTGGTGCGTACATTATGTCGCAAGGTGGTCATTTCCAACAGTTTTTTTTATTCACTGGTTTCTTGAAAACTCTGTTCAAGAAAAAGGATAACGAAAATGAAAATATAAAAGGAAATACGAAGATAAGGGAAATTAAAACGGGATTAAGAGACAATGTACATAGTAAAAACAGATGGGAAACAAACATAATAAAAAATTGGCAATTGGGAACATGTAATGTAACATCACTAACAGGAAAAGATATGGAAGTTTTGGATGAAATGGAAAATTATGCTTTAATGATATTAGGTTTAAGTGAAACAAAAATAACTGAAAAGGGAAACAAAAATCTTGGAAGCATGTATAAAATGTATTATTCAGGGGTAGAAATGGGCAACAGAGCAAAGGAAGGAGTAGGCATAATAATTAAAAAAGAATTAGATAAAAGGGTAGTGAAATGTGAGGCGATATCATCAAGAATAATTTCGATGCTACTGGAAATTAACGAAAAAATAACCATCATACAAATATACGCACCAATAGAAGGAACAGTAGAAGAAAAAATGAATGAATTCTATGAATCATTACAAAATACAATGGATAAGGCAAGAGATGAAACAGATAAAATAATAATAATAGGGGACTGGAATGCTAGAGTAGGAAATGACATGAATAAGGGAATGGGCACCTTGGGAGAATTTGGAGAAAAGGAAATAAACAGAAATGGAATGAAGATGCTGGAATTCTATATTACAAACAACTTAAAAATAGGAAACTCTTTCAGGGATCAACCTATTGAAGATCGATACACTTTTATAGCAGAAGGAAGAAATGTAAAGAGTG
Source organism: Agriotes lineatus (assembly GCA_940337035.1). Lineage (NCBI taxonomy): Eukaryota > Metazoa > Arthropoda > Insecta > Coleoptera > Elateridae > Agriotes > Agriotes lineatus. The sequence goes on from OW679202.1 coordinate 19,180,637, forward strand.
TAATTGACTTCATTGTATATAGCCAAGAAATCGAGAGCGCAATAAAAGAAATCAAAGTACGAAAGGAGGCAGAACTTAGCACAAATCACAGACTGGTTACGGCAAAAATAACACAACCCATAAGTGTGGAAGAAGAATGCAGTATATATAAGAAGATTAATATAAGCCGGCTAAAGAATGAAAAGCTGAGAAAGCAATACGTAGAGGAAACGGATAATGCCCTACAAACCCAACAGAGGAAAAATACCAATTTAAACTTAGAAAGAAGATGGAAAACATTTAAGGAAACTATACTTAACACGGCAACGAAGATATGCTGAATAAAAAAAATTAGAAAAGGAGATAAAAGAACTAGATGGTGGACCGAAGAAGTGAAGAACGTAGTTAAACAGAAGAAATTGGCATGGAACAGATATCAAAAAACGAAAACACAGAAAGACAAAGAAGAATACGACAAACTAAATAAACTTGCGAAAGAAGAGGTAAAACGAGCCAAGAAGAAGACCTGGGAGGAGTTGGGAGAAGAACTAAACGAGGGCTTTAGAAACAATAACAGAAAGTTCTGAAACAAAATTAAGGCTATGAGAGTTAAAGGAAAGAACGAACTAAGTGGGATAAGAAACAAAGACAACACGCTGATAATAAAAGCAGAAGACATGACAGATAGATGGAGAGAGTTCTTTGCTGAAAAATTCGACACAGAAGAAGAACACAATGACCTAAGAGAAGAAGAAAGAGAACAAGAAATACACGAAGAAGAAACGGAGATGTATAATATAAATAGACAAGAAGTAATAGAGGCAATAGGAAAAATTAAAATAGGAAAGGCATGTGGAGAGGACAATATAGAACCTGAGATGATAAAATGGCTGGGGGAAATAGGAATAGACTGCCTATGGGAAATATACAAGGAAGCAGAGAGAAATAACAAAATACCCGAAGAATGGAACAATAACCTAATAATCCCAATCTATAAAAAAGGAGACAAAACAAACTGTGAGAACTATCGAGCCATATGCCTATCATCGGTAATATACAAAACATACACGAGAATTATAGAACAGAAAATATGGAAATATACAGAAAGCAAACTATAAGAAGAGCAAGTAGCTTTCAGGACAAACAGACAAACGAATGACAATATATATATCCTAAGAAATATAATAGAAAAGAAAATGGAAACGGGAGAAGAACTGATTTTAGCATTTATAGACCTACAAGCAGCATTCGACACAGTACAGAGAAATATAATATTTGAATGTTTAGAAAAACTACAAATTCCTAGAAAGTTAATACAATTAGTCATTTCAGCATATAAATATACAAAAGCCAAAATACAAGTAAATGGGAGTAGATCAAAGGATGTGCAACTCAAAATAGGAATCAAACAGGGAGACAGTCTAAGCCCGTTGTTATTTATAGTAGTAATGGATAGGATTTTAAAATATGTTAGAGAAAACAACAGAGGTTTGAAAACCACAATAGGCTATAAAAATATGCAGCCAATTCAGATTGATGCACTACTATATGCTGATGACATAGTTTTAATCGCAGACAGTAAATGAAAAATGCGAAAGCTCTTAAATGCTTGGATAGAGGAGATAGAGAAAATGCATATGAAAGTTAACACTGATAAAAGCAAAGTAATGGTATTCAATAAAATAACAGAAGAAGAAATATACAATTTTAGCTATAAAGGAAAAACGGTGGAGGAGGTAACAACAACAGACTACCTGGGAAGTACATTTACAAATGACGGGAAATATGATTTAGAAATAGCAAACAGAATAAAAAAGACAAATAAAGCATACTACGCGCTTAATAAAACCATCTTCGGAAACAAAGAAATAAGTAGGAAGATTAAACTAATGATACATAACACTATAACAAACCCTATAATGCTATACTCCAGCGAGACCTGGACTACCCAGCATAAACACAAATCCAAGCTAACAGCTATGGAAATGAGGGTACTAAGGAAAATAGTCAACAAAACTAGAATGGACCGGATAAGAAACGATGACATCAGAACCCAGCTACAACAAGAAGCAGTATGCAGAAAAATAGAGAATAAACAGATGGAATGGTATGGTCATCTTATACGAATGAAACCAGACAGGCTGCCTAAGAAAATTATGGAGGCTAAACAATACAGAAAGAAGAAGAGGGGAAGACCAAGAACAACATGGCTAAATCAAATTATCAATATTGGACAATCTAGGGGAAAAACGATAAAGGAAATTAGAGAAGAGGCCAGGGACCGGAAGAAATGGAGGAAATGGATTCAAGAAACAGAAGGTCACAACCCGACACCCGTTTAGGGTAGCAGGGCGAGGGAGAAGAAGAAGAAGAAGAGATCTACCTGCTAGATAACTTCTTAATAGGTTATGGACCTTACCGCGAAAACCATACCGCTCAAGCTTTTGTAATAGAATTTCGTGATGCAGCGTATCGAAAGCTTTGGCAAGATCAACGAGCACTACCAGACCATGTTCCCCTGAGTCGAGCGTGTTATATATCCTTTCGATCAGAAGTGCTAGTGCTGAACTTGTTGAAACGCCCTTTCGGAAGCCAAACTGGGCCTTGTTTAGAGCTCCAATGTATTCTAAATAATTCATGATGCGCTTTACTAGGCACTTTTCAAATAGCTTTGATATACTGGGTAACAGGGAAATTGGTCTATAATTCGATACACTACATTCTTTACCAGTTTTAAAAATTGGGACTACGGCCGCTCGTTTGAAATGACTGGGGCATTTGCCCAGCAAGAAACACATGTTGATTATTTTTGCAATAGGTTCTGCAATGTAAACTCCACATGTCTGTAGCATTTTGTTGGTTATTCCATCTATTCCAGGCGCCTTGTTGCTTTTCATTTGATTTATACACTTTACAATTTCTGTACTTTCAACCTCACTAAGGAACATGGAATTTAATACACGGGGAATGTTTGACCGATCGTTTTGACTACCATTGATTTCAGCTGCCAAAGTGGCGCCGATATTCGCAAAGTACTCATTAAAGGTTGTTGCTATATCAAGTGGATTTGTTATAATTCTATCATCCTTAATTATTTTATTTACAACTTTTCGTTCACTTTGAGGATTTATTAATTCGTTTACAGCTCCCCACAACTTCTTAGGGTCTTTATTTGTGTTAGCCACTTTCGATCGGTGATATGTAGACTTAGCTTTTTTAATAACAGATACTAGCGTGTTCCGATAGGTTTTGAACTTTTCTTTCAGGCACAAATTTAGTGGGTCTCTTTTTAGTCGATGGTATAGAGAGTCTCTGGTTTTTATTGCTTTGATTATACCACTAGTAATCCACGGTTTTTTAGACACAAACCCTTTCAAGGTCTTCTTTGTCGTTGCACTTGCTATATGTTGATTGAAAGTCTCGACGAAACACTCAGTGGCAATATCGACATCGGTTGCTTTTAAGACACCCGCCCAATTTTCCATTGATATCGAGTTGAGAAGTTGGTTATTGTTCGGGACGCTTCGTTCTTTCCACTGATCACATGTCTTCTCTGACGTTGTGCTGGGAAGTTGTATGATGATTGGGTAATGATCCGTCATACTAGATTCTAGTACTCTGGCCATTATATAATAATAATAATAATAATATTGTCTTTTATTGGCCAAACAAAACAAAAAGGTATTATAAAATAAATTCATATACATAAATGATTTAGTTTTTCTGAAAAAAAAATATACAAAAGAAACAATATCTATACATAAATATAAATAAAGGTAAAAAAACAGATATGGCCAACGAGGCGAAGTTTAGAAATTTGATAGTTTATTATATAACTATATAATAGCTATCAAGATTCTGCTCCTCCACTTAACCTCATCTTCTATTAAATTTTTTAATCGAAGCTGGTGCAGGAAAGTCATTATTTGAAAAAACAAAATTTAAATACATTATGAAAAGTACAACAGAGAAAACCAAAACGAAAAAGAGCGAGCTGCTGTTAAAATACAGTAATGATTGATAACATATTGTATCTACCAATTTTTTTTCTTATTTCATATTTAAGAAGCACTATTTTGGTTTTCTAGCAGCATGTGGTGTACTTGTAATTTAAATTTATTATATGTGAACGATTTAAAACATATTGGTAAAGAATTGTAGTTATTAGCTATGCAATAAGAAAAAGACCTTTTAAACATTGTAGTATGGTGAATAGGAATATTTATAAAAGTTTTGTTTCTTATATTGACATTGTGTAAATCAGATCTTAGCTTAATTTTTTTATATAAATATAAAGGTTTCTTATTTATAATGATTTTGTGGTACAAACATGTAGAATGAAGTTTTCTTGTATTTTCCATGTTCAACCATTGAATTTCCTTTAACTTATGTGAAATATGGTCAAATTTTCTTATTCCATAAATTAGTCTCAAACAAGAATTCTGCATAATCTGAATTCGTCTTATATCTGCACTGTCTAGACAAGGACCATACACGCTATCGCAGTAATGAAACTGTGATAAAACCATAGATTCACACAGTATTGTTTTCATTTTTTGACTTAAGGAATATCTGTTTTGGAAAATTATTTTTAAATTCAAATATGCTTTCTGGATAATTTTAGAAATGTGTCCCTTAAATCTTAAGTGTTGATCTAAAACCACTCCAAGGTGTTTAATATTATCTTTTATTTCTAATTTTGTATCTTGAATTTTAATTATGATATTGTCTCGAAAAGTATCTCTAACTTTAGTTCTACCAAACAGCATGACATAGGATTTATTTGTGTTTATTTTTAAACCATGTTTTTCTGAAAATTTAACAAGATTTTCGACATCATTATTAATCGCATCGATAGCAGTATTTATATTACTTTGACTAAAACTGTATTCTAATTGTGTGTCATCTGCGTATAAATGATAGTTACAGTGCTTTAATGAACTTTTTAAATTAAAAGTATATATAACATAAAGTAAAGGGCCAAGTATAGATTCTGAGACGGTGCTACAGATCTGATGAATGCATGGTCGAGGCATGTTCGCGTATTGCTCTGTTCACAGGTGAATGAATTTATTAATGCATATAGACCATGTACAGCATAGTTGTTCAGGTATTCTTCTGCAATGTTGCTTCCCTCCAGTATATTGATGTTGAAATGTCCTATGACTAAGAGTTCTTCATTTTCGACGTTGCCGAGGTACGCATGAAGATCCTCAACAAAAGACACTACGTTAACTGTGTGAGGCCGGTAGATCGCGATAATTGTCAGAAATCCACTGTGTTGCGACGTTGTATTTATGCGTAATGCATTGATTTGCCCGACACTCTCGATGTTGTGCTCGAAAGAAATTGAGTTCCGAATAAACACGACTACTCCGTCATTTTGGTTTACGCTGCCATCATTATACACGGTAGTGAAGCCGTCTATCTGATACTGACGAATATCCTTAACATCCAAGTTTCGGTGCAGACAATGATATCGAATCTTTGTCCATACATCTCAAGAAACACGACAAGCTCCTCGTAATGCTTCTCGAGGCTTCTAATGTTGAAATGTATGATTGTTAATTTTTTATTTGCTGTAATCTCGGTCAAGCATTCTTCGTGACATTTAAAGCGTAGGGTGTTTACATTAAGACCATCAAACTCTGTAACGAAGGCGAAAACTCCATGCTAGTTTGAGATTAGAATGCTTGACGGATAGCATGTCCTGGAAATTATGTAATCTTTCTTCGATTTATAGGACAAGCAAACATCTTCAGCATTAGCCGCATGATGTGTGTCTCTGTTTGTCTTGAACCTCTTGTTAGCATTTTGACAGTTGATACACTTGTGCTCTTTTCGTTTGTCTTTTTCACTACAGTTTTTTGATTCGTGCTGGCCTGCACAGTACTGGCATGCAGCCTCCGCAGTGCACTTTTTAATTCCATGTCCATACCCACAGCATTTTAAACACCTTTTCGTATTTATAGCATCGTAGACCACACAGCTTTGCCATCCAATAAACACTCGTTTTGTCATGCTGATCCTTGCATATACGCTTGCATTGACCTCTACATACGCCGTGTAGGTGCCTTTGCTTTCGATTGACACAATATTGTTCACTTTCACAACCGGGTTTTCGATTCCATTACAGTTTTTACGTGTTAAGATTTGTTCAAGCTCATCGACTTCGTATTCATCATTAATTCCCACTATTTTTATGCAAGTATTCAATAACTTTTCTTCTTCTACGGCATATTTAGCTCCAAGGCGCTGGTTGATTTCTTGTTTCATTCGTTCCACATCCTGTTTGCTGTTGCAATTGATCCTTAGCCCTCCATTGTACATTTCTTTTACGTTGACAATGTTGATGTCTATATTTTTGTTGGCAATTTTTTCTTTGACCTCTCTGAAGGTCAATTCTGATTTTTGGACATTCTTAGGTTTTACGTAGATAGAAGGAATCTTCGCTCTTTCACCTCGGTATGCACTCCCCATATTCCCTTGCTGACTGGCTACGCCCGCATAGCTTTGGATGTGTCCGCAATGCCCGATGCTTACTTTTTCTGATAAACTGATGTTCTTTTCCTAGAGAAGCTGATTTTTATTCTTGATCTCCTTGACTAGATCCTTGAGCAGGTTATTTTCCGTGATTACTCTGTTGCATTCTTCACATTCCTTATCTAGACACGTATAGCGGCTTGATCTGCTAGGAGTACCACTCGGCACGATTAAATTCTCGTTTTCTTCGTCCTTTCCGTCTTCAGATCTACCTTTCTCGTTTTCTAGATTGGCGATTTTGGATTTTAGGAACACTATAACTTTACGAAGTACAAGAACATCGTCGCTTGTCTCATTGTCGTTTTGTTTAGGGGTTAGATTTGAGGTTAGGTTCGGCACGCAGCAAACTACGAAGAAGTTATCCACAATTTGAAGCGCTTTTACACGTTTCGAACAGCTGGTATGATACAACGCGTTACAAATAATGCACACACATACTCGAGCTGGTTTTTGCTGTGAGCAACATTTAAACCGTTGTATGTAAATAAAATAAAAAATAAAATTAATATTCATATTCTATAGGGTAGTGATTTGGTTGAAACACCACACTCATTAAAGTGGTAAATATTTCAAATCAAATTATCTGCTCCCAAGTCAGTTTAGAACGAAAACGTTAAAATAGCTTTATCTACTTTGCGTTCGTACTGAGGCTATTACGATACGCGTTTGCGTATCGTAATAGACACAAAGCGATACTATAATAAAAATACTAAAAATTTTCATTTTTTTGCTTAAAAAAGTGGCAAAGTAGATAAAATACTGTATGATACCTCGTTTATAAGGCATTTTGTAGCACTTACTCTTTTAGGGCACTCCTCGCTTCGCTCGTCGTACCCTAAATCCGTGCGTGCTACAAAATGCTTCTTATAAAACTCGTATCATAATATACTATTATTGACTTGGTTTGCATAAGTCAGAAAATTCTGACAGCTGGGACGGCGTCCCACGGTGTTCTGTCTCCAAAAAATATGATTATGCAACTTGCGAAATCATATGAAACATAGGTGAAAAGGTTGATTATGATCCTTTAAATTCTAGGAATTCCTGCTCCTGGACGCCGCCCACGGTGTCTTGCCGCCAAAAATATGATTATGCAACCCTCGGAACCATACAAAACACGCGTCAGAAATATTATATTATAAATGCCCGAATTTTTCTGATTTATAATTTCAGTGGTTTTGTACAGGAAGTGATTTTGTGCCGGAGTGATTTTGTACGGGCGTGGTTTTGACCAAAGTGATTTTGTCCGGAGTGGTTTTCTGCAGGAGTGATTATGGACTGGAGTGGTTTTTATTGGAATGATTGTGACCTGAGTGATTTTGACCGGAGGGATTATTCCCGAGTGATTTTTACCGGTTGGGTTGCCGCAGCCGCCGAATATTTCGAGATATTTTATTTTTGAAGCAAAATATCCTCTAGCGGCCCAAAACCCGAGGTTGTTCCTACACGTGATTAGTTCTACGTGGGCCATAATGTTCAGTTAAAATTGCTTTAGGTTTTCCTTTTTTCGCTTTTCCCTTTTCATTGTTTATTTTGGATGTTCGTTGTCTCTTTCAGCCTGGTTTCATCGCAATTCATTTATTCCCTGTGGTTTGGTGGAGTGAATTACGGTGAGTTACCAATCCTGGCACACTTATCAGTTAACTCTTTATGCCCACGATCTCTCATCGGCATTCCGTTTGAGAGAGTTGCTTGAAATGGTAAACATTACGACGTTGTTACACGACATTTTGGTTAATGTTACAGTTTACGTAATAACTAGGGTAATGAAATTGGCGTGTAACAGTATTCAGCGTATTTACTAGTATTATCCTAACTACGCTACTTTTCTACTTGTACACATGATTCTGTACCCTGTTACGTTAAAATGGCGCTTTCGTTAGATTTGTCGCTTCACTCTGCTTTTTTGTGTAACTTCATGGGAAGCGCTCTCCGAATTGTAACTCTGTGGGCAAATTCAAATTCCGCGCGCTTTTGAGTTAGGAACTTTTGTTCGCTGATAGGGACATGGTTCCGCTCCCCGATAAGTTTTTGTTTCTATGGCGAGTTTCCGGGTTACGAGGGGCATTCTTGGGCCTTAGCTGTTGGAAATTTGGTGCCGCTCGTAGCAGCTACCATCTTCGAAGTCGTTCAAGAGGTTAATTTAGTTATGTTTGGAAAATAAACGCCCTCGGCGGATTCTCCTCTAGACGACGTTATTTTGGGCGATTCTAGGCGCCCCGCTTGTTGGCGGATTCCTTTTGATGGTAGCACCTCTCGCACGCCCATACGGGGTAAGTCCTTATCGGCATTCTAGTGCTTCGCTTAGGGTTCAATTTTGTTGTCAGCTTGACGTGCCGAGCTACAATCCACGATCCGGAATTTGGCAGCTGAGAGATTCTTCCTCCGGCAACCTCGTGTAGGGTCGCCTTTGACTAATCAGGGCCCCATAGTTATGCTGGGCTATTAACCACTGGTGCCAAAAGCAGAGCCTCCGTGAATCTCATGAGAGCACACCTAATACTAGGGACATCCACTAAGCTCCCTTTGCGGGCCATGTTGAGCCTATGAATTAAACTGCCCCAGGCCACGGATCTACATTTCAACTACCTGTACCAGCTAGGCGATAACTTGTACACTAGCCGAAAGTAAGGCCCATGCCAATGTGCGTACGTTCAGGTATTTTTAGTGTGTAATTGTAAATTATTAAGAGACTTTTCCTCCTATTGTATCTTGCATTTTTCATGAGAATTTAAGTATTACTTGCTGTAGGCCCTATTGGGTCATTTGTCGACTTCTCCGAGCCAAAGATTATAATTAAACTGTGATACTTGAGAACTATATGTAGTTTCTTTCAATGTTGCCGTATAACGTTCTTTTGCAGCTATAGTTCTTAGCCCATTATAAGAACTCAGTCTGCGAATCGTCTGTTTAAGCATTTGAGATACCTGGTTGATTGTTTCTCTGGATTCGCTGGCGCCCTCCCGGTTTCCATTCATTTAATTTACTGCACGCCGTCTTCGACTTGAGCTAGACGTGCCCTCCAGGTATCTGCTTTTGCTTGTTTTAGTTGAGAAATATAGCCAGCGAATTAACATGTTAAAACATCGTAACAACCCAGTTTTTTAAGCTAGTGGATGGGCCTCTTCCAGATGGTATTTCTACTTTAAAAACCAAGGCTGCTAGTATCACAGCTGAGTGCCTTAAGTTCAGAAATTATAACAGATAGAGAAATGATAGGAAAAGTGTTAGAGGTTAACCTCCCGACCCCGTTTATTATCTGCAACAAGTTTAAAAGATTCTCACGGCTAGAAAATGGGATCGGTGAGGTCTTAAACTGGAAAAACAAGCGTTGGAAAGCGAAAAGTAAATCAGTCGTTGCGGAGAAAAATTTGTTATTGTTCAGGGCGCCACTGCGGCGTTGGAATGTCTGTGATGACCTGGATGTTCCATCACAGAAGACCGCTTGGCGATGAGAAATGTGATGCAGTGCTGGGTTCCAGATTAGGAGCCTACCTCATTTCTGTGAAAAAAATAAAAATAATACATTTCAAAAACTTCTATTAAGATAACAATCATAGTATTACATTTCAAGCGGGTCTGCTTGTAACTACTACAAGGGGTTGCCAAACACAATTCCTAAGAACTATAGGCTCTTTATCAATCAAACCAAAATAAATAGCTCCACGGACTGGAAGAGCCACAATTCTGCATCTACTTAAACCATTAAATAATCCATTATCGTTCTTTTCCATTCTTCACATAACAACTGTGGAAGTTTTTCGGTAATGCATAAGCACAAAAAATAATTTTTGAAGATGTTTACAGGGTTTTCCGATTGCTTTTCACCATGTATCAATTGTGTTTCACTATTTGTGAAATGTAATTCCCATTTGTCAATAATGACAAGTGTTGACAAGAGGGAAAAGCATTTGAGATAAAGTGAAACATAATTGATACATGGTGAAAAGCAATCGGAAAACACTGTATTGACATCAAGTTCAAATCACATTTTTTCCAAATCATTGAAAATATTATTGGTCTGCAGACATCTAATTCTTTTAGAGAACGCAATGGAAGGCTCATCGTGCAAAACGCCAAAACCGGAATTAAAAGATGGGAGGTGTGTGCGTATAACAAATTGTCCAGCACTTAAAAATGCTTCTAAAGCTGCTAGAGAACACATCCAAAAATATCAGTGTGGATTTGATGACGAATTACTAGTCTGTTGCAAAACGCAGGACATAATAGTTGCTTCCGAACCGAAATATTTGGAAGAGTTTTCCAGTGCAAACATTCCAAACCGAACAATTTGTGGTCAAATAAGAAGCGATAACACAAAACGTGAATATCCATGGTTGGCTGCTTTGATGCACTTTCTTGTGAATTATGGATATCATTTATATTGTGGTGGATCATTAATAAATAAAAGATTTGTTTTGACTGCAGCTTCTTGTTTTGACAATAAACGTGGCTCAAAGTAATATCGCTGTTGCATTATAAACATAATAAAACAAAAATATGCTTTTAGCTGGAGAGTATTACTAGGAACAGGAAATACAGATTGTGGCAGACACTCTGAATGCCCTAGCAGCATGCAGACCTTGACAGTAGAGCAAGCAATTCTGCATCCATTCTACCACAAGCCGTATTCTCTAAATGATATCGCACTTGTTCGTTTAGGAAGCGACGTTGTATTTAATGGTATGGATTGTCGATAGATTTTTACTTTCTTGATCTTAGCCACGAAATACAAACTAATATTTTTCAGATTATGTTAGTCCCGTTTGTTTGCCTCCACCGAACTTGCAGCCTCTGAAAAGAGGAATTGAAGTTACCGTGGACAGATGGAGTCGTGAGTAAATGTTCTTCTTTACTATCACCTGAATCAAGCGGTTTTCAGATATAAATCGGTTTTGCTTTTAGACGAGTTGACGGACATTCGTCAAAAGTATGAAGCTCACTCGTGGTATTATCGAAGTTGCATTGAAAACCCCAATTTCACAACAATTCGCAAACAAGAACTTTACATTCCTACGACTGAATACCTACGGGAGTTTTTGGGATCACAATATGGGGGGCCCATAATGAGAGCCTATACAGATCAACTTGGCCAAAATTTATTTTTGGAAGGCATCGATTTGGGTAGCAAGGACTTATATAATGTTGAATTCCACCGGTACAGTGTGAATGTTCGTATTTCTGCATATATCAGTTGGATACTGAGAACAATTACCAAGACAACTTAAAATATCAGTATTGTCAGTACTTTTAGTTTTTTAATAAATGTGTTGATTTATGTACTAATGATTCAAAATAACAAATAAATGAAAGCTTTTCGTAGCTATATACTAACCAGTTCAATCTATAATTTTCCAATAAATCTTGTCAAATTAAATGCTTTTAGAATATATATATATTTTTATCTAGGTTTTTATACTACGAACCAGATTGTATCAACTAGGTAAAATAATTACAAAAATATAATTAATTCTTTTTAATAATATACAACTATTTTTTTCTGAAATTGGGACATTTCTTTAAGACCATACTGGCCTCAGCAACTATGCAACCCAAATTACCAATTACAATGTTGATTTCGGAGGCTTTCACGACCATTGTCATTAAGTAACAAACGACTGCGGGGTTTGGACCGTGTCAGTATTGAGGTCGAAGAACTCAACGTTTCGCCAACTTTCATAAGGGGCTTCACCAGGAGGAAAAGAAAAAGAGCACGAAACGTTTTTGCAAAGCAAGGGATAGAAAAGCACGCTAACTCAATGTGTAAACCACGCCAGAGGCGAAACTTTTCTAACGATCGGAAGAAGAAAGGCGAGAATACGTATATAGGCAAGTGCCGTCGCGGTTGAGTGACACTGGGTGGGGCATAGAAATGAGCACTTTCCAGTGTTTGTAAATCTCAACGGTTTCGCAAATCTTTCTGCTAAAGAAGATTGGGGATTTGCAGATAATGGAAGTTTCATCAAAAGGTTGTTATCGCCGGTATTGCTTTGGTGTTCGGCGATGGCTAATGATGAAACGAGACCTGACATGAGACAGCACTGGTGCTCAGTGATGCGAGTTTTTAGTGAACGTCCTGTTTCACCAATGTATAAAGCATTACAAGAGCAAGGGACTCTATAAACACCTTTAGATGACATAGTGTTTAATTTATCTTTAGGTGAAGGAAGAACCTGTGAGATTTTGCGGGGGGGGGGTGTAAATACTGTTGATGACTTAGTGGATATAGGGAAGAAAAACTATTGCTGCGGGAGGATTAGTTCTTGGAGGTTTGGGTGGCCGTGGATGAAGATGGCGATTGATGGCAGACTATATATCTCTAGTACAGTAACCGTTGTTCCTAAGAACTTTTCGAATATGGTTTAATTCAGCATGGACATTATCGGGTTGGAATATGGAAACAGCCCGGTGTACAAGCGAATTTCTTGCTGATGAAGCCCCTTACGAAAGTTGGGAAACGTTGAGTTTTTCGACCTCAATAATGACACGGTTCAAGACTATATTTGCCTCAGCAACTATGCAACCCAAATTACTAATTACAATGTTGATTTCGGAGGGTTTTACGACCATTGTCATTAAATAACAAACGACTGCGGGGTTTGGACCGTGTCATTATTGAGGTCGAAAAACTCAACGTTTTGCCTACTTTCGTAAGGGGCTTCATCAGGAGGAAAAACAAAAAAGCACTGTAACTCCCGGAATTCGTTTGTTACTCAATTATAATGTTGTGTGGATTAGTATTTTAATAATAAATAACATAGAATCAGATATTTTTACCAGATATTCTGGAAAAAAAATGGTTTCTGTCAAGTTTGACAGTTTCCGGCTTACTTGTGCTTAATAGTTTGTGATTTGTTGCTTTGTTCAAATTCTCCTTATTATGATGCTATAATTATGCCAATTCCAGTTGAACTATATAGGTCAGAAGTCGTATGTGAGTTATGACTTATAACTCACTATTGATATCACCGTCAGTCTAAGTCAAATTCAAAGTTAGTAGGTTAGGTTTTCCGTCAGTCAGTATCACATAACAAACGAAACATAACCTGGCCGCCTCGAGGGCGTAACTTTTCCCGAGTTGACTTATTTGTAATATAACACACTGCCTTATACTAAAGGCATTATTTTCCAAATGTGACAAATGCAATAAAGGAGGCTGTTATAACATTTTTCATAGGAAACATCAAAGTAGCTAATAGCTATTTATGATACAAGTTGCAAATAGAATGTTTTAGGTACGCGAAGTGTTTTGTCAAACGAGACCGAAGGTAGAGTTTGACATCGCTTTGACTTCTTTGAATTTTGACATTTCATAAATGGGACAATATGTCAGTTGTCTGAAATAAAGGACGTTTCGACGATTTCCATATGAAAAGAGCAACGTAAAAACGTTGCTTTAATAGACCTTATTAGTGTGGCGACGCGAGGTCTGAATCAATACGGCTCCGTTTCGCTGCACTGTTTAACGAATTAATTGTAGTACGAGGAAAGTTTTAGTAAAGTTAAATTAGGGTGAAGTGTGTAGTAATAATAAGTGGAAAGGATCAGGCGGTGTTACCTGGGAGAAAAGGGCAAGAAAATCAAGGAAATCGCAAAGATAAAGTAAACGGACAGATAACACGCTCGTACTGCCGAAACAGCTGGGACCGGTGCGCGCGCGAACGCGGACCAGTCGCGGTAAAAGTGAAATTTTGAAAATTTAGATAAAATAGCAGAAAGAAAACGCGAAAGGGATATCGAAGATTCTGGAAAAGAAACTAACTGTGGGGACGGAAACTACGAAATATTTAATATAAGCAAAAAAACAATATGGTCGCCGGAGCAGTGGAAAGCAGAGGAGGAGAGAAAAGAAATAACTGTAAAAACAACAGCAGTTAAAAATAACACTACGGTGACGAGTTCTGAAGAAATGGATGAATTGAAAGCAATGATGAAGGCCATGATGGACAAAATGAGAAAGAACACTACCGAATTAAAAGAGATGAAAGGCCTAAAAAAAGAGGTGAAGAGAAAAGAAGAAAATGGGAAAAAGAGAAAACGCAAATTTGAGAAAAGAATAGGGTGCTAGAAGAAAAGATGGAGAGAGAAGAAAGAACGGCATTGTAGTAACAGAAATAAGTACCACAGAAGGTAAGGAAAAAGAAGAAATCGAAGATTTTATAAACAACGAATTGAAGATAGAGACAAAAATAATAAAGCCGTGTAAAATTAATAACGATCTACAGCCAACAAGGACGACAGCAAAAGTGGAAGCGTGCAAAAAGAAACAAGAGATAATTGGAGCCAAGAGCAAATTTAAATATTTATGTACAATGATTTAACAGTGGAGGAGAGGAAAATACAGAAAGAAATAAGAAGCGTTGCCAGAGAATAAAAAGAGAAAGAAAACAATGTAAAAATTGGCTATGGTAAGGTAATAATGAATGAAGAAGAATACAGATGGAACGGAGAGATAGTAAGAAGATGGATAAGCTACAATCTACAGCAAAAAACGAACAACCCGCCAAGTAAAAGACGACAAGCGAGCAAAAGAAGTCGACACACGCAACGGAAAAGGATATGAATTAGGCAAAGGAGGCAAGTCGAAAATGGCAAAGAACAGGCTAATGATTGGAACATGGAATGTAAGGGAAACTTTATAGGGAGGGGCTTTAAGAATTTTAATGGAAGTAAGCAAGGATTACAAATTGGACATAGCAGCACTTCAAGAAACCTAACAAAAAGGGAATACAATAAATGACCTAAAGGATTTTGCTTACTTTAATTGCTGGACAAGTAATAGAATATTTGAGGTGGGTTTCCTAGTTAGTAAGAAAATAAAACATAGAGTAATAAAATTCAATCCGATCTCAGATAGAATCTGTAGCTTACGTTTACGAGGGCAATACAGAAAAATCACGTTAGTTAATTTCCACGCACCAACTGAAGTTAAAGACGAAGAAACTAAAAGCAAAGTTTATGAGGGACTAGGAAAAATAGTAGAGGAAATACCTACGTACGATATAAAAATAGTGTTGGGAGATGCAAATGCGCGGGTGGGACAACAAGTAATATATAAAAGTATAATAGGTGGTAAAAGTTAACACACCCAAAGTAACTCCAATGAGGAAAAATTAATTTATCTACGATCATGTAAAAAGTGCCTACTTTCTACACCGATATTAGTGTAAAAAGTTAACTTTTAGTACACTAGTGTTATAAAAATTTTATTGCACGCTAATGTCAATAAGAAATCTATGATACACTAATTTTAGTGCAAAAAGTTAACTTTTATTACACTAGTGTTATAAAAAATTTATTGCACGTAAATTTAAAAAATACAAAATGAAATACATACTTTCGTAAAAGATTATGATCGTAGATAAAACGTTGTAAGACACACTTGCAAAAAGGCTCTTTATTGCACTCATAGGTCTTAGAATGCTCGCTAACGCTTGCATTCTAATTTGACCTATTCGTGCAATAAAGAATGCCTTTTTGCACTTGTATCTTAAATAACTATGAATTCGCGACTGAGTTTGACATGAAAATCTTAAGCACTAGATTTGATCAGAAAGAAATTCATAAAGGCACTTGGAAGACACCGAATGAAGGTACGGAGATGTAAGAAGCTATAGAGGAGCAGACGTAGATTCCGACCACTACTTGGTTATAATGAATATAAGGCAAGAAATACTAAGAGTAGAAAATAAAGATCGAAGAGAAACAAAGTAATTTAATGTAAGCCTATTGCAAAGAGAAGTTCAAGGATTATTTGAAGAGAGAATGACAATAAAGTATCAAGAATTGGGAGTACCACAAAATATAGAAGTTGAATAGAATAAAGTACTAGAAGAAGCTAAACAAATAATACAGGTAGAAAAAAGCAAGGTAAAATGCAAATATTGTTTTGATGAAAAATGTAAGGAGGCAATAAAAAGAAGAATGAAAGCAAAGCTAGAAATGGAAAACACAAAAAAAGCAGAGACAACAAGAAAATATCAAGAAGAAAGAGGAGTGAAAACCATATGTAGAAGTAAAAAAGACAGGGCATGGAAGAGAAGCTGAAAAAATAGAAAAAAACTTTAGCAACAAAGAAATCAGGAATTTCTATCAAGAAACAAAAAAATAGAAATAAGGCTACCACAGGAGAAAAACGTACTACGAAAACAAACAAGGAGATCTGATAGGAGGAATCGATGAGAAACTGGAAAGATGGGTGGAATATTTCCAAAAGGTTTTAAATGAGGAAGGAAATCAGGAAATCGCAGAACCAGAAAAGAAGAATTAGAGGTCTCCAGCTGTCAAGAAATAATAGTAATTTATTATACAAGACGATAAAGTAAAATTTTATCTACGAGTGAATCGTTTAACGTTGAGACGTACAAAATTTTTTTCTATAGCAAGGACTTTAACAATTTCAAAAGAAAATAAGGAAAGTCAATCACATTTTAAAATCTCAGTAGCTGTAATATTTAATTTAAACAATAGTTAGAAAATTAAATTACTTTATCTACCCTTGATGTTAAAGTGCTACTTTATGTACCCTTGCTGTTAAAGTAACACTTGACCTTTTGTTTTAAGTCGATTAAAGCACACTTTAACATTTGCTATAGAAAAAAAAAACAATAATGATGAAGATGAAAAATAATAAAAGCCCTGGAGAAAACGGAGGAGCAACATAAATCATTAAGGGAGGAGGGGAGACTCTACAAAAAGAATATACAAAGTACTAGCGGAAGTGTGGAGGAAAGAAACAATGCCAGCTAAGTAGAATGAAGCCATTGTCTACCCAGTACCCACGTAAGAAGGGAGAAATAACAAAGTGTGAAAACTACCGGGGGATACCACTGTTAGATGTAGTGTATAAAATACTAGCGATAACACTTAAATAAAAATGTAGAAGAAACTGAGAGGGTGATAGGGGAGTAACAAGGTGGGTTTCGGGTAGGAATGGCAGTAAGCGATCAAATATTTACTTTAAAAATGCATATGACACGGTAAGGAAAGAAGAACTTTACAGTGCAATGAAAGACTTTCGAATACCAGATAAATTAATCCGGCTAACAAAAATGACTTTAAATAAAACAACGTGTAAGGTAGTGATAGACGGGAAGATATCTAAGGGTTTTAATGTAAATAGAGGTTTACGACAAGGTGATCCAATGTCAACCGCTGTCTTTAATCTAGTATTGGAAAAAGTATTAAGAGAAAGCAATATTCATACCCATGGAATAATATATCAACATAGGCACGGGTGCGTAGCATGTGCAGATGACATCGCATTACTGACAAGATCAAAAGAAAAACTAAAAAGAGTATTTTGCAGACTACAACAGAAAGCGGAAAAGTTTAGCCTAAAAATAAATTTAAAAAAACTAAATAGGTAGGTATATGGAAATGGGAGGTAATCAGGACTCAGCCGAGAGAGAATTAACCCTGAAGGACAATGGAGGCAATGAGTATAAATTTGAAGTTGCCAGCAGTTTTAATTATTTGGGCGTTACATTGTCAAATATGAATGAAGAAAAGGAATAAATAGATAAAAGGAGATTGAAAGGGAACAGTAGTGCAGGAAGCCTATCAAGAATCCTAAACTCAAAAAGTGTATCTAGTGCTGCAAAGGTTGGGTTGTACAAGATGGTCATAGAACCTACAGTTCTATATGGAAGCGAAATGTGGATAATGACACAATAAACTGAAAAAAGACTGGAGATCTTGGAGCGGAAGGTTTTGCGAAGGATTTTTGGAGGGAAGAAGGAAAAGGGATTGTTGTGCAAGAGAATAAACAACAAGGTAATAGAAATGTACGGGCAAGAAAAAAGTTGTGAAAATTACTCCTTCGAACAGCATCTTATCCACTTTGGCGTTGATGATGACTTACATGGCCGGGTTCCTAATGTAGTATCGTTGTTTTATGGGTCCCACTCTCTCATTTAGGACGATGTGGTGTTCGACCAACGTGGTAGGTCCCCGGGTGGAGGGGAATTTCCTTAGCTATTACTTCAGGAACTCGTTGAGCTGATTGGACTGCGTAGAGGTCAATGGTAGGATGTCCGCAAACGTTTCTGACTCACGTCGTGTATTTAGGGTGACTTCAGTTTGTCCAAGCGTTATAACCTGGGAGGCTTGGTATTTGGTGAAAAAGTCCAATCCCAGAATAACATCGCTGGAGAAGGTGCCAGCGACGCGGGTTTCCAGCTGATATGGGGCATCATTGATGAACAGATTGTACTGAACGTGTGTGGGGATGATTTGGCCGTCGGCCAACTGCACTCGGGTTGGGCTATGCTGTTTGTTGTCCACGCCTTGTTGTTCAAAGAACCTCTGGAGGGTTTTTCCCATATATGATTTGGCGGCGCCAGTATCGACTAGGGCGTTAAATTTTCTTCCCTTGACGACTATTGGCATGAATAGCCGGGCATTCAGGGCAGCCATTCAGGATGAGGGTTTTTTAGTTTGGTTATAGAAGTTTTTCACACGTTTAAGCCATTGGGACCATTCGGGATGTTGGAGTTGACATGTAGACGCCCTGGCTTTCGGGTGTCGAGGACGCCTCACATTTCTTGACGGCCGGGAGCGTTTTCCGATCTCCTGCATAAGCAATCTCTCGTGGGCGTAGGTACCTGCTTTGCCGTACCAGGAGCTGAAAAGCTTTGGTTGCCTTTGACATTGCAATCTTCGGTGACCTTGTTGTCCGCACTTCCAACCATTCTCGGAGCGGTTATATGCGGTGCTGGTCGAGGAAGTTGGTGACTTAGAGGCTGGTAGTTCCCGTTGGTTGCCTTCGAAAGTTTGTAGAGACGAAACGGTTGGCGTCTTAAACCCTGGAGCAAACTTGACTCTGGGTTTTCCCGGGCGGTACGCCGTTTCCGCCATGTAAGCCTGACTAGCCGTTGGAGGTGGTTGGAAAGAGGACTGGTCCAGCTGGAAGGCCTCATATTCTTCGGCCATCGGCACGGGCTTGTCAAGGCAGTGAAAATTCTTCCTTCGTACATATAATTTATGTTCTGGGCGAAGATTTTTGTAAATGCGTTCCAGCTGTTCTTGTTCGCGGATAATTTCAAACCATCGTAACAATATTTGGAGGGCGGTGGTAAAGTCGGCCACGGATTCCTTCTGGCCCTGGGTTTTGTTCCGAATTTCTTCGGCTATCAGGAATTGGAAACGCTAAAGTAGATATTAATTTTGAAAGGCTACTACGAAGTCTCCCTAGCTTCTCCACCTCTGCTTGTTATTCCTGATCCATAATAGAGCTCTTCCTTTGAAAAGTTTAGGTAAAGCGGTGAGGACGTCCTGGTCACGGAATTGGTAGCAAGCTGAAAGTTCCTCGATTCTTTCTAAGAAAGAAATAGGGTCGGAGGTGCCATCGAACTTCGAGCGCCAATATCTAGTAAACCGGGTCGGCAGGCGAGTGTTTACCAATCTATATTTGAGCTCACGTCCCTGCTCGGGCGCCATGTGACGTTTCAACCCTTTGCTAAGGGCGCAAAAATTATACCTTGGGTATTAGCTCAAATCGGAGAATTATTATGGCTCAAATATATGATAGATCAGTAAAAACACAAAATAATTAAAGACATAAATATAATGTTTATAAATATTGTTATGATATGTAAAGATCAGTTTTTGAATAAAAATTAAAGTAAATATAAATTTGGGAGATTAATACAATCAACTTAGAAAAGTTTTAAAAAAGATTGTTTGTTTATTTGAAAATAAGTAATGGAAGTTTAATTTGAGACAATTTACAAGTTATTCTGAAAAGTAATAGCAATTGAGTATTCTATCATGGTGTTGAAATTTAATAAAGAAATATAAGTCAATTTTACATGTGACAAATATGCTTTCTATTAGAAATTAGAATATAGTAGGTAGAAATCATATAATTTAATTTTAAAGAGTGTATGAATAATTGTAACTAGCATAAAGGGGGATTTTGTTTGGGATTATGGTAAAAATAAAAAATTTGAAATGTAGACGTATTTTGAAAATATTCTTTCGAATTTAATAAAAACCTAGAAATTTTACATTTATTTGTATTGCTAATTTGATATAATACAATATACAAAGCTTTAACAAATTTGCGAGATGAAAACAAGTTGGAAATAGAAATATGAATTACTGCAAGTATACAGTTATTGAAGAGAGTATGGAATATGGTTTAACTAGATACGAGTAAGAAGAAAATAATAATATTTAAATAGAATTGGATTATATAATAACTACAAGGAATAATAAGTTACATTAATTACTGGATTGGGTGGTTGTCCGGAGGACGTGTTGATTATTTTGACGGGAGATGCCGGTGGAACTGCTTGATTTGGACGGTTCTATTTGGTTGCTGACTACACAGTAGGAGCTGGGGAATATAAAAGATAAACTTGGGATCATCTGTAAGAGTGAACTTGCCAGGAAGCTGTTGGGTTGACAGTAGCGTGGGTACAAGGAACAGGACCATTTCTGCAAGCAGCCAGGGTTTTGACAGGTTAAAGTTTGTTTGATGGTTGGCAGAGCATCGTGGCTGATCTGCCGAGGATCTGAGCTGTGAACGTCAGGAACAGTGGTGTTTTGAGGTGACTAGCAGTGAAAGTACGAGGAGTTCAGGTTGGTCTTAATTAGTTCTATAGAAGCATATTGAATAAAAGACAATTAAAAGAGCGAAATAAATATAATAAAGTACTTACTTTAGTGAATTGAGTCAATTATAACTGAGTAGAAAGAATATTTGTCATTTTTGGTTTGATTAATGTTGGATTATTATTTGAAGTCAAGCTGACAGTTAGTGTCAGTCCATAATCAAAAGTCGTTATAAAAATTAAAATTTCAAGTAACAGACAACTAGATTAACGAACCACCCTTGAAGAGTCTCAATGCAATACATTTATTTAAAAGAATAGAATTTAAAATTCAAATTAAATAAATCAATTTGAAAGAAAATAGTAGAGCTAATATTACGTAACTAAATAGGCGTCTCAACGTATAAGCTACTACATATTTAAATGGTCGCCCAACCATGGGGCTTATTGTAATTGTGATTGTTAGTTAGTTTTCAAGCTATATTTTAGAGCGAATTAAGTGTGAGGACAGTAAAAATAAAATAAACCACGTTGTTTTGTCACGACATTATATAAATAATTGTCGTAATCAATTGTGGGACTTGATTGTAACTGATAAACCAAGTTTATAGTCAGTTTGTTTATTATTAATTGTGAATTAAGAGAGAAGATTGTAAAAAGCAATCATAATTTAAAACGTATCATAATTGATTTCTTTTGAGATTGATAAAATAACAGAACAGGACAATCAATAATAATAAATAAAGCATCATATAAAGGTTAAATTTGTAAAAAAAAACACAAAGATTTACAATTTCATATAAAGGTTTTTAATAAAAGTAAATACATTTTGCGAATTTAAAACTAAAATATGGCAGAAAAGTTTAGAAAAAAATTGAGGAAATAAAAAGAGAAAGCAGATTACTACAGTCAAATGAGAAAACTACAGAGAAAATTAGGAAAGAGAGAGAGAGGAAAGACGTAAAAGATGGCAGAAAGAAGACAACTAAAAAGAAAACAAGTCAAAGAAAGAACCCGAGAAAGAGGAAAATAGGTTAAAGCATGAAGCTGAGAAAAAGGAACAACATGAGATAGATGTACAAGGAAATAAAGTAAGAGTACAGGTAGAGAAAACAAAAAGAGATGGACATTTGGAACGGTTTATGCAAACAATGATGGAAAATATGCAAAGAATGGAGAATAGGTTGACTAAAGATGCGGAGGAAAGGGAAACTCGATTACAACTTTTAATTCAAAAGAATTCTGAGGAGTTAAAACAAGAAAATAAAAAGAAGCATCAGAGTTGAAGAGAGATTTGACTAACAAGGCGGAGGAAAGAGAAAGAAAATTGAAAGAAAATTTACAACAGTCTATTGAGAAAACAGCGGAAAAGATAATGCAAAACAGTAAGAAAGATGCAGAGGGAATGGAAAACAGATTGAAGGTTTCAATACAGAATACTGCTGAGAAACTTATAGAAATGGAGAAGAATGCCGAAGAGTTGAAAAAGGATTTGCAACAGTTAATTGAGGAAAAGGCAGAGGAAAGTAAAAAAATGCAGCAGAGTTGAGGAAGGATTTGCAAGAATCAATTAAAAAGGATGCTAATGAAAGGGAAAGCAGATTACAGAATTCAATCGAGGAAAAGGCAGAGGAAAGTAAAAAAATGCAGCAGAGTTGAGGAAGGATTTGCAAGAATCAATTAAAAAGGATGCTGATGAAAGGGAAAGCAGATTACAGAAATGCTGAAGAGTTGAAACAGGATTTGCAACAGTCAATCGAAGAAAAGGCAGAGGAAAGTAAGAAGGATGCAGAGGAAAGAGAATGCAGATTACAACAAGCATTCAGAACACTGCAGAGAAGTTTCAAGAACAAAAAGCACATGCAGAAAAGATGGAAGAGTCAATGAAGGAGCTAAAAGAGGAATTTAATAAAGTCCAACTTGAAAATAAGCAGATAGAAGAGATTTTAATACAAACCATAGAAGAAAAGTTAGAGAAGAATAAGGAAGAAGTTGAAGGCAATTAGAGGGGATGAAATTAATAACAGAAGAATGTATAAAAACACAGAAATAGTGTGTGGATGAAGAGAGGAATATAAAAGAAGCCAAATTAGAAGTTATATCTAAAAAGGAAACTTTTGAAAATGAATTATTTTTGGAAATATCAAACAAAGATTTAAAAGAGCCAATGCATTCAGAGAAGCTGTTAGATGAGGAAAACGATTCTACGGAAAATAATGTAAAGGTAAAACAGAATGAAATAGACATTAATGAAGAATTAAAAGTGGTAACAGGAGGTTGTATAATTAAAGTCAATAAATATAAGAAGAACACAAAGAAGGAAACAATTAAACGAAGACTAAAGGAGGAAGCAAAGAAACCAAAAGAAAGACTGAGACGAAAGGAAGTACCGAGGCTTGAAGCTGAACTAAGAAAATTAAAACAAGCAGCTAAAAAGCCAAGGATGTTAAAAAGACCACTGAAGATGGCTTCAAAAGAATTTTAAGATAACAAAAATAAACTCGGAACTTTTAAATATGTAAAATAGTAATTTTAATTAATTTAATAAAGAACCTCACGTGTTTTAACAATAACAATGAAAATGATGGAGAATTTTTACTTGAAGAGGAAGAAGAAGAAAGTCAAATTTCAACATTACCATTTATAAAAGTTAATTTACATAATAATGAATATTTAGCATTAATAGATAGTGGTGCGATGGCGTCATTAATAAAGGAAGAGATAATTTTAAATAATTTAGATGTCTTACTTAAAAACAGAGTTAAAGCGAATAAAATAGATTTGCTATCTGCAACCAAAAGAAAAATATCAACTACTAATCGAATGTTGAATTTTAAAATAATTATTAATCAATGGGAAGGTGGTGTTAGATTGTTTATAGTTAAAGGCTTTAGCGTGGATATGGTATTAGGTATTGACATAATTCAACAATTGGGTATTAATATTAATGGAGCACAAAGGTGTATTCATTTAAAGAGGTTAATTAAATCTTGGAACAGTACCAGAAGTGGCTGCCAAGAAGATAAGTGTTGCCAATTAGAGAAAATTGGAGACGCATTGAAATATAAAGAAGGTATAGTAATTAATTTAATAATAATGTAATAGAGAATACAGAGAATAATTATAATGATATAGGGTTATTGTTGAATAAGTTAAAAATAGGTACGAAGAATATACAATTTAAAGGCCGAATATTAGAAATAATTAACAGAAATAAAGAGATTATTAATGAAGAAGTAGGACAAGCACAGAAATATGTTCACAGGTTGCAGGTTGATGAATCAAAAAGTTTTAATAGCAAATCTTATCCTATTCCTTTTGCATTAAGAGGACAAGTTAAAAAGGAAATACAGAAAATGGTAAAAGATGGAGTAATAGAATCTTCAAAAAGTAATTTCATCAATCCTTTAGTAGTTGTTAAGAAACGTGATGGTTCACTTCGTTTATGTTTAGATGCACGCAGAATTAATCAAATAACAAAGCCACAATATGAATCTCTACAAACGATTGATGGATTGTTAAGTAGAATATGGGATAAAAAGATACTTACAGAGTTAGATTTAAAGAATTCGTTTTAGCTTATTCCATTGCATGAAGAGTCGAGGAAGTACACAGGTTTCAGTATTGATGGGGAGATTTTTCAATTTAAAGTGGTACCATTTGGTCTTTCAACATCATGTGCAGCACTTGTAAGAGCAATGCAGAAAATATTAAACCAATTTGAAGCCTTTTGTGTGCAGTATATAGATGATATCTTATTGTTTTCTGAAAACGAACAACAACATTTAAAACATTTAGAAATTGTGATAGCAATATTAAATAAAAATGGGTTAAAATTAAATCTTTCAAAGTGTGAATTTATGCAAGAAAATGTAACATACTTAGGATACGAAATAAGTAAGAATGGAGTCACTATAAATAAGAAACGTCTTGAGGAAATTAAAAATTTACCTCGTCCAAAGAATTTAAAGAAGTTAAGAGGGTTATTAGGTGTTTTCAATTATTATAACAAGTTCATAAATAACTACTCAGGGTTGACGTTACCTTTGGTACAGTTATTAAGAAAGGATGTTAAATGGATATGGAACGAAGAACGAGAAAAAGCATTAAATACAATCAAACAGAGGTTTCATGAAGGATTATTATTAAAATATCCGAACTTTAAAGAAAAGTTTGTACTTCGTACGGACGCTTCCGATCAAGCAATTGCAGCAGAACTAATACAAATACAAGATGGAATAGAAGTACCAATATGTTTTATTTCAAGAATATTAAAAGGGTATGAAATTAGATACACCATAGCTGAGAAAGAAATGTTGGCGATCATATTTGCAATTAACAAACTTAAATTTTATTTAACAGGAAATAAATTCGACATTGAAACGGATAATTCAGCAATTTCGTTATTGAAAAATAAAACTTTTCATAATGATAGGTTATACAAATGAGCATTGTACTTACAACAATATGAATTTGATATTAAACATAGGCAAGGAAAATTAAATGTAGTTGCAGACTTCTTAAGTAGAAAAGATGTACCAAATTATGAAAAACCAAAACAAATCTTAATTGGTATTGAGAAAATTTATGAGGAAGGAAGGTTGTCAAAACAAGAAATTTTAAATAAGCAGATGTTAGAAGAGATTCAAGAATTAAGAAATTTAGTATTGCAAAGTCAAGATAATAATTATAAAGGGTATCAAATTAAAGAAAACTTATTGGTAAAGGTGATGGAAAATAAAGAATTGATGGTTTTAAGTAGGGAAGACATATTAGAAGTTGTTCAGGAAATTCATACAATATTTGGACATTGTGGGACAAGAAAAACTTGGTTAATGTTTCGTGAATGTTTTTATAGGAAAAATGATATTAAATTAATTAAACAGTTAGTTCAAACTTGCCAAATTTGTCAGTTTATAAAAGAAAAGAATTTTAAAAATCAGAATATTGTTAAAAGTATTAGGGTAAACGAATTGGTGGAACTGGTAGCTATTGATTATTTAGGAAATTTAGTTACAGGACAGTATGGGTACAAGCATATTCTGATTATGGTAGATGCGTTTTCGAAATTTATAAAATTATATCCAGCGAAAAACAGTAATACTAAACATGTTATTAAATCAATCGAACATTTTGAAGAACAACAAACCAAGAAGAATATTGGCAGACAATGCAACATATTTCAGAAATGCAAGATTAATAAATAATTTGGATAGAAAGGGAATAAAGATTTGTTTTTGTAGTATAAGACATCCTCAAAGTAATATTGCAGAAAGGTACATTAAAGAGGTGGTCAAATATTTAAGAATACTAACACATGACAGACATAATAAATGGGTACAATATTTACCAGATGTGGAAAGTTTTATAAATAATGTTCCCAATACAACAACAGAGATTAGTCCAATTACTTTGTATAAACAAGTAATACCAGCTAGACCTTAGAGGAAAGACCAAAGTAATGTTGAAATAATGCAATTGTTAGAAAGAGCTAGAAAAATATTGAAGATGATTCACGACAGATTCGAAGAGAAGCAAAATAAGAAGAGATTAAAACGGGTACAATTTAAAATAGGGGATTTAGTGATTGTAAAGAAACTCAGGGTAGCAAACAGGAAGGAAAAGAAATGTGCAAAACCTTTATATGCATATGAAGGACCTTATAAAATACATCAAATATTTAATAATAATAACACATATGAGTTAATAAATGAAAGAGATTGACGAATAAGAGGAAGATTCCATATATCAATGATTTATCCATACATTGCATAAACGTTGTTTGTTTAACAAGTTACTATGGAAATAAAAGTTATTTTTAATTGTTATGAAGTTATGTTAAATGATATTAGGAATGGTTATTGGCCGTCTTTATTAAAAGAGAAATTAAGAAAAACAATAAAAATAAATGTAGTTTATTTTGAATGTTTTTATTAGTTTGAGGAATATGTTATGGTACACAAAGAATCATTGAAAATGAACAGGGCTATGCAACTAACATTACAGTAGTTGATTACGTTTTCTGAATTCCCTTGTCTCTAAAGTAGAATCGTGTTGTTCTAACTCCCTAGCCATCGTAATAATAAAATAACGTTGCACGCAATTGCAAAAACGTAGGTTAAGTCAATTTGAAATGCATACCCCTGTTCATTTTCAATGATCGCAAGTGTACGTAAAGATCAGTTTTTGAATAAAAATTAAAGTAAATATAAATTTGGGAGATTAATACAATCAACTTAGAAAAGTTTTAAAAAAGATTGTTTGTTTCTTTGAAAATAAGTTATGGAAGTTTAATTTGAGACAATTTACAATTTATTTTGAAAGGTAATAGCAATTGAGTATTCTATCATGGTGTTGAAATTTAATAAGGAAATATAAGTCAATTTTACATGTGGCAAATATGCTTTCTTTTAGAAATTAGAATATAGTAGGTAGAAATCATATTATTTAATTTTAAAGAGTGTATGAATAATTGTAACTAGCATAAAGGGGTATTTTGTTTGGGATTATGGTAAAAATAAAAAATTTGAAATGTAGACGTATTTTGACAATATTCTTTTGCATTTAATAAAAAACTGGAAATTTTACCTTTATTTGTATTGCTAATTTGGTATAATACAATATACAAGGCTTTAACAAATCTGCGAGGTGAAAACAAGTTGGAAATAGAAATATGAATTACTGCAAGTATACAGTTATTGAAGAGAGTATGGAATATGGTTTAACTAGATACGAGTAAGAAGAAAATAATAATATTTAAATGGAATTGGATTATTTAATAACTACAAGGAATAATAAGTTACATTAATTACTGGATTTGGTGATTGTCCGGAGAACGTGTTGATTATTTTGACGGGAGTTTCCGGTGGAACTGCTTGATTTGGACGGTTCTATTTGGTTGCTAACTACTGAGTACGAGCTGGAGAATATAGAAGATAAACTTGGAATCATCTGTAACAGTGAACATGCCAGGAAGCTGTTGGGTTGACAGTAGCGTGGGTACAAGGAACAGGACCATTTCTGCAAGCAGCCAGGGTTTTGGCAGGTTGGAGTTTGTTTGACGGTTGGCAGAGCATCGTGGCTGATCTGTCGAGGATCTGAGCTGTGAACGTCAGGAACAGTGGTGTTTTGAGGTGACTAGCAGTGAAAGTACGAGGAGTTCAGGTTGGTCTTAATTAGTCCTATAGAAGCATATTGAATAAAAGACAATTAAAAGAGTGCAATAAATATAATAAAGTACTTACTTTAGTGAATTGAGTCAATTATATGTGAGTATAAAGAACATTTGTCATTTTTGATTTGATTATTGTTGTATTATTATTTGAAGTCAAGCTGACAGTTAGTGTCAGTCCATAATCAGAAGTCATTATACAAATTAAAATTTCAAATAACAAACAACTAGATAAACGAACCACCCTTGAAGAGTCTCAATGCAATACATTTATTTAACAGAATAGAATTTAAAATTCAAATTAAATAAATCAATTTGAAAGAAAATAGTAGAGCTAATGTTACGTAACTAAATAGACGTCTCAACGTATAAGCTACTACAATATGTACAGTAACAAACTCATAATAAATTATACGACTCGGCCCATAATTCTATGTATTTAAAGCAGAGAAAACACACGCTGAAAATTGAAATTAATGATAAATGTTGCCATAAAAAAGTAATTATTTGTCATGCAGAAATTATATGTAAAAAAATACTATAGAAATGTAAATATCTTTGGAACGAGTTTTATTCGGTTCTGTATATTTTAAATAAAATTCGGGAATGCTATTTAAATGTATGCAATAGAATAAGAGAATATTGTATACCTAAATCACAATAAAATAATTTTGACATATTTTTAATTTCCTGCTTTAATATAGTTAGTAAGCAACATTTGAAAATTAAATTCAACTTGTTTTTTAGTTTAAGCTACTGTACGTGAATAAAAAGAATCAATAAACTGTATTCATATTTTGACTGGTTGTATGTGAATGCTGATAATTGTAATTCCCCATGGTGTTCGTCATCCATTAACGATAGCTTTTCCTGTTTTCTAACCTTCAGCTGCTAATGACAGGCTGGCCACAATGTTATTTGTAGGTCGTCTTTCTGGAATTTGTAAAAACACCTAGTGGAAAAATTACTGTAGGTACATCGCTTATAATACATTATCGACAATTCTTCTTCGTGTAATGTTTAACTAATTATACCCTATGGCCTATTCCGAGTCTTATTAGAATTATTAGAAGCAAAATAAACATGCAGAAAGGGGCTTTCAGGGCAATTTTTTTGTTGCAGCTTAAATTTCATAATGAAAAAGATGCCCACCATCTCTTTTGAATTTACAAGTGCATGATATTTATAAATTTAAACAAACGCATAAAATTACATGAAATAATATGAAAACGTCAAATAACAGGAAACTAACACACATAAATTATAACATTAATTTCTTTGTTAACAAGGCAGAAGGTACGCTCTACTAATATTGTTCAACATAGTTTAGAAATACATACTGAAAAATAAGAAAATTTAGTTAAATAAAACCATCAATGGTTAACTTATGCAAATGATGACACTTTAGCAAGGGCAACAAAATAATCAGTAGAGATAGCGAAGCATTGAAGAAACGATTGTTAATGTCAGACTAAGCAATAATGAAGAAAAAATAGATAGCAACATTTCCATAACAAAGTTATAAATTAATTACAAGAATGAGAAAATGTGACAGAAGTAGAAATGATTCAAAGTGGGGTTAAATATTCAAGGGTAATACCACAAGCAGTGGATATATTTTTGACAAATATTTTTTCGTTTCCATGTAAATTATTGCGTTTAAATTTCACGATACAAAATCACATCACATTTAAATGTGATTTTGTTGAGTGAAATTTGCAATAATTTCTATGGAAATGGCAAAATATTTAAAAAAAATATATCCTCTTCGAGTGGTATTTGGGACGACTATTTTAACAATATTAATACATAACGATTAACTTTATTGAAAAATAATTCAACAATTAATATAATTATTCATTCTCAATTAATTCAGCGGAATACTTCCAAAACACAGCATTTTAAAATTTTTAAACAAGCCACACAGTTTGTTTGGGGGTAGTGTTACGTAACCTAGCGATATCACTAAGGACAGAGCATCGTTGCTAAGCGATACTTCGCAACAAGGCTATTATTTTTTGAGTACGTACATTGTTTTGTGAATATTTTGCATGGTGCCCAATATTCAGTGATATACTGCTGTTATTGGTTGAAAAAAGCAAATGTCTGCAATGTGATTGGCTTATATGTTATAGTGTTGAATAGTCTAATGAATATGGGCACTTATTATTATTTTTAATATTAATTTAAAATTATATCTTTGTAGCTACTCAAAAATTGTTTATATAAATGTTAGATTCAAATTTTATGTGACTAGCCATGTATTCTGCACTTTAATGTATTTGTTAAGTTTTTATATCAATTAACTAGCTCGGTCAAACATGAATATTCAATCACAGTTAGTTTTTACGCTTGGGTAAAATAATAATTTGATTAATTTTCATTAGATCATTGCTAAATTGGTTATATAATATTCTCGCATTATTGCATTTGAAACTCAGGGAGTACACCTGGTGAAAAGTTGTTGGCACTCTAAAATATCCTCAATTATATTTAATATTTAAAGAAAGCAACTAATTACAATCTATTTATTTAGGTAAGTGTTATCTTTTTTATTTATTTATTTGTATGCGGTAAAAGAATGCTGATTTAGGTACCTATTTTTGTTCACTACTCCAACGCCCCAGCCGTCCTCTTTGTTATGTAAAGATTACTTCCAATTGTACCGCTAGGTTATGCCGATGGAAACCAAGTGCCGTAGTGAAGTCCAAACTTCGGAATACATGCCGTTCCTAGTTGATTACGAGCACCACCTCAACGAACTCCTCAGTCTACTTATTCTGCCAGCGACATCCTACCTTCGCAGACAAACTCCACAGTGGCCCCCGGTTAACATTCAATCACGACCACTTTTAATCACGTATGGTTCGTGATTTAATTTATATTGTTTGATATAATATTTATAAATAAAGCAGCATTCAATTAGATTACTGGTTTTTATTCAGTTTATATATGAAAACCAGCCCCAGCAATAATAATTTTTAGTCATTGGAGCTATTATTTTTCGGCTTGATGTTTCTAAATAATTCTTATTTAGTAATTCACATTTCCATTATTTTTACATTCACTTAATACTATTAACTAATTTTTTAAAATTTAATTCAATATTAACATTTTTAACGATTGAATTAGAACAAATTCTTTAGTTTTCTATTTAACTATTTTTTAAAATAACTTATGGATTAAACAAATTTGCTTGCGAGTACACTATCATAGCAATATATGTATTTATGTAAACTTATTTTAAAAGGGTAACTAAAACCATTTTACTGTTTTTTTCTTTTTTTATACTGCATTATTTTTAAACGTTGTTGTTGAATTCGGTTCCAGTCATAAAATGACATACTCGAAAATGCAATATTTAGAAAAAAATCTATAACGGAGGAAGTATGCAGAAAATAATGCAGAAAAAGAAATCGAGGAATTATTACAACCATTTTGCAACTGCAATTGGAAGAACTTCAATAATTTCTGAAAAAAAAATATCGGATTTACTACGACTGTAATATGTATAGCTTAGTAATTCATCTAACTATATTACAAGGGTCTAGGACATTTCGCCGTCGCCGTTTCGCCGTCGCCGTTTTTGCCGTCGCCATTTCGCCGTCGCCGTTTCGCCGTCGACCATTTCGCCGTCAACTTGAAAGCGGAACAAAGGCCGTGCTGCCAAATGATTGTACTTGAATTTATTTTTATACTTTAATGCAATGCAACCTTCACTTGATTTCTTTGGAAATTAATTTGCTTGCTTATAAATCATTTTTATTAACTTAACAATAATATACTTGTACTTTGTACTCCGTTGCCGGAAGAAAATGCATAATAAGTTGAATAATTTCTATTATACTTCAATCGCAAATATACAATAATATTTAAATTGTAAAGTAACAAATATACAGGGCGTTTCAAAATTATTTCGGGAAACTTTAGGAATACATAGAACACTTCAAAATAAAGCGGAAAACGTGAATCAACTTATATTGAAAAATGTATAATAAGCGAGATGCAAGAATTTTGTACGTGGTTGTAGCGAAACGTGCTCTGCTTCAACTTACAAAACACAGAAAGAAAACTATATCCAGTAGCGTAGATACTGGGGAATGGGGGACAAGTATGCTCATTACCATCAACAACTAATCAGACGGTTTAATGCATATAAGAAGTGATACTGTAATACATTTTAACGTCCTCCTAAAGAATGTTTTTTTTTAAGTCAGAAATGTAAAATAGTCTACGGCGAAATGGCGACGGCGTAAAGGCAACGGCAAAACGGCGACGGCGAAATGGCAACGGTGAAACGGCGTGGCGAAATGGATACGGCGAAACGGCGACGGCGAAATGTCCTATTCCGATATTACAAATGATACATACCAATACATGCAGTTTTAATAGCATCAGTTCAGTGCAATATTTTAAGTTGCGCAGATAGAAGAAAAGGTGGAAGAACGAAATAGAAGAAGACCACAGAAACTTAGGTCTGGTCAATTAAACAATTAGAGAAGAGAACCTCATAATAGATCAAGATAAAAATCAATCGAGGAGCACGTCAAAGCTCACTTAGCGACATAAAAACCAGATAGATATAAGGCTATTTTCCATACCTTCTATAAGATACTATGCATATTTTTTTCTGCGGTAAATGCCCTGCGCAAACTCTCCCAACTTATAAAACTTTAATTCAGATAGAGTAGTAATTCTGCTACTTTTGTGTAGACCATCTGTTGACTCGACCAAAATTGTAAATAAAATAAATAAATAAATAAAAACATCATTACAAACGCTATTGCGGGCATCAGTTTTGAAGTTACGAAGATCGATGAAAAGGTGAAAGAATAAAGTGGACTTCCGAAGCATACGAGTAATGACGTGAAGAACAGAATCTCAGGATATCAAAATCAATTAGGGACATAAAAGTCCGATAAGAGATAGGCAAGTAGCTAATTTCATTTCATTATTATTATTATTAGAAATGTTAGACAGAGGAAATTTCCTATTACTTATACGCTTTATATTGTAGAAGACAATATTCCAATTTTTTCTGCGGTAAATAGCATACGCAAATATAAAACTCTAATCTTGATAGACTCGTAATTCTAACAGAATTTAAAAACTGGATATATTACTACATGTTGTTTATAATCATCAGTTCAGCGCCATCTTTTGATATTAGGAATATTGGCAAAAATATAGAAGAACGAAGTAAAAAAAGAAGAATAGGAATGGCCATTGGAGACGAGAATAGCCCTAATTCGAGACATAAAACCCAGATAAATGGATAAATTAAGTGTTACTTATCTTATCTTGTATAGGACACTATGCAAACCGTTTTCTGTAGCATGAGATACAGAAATCGCCTTATTCCATGAAAGTCTAATCCTCATAGATTAGTAATTGTTCCTTTAACAACATTATAAATGCCAATAGACTATTATATAGAAGAAAAGGTGGAAAGAACATAGTCAGATAGATAGATAGATAGAAAGTTACTTATCATGTATAAATATTTAATATAAAGTGCAGTGCATTCCTTTGATGTTAGGAAGATCGACAAAACGGCGGAAGAATGGAGGCACAGATATGGTCATTAGAGACTAGAATCCCAGAATAGCCCAATGTAGAAAACAATAATGCAGTAGGTCAGTGACTACTTAGAGTCATAAGCCCAAATACATAGATAAACGTTGTGTTACTTGTAATATACCACTCATTCGCAGGGTGTTATTACAAATAATATTAAGTCAAATATACCCTTTTATTATTAACAAGCAGCAGTATTAGGTATAGCTCCTTAAGTACTTACCTTACTTCTTAATGAAATAAATCGAAATTGACGTATCTCATAACTCAATTTGACACTTTGAATTATGTGATGTGATTTTAGTTTTTTAATATCTCGGCTAGTCAGTTTAATAAGCAATGAGAATCCTTGCTCTTAGCTGGATGAGTAAATGTTCAACTAACAACTTTTTATTGTAGTTGAAGACTTAATTCCTTTAAAATATAATAATTATTTGACTTCGTTAATCAAATACACTCTTTAGGTACTACACAAAATTGAACTTATACTTCACTTCGTTAGTATCGCTTCAAAGTTTGATCTGACATTACAAAAATTAGATAGATATTGTCAAAATATTTTAATCAAATGTTTAAAGATCTAAACTTGATTTAAATTATGTTTATAGAATATCCTAATCCAAAAATCTAAATTTCAAATTATAATGACCGAAATACGTCGAGTACTCGAATCACTATAAAAATTTAAAACATTAAGTATTCTAAATTAATTTATAAATATATAATTACAATTATTTAAATGATTTGCTGCACCAAACTTGCTATATACTTCTTAATGTTACTGAAGAAATGGACACTAACCTTCTGATAGTAACTCTTGTACCTGAGTGTTATCCCAGCTCCTAACTGAATGCTAGTCAGCAAACACCTCCTTGGTTGTTCACGACCAAATAAAAACTCGTTGCAGCTCTTTGGCCCCCTTATTATGTGGATAGACAGTTCAACAATACTCAAATACTGACTCTGGGGAACGACAGCGTAGCGACAGCGCGTCGACCTACCTGCAACACTCAGGAACCGCTCCCCAGGCCTCACCTTACATCGATCTTGACAGAGACGGGACCACCCTGTAAATAAACATGCACACGTACAGGCATAATCATACGACAAATGTAATAAACTAATCTATTAGGTCAAAACCCTGGCCGACAGTTACAATACGGCCGAAATAATCGGCTCACACAATATTACATGCACAGTGGTATAACAGGCTTACCCTAAAAAAACTTAATAAGAACCCAGCTGGGAGCGCCTTATCTAACATCAGCACTTGCATAAGAACAGGTGAATTCAAGCATGCGCGCCCAATGCTTCAGTTAAATACAGTTAGCCAATCTATTTAGTTAAGTTCGTAAAAGTGAATTGCAGAAATGAACGCACTATACTTTGGTCAAATGCTATGAGCGCATATACTTTATTTAGTGCACAAAGGTGGAATGCAACAGTGGGCGCACCATGCTTGAGTTAACTACAGTTAACGGATCTATTTGATTAAGTTCGGTCAAGTGAAATGCAAAACTGAACGCAGAGTACCTTAGTGAAACGTGATTCAGCAAACATCTTTAGCTAATTTCCCACAAGTGAAATGTAGGAATGAACACACAATGCGGAGATTAAATGTAATTTAGCGGGCGTGCTTAATTAGTTGTACGCCAATGAAATGTCAGAATGAACACACAGTGCGGCGATCAAATGTAATTTAGCGGTGTGTTTAATTAGTTGTATGCCAATGAAGTGTCAGAATGGACACACAGTGCGGCGATCAAATGTAATTTAGAAGCGTGTTTAATTAGTTGTACGTCAATGAAATGTCAGAATGAACACACAGTCCGGCAATCAATAGTATTTAACATTACAAGCCAGGTAAAACAGGTTTTACTGGCGATAAAATTGGGATGACTGGCGAGCCGTTAGGCGAGCCTGTCATATCCTTGAGCCAGTAAAAATAGTTACCTGGCGTGTATTGTTGAATATTTTATTTGTTCCTCACTTGTAAATAACTAGAAATTTACAATTTATTCAAAATGTCAAACTGACAAGCAACTAAATTCATCAATATGACACATACTAAGGAAGACAACTCTGGCTTTGCACGCTATCATTTATCTATGAGCA
Organism: Agriotes lineatus; assembly: GCA_940337035.1. Taxonomy (NCBI): domain Eukaryota; kingdom Metazoa; phylum Arthropoda; class Insecta; order Coleoptera; family Elateridae; genus Agriotes; species Agriotes lineatus. The sequence continues at coordinate 19,216,580 of OW679202.1, forward strand.
GGCTTGTAAAATATAACTGGCTAGCCAGTAAAAAATTTACTGGCTAGCCAGTTATGAAACATTTTCAAGGTGAATACAGTGACTTGATAAATTGATGTTTACAAGTGAGGAACAAATAAATGTAATTTAGCGGCGTGTTTAATTATTTGCCACAAATGAGATGCAGAAATACTTTGTTTTGAATAGCTCGGCCTTGGTGCAGAAATGTTGAAGGCTGCAAGCGGAGGCGACATGTCACTACGGCTGCCATTTGGTTTGGGACAGGTGAGACTCGAAAACGTCCAAAAAATTCCCCTTGTATTTATTCGGGCGGCACTCGGCGACCACCCGCCTAAGGAACCGCTGATTTAGGCTGCTCGCAAGAAGAATCTTGTTCCACCCAACGGATATATAAGCTAAACAAGCTTGCGTAAAAACTACGAGCGGCCACGGCGAATTTAAGACCTCATCACATAACCCCACGAAACACACAGTCACTCACTCCGCTTGTCGGGCACCGCCTGTCTCGAAACAATTAGTAAAATGCACGGCCGCTCGCCGACGCACGAAGCGCCAGGGGCGACGAACTTGCCCTCACACGACTGTACTGACTCGCGGCCGAAGACGAAATCCTTAAAAACAGACGCTAACGGAGCTTCGTGCTCAAACTTGCTATTTGCGACACGCAGGTGTGGCCAATCACAGCACAGGCCGCGTCAAACACGACAACGCGTGATCGATAGCAAGCGACAGAGGTAGAAATTATCCTGCTTGCTCTCATGGGCTAAATTTTGAATAACTTGAAAATAAACGTTCTTACAACCGATGGGGCACACAGCTGCACTAACAACGATGTAGAGATTAGCGCGGTATGCTAAACCTTTAAATAAACCTGAAGCCACGTGCGTGTTTGAATTTTTGTTTGATGCGAAAAGGTGAAGCGTTATGCGATAAACTATGACTGAAATGGACCCGATGTACAGGCAGGCTCGCCAACTTTGTCCCAAAACAATACGAGATGGTTATGTAGCTATAGAAATCACAGACAAATAAAATGGCCTGACAAAAATTTCTGGAGCATAGGGATAAAGAATTGTAGTAAAGAAGTCACTGCGAGTTCAAGATGGATAGCAATCCAGGAATAGGCCAAAACCCACTTAGAAATATAAAAGTTACGTAAATAGATAGATGGAAGGTTACTCACCTTATCTTGTATAAGATACTACGCAAGTCGTTTGCTGTAGTAAACAGCACACGGAAATTTTCCCATTTCATGACACCCTAATCTGCATGGAATAGAGTGTTCTTTTAACAGACTTGCAAACCACAATATACTATTAAGTGTTGTTTCAAGTGCATCAGTTTGTAACGGCCCATTTTGATATTGCCGTTTGTTACAGGATTAATTGCTCGAATCGACATCGATCACAAGCACTGTCAAAATCGGAAAAAAAGTACAGGGTTTGCCGGCTTTACTAAAAAGAACACAGATCTTGATGTGTCGGAGCAGATGACGGCGCTCCAGTTACCCTCGGTCTAGCTTAGTCGAGAAGGCGTGGTTCGAAAACTCAGTTAAAACCGACAGCACTTACCCTATGCTTTGCTCAAAAGAATTGCCTAAGGACGCCACTCGTTCTTAAAGGAAGAATTGTAACGATTCGCCCAGTAGAAACGCGTTTTTCTGAATTGAAATCAATTCGCGCGTTCCAGCCTAGCGATTTCTACGTCACAAGTTTGAATTTTTCGCCTGCGCGGCCGGCTACGTCATCAAGGGATCCCTGCTCCACGTATCCCCCACTTAGAATGGCCGAGGTGATTGTTTGATGCACGAAGCCCGAAGAAAAGCTATAAAAGCCGCTTCTCGTCCGTTCCAAGGGGCAGACTTCATAGAAACTTCATTGAGACTTCATTCACACATTCATTCATTCCCTCCCTTCATTCCCTTCCTGATCCTATCCGACCGTTTAGAGAGACTTATTCCTGTCTAAACTCCAGATCCCGATATCCAATAGTAGTTTCCCGTAGCTGCAACCGAACCTGAGGCCTTAGCGTTTTAATCATATCTAAATTTCATGCAGGACATATTCGAGACGAAGGGTTAACAGCCAAGCCGTTTCATATGTCGATCTCGTATTAATTAAATCACTAATCCCTGTTAAAACCCGGTATTAATATTTATATTACAAATTTCCTGCAAGACATATTCGAGACGAAGGGTTAACAACCAAGCCGTTTCATATGTCGACTTCGTAATAATAAATAAATTGCTAATCCTTGTTAAAATCCGGTATAAAAATTATATTCAAAATTCTCCTGGAGGACGTTGGCCAATAACTAGATCAAACTTCCCTGCAAGGCATATTCGAGACGAAGGGGTAACCACCAGGCCGTTTCATATGTCCATTAAGTAACAATAAATCTGCAAACCAATATAACATTTGCCCAGTCCGGATATATTAGATTTCATGTTATAACAAGAGTCACACGTAGCCGACCTTCTGCAAGTCCCGATAAGATTGCATTTAATTTCTGTTTGACTGCAGGATTGTACTCACCGTACTTAATAGTCCCTACCGTAACCTGGAGGCTCGGCAACAACATCCTGGCCGTGGGCTGTCGTAAACCACCACAACGAAGAGGAGCTCCAGCTAGACCGGCACCGTCAACTGCCTCTTTCCGCCACCACTCGCACAAGCACCACACCATATCCCCGGGAGTCGCAACGTTTTCACGGGGTTGTAAGGCGAAATACAAGTATTAGAATTAACCTATATTTGCAGTTACACGCGGTTTCTCGTCGGACTTGACGTTTGAACCCGGAAGTTGGCAGCCCTGCAAGTTACTTTGGGCAAACCGGCCTCCCGACCAGTGGCGTTCCGACAATTTCTCCAGAGGGCGGCCCACCGGACCTTCGATACATGGACGCAGTACGGGTTGCCGAGGCGTAAGGAACGAACAACCGAGCATCCAGCACAATTATTGAAATTTATTGTTAAATACATTTTATTTGAATTTTTACGAGGAATTCTTATGTTTGTACATATTGAACATTATAATTAAACTGTTTAACATTATCCTAGTGTTTGCTTGCTAATATTCGAGTGTATATCTGGCCGAACTAAGTTATTCTCCGACTGACAAGCTACCCGAAGGAAATTAATTAAATTCATTAGTCCTAATTAGCAGAGGGCTGGTACCGTTGCAGAATAACTCGCGTGATTAGAACTAGAGACCTCGCGCGAGCTATGAAGGAGTCCCCCAGGTACGTTGCTGAACACCTCCGCCTGTTGTTTACCAAGCCTCTTCCGAGTAGCCGGGTGACATTGTCGTTAAATCACTTACCTTCAAGGCCATCGTCATTAAAGAATAACAAAAGAACACTGACTGGCCCAAATCTCGGGGCTCGCTTAATCAAAAGGCATACTTTCAGCTTTACATTGCAAATTACACTCGGCCTTTGCCACACTGGATTAATTAATGACCCAGAAGGGGTTCAGAACTCAACAAATAATCAAATTGACTTTAACGGGTTTATTATTTAAAGAATTAAAGTTTACACAAATCTTCACATTGAAAATAATCACCCGGAAGTGAATTCAAGCTTAGTAAAAAGAAAAGGCACACCCTACATGAATATGAAAGGGGGTCCCAAGCAAAATTACCTTATTGTCTAAATATGTTGTTACACACTGGACAAAACGAAATAGATAACAGGGGTGAAGCCCCTGGTTAACAACAAACAAATCAAATCATAGGCTTCAGCTTAAGTGAACGTGCGCAATATTTACGAACTCCCGGAAAACACACAACAAATATAGTCGCACCTTAATTAGGCACAAGAACACAATTGGTGTAATACATAGCTCTTACCTGGTAGCTGTAAGCACGTCGTTAGTTTCTGCTATAAACTCGTCCTCGGGGAAGCCTGGCGAGACGTGCAAAAGGTGTAGCAAATTCTCCAGAAGAGGCAGCAGGACTCGAGGGAATTGAAGACAGTCGGCAGCAACCATCAATCGAAGAAGTGACAGCAAACAATACGATGTCGCGCGGCGGCCCTTCCTTTAATTAAACCCGACGTTGACACAGATATGCATTACGCAATAGTTTTTTCCCGACTTAACAGAGAAAAAAGTTAGTTGAGGCTCTTCAGATAGCGTTTCTAATCGAATCGGCAAAGAGTGCCAAAAGTCTCCCCGGAGACCAGCTGTATGAAACGAAAATCGGTCAATTTAACAACGTCGAGTTAAATACATTTCCACCGCCCACCGCGCACTTCCCAAGACACCCAAGAATAAATGTTCACTTCGAAGATTCGGGTTTAACTGCACTCGCCATTAACGTGCCCCAAGGCACTCGAAAATTCGCACAAAAGTAAAAAAAGGATTCACAACTTAATCACCACAAGTTAGCAAAAGCTCGCCCCGATTCGCAGCGCAAGCTACGAACCGGGGTAGCGAAAATCACAAACGCCTAGTTTACTCAAGAGCTGGGTACAGATTGAAACTTAATTCGAATTCCGCGCGAAGAAGCACAACGGAAGCAAACTTCGAACTCCGAAACCACTAATTTTAAATGCATCATTCCCTAAGGAGTTATCAATTTTTATTTCCTTTACACAAAGCTTGGTTATCAAAGAAAGCAACTGCACGCAGCATGATGTCATCCGTGCGAGGCGAAGAAAATACAACCTTGCACTAAAGAACAAAGAACAATAAGCACGTGCGATCCCCAAAATACTTAATTAACCATTTGCGAAGGCGACTCTTAAAGAATACCAAGAAATCATGAGTTTAGAAGCTTAGCTGCCTTGGGCAGTAAGCAAAATCGACGAAGCTGTAATACGAAACGGTCTTGAGCTTGTAACAAAGAATAGCTTATCGCTGTAATTTAGAGAAATATAAACGAGACGGAAATGCTTTTAATAAACTAACGCGGTTGCCAAAGACTGTTTATGGGGCAAAAATGCTTAAGAAGCTGCAGACAAAAAGCATATGAATATACGTTCAACTAAATTTTGCGCCAGAGTCGGCTTAAGTAGGATTTAAAGTCGCACAATCTTACACTTGCTTTCTAATGACACTTATTATTGAATTAAAAGCAAGAATGACTTAATTACGTCAAAACCACTTAACACGTTTTCGGATTTACCTCCTACTGAAGTCATGCCTGTTCCCTTTTATTTCTGACTCCATGGATTTTGAGAGTAGAGTTAACTTCATTTGGTAATTTTCGAAATGCAGCACCGCGTAATTTTGGATTCACGCACACTTCCTCTCTGCGTGTCAGCAAGCTTAGCCGTTCGAGCATGGGCTTTGGGGGCCGTTTTGTTGGAATAAAAAATTATTCCTAAGTTATCATGTGCTAGGAAATTTTCCCAGATTTTCTGAAGCCCGCGTCATGGCAATTTCAAGCAAGGTGCGAACTGTGCAAATTTAATTTTTTACTGCTCGTGATCGTAAGCCGTTATCAATTTTAACGTAAGCGTTTTTTTCTTTGAGTTGGTGGTGCTAATTATGCGATACATGTTTAGGCCCGTTAGAAATCGCTAGGCCCACTTTATTACATTCGCTGGCTGAATTTTGCCTTGGGAACATTTTATTCTCTTGCAGATTTCCAAAGGCTTTCTTGCTTTTAACCGGATCCAGCCACCAACGTTTCAGTTCGTCTTTTTGGTTTTCTTCCCTACCTTGGATCCCGGTGGAGCTGCTCAAGAAAAACCAGATGGCCATGGATTCGTTAGGGCATTAGTTCTAGTTTACAACTTTTATATTTAGTTCTGGGTTGTAGGTAGGGCAGTACCAAGGAAAATTCCTTTTTAGCGCTTAAAGCAGCCAGCGAAAAGGTAGTTAAATTTCATTTGGTAATACATACTATGTATGTTTTATATTTATAAGTTTTTCAAAGACGTATCGACAGAATTGCGTTCTATTTCTCAGGTTAAAGATTAGCCTTTTCGCCAGCCCGTAGAATAAGCAAATGGCGAAGAGTGTAGTTAAACTGCTGACAGCCCCTGTT
>OW679202.1:19222673-19365742 GCA_940337035.1 Agriotes lineatus
ATTTAATGTTGCAATCATAATTACTAAATTTAATATGTTTAAATTAGATTAAAAACTATATATTTCAGTTCAAATTTACGAAACAGTATTCGTAATTTAAAAGCCAGTGTTATTACGCAATCATACGAGTTAAAGACCAGGAAAATGCAATTCTGCACTCCTTGCATAATTGCGACCTACAGTAGTAAGTTCAACGGGCGACCTTCGCTCTATCAGGAAATAAAAACTGCACAAATTGCTTATCTGCTGTTTTGTAATTTAAACACTTTGGCCTATTAAACTGTATATATGAACTTTGATATTGTTACTGCGTTAAGCATTTTTAATTTGTATAAATACTAGTCTATTTTCATAATAAAATCAATCTGCATTTAATGTTTGATTCATTCACTACCCTTTCTAAGCCATAATATTTATGGGGCATGAGGCTGTGCTCCAAGGGTGGTTTTTACTGTCGTCCGTTCAAGTACCATTGACTACATTGGTTTAAAACGTAAACACAGTCTTGTTTACGTGCTTGACGGATAGAATCAGCGCAAAGTAACGGAATCCTGAAGCAGCCTCTCAGGCATCTCTGTTCACTCTCCATAGAAGTTAAAGTACGGTATACAAGTGTGTGTCATATGAAATTCAGTTGTGGGGTACGGCTGCAAATTCAAACATTGAGATATTGGAACGGTTTTAAGCTAATGTGTCGCGTATCCTTGTCAATGTGCCGTGGTTCATAACTAAAGCTGATATTATATGGCAAATGCATATTTTCTGTAATTGATATGTCGGCGAAACTTTTTGCATATGTATACTAATTATGTGAAAAAAAATCTTTTAAGCCAAGTTTCATTTGCATATTTTGCATATTTATACCTTTTTGAGCATACTTTCTATATTTTGTGTATTTGGTTATATTTAGCAATAATTTTTATAATTTATGAATTTTTGAGATTTTTTTTAAATTTACTATTTCATTATAGATATTAACAATACAAGTTTAATTATGAGCATCTTAACGAAACGAGTTTTATTGCCAAACCGAAGCGGGAGCCGAATTTTGCTGCAATCAAACGAGTCCCGTCAAGTGCCATATGCAAACGTGTATTGTTCAATATTTTATCTTCATAAATAAATTCTGGTTCAATGTATTTTTTTATATAAAAAGAGTGCGGTAATACCCATTACCTCAATCAGTGCGGTAATGAAGCTCTTAACGATACTAAAATTAATTTGGTTAATAGTCAATGAAGATAAAATTTATTAATACAATTTTTGGGTGTGACAGATATATACTTTCACTTTCTGCCGCTGAAGTGCAATGTGCGCATTGAAATAAGCAGAAAGGGAAAGTCCCTGTTAAAATATTTATAAACATGGACTACCAGCAAACCCCACTTTTCTCATAGAAGCAATGTATAAGGAGTCAGCCAACATAGAATCCATTTCAAGAGTCGAACTTCGAGTGTTGGGTGAATAATAGTCTGGCGGGGTTAGGGAAAATCTCATTTTTATTTTGGCTTACAACGTGAAGTTGACGTTGGCAGTCCATGTTTATAGCCAAAGGTTAAAATGAATGACGTCTTTCAATAAAAATTAGAAAAATAAATATATTCATACAAAATAATTAAAAGTTTTTACGTTATTTAGAATACTCAAACTTATTTTTTTTTAAATTAAGAGCATATTATGTGCATATTTTGTAACTTTGGGTGCATATAGTCAACAAAATTTATGCATATATATGCGCATATTTTCATACATTTGAGTGCATATAATTATCAGCTTTATTCATAACAAACGATATAATAAGGCAAGACCTGCAAATTGAATCTGTGAAAGACCAAATAAAAAAATCACCGAAAAATACATCTACAAGCTAAATGCTCACCCCAACCAACTCGCATCCAATCTACTTAGTGAAAACATTGACAGGAGCAGATTAAAACGTTACGCGCTCAAACCCACAGAATTAAAATCTAGATTTACCCAATATTTAAATTTATTAAGTAATTGTAATTACTATACCTTTATATCATCTCGAATAGATTAATGAGTAGATGGAAACCACTGGGCAACCTCCTGCATGCTTGTTAAGTATTAATTTTTGTTAATTAATTGTTAATCATTGATTACTGTTAATTAATTAACTAATATTGTCAGAAAATTTGCTTATTGTCCTGTAAGACAGATTGCAAATACATTGGGGCCAAAAAAGTTCTGAGTACATTGTGACGCACATTCAAATTTCGGAATTATTGGTAGTGTCGACTAGAAACTAAAAAATTTGGTGTGATACACTCACACAACTTCCTTTTACAGTGATCTTATAAAATTTGATTTTTAATTTCTAAGCATTTGTAAAAAAATTTCAAAAATTGCAAATTCTACAAAAACGGTACAAAATAGAGTTAGTTGAAGAGACAAATTTTTTTTAGAATTTTAAGCTGAATTCAAAAATGTAATAATAATAATAATAATAATAAAGTCTTTATTCTGAAATGCCAATTATGTACACAGAAAAACAGAAAATAAATACATTATTTAAGCAATGGCACAGCAGAACCTCAAGGCGCAGCTCAACCATAGCTGCTTTTCAGCTGAACCTTGCATATTATAATATAAAATTTTAAAAATGAAGTTAATGCCTATTCATAAAAAAAACAAAACAGTAATTTTACAATTATAATTGGGATTAAACTATTATTAACTGCCTAGAAGACGCAAAGTATGGGCAACGAATCAACTATCAATAATAAAAGAATATATATACAAGATAATATTAACGATATTAAAGGTTATGTTAATAATTATAGTTAGAAACTGTTAGGCGTAGTCATAAAGAGAAACTATTTTGTATGCGAAGCATAATTTTTAACAGATTTTTGCGGGTGTTAAAGCTTTAAGTGTTGCGGAGAGGCTGTTGTAGACTTTGCTGATGTTATACTGAAATGACCTTTCAAACAGAGCTGTTCTGTGTTGCGGAGGGGTAATTATACCTTTATATCTTAGATTTAAATTATGCACATCCGTTCTGAATTGTATCTTATTATACAGATAAGGAGGTGTTTTTTCAAATATAATTTTGTGATATAAAGAAGCTGTGCTAAGCATACACCTGTTCTCCATATTAAGCCAGTTTGCTACAGGTAGTTTATATGAAATATGATCGTATTTACGTATGCCATAAATATATCTTAAACAGGAATTCTGAACTCTCTGTATTCTTTTAGATGTGTCTGAGTCAAGACAAGTGGAATATATTTCTGAACAGTATACAAAGTGAGACAGTACAAGTGCCTCGCACAGCATCTTCTTTAGCGGTATTTCTAAATACATTCTATGGGGATATAGTATTTTAAGATTCATATAAGCTTTTTGTATACATTTATTAATATGCTCCTTGTACCTGAATGTGTTGTCCAATATGAGACCCAAATTTTTTGCACTACTTTTTACAGGCAATATGTTATCACCCATGGCCACATTTAACGTATTTTGTATGTTAGAACGATCACCATCTCTCCCAAATAGAAGTACACAAGATTTTGAAGGGTTTAGCACTAATGCATGTTTCGATGACATCTCGAGCAACCGATTTAAATCGTATGTTAGTTCTTGGACAGCTGTATTGTAATAAGATGGGTTAAAAGATTTATATATCTGTGTATCGTCAGCGTACATGTGTATTTTACTTAATAAAATGTAATTATAAAAGTTTGATGTATAAATAGTATACAACAGAGGCCCTAAAATAGAACCCTGCGGCACTCCTTGTGTTAATTGACGAGAGTTGGAGATTTTATCTTCCTTTTTTACACTCTGTGATCTATTACTAAAATAACTTTGAATTAATGTTACTGCACTTGCTGAAAACCCAATATAATGGGGGCCTGGACACAACGCCCACTGGTCACAAACCCCAACTCAGAATTTGGTCATAACGCCCAACTTAGATTCTGGTCACAACGCCCAACTTGGTCACAACGCCCAATTTTGATTTTGGTCACAACGCCCAACTTGGTCATAACGCCCAAAATCGATATTGGTCACAACGCCCAACTTGGTCACAACGCCCACCGACGCCTGTTATAGAAGAGAGCTGTCGACGCCACTTAAACCACCGTTTTGGTCATAACGCCCAACTTCGATTTTGGTCATAACGCCCAACTTGGTCACAACGCCCAATTTTGATTTTGGTCACAACGCCCAATTTGGTCACAACGCCCAATTTCGATTTTGGTCACAACGCCCAACTTGGTCACAACGCCCAATTTCGATTTTGGTCACAACGCCCAACTTGGTCACAACGCCCAACTTTGATTCTGGTCACAACGCCCACTTTGGATTCTGGTCACAACGCCCACTTTTGATTCTGGTCACAACGCCCAACTTGGTCATAACGCCCAAGTTTGATTTTGGCCACAACGCCCAACTTTGATTTTGGACATATCGCCCAGGCGGCACAGAAAGTAAAATGAATAATAATAAATTAAACTTTTAAGGTGAGGTAATAGGTAGGAACATTTTCAAGTTCCCGTAAGTAGTATTAATATTATATATTTTTCATAATAATTCAGTGGCGTAATGCGTTGTCAAAAAAGTTTCTAAATTCGGATTATAACATATAAAGTTGTATTTTTTATATAGAACTCATAGTTAGCTGTGGCATTATGAGACATATGTCGTATGGGATCGATTTATTCATTTTCACTACTTTATAGCAACAATTCACAATTTTTAATATTTCGTCGTTTTCTAGTTGAAAACTTGTGCCATTTAGAATATACGTGATTAAACAAAGTTTTTGCGTTGTTACAATACCACCGTTTGATTGACAGAATTAATCACGTTTGATTGTTACTTATAATATTATAGTGTCCTTTATCCATTTATCAGAACATTTTATTGTCCATTAAAACCTCTGCAGTTTCTCAAATTAAAAATGCATTTTCAAAAATGTAAATATTCTACTTCTATACGAAGGAGGTTCGAAAATATGAAAATGATTGAAGAAAAAAGTAATCTTATTTTTCAAAATACACAAAAATGTTAATTGGAAGTATTTGTTATAACCTATCTATTAATAGTTATTTAACAAACAAGTATGTTAATGAGAGCGATTAATAATCGAGACATTTTAATGCGCGAGAGCCAGCGAGCTCGTTAATTCTAGATATTATTAATCGCCGATTAACATACGAGTTAGTTACAATATTTTTCCGTTGATCGTACATTATTAATTTGAAGAAAATCTAATTTTATTCCATGAAGAGAATTTGACACTTAAAGTTTTGACATTAATGGTACCGGGTGACCATAAATGGTTGTGATTTTTTTCTTACGTTGGCACTGTTTATGTTGGTGACATTGTAAGTCTATGTTAAATATGAGGTTATCAGGTTAAGTTTTGAGTCAGTTTGTGTCAAAACTGACGCAAAACCTAACCTGTTAACCTAGAATTTGACATACACTTGCAGTTCCACCAACATAAACAAATTTTTAAAATCGTTTATTAATAAAAAAAATCATTCATTAATAAGGGTCATTAATATACGATTCTCTAGAGCTCGTTTCACTCTGACTATGCAGTACAGAGAACATACGACAATGTTATTTAAATGCAAACTTCGCTTGCTGCGTTGCCGCTTGTAGACCGCACTCAGGTATACTGTATGCTGCTCTTTTCAAATTGACGCAGAAGCGACAAAAAAGGTTTACTTCAACAAAGTATTAACAAATAAGCCGATTGCAATACAAAAGGCGGATTTATTATGATTGACGTCTTCGTGTTCAGTTTTAAGCAACTTGCTATCCCTGTACACTGCATAGTCAGAGTGAAACGAATTATTTAAAAATTTGACACAAAAATGGTTGCTAAGTGAGGGAAAACTCAGATTTGACAATACTCGTTTATCGTATCCCTTGATAAGTTAACTTTGAAGTATTTCATTTGGTAATACACAGCGTGGTAAGAAAAACATAGGTGAAACCAGAAAAAAATGTTTTCGGAGCAAGTAACTGTGACTTTATGTTTGACGCTTTCTTTTAACCTCTTTAAATAACATTTTTGTCTATTTTGAAAAATAACCGTACTTTATTTTTGAACCATTTTCATATTTTTGAACCTCCCCTGTATACGAATATATTTACATTTTGGCAAGTGCATTTTTAGTTTGAGAAGATGTAGAAACTTGTATCAGGAATAAAAAACACTCTGAGAAATGGATGATAAAAAAATCCATGTGTTACAAATTTATGAGGGGCAGTATATGTTATATTATACAGATTGGTGGTGGATACTTTTTATGATAAATTTGTGGAATCATACAGTACGGGGACGTACTGTATGGTTGGGTTACAAAGAGGGAAAAAAAGTTTATTTTTGACTTTTCAAAAAAATCACTCTTTAAAAACGCTGCGCGTTCTCAAACTAAAAATGCACTTCTCCAAATTTAAATATCTTCTTCCGTATACGGGGGAGGTTCGAAAATATGATAATGGCTCAAGAATAAAGCGCCCTTATTATTCAAAATATACAATAATGTTATTTGAAAAAGTTGCTTAGAATTAAAAGTAGGTGTCACATATAAAGTCACAGCCACCTGCTCTAAAAAACAATTTCCACTGGTTTTTCTTATTCTTCTACTACCCTGCGAATTACTAAACGCGATACTTCAAAGTTAATTTATTGACGGATACGATAAGAGTGTATTGTCAAATTTGAGTTTCGGTCACTTAATCTGAAATTTGTGTGGCTCGAAATTCATGCTAAAAATCTCATATTTCTGCCAACAAAGACACAAGTATCTTAAAAAAATTAATAATACGCGATCCAAACATCAATAGCAATTCAAAGCATTAAAATGTCTCGATTATTAATCGTTCTCATTAACATACTTGTTTGTTAAATAACTATTAATAGATATATTATAACAAATACTTCCAATTAACATTTTTGTGTATTTTGAAAAATAAGAGTACTTTTTTCTTCAATCATTTTCATATTTTCGAACCTCCTTTGTATAGAAGTAGGATATTTACATTTTTGCAAATGCATTTTTAATTTGCGAAACTGCAGAGGTTTTAATGGACAATAAAATGTTCTGATAAATGAATATATGAAGGACACTATAATATTATAAGCAACAATCATACGTGATTAATTCTGTCAATCAAACGGTGTTATTAAAACAACGCAAAAACTTGGTTTAATCACGTATATTCTAAATGGCACAAGTTTTCAACTAGAAAATGACGAAATATTAAAAATTGTGAATTGTTGCTATAAAGTAGTGAAAATTAATAATTCGATCCCATACGACATATGTCACTGAAATGGGAGAAAATCCTCTTTCTCATAATGCCAGAGCTAACTCTGAGTTCCATATAAAAAATACAACTTTATATGTTACTAGCTAGCCCGGCAAACGTTGTTCTGCCCAAAAATAATTTGTCTCTGAAACCCCGTTTCACCACTATAGAGTTTTAATTTTATGTCATGTCCATCGTCTTGGAGTAAATGCCATTTTCGCAATCAACGTCCCAAAAGACCTCAATAACGACACCCATATCGATTGTTTAGGCTTATTTACCCCATTTCACCCCCTAAGGGGTAGCGGACCCGACAGACGTTGTCCTGCCCGAACGTTGGTTTGCCTGGTATTAGCGGGTTCAGCAAACGTTTTTTCGATATTCGAATTTTCGATTTTTTTTATTTTAAAAAATATTGGGGGGTGGTGGAGGGGGTGAAATTTTGGGGTTATATGTTCTGATTTGCGAGAAATCTTAAAAAAAAAATTAAAAAATTCGTCAAAAAATTGAAAAACAAATCCTAGAACCCGATTGCAGCGCCACCTACCGGATCCAATTGTGAATCTAAACCATCCAGGGACCCACTCAAACACACACACAAAATTTCATCAAAATCGGTCCAGCCGTTTAGGAGTTCAGTTATATACACACGTACAGAAGAATTATATACAGGGTGTCTCAAAAAGAATGGGACACCGATTAGCCATAGATTCCTTACGTCATAATAAATCGATTAAACCTAATATACCTTAGTACAAAGTCCCTTCAGTAAGAAGTTATAGGGCCTTGAAGTTCAATTTTTTATTTTTTATTTTTTTGTTAATTTCCACAAATGTAGAGATATCGATTTGAATTTTGGTATGCATACTTACTATTATATGCTACACTAATAGAAAACATTTCATAAACTAGACTTGACTGTAAAGGGCACTTTATCTAACTTTCAAAACTTTTTTTAGCTCTAACTTCGTTACATGAAACATTTTTTAAAATTTTAGATTATTATCTGAAAGAGAATTAAAAAGCACAAAAATAATGTACTCTTAATTCTTAAGCCTAAAAGCAACCGTTTACCGTAAAATGTCCATCAAATGTTTTTGGTTGTCATTAATATGTGCAATTATCAGGTAGCCATGATCACAAAAACAATGGGTAATGATTCTAATCTAGTAAACAACAACAAGAAATTAATTAATGACGTTGGTGACATCAGGTTTTTGTCTTTTGTGCTTACGAAAATGCTGCGACATAACGAACCTTTCAGCATTGGAGAATTGGTTATGTAGCGGCATTTTCTTAAACATAAGAGAACAAATTCTTATGTCACTAATATCGTTAATTGATTTATCATTGTTTTTTACTAGATGACTATTGTATTTGTGATCATGCCTCCTTGATAATTACATGTGTTAGTAACAACCAAAAACCTTTGACAGGCATTTTAAGGTAAACGGTTGCTCCTACGCTTATGAAGTGAGAGTACATTATTTTTGTGTATTTTAATTTTCTTTCAGACAATAACCTAAAATTTAAAAAAAATTTACAGATAACTAAGTTAGAGCTAAAAAAGTTTTGAAAGTTAGGTAAAGTGCCCTTTACAGTCGAGTCTAGTTTATGAAATTTTTTCTATTAGTGCAGTATACAGGGTGTTTCATAATATATGCGCAGGACTTCAGGATGTGATAGCTAGTCCAAAAATTTGAAAAAAAGTTTCTATTAACTTACCCTCTAAAATGCACAATTTTCGAGATACAGGGTGTTAAAATTGAAAAAAAATTTTCGTTTTTTGCGAATATCTCCGGAACCGTTTATTGTACAGAAAACAGCTTTTGTAAGCATTTTCTACTCATAATAAGCTATGTTTTGTGCGAGAAAAAAATTTCTTTAAGTCATAATTGGTGAAGATTTTGAAGGGGTAGTGAGTGTTTTTTTTCCCAACTTCTACGCCACTGGAAAAAGTACAGTTTTGAGACGCCCATTTGAACCGCCAATGTTTTCTACACAAAAAAGGTACTCTTGATCATAAGCTCTAAAGTTGACCGTTTTCGAGAAAAATTAACTTTTATGTTGAAAAACATGGTAAATTTTTTGAAATAATTTTTTTTTTTTACTAATTATACAAAATTTATTTAAACGTTAGAACAAGTAACAAAACCAAACGTTAACTTCATAATTGCAAAATTAAAAAAAAAATAACAAATCATACACAGTTAAATTAAATGTTGGAAATGTCCTCCGTTTAATTAGCAAAAAAAAATTTTTTTCAAAAAATTGACCATGTTTTTCAACATAAAAGTTGATTTTTCTCGAAAACGGTCAACTTTAGAGCTTATGACCAAGAGTACCTTTTTTGTGTAGAAAACATTGGCGGTTCAAGTGGGCGTCTCAAAACCGTACTTTTACCAGTGGCGTAGAAGTTGGGGAGAAAAACACTCACTACTCCTTCAAAATCTTCACCAATTATGACTTAAAAAAAAATTTTTTCTCGCACAAAACATAGCTTATTATGAGTAGAAAATGCTTACAAAAGCTGTTTTCTGTACGATAAAAGGTTCCGGAGATATTCGCAAAAAACGAAATTTTTTTTTCAATTTCAACACCCTGTATCTCGAAAATTGTGCATTTTAGAGGGTAAGTTAATAGAAACTTTTTTTCAAATTTTTGGACGAGCTATCACATCCTGAAGTCCTGCGCATATATTATGAAACACCCTGTATAATAGTAAGTATGTATACCAAAATTCAAATCGATATCTCTACATTTGTGGAAATTAACAAAAAAATACAAAATAAACAATTGAACTTCAAGGCCCTATAACTTCTTAGTGAAGGGACTTTGTAATAAGGTATATTAGGTTTAATCGATTTATTATGACGTAAGGAATCTATGGCTAATCGGTGTCCCATTCTTTTTGAGACACCCTGTATATAAAGATTTTCATTTTAAAAAATATTGGGGGCGGGGGGAGGGGGGGGGGGGTGAAAATTTGGGGACCCGACAGACGTTGTCCTGCCCGAACGTTGGTTTGCCTGCTATTAGCAGGTTCAGCAAAGTTTTTTCCGATTTCCAAATTTTCGATTTTTTTCATTTTAAAAATTTTTGGGGGGTGGTGGGGGGGTGAAATTTTGGGATTATATGTTCTGATATGCGAGAAATCTTTTAACAAATTAAAAAAAGAGATTCGTCAAAAAATAACAAAAAAAATTCTTAGAACCCGATTGCAGCGCCACCTACCGAGTCCAATTGTGAATCTAAACCATCCAGGGACCCACTCAAACACACACAAAAAAATTCATCAAAATCGGTCAAGCCGTTTAGGAGGAGTTCAGTCACATACACACGTACAGAAGAATTATATATATAAAGATAATCCGAATTTAGAAACTTTTTGGACAAAGCATTACGCCACTGAATTATTATGAAAAATAAATAATATTAATACTACTTACGGGAACTTGAAAATTTTCCTACCTCTTACCTCATCTTAAAAGTTTAATTTATTATTATTCATTTTAGATACACATTTTTCTTATTTTCTGTGCCTCCTGGGCGATATGTCCAAAATCAAAGTTGGGCGTTGTGACCAAAATCAAACTTGGACGTTATGACCAAGTTGGGCGTTGTGACCAGAATCAAAAGTGGGCGTTGTGACCAGAATCAAAGTTGGGCGTTGTGACCAAGTTGGGCGTTGTGACCAAAATCGAAATTGGGCGTTGTGACCAAGTTGGGCGTTGTGACCAAAATCGAAATTGGGCGTTGTGACCAAGTTGGGCGTTGTGGCCAAAATCGAAATTGGGCGTTGTGACCAAGTTGGGCGTTGTGACCAAAATCGAAATTGGGCGTTGTGACCAAGTTGGGCGTTGTGACCAAAATCCAAGTTGGGCGTTATGACCAAAACGGTGCTTTAAGTGGCGTCGATAGCTCTCTCCTATAACAGGCGTCGGTGGGCGTTGTGACCAAGTTGGGCGTTGTGACCAATATCGCTTTTGGGCGTTATGACCAAGTTGGGCGTTGTGACCAAAATCAAAATTGGGCGTTGTGACCAAGTTGGGCGTTGTGACCAGAATCGAAGTTGGGCGTTATGACCAAATTCTGAGTTGGGGTTTGTGACCAGTGGGCGTTGTGTCATAGCCCCATATAATGCAGTATTGAAAACAATAAATCATGGTTGATCGAATCAAATGCTTTGCTGTAATCAAGTAATGTAAGAACGGTTAAATCTCCGTTATCAGTTGCCCGTAAAATGTCATCCGTAATGCTCAGTAGTGCAGTAGTACAGCTATGTGATGAACGAAAGCCTGATTGGCATTCTGGTAATAAGTTAAGAGTATGTAAATGATGTCTTATTTGATTATTCATGATTTTTTCCAACAGTTTTGATAGGACTGGGAGAATACTAATAGGCCTTAGGTCTGAAAACTCTTGTGGATCGTTAAATCTTGGGTACGGGAATAACTAATGCATTTTTCCAGCAGTCTGGGAAAGTCTTTTCCGTGAGGCAAACATTGACAATGTGTGTTAGATATTTAAGAATTAAAGGCAAACATAAAATAATCATGTTTATATTTAAACCATCGGAACCAACTGCGTTACTTTTTATTTCTAGAATTTAAGTTTACTAACTGTTTCCTCTGGTACTGTTACAAATTTAAATTCATTTTGTTGATTTTCATTATTACAATTTAAATAAAACTGTTTTAAATCATTATCAATTTGTAATTTTGGTACATTATCAATAAAATAATTATTTACGTGTTTAGGGTTAGACAAGTGATTGGGTATTTGATGGTTTGATGGTTTGTGAATATCTAAAATTTTGAGAGCGTTCCAAATCTGTTTAGTATTTTGTCCTTTAGCTTTTGGGGAGTAAAAAGCCTTTTTTTCTTTCAAAATGCAGTTATTTGTTAAGTTTCTTAGTGACTTGTAATATTCCCAATGCGCCGGATTTTTAGATTTTTTTAATTTATTACATTTACATAATATAATTGTTGTAAAGGTAAAGTTTGTAAATCAGTTTGCAAAACATCTGTATCTAAGTTTTTAAAGTTTCGATAGGTTTTTATTAATGGATTTAGCTTCGGGGATTTTATATACCGGGTGTTGTATTTTAAATAGGAGTTCATAAAAAAATAGAAAAAAAAAATAAAAGAAACCCATTTTAGAAGTATTCAACTGGAAAATCACCTATCTCACAACAATACACATTAAAAATTTAATAAAAATATAAAGTTTTAAAAAAATCGTTAGAGCCGTTTTCGAAAAAATCGAAAAAAACTGAAAAATTACAAGAATAAACACCTACTTCCGGTTATGCGATTTTCTTCAAAAGCTTGCTGTCTCATCTACATAGTACACAAAACTTATATATAAAGTTTCAACGCCATACCTCTTTTCGTTTTTGAGATATTCTGTTCACAGGCACACACACAGACAGACCAATCAAAAAAATATGTTTTTTGGGATCACGGGACTCTAAAACGTGAAGATCTGTTGACAACTCAATTTCGAATTTTTGGGGTGAATCCAATACTTCCTTATCGTAAAAGAGAGTAAAAATCGTATATTATCGTTGTGTATAATTTGCTTTATCAGTAGCAATGGAGCGAATGATTCGAATATTATTGATAGATTTTCGAAAGACTGTTAGCATTTTTTTAAACATGCGTTAAAGTGTGATCATTAATTTTATATTGTTTTCAGTATGTTTGATATACATAATAATAATTATTACATTATTTTGAAGTTGACCAAACTATGTATTAATTGAAAGAGGTTTTCTCACAATAAGAGCTCGTGCAAATCTCAAAAAATAGGAACAAATATTATTAACTACATATGAGAATCGCAAAAATTTTACGAAGTTCCATTTACGTTCAGAATTTAAGATTATAATTTTCTCTTAATTCTCAAACAAACTAAATGATACTATTCGCTAAGAAGTTCTCACATTGGTCAATTGAAGTGCGGGGTTAAACATGAACTTTTTGCAAGTCATGATACATAAATTCCATCCGTTAACTTCGAAAATAACGTCATCATGCAATTAAGGATCTAAAGTTATTTTAATAAGTGACAATTGCCCACATAATCGAGAAACATGTATTATAAATTCCTCGCTTAATGGTATGCCACTGCAGTTAACGTTCTTACATGTATAGGTTTCTACTATGACTAATGTTCGCCTTTAATGTTAGAACAACATAATATTTTAATGAATTTATTTATATGCTTGTTTGCCCTTTACTTGTAGTCAAACGTTAATTTATTTTTGCTTCTAATCAAAATCTTAACACAAACCAGCATCACCATATTGTTCAAGATTTGGATATTTTCTTCAATTATTTAGTTAGTTGCGGATTTGGCTAGAACGGTTCCTTAATTAGCGTTTTAGGAAACCATTGAAATGATTTATCCAGTCAAGTCTTAATTTAACATGCATATTCTCCATTCGCTTACTTATTCTTCTTCTTCGTCGCCTTCTTCTTCTTCTGCTTGCTTTCCTTTTTCTCTTTTAAGCTAGGATTTTTTCCTGTCTACTTGGTCTGTTCTATTCAGTCAAAAAGGAGAAGTAGGACTGTGTCCATTTCTTTCTAAAAAATTAAGTCAGACTTTATTGGTGCATTTGCTAACACGAATCCGAGCAAAGGTCGGTCAAATATATACAGGGTGAGCACCTTAAAAAATGAAACTCAAGAACTATTAGGTAAATAAAAGTAATAATTTGCACGTAGCTCAGGTTTTTACCCTTGAAGAAGCTGGTTATGTTTTACAACATATACAGAGCGAAAATTAAATTCTATTTTTCCTTTGATATTTTGAAAATGTTTAGTTTCAAAGCTTCGACTTGCGAGGTGTAAAACCCTTTTAATAACAGTTGAGGATATATTATTATATATACTGGGAGCTGTGCAAAGAAGGCGTTGCTTTTAATTATATTTATTTAATGGGAGAATCATACTTCAAAAACTGAATGACGTAAAATTGGCTGGCAGCTCAGCTGGGTAAATTGTCATCATACGTTATACAAATAATACAGTTTTGAATTAAGATTATTTTGTTATTTAATTGGTATATAGTTTAGTGTACACTATTTTAAAATAGTAACACTAGAGATATTACAGTGGATAATTACCAGAAAAAAAAACATTATTTTAGCGGCTATTTCAAAACTATAAGTCAAAATGGAGTACTGGATGAGCAGTACATTAGTATTTAATCATATCACTACCTTGAAGAACGACAAGCAACACAATTTTGGAATTAAGTATACCTTCTTAAGGTATTCATAGATATTTTAAGACAAATGGAACGGATTGTTAAATATTATCTAGATATAACAATTGCAATTTTTAAATACTGTAATAATAGTTATTTTAATATTAAGTTTGCGAAACGAGTGTTTTTTGCAGCGTATGAGAATGTTACTTTTAGTCGAAACCGTCAGGTCACTGATTTCGCCCACGAAATTCAAAAACACTATTTCCTTCGTAGAATACATATTTTTTTACGTACTCAGTAACGTTCCTATATTGCATTTTAAAATAAACGCATTTACACATGGTATGGCATGGCGTATCCGTAGAAACCACATTGCGCCTTAAAATAAATTCACTGTATGTCCAAACCAGTTAGTTTTCTTTTATTCATTTTTTAATATTATTGGCTCTTAATTTAAATATTTTCTTATGTTTTCATTTCTGATTATGTCCATACGTATTCTTTCCTACTATTTTTTCATTTGTTTCACATCAGCCGCATTTATTGCAATTTCGTGCTATATAAGATTCACTATTGTTAATAGTGTTGGGCAGTTTCGTGCATTACATACCTGAGTTTTCATTTGTTTGTCTATTTCTTTTTTTTTTCGAAGATTGTTTTATTCAGTGTATAATAGGCTTTTGTAGCTTTTCTGATCCTGTTTGCGATTTCCAAATCGCATTGGCCATCATTTGTGAACATGACTTCCAAGTATCCAGACGCTGTTACGTGTTCTAGTTGTTGTTCTTTACATTATACCTTATTTCTTATCTCTTCTTTTGTTTTGTGTTGATTTATAACCATATATTTACATTTATCTGCTTTTCTTTCTAATTTAATGTTCTCAATCTCTTCTATCTAGATATCTATTTATGTTTGCATTTTTTGCGAGTCTGCCATCAGTACTATGTCGTCGGCGTATAATAAACCTTCCAGTTTTACTGGCTTCACTTGTCTATACCCTATAGTTGATTGTATGTATCTTTTTGTTGTTCTCCGCTAAGACTGTCCTTTGTTTTATGCCCATTTCAATTTCAAACCTTTCTGACCTTTTCCATTTTGGTGAACTCTGCCATATACCGTTCTATATATGCCCCTCGTCACTTGGATTAGTTTATTTTGTATCTATAGTTTTTCTAATGATTTCCACATTATTTTCTGTTTACCATGTCGAATGCTAATTTCAGATCTATAAACGTTATATGTAACTCTTCCCCTTTTTCGCTTTTCTTCTCTATTATGTTTCTTGTCATAAATAGATTGGATTTCCTTATGTGGTTTTACAGAAATAATGCAAAATATCCCGAGGCTGATTTATTAAATACTAACTTAGCAACGCATAGATCTGTCCATCTGTCCAGCTATCTCCATCATAGTGATCACTTTCCAATTACAATAAAGTTTCGGCAACATGCTTACTACTTACTTACTTACTTTCCAAAGTATATTAGAATCTAAAAGTCAAAATCAGTACTATTCATCAATTGACGAAATCACTAACTTACTCTGTAATGTAGCCAGTCGGTGCATCCCGAAAGACTCAGGTGGATTTCTATCTATATAGACGTCCCATTCCTTCGCGGTGTGATCAAGTAAAACCGCAGTTAAGAATTAAAATGCGCATTATAGTTATTTAAGAGGCATTCTACACACGAAAACTCAATTTTCTTTAAACAAAAAAGAGCTGCTAGTCGATCAGCTATTAGAAATTCCAAATAGGAATCGTGACGAAAATATATCATATATCATCTCCTAACACAGATACGCCTATCACAGAGGCCTGGAAAAAGTGATATCTGTAAATGGATACCTATTGCAAAATAATTTGCACAGTCGTGTAACATAGATATCGGTGGGAACATAGTGCCAAAATTTTTAGTATCTATCTTAATCTTTTACAACTTTTCATTTACTACAGAAAAATGTGAACAGAATTCAATGAACAACTGTTTCTTCCACAATCTCCATGCCTCTGCTATCTTTACTGACATTAAAAATGCGTTTAATACTGTACCACATTATGATGTGCTTCGTCAACTAATGCTTGAGGAGTCAGAAAAAGCCTGCCAATAGCCATTGAACGCGATATAGTTCTATTCAAAGTTAGAAATGCAAATGATGTTATTCAAACAACCTTGCAGGCTAGCTTGAACATGGACGAAATATGTCTGTATCCAATAACAAATCTAAATCGATGGACTTCTACAGAAAGGGGTCCACCTGCACTGACATCTTTATATTTAGATTAGCAGAACGGGAGGTGGGAGCGAATGTAGACAGATTTAAGCATCTAGAATTCCTATTGGACAAAAAACTATCTTTGGAAGCTCATATTGATAACCTAGTCTGTAAATGCAAGTGAGTACTTAATATTACGAAAAGTTTAGCCCATATCAACTGGAGTTCAAACGAGGACGTCCTTCTACTCCTACGCAACATCCTTGTGCTTTCCAGAATCGACTATGGATGTGTAACATACGCCTCGGCGTACCGTGGTATCATATATGCTATAGATGCACTGCTTGCCCCACTGCAAGTTTATATGTACATTGTGGTTTACTACTGCTAACATTAAGGCGGTAACTTACTACTGCCTTATATCGAATCCGATTACATGCATATCCCACAGATCCTATTCTATCTCTCTTCAAGGATAACACTTTTTCTAGTCGGTACTAAGAAGAAAGTGCAATACATAATCATCATCATTTCGGCAGTTGATATACATAAACCAGAAGAAGAGGTAGAAGAGGTCGAATAAGATACCAGATATTAGGCTGGATCTCCTCAAAATAAATAAAAATTACATAAATTCCGGCATACTCAAACATTCATATATACATATATACTGGCATTTAAAACAAAATAAAGTTCTTTATGATATCTCGATTATTAACGAAGTTACGAGCTGTCTAGCAATCTACAAACACCCTGTATATATATAATTCAACAATACGATGACCATCAGCTGATTTTCACGAATGGTTCTGATACAGGCACTGGGTACCCAATAAGTTACCGAAATAATACAATTCAAAATGTTCGCTACCTAATTTCATCGGTGTATTTAACTCAAAGTCGTTTGTCATTTTAGCAGCGATATGCCTTTGTGTAAAAAGCTCTCGCTCTTCATTTGCCATTTGTTCTGATTGTTTATCTGTGCTTGAATAATTAAACAATCGGTTTACAAAAAAGCCAGTGATAATAAACACTAAATCTTTGTGCAATTGATTACTAAACTTATATAAAAAATAGCATTCACGTGTGTACAGACTACTCAAGGTTAAAGCCGTCCCTCAGGTTCTAGGAAATACAAAAACCTTTGTCAGGCTTCAGATAATAGCTTCAGGTAACAATTTGTAACCATTCCTACCGCAGACTTTGGATATACTTATAACTAGAGAGCGTGTGGCCCGCTGGTAAAGTGCTTGCGCAGCAGTCGGCAGGTAGTGGGTTCGAGCTCCACACCCGGACATTGGTTACATCGAACGCTCTCTGGCCATCATACAAACAAACACCTTTGGTCGTGACCCCTGTGAGGGAATTCTTTCCTAATTCAAGGAGTTAGGCTGCCACCTATTCCGCCGCGGCTTAAGATGTCTTCAGTGTGTGGAAGGCTCTCAGCCTATATTAAGAGGAAGAAGAAGAAGACTTATAACTCAAATGCATTAAGGTGTTTTATTCCAATAAAAATAAACCCAATCAGTGCAGCAACATGGACCAAGCCAGTGGCATATCTGGTGCGAGTAGACTTCGCCGCAAAAGATTCTGCTGTTGGAATTAATTGCACGCTCGATCCATCGTGCACAATAAAATACAGTTTCTGGTTAAAAAACTAATGTTTGTAAAATTTCAAGAGTTTCAGAGTAATTGCAACACGTTCCTAAAAAAAAATCTACCAACAATAGGTCATTTTACCTACCCCAAAGAACTATCACGAAAAAACCAGCTTGCGCAGACGCCCTCGTCCGTCTGTTCGAATGCCTGTTTTCAATATATCTACTATTAAAGAGAAAATCGACCAACATGCAACAACTGCAACACGCCGCTGAATGAGAACCATATCTTAATTGAATGTAACAAATATAGGCAAGTTAGAGGATTCGATGAGGGACAGTCACTTGAAACCTTAAATATTTATTCAATTATAAATTTTCAGAAGCAAACGATACTAAGTGATTTCATTTAAAAGAATTAACGTGCGTGGTTGAATACGCAAATGTATGAGGGCTAATAGCCACAGAAGCTGATGCCCTACTAATAATAAAGAAAATATTGCCGTTTGTTTGTTTTCCCTTTTTGAATACTGTCTACTCTTCTTCTAATTTTCATTCGATGTCTGATCTTATTCAACCCCCTATGCTCATTGTGTATAGTTTGAATGTTACAGTGGCTAAGCATAAGGCTCCTCTTTTATGAATTGACACTATTAGGTTTTCTTCCCATTATTTAGGAACATTATTAGTCTTTCCTGTCTTAATTTTAGTCAGTCCCTCTTCTGGTTCCTTTCTGATAATTTCTTCCATTTTTTTGGTCTTTCCATCTCTGTTTCTCTCCTTTCCTTCTATGTATACTTCTCTTTTGTTCCTTCCAAATATTTTCATTTAGTGATCTCTTTACGTTTGCAGTACATCAGTTGTATTTACTATCAGTTGGTTGTAGTTGTTTTTTATTCATTTTAATTATTTCCTTCTATTTTCTTTCAATGTTTTTATTTTATTATTATACAAATATTTATTAAAAGTATTAACTATTAATTCAGTAAACGTAATATTAAACTGAATAAGAAGAATTAAAAAAATACTTGCTCATAAAATTTTCATAGCAGTGTTAATGTGCGATCTTTAATCTAAATCCGTTAAATACTGTACAAACTATCACAATTTCAAATAATTATAATTAAAAATAGAAAACTTACATAGCTGTTCTTATTTCAAGTAAAATACACTGTATATTACATTGTATGCAACGAAATCTCGTTTTCACAGAAGAACCATCATTTTTGCAGTGAGTGAACTTGCTTATTCTCTACAACAGAGATCGGTAGATAACGGTTACCAGTTTTTTTATTTGCTTCAACTTCACGTTCTTCTTTTTCATACCCTGATCGTTTTCGTGTAGATTTGGAATGACCCACTATATTGCTTACATCTGTATACTCATTGGCATAGCATATCATATTCCAATAAAAAATACTAGAGATAAATTGACAAAAGACTAAATTTTCATCTTGAGGCTTCAAAAGTTTTACCATCTTCTAAATCTAAATCCCTGTTCATATTTTCTTACATTTACAATTTTGAGTCTTCGAATGCCCCCCAGTTCAACGATATTACTGTCATCCGATTACTTTAATCTAATATCACCAACAATTCTATCACCTAATGGTTTTGTTTTCGCATGCCCTAGAATTTTTTACTTTAAATAAAATTCCCATTGAAAATCCCGCTGCCTGCACCTTCATGTCTATTATGCTGAATACCTGTTATAGACATAACAACTTTGTACTCGTAGTTTGCCTTTCCATTATTGACAAGAACACAAGAATAGAGTGGTCGAGCGGTTAGAGTACCCTAGCTGCGGTGCTGAAGGGAAGAGGTTTAATCTGCGCACCTGTCAACTGGTGCGCGACCTACCGAGTAGCTTTAAAAATTAGGTACCAAAACCACGAGTGTGGAAATAAGAATAATATATTTTTGCAATCACTTATCCCCCTATATTGACAGTATAAGCAAATGTACTAAGTTAAAAGTTAAAATAATAAAAAGGATTATTCAAACGTTGAACAGTTTTTGTATTGCATAAAACATGTGGTCTTACCTACCTATGGACCTACAGTAGGAAACAAATTAAAAAAACAGCCCCCACCCAATACCTGTAGACCTATGTTGGCTAAGTAAAAAATACCCTAGCATGGTGATTTTTAAATCAAAAATTGGTTATAATGTGTTTTATTAAACATCAAATAAGAGCACGAATTTAGATATAAAATAACTTTCTTATTTAGCTGACACGTTTTACATAAGAAATTCGTTAAATTACTATCCGCGGTGATTCCACCATGTACTAGCTTTGCAGGCAGTGCCCTAAAATCACGCAGAGTTATCTAATGGCACTCCTTATAGCTATATAGAAAAAACAGTATACATAAATAGATCCTCTTTATACACAAGCTGCACCAGGCCACTGCGCTCATATTAAATAGAACAGAATCCGTTTGTCTAGTAATTTTGAACGAAACCACTTTTGGACTATTAACTTACTCTTACAAATGCAAAT
Source organism: Agriotes lineatus (assembly GCA_940337035.1). Classification (NCBI taxonomy): domain Eukaryota; kingdom Metazoa; phylum Arthropoda; class Insecta; order Coleoptera; family Elateridae; genus Agriotes; species Agriotes lineatus. The sequence continues at coordinate 19,243,512 of OW679202.1, forward strand.
GCAAAGCAACATAACCTCGAAAACAAAACTGCAGTTGTCCACTGCACAACGTTGCCGGTTTTATTTGCTTCCGATTTTTTGGAATTTTTGTTGGTTTGTATTCCAAAAAAAAGTTTTTTTGCGTTTTGCGCTATTGAATTAAAATATTATTCCATGGGCGAGTATACATTTTTAGAGTAAACTATTTTTAATTTTAATTCACTTTTCAAAGAAATTATAAATGAAAAAGTTGTTTACTTTGACAAGATTCCTATGTGGTTAAATTAAGTGGACTTCCAGAACACTTTGTATACAACTCAAATTTATAATCATATTTGAATTTTAATAGAAATGTACTTCTATGCAGCCTTAGAAATGCAATTCTCTAATTTCACAATTTTACAGTTCATCCACTATGGAAGACCGTTATTCTAAAAAAAGTTCAGCGCCATCTGACGTTCCATCGCCAGTTCTTTTAAGAAGAAGGTTGAGCGCCCCTGAAACAATCATGAGAAAGTAAGTTTAATTAGAAAACTACAATTTCATTTTAGTATTAGTTATCTTTAGTTCATGGGTTGGCCATAATTCTAAAATAAATCCCTGCTCAGCACAATAATTATCAGAATTGTTATCTAACCTAGCAAAACACCATTACCATCAACAAAGCCTTAACTGTGTAGTTTATGGCCTACCTATATTCCAAATTGTTATATATGTTCAAGTTCTATTCTCTTTTGAGCTGAATTACATTCATTTTCATTTAAAGGCATATGTTGGCTCAGCAACGGTCGAATTCGCAGGATAGTGATACAACACAAGCTTCAGATATAAGAAGTTGTCAGTGGCGTATAGACAGAGAAGGTGGGAGTGATTCTAATTTGAGTAGAAAGCGAGACTATGACTTGATGAGAAAGTCCACGCTAATGAGAAGACTGTGGGGCTCAAATAAACCCATTTCGGAGCGGAGTTCACGATTCCCAGGATATTACTACGACTGGCAGTATATAAAATTATCGCAATGTAGATCTACGCAAAGCTTAGGTTCTACCCACTCTTCTCCAGAGCACCTAAAATATAGAAACAAAAGTTCGTTAAGTGAAGAAATGGGAATGCCATCGCTACATCAAAAACAAAATAATATCGCAAGAACTATGAAAATAAACCCAAAACTGTCGCTCAGAAATCAAGTTGGGGATTTTCGTAGAATATACAACCAGGAAATGGATCAAAATTCAGTAGAAAAAATGAAAATAAGCAATGGAAACGTGATTGATTCATCAGTAAAAACTTCATGTTGTAGTAATTGTACGTATGTAATGTCTTTAGAAAATCCAACAAGTTCCTTGAATAGTAGACTAAGTACCACCAAAACGTTAACTGCTGCCTCAACTACAGAAACAGAATCTGAACAAAACAGTACCCGAAGTACCAGTACCACTGGCACAACCATGTTTTCTGATAATTCCGATTCTGCTTACATCAATAGTCATTCCAACTTTACAAACAGTTCAAATGGAAATTCTAGTGTATGTACAACTACCTACTCTTCAGAAAAGTATATAAAAGAAAATGGAAATATTGAAGACAATGAAAATGCTAACAATTACAGAAACGTAGATTTCGCTGATAAAACACAGAAATCTGATTCTAATCCATCCAACGAAGCTACAAAACATTTAATTTCAGACAAAGTCAATGATTCATCAACTCAAACGTCGGATTCTACAAATTTAAATGTTATATCTAATGTACAACTAAGTCAGTCTACTTTGAATCTTATTTTTAATCAAGTAATGCAAGATGTTCAAAAAAGTCCCATGACTAATATAAATATAAGTACTATAAGTGGAAAGATGCCACTAACGTCAAATGTGAATGAGGCTGCATCCCAACGTAAAATAATCGAAGTTCAACAAGTTCCTAGTTTTTATCTAAAACCAACAGAAGAGAAACTACCAACTTATGACCAAAATCGCATGCAACAATTTATGGTTAGTAGTGTAACTACTGGAAGCCCTTATAATAAACCTGCTGAAGTACCTGAGGTAGTAGTTCCAAGATTCTCTGCACTTCCACGAACAACTTCTATGGAAGTTAATATTTCTTCAGGAGATTCTACCGACAGAGAATCAGACAACGTCAGCTTAGTTGATAGTCTTGAAGATCCACGATCTCCTCGGGTGGATATAAACCAAAATAATAAATACGACAGTAAACCGGTTAGAGGAGATTTATCGCTACAACTTCCAGATAACAGTAGCTCAAAACTTAATAAAGTAGAAGCAAAATCTTCATCTTTTTTCGTACCGCTCAATGTAAACGCCGAAGCAGCTGTTAAATCAGTTGCAGATCACTTACCTGATAAAATGAGACAACGTTTGTCCAAAAGGCAATTAAAACGCGAACAAAAACTGCGACAAGCCAAAGATAAAGTGATATCTCCAAGGTCTGATAGTAATTATGTCAGTGCTAGCGACAACGGCCATCAGCTGCACTATACTTTGGACAATGCTAAGTTTGCGAGCGGCGCTTCTACTACATTACCAAACATAAATCAAATAAAAAGTAAACGAAAAAGTAAATCCACGCTCCCTAGTATCGACTGCTCTAGACAATCTCAACCAGAATCGAAGGGGAGCAGTAAACATGCAGAGTTAGATAAAATGAAGGAAAAAAGGTTGAGTAAACTTGTTAAACGAAAAATTGTTTGTAGATCTCAAGAAAATCAGCGAGAAATTTCAGAGAATGAAAAAAAGCAAACACATTGGACGTCTAAAACCCGCCACAAGGTGTTTGAGCGGCTGTCTCCTTTATACGCGACGAAAAATGAATACGTCTACGGTGTCGTACCAAAAAAGATTTATCACAAGACTGAACTCAGTAACGCAGATAAGCGTATAGAAATATTAGAAATTGTAGAATGTATAGAAGCAGTAGCAAGCGGCAATTCTCAAAGCTCATCAAGATCAAAGAAATCGAAAATTCCCGTCCTGGTAAATTCGAAACTTCCCAATATTTCGAAAGATGATAAAAGTCAAAAACCAATTTTTTTAGATTTCGAGCAAATCCACGAAGAAGAACCAAAAGTAGACCAATTAATAGCTAATATATTAATAGACGCTTTAAATAAAAACGATCTGCAAAATCCATTAGAAGAAAGTCGTAAGTTTGCAACCAACACGTCACGTGTTACTGAAAAACGGCTCCCAATAGCTCAGTCTATTCAAACTCGCCATCAAGTAAACAAGTATCAGCAGACTTTTGAAGCTATTCCCGAAGAAAGAATTACTTCACTAAATTCATCTACGGAGAATGCTTCTAATGATGGCGAGGGATATCTCAACGATTTGTCAAAATTTATTATTAGAGAAGAAGTTGATAAAGTCATTAAAGAGCTACCAGAAACAAGTATTCAAAATACACGTTCTAATCTAGTTCGTAGTAACTCTACAAATGGAACAACGGTAACTCCAAAATATACTGTTCCAGACGGATACAGAGGAAAAGCTGCCCTTGGTATAACAAAGGACGACAATTTTGCTACAATACCCAAAGGATGGATAACCTTCTATACTCTTCATAAAAGTCAAGGATCTCTAGAAAGCACTTCTGACGAAGGTATAAATCTTTCACAAAACTACCAGCAATTATAGTTGCACATAATTACAGAGCACTCAGTTCTATCAGTACCCAATTAGTTAAATTTTATTTAGGAAAGAAAAAAGAGTCTGTCAACAAAAGTACATATTTCAATGGAAATTTAAAGGAGGATTTTAAGAAACAAAGGCAACTGGATAAGATTCCTGACAATGATATCAACAGAAACGGAAAACAAAGAAATTCGAAAAATGCCACAGCAGACCATGCGACCCACCAAAATTTATTTTCTCCAGATTATACCAGAACTCGCAAAACATCCTTTAAACAAAAGCCATTAGCGCAAGACAGCGTGGATACATGGAGTAGCAGTGAGCAAGAAAGACACCTACGCGTCCTGCACCCTTTACCACAAACAGGATTTATAAATCGAAATCAACAGAAAAAAGAGAGACCTAGAAATACGGACCCTTTGCCAATTAACAAACTTACCTCAGGTATGTTTAAACACTTTAAGTTTTTAATTAGATAAATGTAATTTTTAAATCTAGATGGATGGTCCGTGACAGTTAGTGGTACCTCTACCGCAGGGCAATTCGCCCCTGATATGGAAATGCGTTTAAGCTTTCCACATGGCACTAAACAAAGTGATCAACCCAAGCCAGGTTTAGGAGAAAACAGTTCTAAAAAACAATCTGAAAACTTTCCCTGTTTAATTGGACCTAAAGAAAACCACTACTCGAAAAGTAAGTAACATTCAGTCGTATACATTTGACAATGTAGGCTACCGGTACTATATGAAATATGCAAAAGAGCTAAATCGTTCAGTAACAGTCCATTTTCATTCACAATGAAATTAATTCTTGTTAGATACTACAACCACAGACAATTCTTGCAGCATTGAGCAGCTTCCCCAAATAGGAAGACACGCTTCCGTGAGAAAATTTCGAGTAATAGCATTTTGACGTAATCTTTTATTATAATAATGTGCATAATTTTTAGCAATGTACAAGCAGCCATCAAGATTTTGGAGTAATAAAACCAAGACATGCGAAGACAACAACACAAAGATTACTACTGAACAGGCCTAGAACTTTCATAACTCCCGCGGAATTAATCGACATTGACCCTGAAGACAGGTAACTGTTAAACACTCATCTAATATTTGAAGTATGCACAATAACTCTTTCTTCTTACAGTAACCTTAAAGAAATACTTGAAAAATTTCCTGAGATATTAAAAATTACTGGAAATGCAATCAGCCCGGAACGAAAACCACGAGTGCCTACTATGAGTGAAAGGGACGTTACTCGACATATTTATAGAAATACATAACTCAATGTACAAACTTAACAATTCAAATTTAAAAAATTATAAATGTAAATAAATTACTTGTTTATTATAAAAAGAATTAGAAAGATATTTCTTGAAGTGAATTATTCTGCATAACATAAATATTTACTTAAACAGTAAACTTGTTGTGGGATTGTTGCCAAGATTTATATTGGGTGCCGTTGAAGAGCGTCAGCTACCACGCCAGTCTTCTGGGGCGTCGAAATAAACCTGTTTTCCCCGTGCTCCAGCATGTCCTCATGTATTGAAAGTGACGAATAGTTTATAAGTTTAGAATATTCGCGAAGAGTGGCTGTTACATGGCACGTACTAGGAAGAGAGATATTACACAGAACCAGGGCCGTAGCTACAGGCTTGGGGGCCCCGGGGCAACAAATAATTATGGGGCCCTACGTTATCTTCCCCATTTACCCCTGCACCACTTTCATTTAGTAAGCCGTTTTAAATAGGGTTGCTATTTGTTGTTTCTTTCTATTAAGATAGAAGAATGGGCATTTAAAACAGACAAAACATATACTTACTTATCACATTGAGTTTAATATAAAACTGTAGAAGCTTGCTAACCAATTGGCTAATGCTTTAGCCTTATACTGCAGCGGTCTCGGTTATTATTATTAATTTAGTGGTAGTCGCATGGTGTAAAAAATACAAGGTGAAACGTTCCTGGAGATGCGCAGTCATTCAAAAAGTAGAGGGGAGATGTGAACCAATCCCCAATGCGCCTACTCAGGAAATCCATCATGGACGCGATCATGGTGTAACCATGGCCTCGATCGTATATTGTTGCTGGCACTGTCAGTCGATGTCAAATTCGAGGTTAGCAGGTTAGGTTTTTTGTCAGTCTGACAGAAACTGACGCAAAACCTAACCTCGAATTTAACATAGACAGCGTCTTCAATACTACACTTCAGTACTACCATTCGTGCCCTTTGTGGGCTCATTTCTTATTGGTTGAATTTGTGGCTCCGCCCACAATACATCCATTCTGTGGAACCTTGTATTCTATGCTCTATGGTAGTCAATGGTAGACCATGGTTAGATCACACAGAAGGTCATATCGCGATGTAAAAACTTCTGCACCAGGCGGAGTACCACCTGTTATTCGACATGCAAGCATGCATATAAAACTCACAAAAATGCCGCATTTCATATGCTATTTAAAAAACATTAAACAATTTTAGGAATTATATCTTTATAATGTAAAAAACTTTTTCACCTTGAACTTTTTTATTAATTTTATCCCACTTTTTTCTCCCCAAAAATTATTTTCTTCGGGTCAGCATCGACGCAATGTTGGTAACCCTACCGTTCGGCCTTAGCTACGGTCAGAGGAACTGTCAAGTACATAATACATGCCGTACACACACCAGGATAAAGTTGGCGAAGTGAGCTATGATCAATTATTAACAGATCTGCAAATTCCTTGACGCTACTCATTTTCCCCAGTTTGCCAGTTTGGTTCAATACTTTTTTAAGACAATTTCGCAAAAAAACTTCATCCGCTTTCAGGGGCCCTCTATGTTAGGGGGCCCCGGGGCGCTGCCCCGGCTGCCCCGGTGGTAGCTACGGCCCTGCACAGAACCGGTGACCATGGTGTAGAAGTAAACTTCACCATTATATAAATTATACGCATTGCTTCGTTAAGTGGGACGTCAACTTTATATCTACTGTTCGACCACACAGGAGCACAATATACAGCTGTTGAAAAGACAAGTGCTAAAGTTGCAGAGCGTAAGGTATTAGCATCTGATCCCCATGTAGTACCTTCTAGTATTTGAATTAAGTTTACCCGAGTCTAGCCTTTTAGGTCAGCTTTTTCTAGGTGAGGTTTATATGTTCATGTTCTGTCCAGAGTTATACCCAAGTATTTGGCAGCAAGGTTGTGTTTTAGTGCGGTGCCTCTAAATTGCACATTAAATCTATACTTTGCTATCTTGTTATTCCAGTGAAAAGCAGCGTGCAGTTCTTTAAGTACTCACAATTAATTAAAAGCCAAAAAGGGCGCCAACTAATCTTTTAACTAACGACAAAGGTATCCAGGCATCACAGAGGATCCGTACACTCAAGGTAGCACAATTACCTGAAAGTAAGCACACGAATCCAATTAGCAGTAGCAAAGAACAAGACAAAATGCTCATATCACAGTATATAATCACATAATTAATATAACATTTAATACAATATTACAGGCGATTATTTGCTAAATTAAGGTGCACCTCAACAAACTCGGCTTGTGAGAACAATAGCTTATAATTTAAAAAGGTACAAATATACATTACAACAGTTTAAAACAAATGCAATGGCGATCAATATCGGCTCCGTGGTTGGAAAATTATTGAACACCGTTAGCTACGCAGCTCCTGAAGCGAACTGTACATAGCGGCCGGAGTTCCATATATCACTTCCGAAATTCTAACGCCAAATCGGTAGCAATCGAGTAAAGTATTCAGCACCGATTCACTGTTCGCAGCATTAATTAGATGTACTTAAAAATGAAAACAAAACATGTTCTTAATTTCCTTTGGTTCAGCCCCTTCTGCCCGCTAAGGGAGGTTAGTTGTTGGCCCCGAGAACGGGAACGCGTAATTCAAAACCTACAGACATCGGAAACATAGACGGCGCGCACAGAACTACGAAAATGGTAGAGGCGCAATCTAAACGTAATAAGGTGAAAGGTAAATCACTGGTAAAGATATTGAAAAATAGCGGCGCCAGTACTGAACCTTGGTGTAAACCGTTGCAAATTTTTCTTGTTCGGCTTGATTTTCTTCACAGGTTTACTTTAAATAATCGGTGACTGAGGAGAGCGTTAAGTAGTGTGATAAGGTGCTTGCAAGGAAATATGCTGTAGATTTTCAATAGCAGTCCATGTATCCACACTGTATCGTAAGCGGTACTGAGATCAATAAATGCTATTGCAATTGTTTGACGACTTTAGAAGCCACTTCCTATATGCGTAGTGAGTGCCAGAACTTTTGTATAAAACACAAAGTAATGCGATGGGGCGATAGCTGTCACGAGAGTTGGCGGGTTTTCCTGGTTTTTTTTATGGCTTTAGTTTGTTAAAAGGCTTTTGGTAATTTTGCAGTGCCAATAATGCTATTATAAAAATCTTGAAGCCATGTTCTTGTTTTAAGACCAGCGTTCTTAATGAACCCTGGTAGAATATTGTCCGGACCAGCGCCTTTCCCGGCTTTGATGGAATTGATGGCTGCCTCTACTTCCTCTATTTCGAAAGGTTCCACATATTCAGAAATTTGTTGGTGGAAGCTTCTGATTTATTGAAGTTCTTTCTTCACCTCTCTCTTTCTCTTTTGTAATTTTAATTTTGGACTTTTGGCTATGCTATGCTATTAGGGCGTGGGAGTGCCTCACGCGAAGTAGTTTTTGTGTTGCTGCTCCTTCGTCTTAGAAGTGACCATACGCTGTGGCTAGAATGGGTAAAGTTTAAGTTTTCTACGGTTTTCATCCAATGTTCTCTTCTAGCAGAGTCTAGTGAGTGCAGAAGCTCGCCGGCTATTTCTGTGTTTTCATTTTTCTGATACTCCTGAAACAACTGTTCACATTCCTCATTCCAACCGTGGCTATAGGTTTTGTGGTAGCCTCTTGGTATAAACTTTTTAGCTGTACTTCAGATCATACCCACAAAGCGGCCATAATTTTCGGGAATGGGTTTCAGCCGTCTCATATTATCGTCTAATTGTTTGCTGCGGTTACACCAGTAGCCTTCTTCAGAGTCCATCTAGGGATTGGTAAGGAATTGCCTATAGGGATATGGATTCCAAATTTCACCAGTAACTATGATAGGTCTGTGTTGTGAGTGTGGGAAGTTATTTAAAACTTTTCTGGACACTGGGAGTGGTATTCTCAGGAGGTTGTCATTGTTAAATCAGGATTGTAGTCTTGATTCCAACGGGCAGAGTAGAATGTCTTTTGCGTTATAGCAGAGCTGTACATTTTGGATTCCATCCAGTTGGTTAATTTGGTCCCATTTTGGTCTTTCGTTCGATATCCACAGAATGAGTAATTGCTTTTAAAATCACCAACATACATTGTAGGGTGCTCAAAATTTGGTAAAGCGTATATTTGGGGGTTTGTATACGTTAGCGATTGTTAATGCAACGATTTTAATAGCAACAATTTGAATGCAGAAACGCTATTAGAAAGGTAGGTAATTGTATAGTTCTTGATGTTTTCTCGAATATATGTGGCCACCCCGTATGTGCGATGGTTAATAGCTGCCGCTAGTCTGTAACCTGGTATTTTGCCTCTACTAATTATATTTACATCGTCCACAGTATGCGTTCCTTGATGAGCTAATACGTCACCGTTATTTTCTTTGAGAAGTTTAGTTAGGTGATCTGCCTTTACTATACTACTTGCTTCTATATTGAGGTGGAAAACTTGGACTGGTTCGCAAATTTCTTGTCTGTTGGTCCTAAGAGGAACCGGTTTTCGTTCTTAGTGTGCTCATTGCATCCGTTATAGTTAAACCACATTTCATTGCCGAGATATCATATGACAGTTCGGCTTCCAGTTAACGATGTTCTTTTAGCTTTAACCATCTTCGACACCAATATCAAATTCATACTTCTCTACGGATGTAAAACATAGAAAACAACAGTAGCAAACCATAAAGTACAAACATTTTTAAACAGATGCCTACAAAGGATACTCGATGGACAGATTTTATGTCTAACACTGAGCTACGGAGAAAAACCAAATAAACAGATCGGCAAACAAAAATTAAGAAACGAAAATGGCATGAATTGAATGTGTTTAGGAGGAAAGCCAGCACCATAACCAAAATGGTTTTGGAATGAAACCCCCAAGACAGCTGAAAAAAAGGCGGACCCACTGTTTAAACTTGATTTAAACACACATAAATTTTAATAACAAAATTTACGAAACCAGTCAGAAGTTCTAAATGTAATTCTGATTTCATAAACAAACAGTTTTAACCTCAAGTTTTACTTCATAATTTCGCAAGTTTATATTTAATTTATATCTGTTTTAATCTTGAATTAAAACAGGCAAAATTCAGTCCCATTTACGAAATCTTAACGAATATTGTTTCGCCAACATTGAGTTTAAACACCGCAGTAAAAATGCAACTCGGCATTTCGCTTAATAAGCGACCTAGAAAGCCAAGTTCAACGCTTCAGTCTGCAAACCCATGCGGAACTATAAAAGGCTTATCGTGCTAAGTTGCGGTCTTCGGACCTTTAAACGCATTCTATTACACTCCACTATTATGAACTTTGAATTGTTACTTAGTTAAGCATTCTTGTTTTGTATAAATACACCGTTTATTTTCGTAATAAAACAATCTGCATTTAATGTTTGATTCATTCACTACGTCGCCACCCTGATACTAAGCCATAATACATCGAGACGTGAGGCTGCGTCTCCCAGGGTGGTTTACTGTCGTCCCTTTCAAGTACCATTGACTACATTGGTTTAAAACGTAAACACAGTCTTGTTTACGTGATTGAGGGATAGAACCAGCGCAAAGCAACGGAATCCTGATCAACAGCCTCCAGGCAATTCTGTTCACCCACAGAACCGGTGATTATAATTCGTTCTCTAATTACCTAGTGCTTCGTTCGCTCATCTCGCAATCCGGGCTGTTCGTTGGCTGTTTATCGGGACAGTTAGTAGTCCATTCTGAACTACGTTGTGGTCACATGCTTTACAGATAAATTTAAGGTGGTTTCCTTCTAAAGCCAGCTTGATTAAGGTCTTCTCAAACTTTCTGTTTTTGACAGTAGTCTTTTTCCACTGTTTGACAGTGGAAAAATTCCGATAAATCATCTCATAATAGTGCACTGTCAAAAATGACATCATTCAGAGAACATATACAGAGTACTTATAGATCCCTAGACAGTCCGTAACTTAGTTAATAATAGAGACATCGAAAATAACTATTGTTTAATTTTAAATGCCAGTATAGAGAATACAAATTGGCTTTTTAAATGGAACACCGGTATATTTTTAAATATTTGGAATCAGCGCTAAAAATATTTTACGAAGAATTTTAGCACCGACTTCAAATATTTAAAGATATACAGGGTGTTCTATTTATAAAACCAAAGTCGTGTGTCACTACGTAAAAATAGGAGGCTATTACTTAAATTGGTTTACGCCAATTCGTAGGCTGTATACTGACGTTTAAAAAAAACGGTTTTTTTTTGGTATCTCTACTATTAACGAAGTTACGGACTGTCTAGCGATCTACAAATACCCTGTATATACAGCGTGTGTCCCGATTGAGTTTAATATATGTATAATTACCTAAAATTTTTGGAATGGTGTTTTCATAATTGGGATATCGTTCCCGCTTGCCCTAAAACAAGGAAGTGATGTGCGCTGCTAGAGAGTAGACGTGCCGTGTGTAGCAGCTAAACAAATTTAAACTAAATTAGTTACCTATAAACCACAAGAGACATGCCAGATCAATGGTCCACTCGCTCTTCGGCTGAGGAAGATGCTCTCATTAAAAAGGTTGTAGAAGAGGTGTGAACGTCATCAACATTATAGGAAAACTTCGCTAAACAAATACGAGAGAGCATAGCGGAGTACAACTTAAGGCGTACGAAGATGAAGTGATGCACCTTGAAAATTAATTAGTCAAGGTAAACAGCGAACTACAAGTACACAAAAATGAAAGCGAACAATACGCCAGAAGAAATGCTGATAAAGTCATTAGTGATTTGTGTCGGAATAAGCTCAAGCTTGATATATTCCTTAAATACATTGATTGCAGTTATCGGCTACCGGGTAAGGTAGGTTTTCATCGACCGATCATAGTAAAATTATTTATTTAGTGGCAACACGAAAAATTTTATATATTGTTGTGGTAACATCTCATGACTGGTAGCTCGTTTATGAAAGTTAATCATACCTAGGGATTATTTATGGAGTGATAACATACCTAATTATTAAAACGTACAAAGGTGAATTTAAACAGTAAAAGAACAGTATAACTATTCAAAATGTATTTAATATTACAGATTAATATTCAAATCCAGTAAGATTAAGATTTTAATAGAAAGGTTCTAACATATGGATTAAATAATGTTTGAATTAGTAAGGATAGTTGTTTGGTAATATCAGAGTTCAAGTCATAATTGATATTTGGTAAAAATCAGAAGAAGCCATAAGATACGAGGGGAGAATCAAAAGTGATCTACCTAGATATGGTAGATGCGTAGTGCGGGGCGGAGAAGGTTGGTACAAGCACTGACATATCCTTACGTGTCGGGGTACTTGGTCTTGGTTCAGCTGTCCTAGTGAGGGGCGTTAATTGTGACTAGTTGCGGAAAATATGGAAAAAATGAGTTTAAAGCACCGTGCTGTCATTGGGTTTTTAGTGAAAGAAGGAAATGTGCCAAAGGCCATCAATGGCCGTATAATCGCAGTATACGGGGACTCTTCACTTTTCTATTTCATAGGGACATGAGTCCATTGAAGATGACCCGCGTAGTGGAAGGCCTGTGGAAGCAACCACTCCCGGAATCGTCGCCAAGGTGGAAAACCTTGTGCTTCAAGACCGTCGTTCAAAAGCTTCTCAATTAGCTACTGAACGCGGCATTTCAGAATCATCGGTTTTGAGAATCTTACACGAACGTTTGTTCATGAGCAAGGTCAGTGCAAGATGGGTCCCGAGAATGCTGACGCCCCTCCAGAAGGAAAACCGAAAAACGTGGATTCACCATTGGGACCCGGAGACAAAACAAGAATCAATGCAATGAAAACACAAGTGTTCCCCGCCTCCGAAGAAATTTCGCACTCAACCGTCCGCCGGGAAGATTATGGCCACAATTTTCTGGGATATGGAAGGTGTGCTATTAATTGATTACCTTCCTCACAAGGAAACAATCACAGGGAAGTATTACGCTGGGGTTTTAAAATACTTGAAGACAGCGATACTGGAGAAGCGACGCGGGAAGTTCAGTCGTGGGGTGCTGCTCTTGCATGACTACGCTTCTGTTCACAAGTCTGCCATGCGTCAGCTGCTGTTCGTGAATTGGGGTTCCAGCGCCCCCAGCGACCTATTTCGACACTTGAAGGAACACCTACAAGGACGAAAATTTTCGGACGATGAAGATGTCAAGTGCGCCGTTTCGGCATTTTTCACGGAGGAAGATTAAAATTTTTTTTCTGACGGTATCGAAGGACTCCCAGCCAAGTGGAACAAATGTATCGAATTAGGAGGTAATTACATTGAAAAACAATAAATAAAATTTCCCGTGAGTCTTTTCTTTCATAGCTAGGTAGATCACTTTTGATTCTCCCCTCGTAGCTTAAATTGAGATGAAAGGCAAGGGTTGAATAATTATTTGAAAAAATCACTTGAAAATGTCGAACTAATAAATAAACTGTATTGAAATGTAATCCAGGAGTGTTAGATTTAAAAAAAAATATGGAAGATTTTAAACCAAATAGCCAATTTAATATTTTTCAATATCAAACATATATTTTATCAAAATACTGTAAGTGTCACCTGTTAGAAGACACTAAACCGTATTTCTTATACAATGTCTTGTATGTTAGGGTAAATGTTATAAAGTGTTTAATATTTATGATAGCCCCTTAACAGTCATAATCGCTAACTGGTGGTTATAAATAATCACCGGGCATTATGCATAATCCATTTACCTTAACATACACATTAATTACAACTTAATCCCCTGAAACCACCACCACCACATATCAATTCATTAGTTGTTTTGTGCCTTACGTTTCAAATGAAACTCTTTGGCATTTGGTCTCTTATTTACTTCTAAAAAAATATTCTAATTGCTGGATTACCGTAGCACCGGTTTTTTCAAATTTTAATTTGCATGACAAGTTTTTTATATATATAAATTCACCCTTTACAATAAAATTTACGTTTGCTCGTGTCAGTGTAAATAAGAGAGCCTTAGCTAATAGGATTTTTCTGACTTCTTAATAAGGTTGCTATGATTTTGTTTTAACTAGGCTTGTAAGTGCCAGTTCTTTCACAAAAAAAAATCATAGCTTCTATTGGTCAGAATTTCAAAAGAAAGATATGTAGATATAAGTTTGTACGCTCTATAAATTCACCATCGCATTTTTGTACATCTGTAAAGGTATACTACATCTTTTTGTTAGTGCACCCCGTATATTTAGAAGAAACTTTCTGTGGTTTTTATTTGCCGTATCAGTAGTTTTTATTGCATAAATAACCTTATCTCTGAAATTAAGATACATTGCATTTGGGAATGTTTTTTATTTGCTCAATTAAAACGTCTTATCTGGCAGAAGTTTAGTTATTTACATACAAGGCTATCTATTGATAAATTCCTTACATTATAAGTGAACATGTTATACAATAAAATAAAATGGGAGTTAGCTGCACCGATTTTTATCATTATTATTTTTTAAATCAAAGCTATATGTATATTAACACGTTAATTTGTTATCGGACGTTATTTCTACAAAATTGATAGTATGGGGGCTAACGTAAATCCATTAATGTGTTTTTATCATTTAAAAATTTTGTGAATATCAACATTCCGTTTGCAGAAAAAGTAAATGTGCAAACTTTCCAACTACTTACTTAATTCTTCTGGGAAACTAAAACTTTTCCTCGTCTAATGAATTTTAGATTTGAGGAATATAATTAAGAAGTCATATTATCGGCATACGACAAAGGTAAAAGTATCACGTAAAGTACCTTTCAGTAATTAAAATGTTATATTGTAAATTACAACGCAACCGATCTCGAATTTATCGTTAAATATAAATTCCATTTTCAATTTTTAGTCGCCTCCTCAAAATGTAATATACCTACATATGTGTAGGTATAAACCTCATGTATGTAATTATAGTCGAAAGAATTCCAATTTAAGTGGCATTCTAAAGTTGTAATTAATTTAGAAAAATAAACATTGCCAGTACTGTTACTCGCATTAGGGCCTAATGGGCGTTGCTGATCATTATCGAACTAATGATAATTTAGTAAATTCCCTATACAGGGTTTTTCTTAAGTTTTAAGTTCTAAGCCCGTCTGGCTCCTAAAAATATGGTAATATAAGAGCCCAAAACTCCTATAGCGTTTTTGCCTCAGATCCGTAGTTCATCAAATACAGCGTGTTCAAGTATTCAAGTCACGTTTGAATTTTACGTATGAGAGACCACTTAGAATGATTTGGATAATATTCGGTATTATATTCCATATGGGTACAAGTCCTACTTTGAGATTATATTGGTCGACTATTAATGGATGAAACAAGTATTTTACGACACAAATCAGATAGCACATTTTTAATGGCAAGACCGATAACTTTAATTTTTTCTAGCAAAATACATTTATTGCTAAATTTTGTTGTGCCTCTATAATTTTTGATATGTCTTAAGATTTAGACAAAACAAATAAATCTGGACAACTGCGTCGTTTTTTCAATCAGGTGCAGTTTAGTTATTCTGTATTCTGAAAAAAACATTATAAGAAAATACTTACGAAGTAAAGAACGGCTTTCCGGCCTCAGGCTTTTTGTAAAATATAAAATTTTATTTTTAACGAAGTTTTCTGGTGAAAAAACACGCGCGCTACAATTTTTTGAAATTTTTACTGGTGAGTGGGCGTAGATATTTTATTATTTTAAAGTATATACCTAAATATATGCCTACTTTCGTTTTAAATTTAGTTTATTTCTTAAAACTTAAATTGTGGTATAAAACTTTCTTTTGTCACAACTCAAAAGTTCGAGGTACTCCATTGGGGAGACATGCCTAAATCTCGGCAAGGCACATCATTATTAGAGGTAATTTCTGTTTATAGAGTTCTACAGCTGTTTTTATTTAAATTTATAGCTTTCACAGCTCAATTAAAAGTTAGTAAAATTATTTTTATAGGAATTTTAAACGGTGTTGACTTCTTGTAAATTACTTACATTGGAATTTTGAGAAAACTAATATCAAGGTTTCCTTCAAGCATGGTAGGTTTGTAGAACTGCTTCAGCGCTATTGTTTGATATAAAATTGTTGTCAAATATAAATATAAAGTGTTAAAGTGTACCGTTTTCACCGTATGTAATTTTGAAAGAAAAAGGTTAGTGCTATAAAATTTAGACATGTTATATTTTCTTTGTTGTTCAATAAGAATGTATTCTACTTAAAAAGGAATTTCGGCTTAGACCGCGTAGTCTTTGTAGATGAAGGCACAGCATTCTCTGGTTTAATGTGCTTTGCACCTTGTGAACTCAAGCAAAGATCCACGAGATGGCAATGCTCTTTGATGGCTCGCGTTAGTATTAATATTTTTTATTCATCATAATACGTATAAACCGTGGTGCTTAGATATGTCACAATTCTTGTTAAAATATAAAAAATACAATGTATTTACAGAAATGAAATAGTTATCTACAGAACAATACAGTAACAAAAAAATACTATAGTCAATAAAACAAGACAGCCTAATTTTTCAACAAATATGAAATCGGAAAGTTCATAGTAGACATTGGCCAGAAGATGTTTTAAGCTTAACGTTGAAGAGTTTTCTTGGGGCATTTTTGAGCGAATTAAATAATTCTATTCCGAAATTATTTCGTTTAGTGGACGTTAATCTCTGCTGCAGAACCTGTATATCGCCTCGACTGCGGGTGTCGTAACCATGGGCATTGCCGTTTTTTATGTAATCACCATAATGTTCTTTTATCTACGACCACCACTAAAAGTACGCCTTTTTTAGCGCTAGTTTGTTTCACTAAAAGTGAAGTTTTATAGTTTACCGAGGTTAAAGAAATCAGCTGTTTACTTTTAGCCCATGTGCTAAAAGTGAAGTGAGGTTATAAAACTACAATTTCGAACTGGAAGTGAAGTTGTAAAGTTATTCTAGTTGCTTCTTGCGTTACAGGTAAAGTGTTTTTGAAATAATTAAAGCTTTATGTAATGAATACAGTCAGATGTGGAGTATTAATTACATTTCGTAGCTGACCTTGACTACTGACATTCGCCCGCGCGGCATGGGCTACTGTTTATTATGGCATAAATTAGAAGTGTCGTAGATGCAAACCTTTGTTAAATCGATATTTATGGATTAATAACAGTAAAATTAAAGTAGTAGATAAAATATTGTATGCAACGCGTGCTAAAAGTCGTTTATGCACGAGACATGTTATGAAACTCAGCATTCGGCTTCGTTTCATAATTTTCATGTCTCGTGCATAAACGTCAACTTTTAGCACTTGTTGCATAAATAGCTATTATGTGTAATAGATTACGATATAGTATTGCTGACGGTAGAGTTAATAAGTTATAATTTTTTAACAATGGTTTACAACTGTTAAACTGACTTGCCCCCGTCAACGCTCTCAAGGCTCTTTTTTACCCCAGTTTATTAGACCGTACGTCATTACTCTATGAAATAATGCGTGGTATGCAATAATGGCAGCATCTAAGCTTACTCGACTTATTTGTCTAATTACATAAATCGTTTTTGATAACTTAATTGAAAGATTGTCAACATGTGCTTGTCCAGTTAGTCTGATATCCAAGGTAAGGCCTAAAAAGTTTACGGTTTCACAGATATTTTGTTTATTTGAAAATAGTAAAGTGGTAGTTTTATTTTGCTTTAAACAAAGCTTATTTGCCTTGAACCAATCGGAGGCTTGGTTAATAATGTTGGTTGTAATTGATTGACCTTAATTTCATCTTCTATGTGGTTTGCAAAGGTCGTATCGTCTGCAAATAAAGTTGTGGAAACTGCGATGGCATTAGGCAAGTCGTTACCATAGATTAAAAATAACAACGGTCCCAATACATTTCCTTGTGGGACATCATGTTGAATTGAAGACATCTGGCTATACTGACCTTTGCAAAATACACATTGAGATCTGTCAGATAAGTAGGACGACGTTAGTTTTAGAGTTACTCCCCTGCAACCGTAATACTCTAGTTTATCAGGTAAAATGCTTTTCGAGCCACAGGCGAACACCTTGCTTAAATAAAAAAATAGTGCAAAGGAAGATTTTTATTTTCCAATGATTCTGTTATATAATCAATGAGATTCAGCACGGCTCCCAACGTATCCCTTCCTTTATAACAAAGCTAAACTTCAAAGAGCACAAAATGCAGGTATTCGATATATTTGTAATGTTCAGTACGGACAGCATATAACTCCTCTGAAATCACTCTGTGAATTCATTGTAAAACAGCGTAATACCTACCTGTACAGCATGTTTTTATACAAATTGTTATTAAACAAAACACCAATATATTTGTACGATCTACTTACAAAGAGATCTGATATTCACAGTATAAATATAAGAATTGACAATTTTACCATCCCACAACATAATTCCTATAAGTTTGAAAGATGTTTTTCGTATATGGCACCTAAATTGCTGAACCTGTTGTATAACTTACTTAACGAGAGTTATTACTGTTTTAAAAACAAATTAAAAGAACTCATTTTAAAAGGGTGAGAAATTATGTCATATATGCTCTACATTACCTTTACTATATGTATATTTTTTCAATGTTACAGTTTTTTTCTACATAATTATTATTTATAGCCAAACTCCTACCATTTGTGTACCATTATGTGAGCAAGTTTAAATCGGTTCGCGAATCATTGATTAAAAGAAAACAAGAGGGTAAGAATGATTTATTTATTAAATATATTAAAGGAATTCCCCAAATATTGTCTACCAACCGTCCGTGGATTAAGAACAAAATTAACACAAATACATAATGCTACACAATTTGAAAACTACGATATTATTGTTTTTACTGAAACCAACTTAAATGATAACTTTGATAACCTGGAAGTATTTGGCAATAAATACACAGTTTATAGGAGAGCTCGTTCCATAGATACCAGCGAAAAACTCTCATTTATCGGCGTTCTTATTGTCGTCATCTCAAAATACAGTAGCAAACTACTTCTATTTAAATCTACTAAAGTAGAAGATATCTTTGTCGAAATCACCATAAAAAATACAAACACACTCATAGGAGCTGTCTCTCTGCCACCTGCTTCGAAGCTAGAAGCTTACACTGAACACACAAAATCTGTTGAATTAGCTGTAAATTACAGTGGCGTAACTATAGGGGGTGATATGGGTATCGGAACACCCCCCAGAGGCTTTAGGAATAACTAAAATTCGTATTAAACCAAAAACCTAAAATAACATTTTAGTAGTGTATAACTGAATATCAATTATTACATTCGGAATTCGGACTCGACCGTTTTAAAAATTTTAAATAAGTACATCACCATGACATACATCTCACACAATGGTTGCTGGGCAAGCACAAAAGGCGCGCTCCAAAGTTGTATCCCGAATCCGGGGCAAGTTGAGCATTGTACCGCCAGATGCAAGCGAATACAGCACCTGCCTCTACACCGCAAGATAAATGAGGTTATCGATAATACATACATACATGTATTATTTCATTTATTATTATAATGGCGTCAATTTAACTAATTTTTTACAGTGAAAAAGACATAATATTTTCATAAGTTAGAGTTATTGCAAGGACAGACATATCTTGCAATTTTGTTTTACAAGCAATCTAAGTTGTTATTTATTTAGCAAATAATTATTTCTGACTTCTATTAGTTAATAAGCAAATAAAATGCCACACTATACCTTTTCAACTTCAAATTCGGACTAATCAATTTCAAAATGATCATAAACAATTTCAATTTGAGAATAAACAACTTCATATTGGGATTAATCAACTTCAAATTGGGAATAAGCAATTTCAATTTGGGACTAATCAAATTTAAATTGGGACTAAGCAAACTAATCACAAAAGCTTTTTGTTAACGGTAGTATTTGGAAAATGACAGTTACATGGTTGTCACAGGACAGAATTAATTATTGTTAGTTGTTGCTGGTGCTCATTAATCTATATATAATATATAATATAAAAAATTAAGTATATTAAGAATGTGGATGCTGACAATGTAAAGAAGCAGATTCGCGTGAAGATCAAGAAGTCGACCGCCTATCGATGGGTGAAACACTAACTATATAGAGGGAGAAGAGAAAAAACGTGGAAGAAAGAGAGTAGCAAATTACTATATAGATATGAACATCGCCTATTTATGGAAAAGCGCATTCAGGAAAATCCTAAAATTACATTGAAAGAAATGAAGCTGAAAATACAAAACAGTTATCAGTGTCCGGACACATTCGATGGATACCTCAATATGATACCTGTTTTGTATTTTTAGCTTCATTTCTTTCAAAGTAATTTTAGAATTTTCCTGAATGTACTCTTCCGTAAATAGGCGATTTTCATATAGTAATTTGTTTTTCGATCTCAATCATGACACGGTCCAATCCCGGAAGTCGTTTGTTACTTAATGACAATGTCCGTGAAAGCCTCAAAAATCATCAGTAATTTGTTTGTTCTCTCTCCTCCCCGTTTTTTCTCTTCTTCCTCTTGTTGGTGTTTCGCCCATCGATAGGCGGTTGATTTCTTGACATTCAATGTATCTGTTAGAGCTTCTTTACATTGTCAGCGTCCACTTTCTTAATATACGACATTTTTTATATTATTTAATTAATAAGCACCAGCAACAACTAACAATAATTAATTCTAACCTGTCACAACCATGTACTTGTCATTTCCCAAAGACTACCTTTAACAAAAAGCTTTTCTCAATTTGAAATTGTTTAGTCCCATTTGAAGTTGTTTATACTTAAATTGAAATTGTTTATTTGATTTTGAAATTGTTTATTCCCATTTTGAAATTGTTTATTCCCATTTTGAAGTTGTTTAGTCTCAATTTAAAGTTGAAAAGGTATATATGATTTCTGAGGCTTTCACGGCCATTGTCATTAAGTAACAAACGACTTCCGGGATTGGACCGTGTTATGATTGAGATCGAAGAACTCAACGTTTCGCCCACTTTCGTAAAGGGCTTTATCAGGAGGAAAAAGCAAAAGAGCACGGTAACTCAACGTGTAGACCATTTCAGAGGCGAAACTCTTTGCAAGGAAAGGGATAGAAGAGCACGGTAACTGAGTCGAGTTTCGCCTCTGACGTGGTTAGCATGTTGAGTTACCGTGCTCTTTTGCTTTTTCCTCCTGATGAAGCCCCTTACGAAAGTGGGCGAAACGTTGAGTTCTTTGATCTCAATCATGACACGGTCCAATCCCGGAAGTCGTTTGTTACTTTATTGAAAAGGTATAGTTAATTTCACCTATTTAAATCGACGTCTGTCAACATCAGTTAGTAAATTCTTAAATGTAACTAGGTGATCTACACTGCCAAGAAGTTAAATCAAGGCCTACATGTTTTATGGTACTCTCATTTTTTTAATTCTTATTGTAAGGTTGATCACTCTTCCAGAACACCCCCCAGAGCAAAATCTTAGTTACGCCACTGGTAAATTACAAACAAATACTCATAACTATGATACACCAATCAGTATATGTAGTGATTATAACTTACCACAAATTAAGTGGTTGAAAGTAAACAATGAAATGGCTACCTCAGGTCACCTAGATCCCACAGCAAGAGCCTTAATTGAGGGTACGGATTTCAGTAATTTGCATCAGCTCAATTTTGTTTTAAACCACAACAATGTTATAATGGATTTGGTATTTGCAAATTCTGACTTACATATCCAAACCCCAAACGAATTTATAGTTGATCATGGTTTACATCATCCATAACTATACATAAAAAATTGAGAAACGACTTACATCAAGGTTGGCGGTATAACTTTAATAAAGCAAACTTTATAGATATTTCAAAAACACTTCAACAAGTAAACTGGAAGCAATTATTAAACTTGAATAAAGACTTGGATGAGATTCTGGATTCTTTCTACAATGATCTATACAAGATTGTTGACCAATTTGTTCCAAAAATCACAACAAAACCGAACAAATATCCAATATGGGTGACAAATGATAGCAAAGAACTCATAAGCCAAAAAAAAACAAAGTGTATAAAACATTCAAAAAATATTAACCAAAATTCTATAATGAATATTCCAGGGTAAGAAAGTTAGCAAAACATTCCTACAATAACGATTATAAAAACTTTGTAGAAGGATTAAGCTTAAAAACGCCAACAGATAACAAAACATTTTGGGCGCACATAAACTCTAAGAAAAAGAACGCAGGGCTCCCTAAAGTGATGACACTTCATGACAAAACAGCTGATGATCCAGAATCCATTGCAAATTTATTTGCCTACAATTTTCAGTCAGTTTACTGCAAGTTACCAGAAAATTACACAGCAACATCTACATCTGACATGACAATATTATCCAACATCATAATCACTGAAACTGAAACTCTGAAACATATGTTGTTATTAAATACTAAACAAGGAGCCGGAGTAGACAAAATCCCAAATATCTTACTTAAATATTGCTGTGAACAGTTAAAATTACCACTCACCCTACTTTTTAATCTTTCATTGAAGACAGGGTATTTTCCAAAACTATGGAAACAAGCCTTTATTACTCCAATCTTCAAATCAGGTGACAAATCTAACATAATAAATTACAGGCCAATAGCAGCAATTACATCTATTCCAAAAATCTTAGAATCTATAATTGCTGAAAAATTAACGGAAACCTGTAGGCAAATCATTCCATCAGATCAGCATGGCTTTATGAAAGGTCGATCTACAACAAATCTTCTAATCTACAAAAATTACATATTAAATGTAATGGAAGAGAGGCAGCAAGTCGATGCCATATATACAGATTTCCAAAAAGCCTTGGAAAGAGTCCAGCATGCTATCCTGTTGAAGAAACTTGACGCAATAGGCTGTCATGAAAGCTTTCTCCAGTGGCTCGCTTAATTCATTACAGACAAAACCCAGAAAATTAATGGCAGACTATCTCGACCAAGCTCGTGCTTATCTGGAGTAGCCCAAGGATAAAATCTTTCCCCTACTCTGTTGCTACTTTTTGTAGCCGATCTTCCAAATATCTTCATTAATAGTCGGTGTCTAATGTTTGCCGATGACCTAAAACTTTACAAAGCGATATCTAAGCCTATGGATCAAAATAAACTACAAGAAGACCTTAACAGATTAACAATGCGGTGTGATACAAACAAACTTTCACTAAATCTCGACAAATGTAAGAGTATAACCTTCTTCAAAACTAAAGAAATTTTTACTTACAATTATAGTTTGAAAGGTATTGAACTCAAAAAATTCAATGAAATCAAAGACTTAGGAATTGTATTTGAGTGTGATGTGTCATTCCGGAACCACATTGAGCTGACTATTAAAAAAGCAAGGTGGATGCTCGGATACATGACCAGACAAACCACAGACTTTCAAAATGCGGAAACTATAAAGTGCCTTTATTTTAGTCTAGTGCGCAGCATACTATAATACTGCTTCCCCATCTGGCATCCTTACCAAGTAACATACAAAGAACTCCTTGAAAACGTTCAACACAAATTTATCAGGTACTACATGTTCAAGAAAGGCTTAAGATATGAACCAAATTATTATCAGTGTGAAGTAATGTGTGACCTGCTTTCTCTAAATTCCCGTTATGAACTAAATGACCTTTTGTTAGTGTTCAAGATCATCTGAAACCTTATTGACTGCTCTCCCCTACTAGGCCAAATATTATTTAAGATTCCATACAAAAATACAAGACAAAAAGAATATCCAGTTTCATAGATATATATACACACAATCTTGTATAACAAATCTTTGTGTTACTTTCAAAAAATGGACCGATGATATACAGAGTGTCCCAAAAAGAATGGGACACCGTTTAGTCATAGATTCCTTACGTTATAATTGTTGTGTATTGACTCCCAAGTATTATGTATTGCCCTTAAGGAGTGGAGAATAAATTTGAGCTTCCAAGGAATGACAAATACTTGATTGAAATAAATTAGAAATTTAGTAGGTTTGAATCAAATATCATAAGACGAGAGTGTATAAGGAAGAAAATTGATATCGTTAAGTCATTTATTTCGTTTATTGGAAATAACAAATTTTGAAAATGTAGAAAAATAATTTGGTGTTAAAATATCAAAAATTGTATTAATAAAATGTTTGGATAAAATAAGAAGGGTAGTAATAAAATCTACGTGGTGAAGTAAAAGGGAAATTTAAAAATACGAAGAATAATTAAAGACATAAACTAATGAAGATTACAAGTATGTGGTAAAAACTAATGGCTAGAAGAATTAATCTAAGAAGGTGAATCATTGGAAAAGAATAATAAGTCAAGTTTATTGGAAAAGTCCATTTGACATAATACATTAATCAAATTGGATTATGTCAAGCTGTGTGGAGGTTGGAGCATGCAGTATTGCAAATAGGTGTCTGCAGATTTGGACTGTTGGCTGCGTACTGTGGGAAAGGTTGAATTGCTGATTTTGGACGATTGGGACGTCTGGTCTGTTCGTGGGGTCATCCATTGCGGGAAGGTGCTTGAGAGAGTCAATTGGTAGGCGGAGAGGAGCAGTTTGGTTGACTTCCTGAACGTTGTGCTGATAAAGTGACAGGTGGGTAATTTTAGTATTAAAGTCATAACTAGAAAAGGAAATAAAGACTATAAAAAGATGAATTTTTTATGAAAGAATTACTTACTATTTTAATATTGTTGTGTACGATTGTAACGATCTTGTATTTGTCATTTTGATTTCAAAGCTGTTTGACATATAGCTGACATAAGTTATATTGACTTATGGGAATGATAAAAAATTAGAACATCAAATTTCAGAATTAAGCTATCTAGATAAAGCAATCCACCCCTGATTTTTCAGGAGCTTGCTCTAATAACAGTTACTGATTTTCTATACTTGAAAGGGCAATTTAAAATTGATAACATAAAAATATAAGTTAAAAACAGATTAAGATCACGATACCTGAAGGTAAATAGCAGATTTAAGGCGCTGCAACGTGGACATTAACACATCTATGACGGCACAACATGTGACAAATTAATAATCAAAAATAATAGCTCATTAACAAGTAAAAAATCCAATGCAATATTTTGAGATTCCACAATTGTTTTTAATTGTTGCAGTATGTTATCATTCCGTTCAACCCCGTTCTTGCTCTCCACTAACGTTGTCCCCAGCGGCGGAAATATAGACTCGAGTGTTAAACATTTTGCTGCAGAAATCGACTGCTTTAAAATTTATTAAAAACACTAAATACTTTATATTGACTTATAAGTCGAATATTATGTTGCTGAGAATAAAACGATCTTGAAATTATCAGGACATTACGTAAAGAATTTAAATCTGATTTCAGATTTTTATTTTTTTAAATATTGATACTAACCTTTTTATTTTAAATGCACATTAAAGCTGACGCCGCTAAGAAGGGCTGATTTTTTCTCTTCATTGATAGACGATTTGCTACACTTATTTTCCGTAATAACCCAGATATGGGAAAAATATTTTTTTGTAGTAGGCCATGACTGATTAATCAAAAAACAGATCAAAGCTTGAATCTTCTCTTTTATAAAATTTTTATTGTGTTATAAAGAAAAGAAAATTTAGATAGATTATCTAATTGTATTAGTTTCTGTATAACTAACAGCAACAACGTGTCTTGCAAATATTTATTTGCTCAGTTAAAAACGATTTTTTTTTATATAAACTGATTGCCTTACATTTGTTCCATTGAAAATTCCGTAAAAAATGTTAAAAATTAAAACAATACAGGTCTCTAAATTCGTGTATGGGAATAGATTTCCTGCTGAGGAATGATGCACATTCTATCTCTTAAAATTATTTTGATGCCTGTTGAAATATTTAATGTAATAAAATTAACTTAGTACTTATTTTTGTTTATAATGCGGAAATGCATTCTTATTATTATAGAAAGAAACTAATAAATAATTATTTATCGTTATTAGAAATCATAGCCTACTGTTTCGAAACTTCTTGAATCAAGTAATCTAGCAAAAACAATCTTTAAAATACGACTAAAACTTAATCGAGCTGCGACTTGAAGCTTTCATTTGTTTTTGGGCTAAAAAATATGCATATATCTCAGTTATTTGTGAAAACAAACGTAGAAAACCATATGGCACTGCAAAGAGGAATATAAGTTCTCGACGGAGTGGCAGTAGCCGTTCTTGATGTTTATTTAAAATAAGAGTATGAATGAATATTTCGAAAATTTTGAACACAACTAAAAATATAAACCCAGATTTGAATTCTTCTTTATAAAAGGATCCTATTACTATCAAGTTAAATTTATTCTAAGTAAATAATATAATAACCTGCTTACACCAAAAGAGTTAACATCGACTTTTTTTAATTTTTGGATATAACTCGAAAGCTAAGACTGCTAGGCCCAACATGTCTTTTGAATGTTATTCAGCATGGAAATCTGTAATTTTTCCCCAATTTAATTCCAATGGCGAGCATTCAGTGTCTCAGTAAAATCCCTCAAACTATTGGGAGATTGATTGTTTAATCTTCCGTTCCCTGCTAGCAGAATAATTTTTATCCGAAACCCAGCATACTATTTAAAAAAATATTGACACCATATGTGCAACTGATGCATAAACAAGTAAAGACAATTTTCGATTACAACCAAACGAGCAGTAGTTAGAATTGCCTACAATTACTCATTCCCCTTCTATATCAGTTAATTAGTTTAGCAGTTCGGAAATGGTGGGAGAGGTCAACATTGAGTAATAAACGCTAACGTGCTTATTATGTCTGTCACCGTATTAACATAACAGTTTAACAGTAATGAGCTTGTTGTTACCGCCGTAAGAAATTCTCCTAAAATAAAATATTCACTATGTAATTAGAATTAACCTTTTGTGTCAGTGTTGCTTCCAATTAACTCAAGACGTTTTACAAAGTGAACTATATTTTATCGATTAGCATAAGCTGCAGTGTGTGTCTTACTGTTACTATTACTACATAATATGGGGCTGTGTAACGCGAAATGCACATCTATGGCTCGCCTAGATGGAAAAACTGCCCTTGTGACCGGCGCGAATACCGGTATAGGAAAATGCACCGTCCAAGACTTTTACAGAAGAGGTAACATACGAAAGATTTACTTTTTTAATATAGAAATACATTTGTAAACATATTTAGGGGCCAATGTTATCATGGCGTGCCGAAATGTGGAAAAAGCGGAAGAAGCTGCTGCCGACATAAAAAAGAATTGCGAAGGGGAAGAAAACCTAGGGACGATAGCTATTATTAAGTTAGATCTTGCGAGCTTGGATTCTGTTCGCCACTGCGCTAAGACGTTGTTGGATAATGAACATCAAATCAATTTGTTAATTAACAACGCTGGAGTGATGTTCTGTGCGGAAAGCAGAACCGAAGATGGATTTGAGACTCAGTTCGGCACAAACCACTTGGGACCCTTTTTATTTACTTTACTGCTACTTCCAAAAATTATTAAAAGTGCACCTGCACGAATTGTCAACGTATCATCTATAGCGCATACCCGTAAGTATGACATTTTTTATGTACAATTTCTAAAAATGATTGTGTTTGTAAGTCCTGTTCTATACATACACAGATAATCTGAAACTTTTTTGTGGCACTTTAATAATCATGTTAATTCTGAATTTTTGTAAAAGTAATTAGTTAACAGAGGTAGATTAGAGTTATTAGAAGCCATTATCATTGAAAAATATTTCTCCAAAAAAACGGCTTGCATAAAAAACGTAAAAATTATGCGAACATCTTATTGAAATTTTACTTAATTTTTAGAAGCGTTAATATAATTTTATAATATTATTAAAAAATATATTTTTAGGTTTCACAAAAGGTTTATTAGGTTTTACCTGATTTTCTGTTTTTACTAAGCCGATCTTTCGTTCAAAATGTATACAAAACATTAAATCGCTAGCAGTTAAGTTCTAATTTTAAAACCAAGTTTGCCATGGAAGGAAAAAGTGAACATACGATTTCAGAATCTCCATCACTCTGAAAATGTTTCCAACACAAACTGTTACAAAAAAATAAAAAAGAAAAACAAACTTCATCAACATTCATTACAAATAAAAGATCAATGTTCAAATCACAATGTTTTATATTGTTTTATGTTTTAACCATGTTTAGATTAATATTACTTCAACAATATTTTTTGCACAATACGTCGTATCTGAGTTTTGGTTGGTGTAAAAAAATATTTTGAAATCAAATTCTACCTTGATAGCTGGGTAAGACCCGCTAAATTCGCATTTTTATGGATCATAGTAGGCGGGTGTACAAAGGTAGCAATAATTCGAATATGTAGCTTAAATCCCCGTAGGGGTCTATTCAAACCACAAAAATTCCAAAACCATTATGCTTAAAAATATAAAAGTAGTTTGGTGTTAAGTGATAAAGTTGGACATACTGTACACAGTATGTTTCACTTCTCACCTTGACATCTCTGTCCCTTCCTTATTTATTTTCTGATCGTTTCCAAATCTTTACAATTTTTAAGTATTTTTACTGCAAACCAGTAGCCACTGCGATCAAAAATAAATGCAAAAAAAGTAAAAATAGTGGTAGACTTCGCTTTCTCGAAAACAATTATTCAAATAATACACAGAATCATAAAAATAGTCGAAATTCAAATTACAACAAAATTTATTTATTTTTAATCATTTATGACATTATAATCCTGTTGTACCTTAATAGTATATGTCGTTGTTAGTGGTAATATATAGTTAACAATGTATTTGTTATTTTTGATTTTGGAATAATATATATTAGTATTATTATTATCGGTCTCTCACTTTTATGCGGTCAGTTGAGGCTCATCCATATCGGTCGTTGGCTAGATATGTGATGAGTTGAGATTACATTTGATTATTATTATTACAGTGTAAACGAATTGAAATTCTGTTGTTTTAATAAAAAGTTGCATAAAAAATCAAAAGTGTATGAACTGTTTTTATTAAGTTAAGCATGATTCTGCTCAATTTTTTAAGTAGAACTACTATGATTTTTAATTTTTTCGCGTTTATTTTTAATCGCAGTAGGCTACTGGTTTGTAGTACAGTTATTTAAAAATCAGAAAAATAAAGCCTTTTACAGAGTAGTATAATTGACCCAAATTTGATAACTATCAGAAAATAAATAAACAAGATATTGGGGTGTGAAGATGGAAAGTAAAACACGCTGTATGTACAAGGTTCGGCAACGATGCCTGAGGTAGAAGATATTTCTAATAGTCCAAGAGCTGAATGAACTTTGTATCTACAGTGACCGGTATAAATTTGGAAAACTTCTTTATTATGCATTTATCAGAAAATTGTATTCCTGATAAAAATGTCTGCATCTTCTCAAACTCAAAATGCACTTGCAAACATTTAAATCTCTTTTCGCGTACCAAGAAGGTTTGAAAACATGAAAATGGCTCAACAATAAAGTACCCTTAGTTTTTAAAATGAGCAAAAATATTATTTCAAAAAAATTGTTTAAATTGAAAGGACATGTCAAACAGGTCACTTATTTCGATAATGATGTGCTGTCGAACTTCGCTTCTCTACCCACCAGAGAATTCTGAATATCGGTATTTTTAATCGAACGTAAAAAACCGTTATCTTTTAAAAATACAATAACGATTTACATTAACAAAAATTCGAAAAAGAAATTACGAAAACGGCGTTGATCAGAAATAAAGTCGAGAGGGAGCTAAATGAGACCTAGAATTCAATTTAATTGAAATGAAAACGACCACGAAAAACCAATAAGAATTTTTCGACCCGAAAACAAAAGCTTATTTTATTTATAAGCGATTGTTTGTGCTTTACAGTAGTTGCTAGTAATGTTCAAAACCTCTGGTCACGTACTTATTTACATTTGTTGTCACCGCATGTGGTGGACCCATTTAGGTTGACGTGTTCGTGACTTGAAACCTTAGATGAGCTTTTATAATAATGTATGTGTGTATGTGTATACCTTTGATTTTGACCTATTTATGCTGAGAACTGGTTTTACTTTCAAAAATGTCACGTTCATGTCACGATTTTCAAATATTAGTAACATTCACGATGTGGCAGACCCTGACCCGACGTGGCTCGACTGTTTTCACGTCACGCGCCCCCCTAGTTCGAGCCCCGTCCTGTTAGAAATACCTTTCCTCTATTTCACGTCCTATAACTGATTTACAAATGGCGTCAGCATTTTTAAGCGATATCTTTACACATTCAGTATTTCTAAAATACAAAGTCCTGCTTTATCACTGATATTTCTAAAAAAATCCCTCAATGGATAAAAAATAGATATTTAGTTGTTTGTTACCTTCAAATATGGGTCCTATTATGCTTCTTTTGCTGACAGCTACTTAAACTTCAATTTTCTGAGGGATTTAGGGGCTCCTCAATGAAATACTGGGAATTTTCTGACCTTCACGTTCGCATATTCTGCGAATTGATAAACCAGAGAGGTGGAACCAACAGTCATCAGTAAAAAAAGTTTCACTCCTCATTATGGTTATCAAGATATTCAAGATTGTTAAGAAACCATTAAAAGAACTTCTGTATTTGGGCCAGATCATTCGGTATAATTTAGTTAAGCTTATAAACGGTAGGGGTAAAGATTTAAATCTTGTTAAGGATGCGTTGGAAAGCACACTAATAAATATTGACCCACTGGTGCAAATGTCGAAAAGATTCTGTACCCATCGTCTGCCAAACCATGCTTTACGAGCTACGCTTTCTGTTTCCGTATATAAGTCCACAATATGATGAAGAGCTCGACTAAACGTGTCATAGTGAACCGCCACATCTGGATTTTTTTCAGAAAATCTTCGAACGCGTCTCGAGTGGAGTAAACCTATTCGCCATTCCTAAAGTATATTTCTAGCATGCACCGTTTTCAATGATCAGCGAAAACCTAGACTTAAAATGTATAAATTTAAAGGGCTTGACTGAAATGCGGTTTGGGAGGGTCAAATTCGAGGTTAGCAGGTTAGGTTTTGCGTCAGTCTGTGTCAAAACTGACGGAAAACCTAAACTGATAATCTCGAATTTGACATAAACTTACAGTGCCACCAACATATTATTCCTACATTTGAATTTCCACAGCCGCCCCTTATGGACTTTTTTAATGAACATGTATGTGTTCTCGATAGCAATGGTACCGAGCAGTTGGCCGGAGTAGTTATTGATTGCGGCAGTGAGGGCACCTTCATCAGCAAATCGTTTGCTCAACGCTTGAATCTCCCCGCTCGGCCAACTCCGATTTCCGGTGTTTGGTATAGCTCAAACGGCATCCACGGTGGCGAAATAAATTATTTGTTGAGCACTGAAATGGCCCTAACAGGATTTCCTGAACGGAGAGGCACTTGTAATTTTTTAAAAATTGATGAACAAGGAATACAACGGATAGGAGCCCAAAAGCGTATCCGCAAAATTGCAAAAGTATTACTATACAACAACTTTTTTTTATGGGTTAAGTGTAAGAGCAGTGGAGGAGCTTCCTCCCCAAACTGAACTTCGCCCATTTACAACATCCATTTTGTGTTACCCTGTGTGAATTTCTGGGTTTGTTGTAAATATAGACATATTATTATTATTATTGTTATTATTTATATAAGAGTAAATTAAAATTACCGAATTAAACTTCTATATCTGAAAAATGAAAAATGCATAATACATAAAATATTTAAAAAGCCAGTTATTATTCAACGCGATCCTTTATAATTTTCTTTATTGTCGCAGGGCACATAATAAAAATATCAATTACATCGCAATAGAAATTAATACAATTTTTTATTCTGCGTAATGAAGAATTTTGTGAACACTTTGTATTTTTAAATGGAATATTAAATAATTCATTATAAGGAAGATTAAACCTAGGGACATTCATACTTAATAGAGATAACACTTCAGAATTCATATACAAATGGTTAATCGCTTTATACAAACACAATATATCTATAATAGTTCTTCTAACAGTTAGAGGCAATATATTAAAGTGCTTTCGAGCCATTATAAGATTCTCTTTAGGATTACGGTATCGAGCTTTAAAAGAAATAAATTTAATAAATGTGTTTTGTATGTATTCCAGTCTATCTATATACACGTCATATCTCGGATTCCAAATCACACTACCAAAACTCAACCGACCAACAACAAAAGAATGGTACAAGCAAATAATAGATCTGATATTAGAAAATGTTGCACATCTTCCCATTACGTATGCCTACATTCTCGATGCTTGAGTAGCAGTCAATTCTATATGCACACCAAAAATTAATTTAGAATCCATCATAATCCCCAAATCTAACGTGTGGTATTGCCAATTTTGTAGTTAAAAGTATGAACAAAATAATTTCTAGAAAAAGTGATAGTTTGACACTTGCTTAAATTTAATAGTAAGGAATTAAGGTTACAAAATTGGACTAATCTATCTAGATCACTTTGAATAAGTTGCAATCTTTAATGCTTGCTACAGTTTTAAAAATATTTAGGTCATCTGCGTAAAGCAAAAACCTACCAATTTTGTTTAAATATATAATAAAGAACAGCGGTCCCAAATGCGATCCCTGTGGGACGCCTGAAGTGGGAGTAATACAGTCTGAAAGATGACCTTGAAGTGAGACGTATTGGGATCTGTTTTTTATATACGATTCCGTCCAATTAAGCAGGTTTCCATGCACCCCGACCTCAACAAGACAGAAGAGTAGAATATTATGACTTATTTTATCAAATGCCTTGCTGAAGTCGGTGTAAATGGCATCCACCTGGATTATTTTGTCTATGTGATCGTGGAGATACTCGGTAAATATATATATATAAAATCCGTGCTACTCCGGTCCTATTTTGTACTAAATAAAATATGTGTTTATAGACTAACTTTTCAAGAAGTTTAGCAACCGCAGATAATTTGCTTATTGGCCTATAATTTTTGACATCCTATTTTTGCCCACTTTAAAATATTCGAACGAGCATGGCCGATTTCCACCTATCTGGAAATTGTCCAGCAATTAACGATTGGTTATATAACAGTGTGACTGGTTATAGAATACTTTTTTTAATACCCTATTGGCTGTTGACGACTAGAAGACGCTACCTCTAAGAAGCAGCTGCCACTAGTCGAAGGTCTCTGCTAGGTTTTGAGCAACTACATTAAATTTGTCTATATCTGACCTGACGCATTGCCCTGTTCTACTTCGGATGGGCGGAATAGGAACCTGGGTTCCTTTAGAGCTTTTTAAGCTGTCCAAACTGAATTATCATATCTCGACAAGATGCCTTGGTATGTCTGAAGTTGTTCATTACGAACCTCTCTTAATTTTCTCTTTAGCTGATTGCTTAAACGGTTGAATCTTGCCCTGTTTAGAATATTATAACTACGCTATCTTGTAACATGGGCTCTTCGTTTCTAGGCTATTAGCTTTTTAATCTCGATAGAATATTTACTGAATCTTGCCGTCTACTCTGAGTGAATGGGGTAGCATGCCATCCTGCTTCTTGGATCGTTTTTATGAAATTGTTGTAATGTCTAATTCTTCCGGCTCTTTAATTTGATATGCTACTCAAAATTTTATTCAATAAAATCCCGAAACGCATACCAGTCTGTATTCTTATTATAAATTGTTGGGTTATTTTGTCTGTATATAACGGTTGCACCAAGTTTAACTGTAACAGAAGTGGTCCGATGACAGATTATATTTTGACTCCATACTAATGTAGTTATTTGAGTTATTTGGTAACAAAAAAATCTAATAGATGTGGAATTTTGTTCCAGTCACTTAGCCAGTATGCAGATGCAGCAGTTGACAGTTGTGAAAATTTCTCTCGGTAATAACTTTAAACAGTTCTCTTCCTCTTGTAGTTATTAGTCTATACCTATGCGTATGTTTCCCATTGAAGTCGCCTTCTGCGAGAAATCTGCATCCAAGTGTATCAAAAAAGGGAATACGTTTTTCTTTAGTAAATCCATGTCTCGGAAAACCTAAGTTGTGACTTGTAAAAATTCGTCCTCATATTTTGGCATTTTATGGCGAGCCATAGTTTTTCTTATAATAATGGATGTCCCACCATGGGCTGTCCATCCGGGTACTCTGTATGATGGACTTCATAGTGAGGTACCTAGTAAAATGTGTTCTTGTTCGAAAATGCGCTTCTGAAACTATCACTATATCAATCTTGTTTAAGTTTTAACATATTATTTCTTCTGTGTGTTGTAGACCATTGGCATTCGACTGAGCTATTCTTAGGAAGGTAATCATTAGGACGTTATTTTATATATGACAGTGGTGATTATGGGCACGGTCTTGCTATTTTGCTGTAGTTGATTGAAACATTTTTTGAATTTATCAAATAACTTTGTCGGAGCCTGTATTATTGCTTCGTGGAACATTTGTTGGAAATACAATTGGGGTAGTATTTGTTTTAAGGGCATTAGCATATCGCGGGTGTTGATATAATATTGAAGTAGTGTTATTTTGTTTGTTAGCTGCTTGTAGTATCTTTTTCAGTTCTTTATGGATTACACATCCCTCATTATTTGCGATATGAGGTTCATCACATAAGGCAATTTAGCGGATGTTTTACGTATTTTTGTACATTTAGTAGTCTCGTAACAGTATATCTTGGTATGAGTATATGATTGGCATCTAGTGCATTGCAAGTGTGTTTTTTAAGTGGGAGTTCAATTTGAATACACATATTTTGTATATATTTAAGTTTATACATTTCTTCATTATTCTCCGCTAGCTCTAGGTCGATAAAAAAAACAATGGTAAGGGGTCTTTAATAATTCTGCTTTTTATGTTAAAGCTATTTCTGGTTATGAACCCTTTTTGTTGCAATTTTTACTTTATTTCTTCCACTCATACTGTTGAATGCAGGTGTCTTATGACTACCTGGTATGTCCTTTCCTGCTTAAATCGATAGGTATGATGTACTACCCTTTTTCCTGCAGGTATTTATTCAGTTTACGATCATTTTCAGGAATTTTTACATTAATGTTAACTTCATTATTAGCCACAAATTGAGAGCCGTCATCTGTTGGTGGAGGTTTCTGTTTTGTTCGTTTTGTCAGCTTCAATTTGATTGGTTTAAACCATATATATAATACACATATATTGCTAGTAGGCCTCGGAACGTGGGAAAACATTACGGCGCCGACATAGTCTCACTTAGAGTATAACGCGTCTCATGCGCATGCGTGAGAATTCGAACTCTGCCTTTAGAAGCGAATTTTAAACTTGACCGCTTCCCCATTGGGCGGACGACGCCGCCACGCTTGCGCACAGCTCACCGTATACATGAAGGAGTTGGTTGTGTGTCTCACTTCATCGGTGAGTTTCCCACTCATAGCCGCTAGCAATACAGTAAGTATTAGATATATGGTTTAAACGGATAGAGCAGAAAATCTGTTCGCTTGCGTTATAGGAGTGTTTATTGTCTTTGAGTTAATATGATTTGCCTGTGTATTAGCTCGTGCAGGTGTTGTGCGTTTTCGCTTATTTCTTCGAATTATTTGCCAGTTATGTTCGTTATTTGAGTTTGTATCATCTGAATCAAGTATTGTATTCATGTATGTCTCTATGTTTTTGATATAGTGTATTTAATGGAAACTATTGAAGATCTGGAATTGAAAACTATTGGCAGGCGAGGCGAAATTATTATCATATAGCCTACTTTTCGAAGTGCATGTTCTAGTTATTTATTTCGTAACTTACTTTGTGAGTGGATAAAATTATAAGTGGATTTGCCACTTTTCAATCGACTCGCGATTAAAAAATCTGTGAAGAGCTTTCCACGAAACTTTCCTCGCAAGTACGGCGCACATCGATTGTTGTACATTAATTGTTATCTGCGATACTGAGGTAACAGCCATTGTTGCACATTTCTGTTCATTGCGTTGAAAGCAGCGCGCAGCAATCACTACACCTTTCCATTACGCTGGCTGTAGTCCGCAACAATCGTTTTTCTTTTCTCCTTTTTACGATGTTTATCTTGTATATCTTAGGACCCATTTTCATCAAAAGTAAAAACCTCAGCTTAGTTTTATCGACTCCTGCGTTAAAACAAAAATAGACAACATTTAATTTTTTTAGATGCTCAGCTCAGTATATTTGACCGAAGGTATAATCGGTTTCGTGTCAGGTAGACATCTAATCCGCATGCGAAATATTACCTTTCTCCAACAAACAGTTTTTGAACTATATCGCCAACAGGCGGACAGGCAGACGGACGAAATTGAGGAAACATGTTTTTCGTCCTCTACGGGCCATGAAAGAGATCTGCAGAAATCTTGGAAGATGATTTTTGCATGAGTAGGATACTTCCTTCGTTTTTTGGACGAGGGAAGTAAAAACATATTCTGATAATTTTTGCCTCTGCACGAAAAAACGAGTTTTAAAAAAATGTCATTTCTGGAAAAAACAAAAGCGATAAAAGTGTGTTTTTATTCCTTCGTCTAAAATACGAAGGAAGTATTGCACTCGTAAAAAGATCGCCTTTCAAGATTTCTTCAGATGTTCACGTTCCAGGCGTTCCTATATAACGAAAAACGTGTTTTGTAAATTTCGTCTGTCTGTCTGCCTGTCTGTCTGTCTGTCTGTCTGTCTGTCTATCTGTCTGCCTGTTGCTGGTATGACTCAAAAACTATTTGTTGAAGGACGTCGATATTTTGCATGCGGATTATATGATTATATACCTGGAACGAAACCGAATATACTTTCGGTCAAATATATAGCACCTTAGAAAAATAAACGTTTATATATTTTTTCTTTAACTGATCAATAGATAAAAGTAATCATTTGCACATAGCTCAGGCTTTATTCTTGACGAAAATGGGGCCCAACAGTTATGGGGTACATTTTGTAAAAGAGACAAGATGGGCAACAATAAGCTTGTTGAATGTAATGTAGTTGTATCGCGCAAATACGAGGCATTCCTCCGTGGCAGGATGGGATCAACGGGCGGATTACACGCGGCCTGCTGCCACACGTTGAAATCGCTTTAAAAGTTTTCAAATTTTTTAATGTCACAATTTCCAAATGAGAGGGAAGTTCTTAGTAACGCCCTTTACAAATTTTTATTCCTTGTTAACAAATCGAAAATTTAAAATTTTATTTGAAAAAATTTGAAACATTTTAGGGACGTGCTCAATATACTATCATCATTTATAGTAGCAATTAAAAACTGTATATACGAGAAAAACGATTTTTTGCAGTTTTAGAGAACTGTCTTTACTACCCAAAATTGACGAACTTGCAATTATTATAAACAAAATCTTACCGACATTTATTATTTTAACCAAAACTTGGCTACATCAAATATCTGCGATAACATGTTAGCCATACCCAACTATACCTTGTTCCGAAACGATCGATCTAGATGCAGAAGAGAAGGAGTATGGATTTATGTCGCTAACGAACTGGAGAATCCCTGAAAATTTGTAAACGATTTTTCGGGACACCCTGTATTACGTACAAAATATCCTCAAACTATCTTAAATCTAACTTAGCAAAAGCCAGAACTGCATACCGTAATCAGTTCTTTAAATACACAAAACGTACGTTAAAATCAAATATAAATGCCATTCATCTTTTATGTCCAGCATCTGGTAATATAGTTAGTAACACAAAAGAAGTTTCTAACGTGCTGGCCAAACAATTCGAGAAAAATTATACCCAAGAGCCAAATGGCTTTCCTCCACTTGATATCAACAAAAGAAACTTTCATTCTATCACACCCATTCAATTCAATGGTTCTAGGTAAATTACTCGAATGCAACTGCTAGAAAACGAATTGCTCGAAATCAGTTTCTCGAAAGTCAATTGCTCGAATGTGACTTGGCTCGAATTGCAAGTTTCTCGAACAGCAATTTCTCGATTATTTGTTGCTCGAAAAAAATAAAGTTGTGAAATAGCCTTAACTCGAATCAGTTAATATCGAATATAAAAAAAAACACACAAATTACAAATTATAACCTTTATTAATAAAAAAAGGATAGGTATGTATTACATTCCGATGATAATCACTTTCGTGTCTTAAGAAAAACCTATTTAACATTATTTGTAATAACAACAAACCCATTATCCTGATTATGAATACCGGTAATTACATTCCAATGATAATCACTTTCCTGTTACAAGAACATAATACTGTATTTGACCACTTACTACTAAAGATTTTGAAGATTTTAGTATTGACGCATTATTTAAGACCACATAAATTCGAGCAAAACATTTTCGAGAAATTGCTGTTCAAGGAACTTGTATTTCGAGAAAAGTTACATTCGAGCAATTTGATTTTCGATCAATTGATTTCGAGTAACTGCATTCGAGGAATTTGCCGGAGACGCAATTCAATGAGGAAGAAGTTAAAAATATACTGTTATCTTTAAAATTTGAATCAAGTCCGTGAAGGGATAACATAAACCCTATCTTAATAAAAAAAACTGTGCACATAAACTATCCATGCCAATTGCTGATTTAATGAAATTATCTATGGCAACTGGCGAATTACCCGAGGACTGAAAGACAGCAACTGTAATACCGATCTACAAAAAGGGTATTAAACTCGATAGCAGGAACTACAGACCAATCAGCTTAACTTCAATCCTATACAAAAGTATGGAAAACGTCTTAGTCAAAAAATTAACTGAATTCTTTCTTCTTAGAAACATAATACCTGAATCACACATGACTTTTTACCACACCGATTTACGATAACAAATCTTATTATGAATCTCGATCAATGGAAGACAGCAATGGAAAACGGACAACCGACCGACGTAATATACCTAGATTTCGAAAAAGCCTGCTCTACAAACTCGAACGTAGAAAACTTTCTAAAAAAAAAGATCCTTCAGAGTTAGAGTTGACGGAAACCTTTCTGATGTATTTCCTGTTCATGGCGGTGTTCCTTAAGGCTCCGCACTCCGCCCTGTACTGTTTATAGCATCCATATCTGACTTACCGTATGAGATCTTATCGAGTATCTCGTCTTTTGACGATGACACAAAAATATTCAACAATCCCATAACTGACTACGAAACGCTGCAAAAATATCTCGAAACAAATCAGAATTAGTGCAACACTTGGCTGCTTACTCTCAATTCCATATAGGCCATAACAATCCCCGTACACAGTATTCCTTAATCAATGTATTGTTGGAAACAGCGAACTTCCATGAGAACTTAAAAAGAATCTAAAATGGGAACACCATATAAGCAAAGTAGCGAAGAAAGCTAATTCCACTATTAACATTGGCTTCATGGAGGAAATTCAAAGAAAATTCACTAAACTATCATCTGCCCTAAGCCATCTTAATTATCCGAATTGATTACGAAGACTTCACCTACCAACACTGAAGCAAAGTAGAACACGTGGAGACCTCATAAAATTCTTAAAAACTGCTATACAATGTATGTGTTAAATTTTTCCATGAGCCCAACCACACATTCACGAGTTGAGAATGACTGGAAAAGTTTACCTGGTGATGTTGTGAGTTCTGCATTATTAAAAAAATGCAAAAAGAGAGTTGACAAACATTTATATCCATCATAAATTATGTATACTTCTATATATTAATTCTCTGTACTATGCATATTATACTGATTGTATTCTTCTAAAGGTCCAATCGGCATTGTGCCGCCTTCCTTTGTTTAAATAATAATAATAATAATAATGATGGACAGACAGACAGACAAACAGACAGACAGACAGGCAGACCGACAGACAGACAGACAGACAGAGACAGACGGACGGGCGAAATTGAGAAAACATGTTTTCTGTCATCTAGAGGCCCTAAAACGTGAAGACCTGAAGAAATCTCAGAAGGTGATTTTTTCACGATTACAATACTTCCTTCGCCTTAGGCGGGAGAAGTAAAAATACAGTAAAAATGCCTTACAGTTAAAAGTACATGCATTTAGAAATAAAGTAAGGAAACATATATACACGTATTTCTGAAATAACATATCGTTACAATATTTTACAAAAGGCAGCACCAGTGCTCTATTAATACATGTTATGCTGAACATACTATATTCACTTAATTATAACGATATGCTTCTATGCAGTTCACAGGGGTCCAATTGCATTTGATGATTTAAATTGGAAACGGCGATCCTACAGCTCTACTCAAGCGTACTATCAAAGCAAACTCGCCGTAGTTCTATTTACGAGGGAAGTGGCTAGAAGATTAGAAGGTAATAGTTTACATTTTATTATTAAAACTATTCTTATTATTATTCTTAATTTAACGTCTTAGAAGCGGGCATTGAGGGTGTGACCACCTACAGCCTACACCCAGGAGTGATTTCTACAGAATTAGGAAGGCATTTGAATGATTCGTTCGGACCAGGAAGTCGCTGGTTCTTCAACAACGTCCTTTCGTTATTCATAAAAACACCACAGCAAGGTGCTGAAACTACAATTTACTGCGCAGTAGATGAAAAGGCTGGAAGTGAAACGGGTTTATATTATGCAGAATGCAAAGTTAAAAATTCTAGTGCTAAATCAAGAAATGCAGAGAATGCTAAAAAACTTTGGGATATTAGTTTAGAAATGGTAGGACTGAATAAAGATTACAATCCATTTACTGTTCAGTCACAAACTATTTAAACGGTTGCCATTATTACTTGTATGTATGAAACTATCCTGGGATATAGTTAAATGAAAGAAGTTTAAATGCTGCTTTTCGATAACATCAAAAAGTAGATAAACTTTATGAAAGAGTATATATACTTTTTGATAATATGTTAAAACTGAACTACTACTAGTGACAAAACGTTATATCTATTTTTTTATATTTCTATTCTGTATAAAGTATGAAATATACATTGAAATATTTACTTATCGTTTTCGTTATAACATACTGTAAATATATTATTCATTTTGTTAATACTCGTATGTATCAGTAGAATTGTTAATAATAAAAAAACCAATTGTAGTGGGAGGTCGTTGAATAAACCAGAAACGCCCACAATAAAGGCTATTACTTCGGACGTGTTGTTCAGCAGACCCACGATAAAAATATGGAAGTAACAATTTCATATTCGCGACCCTTGAGCGGAGCACGTAACGCGTGAGGGAAGGTAGGAGTGGGTTTACGTCTTGACTGAGATGCAAATTGTATTTTTTCACGCTGTTACGAAGACTTATGGTAAAAGATACAAAGATTTCCATTTACTGTGTTTTAACACTCCTTGCTCTGTTAAATTTAAGTATTAATTTAATACCTACTGTAATATACAGATAATAAATAAAAAGATAACTGATAATGTTATTTTTATGACGCATATTAAGAGAAAACGAATTTCGTCTTGAAACAACTATAAACTTCAGTTTTTTTTTAATTAATAGATTATTTCCTACATTATTTAACGCTCTTTAAAATATAGAGACAATAATAGTTTTCAAAGATTTATTCTTCAAAAATTGCCCATTTATTAACATAGAATAGCCTCCGTACCTGATGCTAAAAAAGATTTTGTATCGAAGTTAAAATATCATTTTAAGTTACTTAAAAACATTGTCGTCTTCGTTCTAATTACCATTAAATGTTAAAATATATTTTTTTTAAATAAACTTGTGACACGGACAATGAAAATCGGATAATATAAAATATTCAATGTGGTATAAAACAATCAAAAAGAGGTCGAACGCTCTGTCA
Organism: Agriotes lineatus; assembly: GCA_940337035.1. NCBI lineage: Eukaryota > Metazoa > Arthropoda > Insecta > Coleoptera > Elateridae > Agriotes > Agriotes lineatus. Next base: position 19,284,997 of record OW679202.1, read on the forward strand.
CTTGGAATTAGAAAAATATATGTCAATTTTAATCTGGAAAGTGTTCGCATTATAAATGCAGCTTCGCTCTAAAAATTTTACCTGATAAAGCCGAAATGAAGGTTCATATGTAAACATAATTCCTTATATTTTCTTATACAGTATGTCCAAGATAAGAATATTTCATGTAGTTAAGCTATTCACTAACAAACAAAACACTCAACATATACCATCATAAAACAAAGGTTGTATCATAATAACACTTTTCTAGTTCTTTTTGGTTTAGTCTAAACGTTTTTCCTTCTTCTTCATCATTCTTGAATATGCATAGTATTTTAGATTGCTCAAGAGTGAGGTCCTTCTATATCTGTTGTCCATTGATCTAGCAAGAGTTGCATCTCTTTGGTTGTCAGCGACAACTACTATATCATCCGCAAAAGCCAGGCTTTATAAGTGCAGTGGGTTCAAATTCCAGTATTTTATGAGAGCATTTCATGTTCTTTCCTTTATGTGTTTCTCCATATATATTGCTATGGTAAGGCGTTATTAATTAAAATTACAGAAGCAAGTTGGCCGGGTCAAATAAATTTGCTATGATACTAAATCTCGACACACAGTGACTGAATTTCTATTGTTTAAATTGATAACCGTGCAATGTGCAATACTATTGTGCCCACAGAAAATTCGTTAAAAAAATTATGTGCACTAAAATGAGATTATATTCCAAGTAAATAAACTCGGGGTAAATCCCAATGCTTCCCACAAGCTCACAGCATTACAGTGTTCTCGTGGATACTTACGGGCTGGTTATAACGAGTAAACTTTGACATGATAACAACATTTTCACGCCTTGCTGAGTCAAATTGTATAATTTTTTAAAAACGAACAATTACAAAGGTTTATCGCGAGCTAAACATGGCATTACAATATAATTCCCACCTGTTACTGAACCCTTACGGAGACTGCTCACCAAGGGTCTTGGACACAACGCCCACTGGTCACAACGTCCACCACCTAGTATGGCCGCCATGTTGGACACAACGTCCACTTTCAAATTTGGTCACAACGTCCACCTTGGACACAACGTCCACCTTGGACACAACGTCCACCGACATAACGCCCACTCTGGTCACAACGTCCACCGCCATAACGCCCACTCTGGTCACAACGTCCACCTTCGCATTTGGTCACAACGTCCACCTTGGACACAACGTCCACCGCCATAACGCCCACTCTGGTCACAACGTCCACCGACGCCTCTTGAGAATAACAGTTTACGGCGTCGGTCGTAACGTCCACTCTGGACACAACGTCCACCGCCATATCGCCCACTCTGGTCACAACGCCCACTTTCAAATTTGGTCACAACGTCCACCTTGGACACAACGTCCACCGCCATAACGCCCACTCTGGTCACAACGTCCACCTTCGCATTTGGTCACAACGTCCACCTTGGACACAACATCCACCGCCATATCGTCCACTCTGGTCACAACGTCCACCTTCAAATTTGGTCACAACGTCCACCTTGGACACAACGTCCACCGCCATATCGCTCACTCTGGTCACAACGTCCACCGCCATAACGCCCACTCTGGTCACAACGTCCACCGACGCCTCTTGAGAATAACAGTTTACGGCGTCGGTCGTAACGTCCACTCTGGACACAACGTCCACCGCCATATCGCCCACTCTGGTCACAACGCCCACTTTCAAATTTGGTCACAACGTCCACCTTGGACACAACGTCCACCGCCATAACGCCCACTCTGGTCACAACGTCCACCTTCGCATTTGGTCACAACGTCCACCTTGGACACAACATCCACCGCCATATCGTCCACTCTGGTCACAACGTCCACCTTCAAATTTGGTCACAACGTCCACCTTTGACACAACGTCCACCGCCATATCGCTCACTCTGGTCACAACGTCCACCGCCATAACGCCCACTCTGGTCACAACGTCCACCTTCGCATTTGGTCATAACGTCCACCTTGGACACAACGCCCACTTTTGTTTTACTGGTTATTTATTAATAAATTTTTAACTGCTTTCGTTAATGCTTTTTGAGTGGACTAATGTTCTTTAGAATTAAAAAAAAATTGGTTTTAGGCTATTTTATGTATTTTTTGAACCAATTTATAGTTTCCACTATTTCTTCCCCATTCTTGACGATTTTGGTCCTATTTTCTGCTGGATTTTTGTTCTACTAAGTACAAATCCCCTATTTGCTTTTAGTGTTTTACCACATACTTTAGAATATTTTAATGCTTATAGTACTGTAGTTTCTTTATGTTACCTAGGGTCTCTAAATGACATTGACAAATTAGGCAGCTCTGTTAGTTAACTGGGTCAGATAGAGGACCTTCACGGCCGATTTTAGATATTTGCGGACCCTAGACGAGAGAGTCAAACATGGGGTTTAGTGGTGGCATGATTTTAAATGACAGCGCCGCCCATTTCACTTTCACCAAACATATATTACACGTGAATTCCCGAAGCATAAAGATAAAAGCCAGCTGAAGAAAATACATATATTTTTCCACGATTGGGAGTAAAAATCAGTTTCAAGATTGGTTATAAAAATTGTGGCAGAATTTTCATTTTAAAGCATATATTCATTATAAAGAATATATAAGATGTATGTTGTTATAATACAATTCAAAATCCTACTATTGACTGTAACGCTTTATGAAAATAATTGTTTCTACTATAGGTCGTGGAAAAAATAATAGGTATATACAAGGCAGGAGTGAACGCCATTTTTCCCTCTGTGTATTTGTAGCCCGGGGGCTTCGCCCTTGGGCTTTAAACTTACACTTCGAACAAAATCACGCTTTACTTTTTTTTTGTATAATGTACTACGTAATTGTTTAAAAAAGTCATTTGAATAGGAACAGTACTAAAAAATCTAAATGGGTTTATGCCGAACTTCCCTCGCGCGAATTAGATCAATTTACAAATTTTTAAAAATGTATCCCGCTGGGGTTTGAACTCGCCGCATCTGCATAGCGATCGTAACTGCACTTGCGTAGCAATCGACTGCATCGAAAAGTCGAACTGCGCCATTGAGCCTAATTGAAATGAGTGCGACGCGCGCCTCTATTTAAAGGAACGGTCTTATTGTTGAAATGTTTTGACCCATTTGTGACATTATCCTGTATCTGTTGAGTCCTATTTTCGACAAGTGTAAAACCTGACCCATGTGAAAATTATTACTTTCTTCTATTTCAAAATTAACGCAAAAATAAACAAAGTGTAATTTTTTATGGTGTTCACCTTGTATATGTTTGTCTGATATTGAAAACCTGTTTTTCGTCATCTAGAGACCCTGAAACCTGAAGATCTAAAGAAATCTCGGAAGGCGATTTTTTCGTGATTACAATACTTCCTTCGTCTTTCAGACGATCGAAGTAAACAGTAACAAAATGAAAATAAATTACAAGTAATAAACAATACCTAACTAATAAAGGAAATATAGTTTTTTTTTCTAGAATTTAATTCAGTGAAATCGTTTAATATCTCATAATTCAAAGACCGCATTGCTTCTGCTTCTATCTGAATTATGGATAACGTTAACGCTCTATCCAATACAGTTTGGTAGATATAAATTTTAATTTTAAAAGTGAGACATATTTTTCTAGAAGGATTACTAATCGACATAGTAAAATATACTCTTAAAACATTTCTACATTGGGAAGTTTAGAAATAATAATATTTTTTATTATAAATTTTACATCTCATAAGGCGAGTTTAAAGAATTCCTCGTAGGGCTGTCAACATTCTGAAATTCTTAAGATTGGCATCCCGAATCTAAAAATATTAAAATCCCTAAGATTCTAATTTTCGAATCTGAATATGAAATTCGAATTTGAACCTCTGTAATACGTAACACCTAATGTGAACGACGTAAGATTTGAATCTGAGCTCAAGATTCGAATCTCAACATAATATTCGAAACTGCGAATCTCAACAAAGAAATTGCGTCTTCCAATCTAAATACATTTCGACGATGGGCTGTCGGTATCAGAAATTTATAAGATTCGAATACCGAATCTGTGTGAATTAGCAGCCTTACTAGTAACGTTGTGGCTCCCGGGATATAAAGTAAATATTAAAACAATAAATGTACCTATTATAAAAGTAGAAATAGTCTAGTTAATAAAGTTTATTGATATGAAACTAAAGTAATTGTTTTAAATACAAACAAAACCATTTTTAATCATTTATTTTACACTACCTACCTATATAACTAAGTACTACAGCCATTAACAATATGGGATTAACCCAAAACCTTTGATTGTGTGAGTCACACAATTTTAATTGGTACGATAGAAATGTATGATATTTGTGGAATTGCTTTGGAGTACTTCCGATTTACATATGACCTCTCAAAAAGTAATTGTCCGATATCAAGATGGAGACGGGCATATTAAGAAGATTACATCAAAATCTAAATTAATTACGTGTGGCGTAATAGAAGGCTATATGCTGGGCAATATTATTTTTACATTATACAGGGTGTTGTGAAAATGTAACGCTATTAAGGAGCGCTTCCTGAGTAGGAATAAATAATTAAACAAATTGTATAATATTTTTTGAAGATATGGGAGTCCAAAATTTTATGATTATATTCTTTAATATATTCAGTATTAGGATAGCAAAACATTGCAGACTTAAACCTAATGATACGATTCTTGAAAGTAAGTTGATATTTCTGAAAATTTGCATGGTACGGCAATTTTACATTTTGAACAACTTTCCTTGGTGATATTTTGACGTATTTCGAACAGAAAAGTTACTGTACTTAAATAAAAATTGTTTTTATCTAGCATTCATGAGAGCTCAGGAAGATAAGTCCAACATTTTAGTATTAACATTTCTACTCAGAATTTTATAAGGAATATCTACATGTGTGGTTTCTCGCCATTTTAGATACATATTGTATTAGGCGAAATAAATTCTTTTTTTCGACTACCATTTCCTAAAGGAGCTATTATTTGACACTTTCCATATGCCAAAAGCATGTTGTTATTGCATACTATGCAATATAGTATATTATTGTATGAGCGATTATGACAGCCATTATTCACGAAGATGGCATTTGCGCCACAAGCCGAAGGCGCGTGGCGCAAGTCATCTGAGTGAATAATGGCCATAATCGCGAAAAAATACGATATTTTATCTACTCCTATGCAATAGGAGTCTTGTGTTCATATTTCCCAATTATGACATTTGTGACAGATGTTAACTTCAAAAGTCATTTAATAATAAGAATGAATTTTGTGATTGGTTACAACCTATTGAGTAATGAAAATAGAATTTTCTGATTGGTTGCAACTTGCAAACTATTGAATAATGAAAATCGAATTTTATGATTGGCTGCAAACTGTCAATTATGAATCATAATTAATGGCCATTGTGCAGTAGGAGTAGATAAAAAATATTATTGCCTGCATTTGTCACTTTATTGCACGCTTCTGTCAAACTGTTTATTAAATTTGGTGAGATTTTAATTTAAAACAACGAAAGTATACCTAACATGATTTTTAATGAATTTTCAATTTGAAATTACGTTGAAGTTTTCTAATCCCTTTTAGCATAAATATATGGTAGCCGAAAGAATTATGTATAGAACTCGTATCTAAAGCTTCTTTTTGGACGTGTGAGATTTAATCCTAAATCCTTTTGAAGTTTATTTATTATCGGTAACTATGGATCATTTTTGAAAACACAAAAAGTTAATAAGTACGATCATAACGAAAATGAAGTGCACTCTTCAAACACTTAGAGGACAAGTACGTAAAATCTAAAATGTTATCTACTTAAGCTGGGATTGGTATTTTTTAAGACACCATTGAAATTGAGTGCAAAATAGAAGAACTGAGGACATTTAAAATGTATAATTGTGAACAATCTTCATTCATGGATTTAAGTTTGTCGTGGGTACTTTTTATCTGACCTTTCCAGGAATGAAGCAAGCCTTCCATTAAATACAGTACAAATTTGAGAACATCCAGTCATATTCTAAATGTCTTGTAAATGCCCCATAAACACGATTTTATGGAACCGAGGGTTTAAAAACTTGTGAATAGTATGTACACCTTCTTTGCATTTAAATCGAATTGATACGAATTGGTGGAATTGAATTAAATTATCTGAATTGACCGAATTGCGTTGAATTTATTAAATTGCGTTGAACTGACTTTAGAATTAGCTGAATTGAATTGGAATTATTTACATTGAATTGATTTACTTTTCGAAAACACTGCATTGAATTAGAATTTTGAACTTTAGTTTTTAGTTTAATTAAATATTTGTACCTTCATACTAATTAGTTCTCAAGTTTTCGTCAATTCTATATTTGTGAATTAGTTCTCACGCTATTTATGCTGTTACTAAAATTATTCATAACCAAGTTCAATGCACTTCCTTTATTTACAACGTTGGTCCGACTTAAGTTGGGGGTGCAGCAGCGTTAAAATTGTAATAAAATTTTGCCGATTTTTGCACCAAATCCGTGGGAAACGAAATTCTGGATTTCTGTAAGAAAAATACTTAGGTACCTGATTAGTTTCATTGGTCATTCACGTATCCCCACTTGGCTCCCGAATAGAGCAAAAAAATGTATGTGTGTATGGATATATTAATTCAAATTCATGAATTGAATTCAAATTCATGAAAACGCGCCCTGAGATTTGAGATCAAGTGGTTAGGTACAATTGATGATAACCAAGTTTTATTAATTGCAATAATATCTAAATTTTGTTCGAATATAACATCTTTTAAATTAAAAATTTTTAAAACTAAAGATGATCGGATGTTTCACAAAGAAACAAACATACGTCGAAAAACAAGAATGTTTTACTCTGAATCGTCCTTTCAGTGAAATGTAAATGTATAATTTAAAATGGTTAAAAGATCAGTTATCTACGGCATTGGGCTAATTACTATATATGATAATTACTTATAAATGTGTGGCGTGCAAATTTTACTCTCCGATGATCTACCCGCGGAAATTGAAGAATTTCCTGACAACTTTCAGGAAGCTGACAGAACGTCACGAATTGATGACGCGCTGTGCAGCATCTGTAAGATAACGCCACCCACCACTCTCTTAATTCCGTGTGGACATTTTGGGCTCTGCGATGTGTGCAGCGAAGACATCCAGGACCGTATCAGACGGGACGAAAGGCCTGACGAAGACACTGGTGTGCATGTAAACTATAAGTTATGTCCAGTTGACAGAGTCGAAATTAAACAATTTGTACGTGTAATCACAACTTAAAATATTAATAAGTGTGCTATTTGTGTATAGTATTTCACTAAGAAGACTACTATTTATAAATCTACTATGTATCGTATTTACATTGACAGTGATTGGAGTTACAATCAACATTAGACATGCACAGTGATTAAAGAAGAACGACATCTGTGCCAAAGCTAGTTCAAGAACAATAAAGACACATATAATACATAAATTAATATTTTATTTATCCCGCCCTAAAACAAAATATTCTACTAAATTCAGCGATATACCGAATGTGCAACCTGAGCAACAGATTCGCCGGAAAACTGGATTTTTACATGCCTTCTGTTGAAAAGTTTAGCCGAATATATTTCACATTATTTTAATAGTTATTTACTATACTAGTGGGATAAGAGGATCATTAATATACGTGTGTATAAGTTACAAACGAGTGAGTAGTACGAGTTAAGCGATTAAAGAAGCCTCAAAAACGTTTAAAAAAGCTTTAACTTAAGCAAAAAGCATTAACTCTTACATAAAAAAATGAAAAAAAGTAATTCTGAAGAACAAGCATGTAATGTGGCACTAAAAATATCAAATGCAAACACAATTCATAGAAAAACTTTAAATGTAACACAAAAAATAAAATAGAAAACTAAAAAATTAGTCTTTCAGAAAACTATTAGTTATTAAATATTGTTCTAAATGCTCCATTGTTAAATTTAGTCGCCTTTCACTTAAAATGTTCTTATATGTAAAAAAAAACTTCTTTCTACGTTGTTACGATACTTTTGGAGTGCCCCCCGTAGTATTGAACTTCTGCTAGCTGAATTCTGAACTTGAATATTTATGGTTGGCTTTTGTCAATTTTTGCAAACTTTAAACTAGGTATAATTGGCTATATCTTATTTTTAATTACTCTCCTATAATTATCATGCAGTTTCGTAAGCAATCCCTCGTTTAATTACTCATATTTTGCAAATTAGGTTTATTCTTGCTATATTTCTACAAATATTTGGGTACGGCCGCTAGGCAACCGGTGATACAAATTGTTTTTAACTATTCCATTTGTTGCTAGAGCAATGTTATCTTCTCCTGCAGTCAGACTTGCCTGACTGGTTTTTTGGCTTCTCCTGGCCCAAATTTTTGGTTATCAGTTGACCTGTGGGCTGGGTTTTTGAATTTTTCGGCTTTCTTTTCAAGCTAAACGGTCGTGCTAGTAGGTGTTCCTCTGCAGCTAAGTGCTTCATAGCCCTTTGGTAGGGCTCGCCTCTTCGAATAGATTGTTTGAGGGATCTGGAAGCATTTCTGCGTTATCGTGGATGTTCGTAATGATTATTAGATAGCTACTTACTTGCATCCCTTCGCTTTTGGCGGATCTCCTGGACGCCTACTTTAGCGCGCTCCTCTCGGCTCGACCCCCAGCTGGAGGTAAGACTAGGTCAGTTTCTTCTTAATCGGGAATACATTTGGGTTCTGTGCGTTTTTAGCCAAAAATTCCTGGCGGGAGTTAAAACACTCCCCATCTGCTGGAAATCCTTCCTGTCTGGAGTAGACCTACCCCGTTCGACTGCACCCTGCTCGAATCCAGTTCGATGCACTGGGCCCCTAAGATAGTCGCATCGCCTGCGAATTTTTCAACTCTCGTGGGCCACGCTGAAGTTTGAGCAACTGCTTTACACTCACCTGCAAGTCATCTTGCAACCTCCATAGCTGGCACTGCACCCCGCAGCTGCAGCCGCCATCGTTGCTTCTCTCTAGCTACGTCCAACCCCAGGGGAGCGAACGAAGAGATTAGGTTCTGGTAAACTTTCCTGCAGGCAAGACGTTATTGTAGATAATATGCATTGCGCCTGTTGTACTTTATAATTGAATCATACTGTTTCATGCCGTTAGCACTTCGGGCATGTGATTTAGGTGATAGGTTTCGTGCATCGTTAGATTAGTAATATTTAGAATTTGTGTAATTAAATGTTAGGGCCGCCGCGCAATGACATGCGGTTACCCTCTGCTACTTGCTAAATTAAGGTCGTAAGGTTTACCTGTGTATTGCTCCGTTTGTGCCTTCGGGTCTCCTAGCCTTATTGACCTCTGCGTTATCTGAAAAATTTATAGAGTAGAACTTGTAACTTTGAGCTTCACTTGTGTCCTTTCTGGACGTCGCGTTTACTCACCAGCTTGCATAACACAGTTCGGACGCCTTAAAGTTTCGCTGTCTTCATCACCAAAACAATAGTTAATATTTTCATGTCAAACCTTCGACGCGAAGTTAGGCACACTTCAGTAGCGTGTCTCGTAAGCCGACTTCGGGAGCGTTGTGGTTATTGTAGATCTCCGTTAACCGAGTAAGGGGCAAATCCAAGCCTTTGCTTTCTTTAGCATATAAATATACATAAGTACACTTAATGCATTTTTAATATGGACACCGTCGTTCATGTGTGGCCACGCAAGCGCACGCTGATTCCGCCCTTTAGAAAATTTTGAATATAGATATAGCGTCATTTAGGGCTAACCTTCGGGGTTAAAACGTTAGCCGAGGTGGTCTTGTATTGCTCTGAGCCGGTATACGCGAAATTTTAAACTCGCTCCGCGACTCGCGCTTGATCAATTTATTTTCTTTTTAAACTTAATACTCGCTACGCTCCGTTGTAACCGCACAATGTTTTAATGTGTTAGTTCATAGTCATTGCTGCTCGTGGGCTACTATTTGCCCAATACTTATATTTGAATTTGTATATACATTTACTATTGCATGTCGCATACTGTGTGTTCTTTGAGGTTGGTAAAAATATTGCCTGCTGTGATATTTGTATTTAGTTTATGTTAGCATTGCACTATAGTACGCACCAAACTCTTTATTAATAAAGCTGTGATATTTTCTTTGGTGGTTGATTTGATTGTTTCCTTTGTGCTGCTGGAAATTGTCCTGACCTTATGTACGGTCCGGCATAAGGATTAGAACTTGAGTCGTGGACCTGGCGCCCTATTTTTTTTTTATACTTTTTCAGCATAGCTGGAACCCTGCGACCCTCGCGGCGAGCTAGCCCAATTAGGCCGATAGTTACCAGCCGGCAAAACATCAAATATAACTTTCGCCAAAAGGTAAGGCCGACCGTCTATCTTCCCTAACAACGTCAGCACTAGTTATTGAAGCATATTTTAAATTTACTACAATAGTCGGATCAATCTCAAAGTCTTCTGCAATTTCGCCTGCCAAAATTGTGGAAATTTTATGGCCTTCTTTTTTGGAAAAAAAACCTTACATTTAGAAAGAACTATTTGACCAATTCGCCCAGGTACTTCACAAACAGCATCTTTGAAATTATTAACAAACACTTTTTTCGCAAGGTGCTTTGATCGGGAACGTGCATGTGACAACATTTATCCAGGAACATTTTGAAGGAACTATTTTGTCATTTTTCAGTGGTATGTTAGGTTTTACAAAGATCGAAATTAAACTGTGCTTGTGCCCTGAAGTAGAAGCAAACGAAGTCACAATTGTTTGTTGTTTTGGCTAATTTTTATACTTCTTTAATTGTTTTTGATGCAAAGTGGTTTTTACATGTGGAATGGCCTATTTTTTTGTCGCACTGAATCTAAAATGTTAGTACTTAAATAATTTTAAAGAAGTTTGTAAACTCTTACCGTCTTAATACAAGCTTTACAAATTAATTTATTGTTTTTATATTTTAATTCATTATAGCCTCTGACACAAAGGATGATAGGCGTATAACTATCCCCAGATCTGCCGTTTTGCTCTTGTTTGTATTTTGAATTAAAATCATACAAAACGAGGAGTAACCGAGTTTTCTGCGTGTGTGTTAGTTAACCAAATAATTCAAGGGAATACCCGAGTTTTTTAGGAATTCCCAGAAAACCACTGCACTGACTGCATTTTTAAGCCCGTCTAACTGCGTGCAAGCAAAAAATGTGCTCGCAAACGAACCAGACTGAAATATTCGATTACGAAATGAATTAGGCCGAAAATAAATGCAAACTGACAACTTAAAAGTAAGTACAAATTAGCAAAAAAATCCGAAATATGCATAAAAAGGCTAAAAAAGCAAAAAACACAAATTTTGCAGAGGTTCCCTTTATGATGTACCTATACAAGGAACAAGGAAGGATATTTCGAAATTCAACCCCTAAACGGGTAAAATGGGGGTTCCAATTTTGTATGGAAAAATAATATTAAATAGACATTTCGACTTGGCACTTCTTAGGAGTACTCCTAAAAACAAATAAGCAAACACGCACTTCGTGATTTTCCAAAAAACGATCCCTTAGGGGTGAAAAGGGGTAACTAAGCCTAAACATCGATATGGGTGTCGTTATTAAGGTTTTTAGAGACGTTAATTGCGGAAATAGCATTTATTTTTATGTCCAAAACGGTAGACATAACATAAATTTAAAACCCTATAGTGGTGAAACGAGGTTTCAGAGACAAATTATTTTTGGGCAGAACAACGTTTGCCGGGCCAGCTAGTCTAAAATATAAACGCGGGCGACGTACAAATAATTTTGCTCATCCCAAGAGTCATCGTCTGATTGCTCTTAGAAAACTGCCATCGGGACAGTTTTCATTACAACCAGCGCTCGCCCCTTGGCGTGTATAAAATTATCGGTATGTCTCGCCCTTGTTATATTACTAATGATAACACGTAAAACCACGTTTTTTCAGTGACGTCAACCTTCTCTTTTATTTTTAGTTTTTAGCGACTTGTAAATACTTACCTGCTGGTACAATAAGGAAAAGTTTTTTTCGAATGAGGTGTAACGCAAACCAATGAATCTTTAGGTATATTTAGTATTATAATATGACCCATATGCTTCATATGCCGATTTATATGAGAAATGAGCTGGAAATACATACACTAGACAAAAACCAACAGAAAAGAGAGACAAAATCGTCAAGCATGGGAAGGAAATAGTTGAAACTATACATTGATTAAAAAAATACATAAAATAGCCTAAAAGCATTTTTTTTTTAAATTCTAGAAAACATTAGTCCACTAAAAAGCATTAACGAAGACAGTTAAAAATTTATTAATAAATAACCAGTAAAACAAAAGTGGGCGTTGTGTCCAAGGTGGACGTTGTGACCAGAGTGGGCGTTATGGCGGTGGACGTTGTGTCCAAGGTGGACGTTGTGACCAAATATGAAAGTGGACGTTGTGACCAGAGTGGGCGTTATGGCGGTGGACGTTGTGTCCAAGGTGGACGTTGTGACCAAATGCGAAGGTGGACGTTGTGACCAGAGTGGGCGTTATGGCGGTGGGCGTTGTGTCCAAGGTGGACGTTGTGACCAAATTTGAAAGTGGACGTTGTGACCAGAGTGGGCGATATGGCGGTGGATGTTGTGTCCAGAGTGGACGTTACGACCGACGCCGTAAACTGTTATTCTCAAGAGGCGTCGGTGGACGTTGTGACCAGAGTGGGCGTTGTGGCGGTGGACGTTGTGTCCAAGGTGGACGTTGTGACCAAATGCGAAGGTGGACGTTGTGACCAGAGTGGGCGGTATGGCGGTGGACGTTGTGTCCAAGGTGGACGTTGTAACCAAATTTGAAAGTGGACATTGTGTCCAACATGGCGGCCATACTAGGTGGTGGACGTTGTGACCAGTGGGCGTTGTGTCCAGGCCCCCTCACCAATGCTTGATTCCTCTGAAACGGCACGCCAATACTGCTCTTGAATCCGCTAGCTGAAACCAAAATGGAGTCAACTTGATCTTAAATTGACAGCTTCCTTAATTTAAATGAATATTGGAGCATCGAATACTGTATTCTAACAAGTGTTAACCTCACATTTGTCAATAAACAGTTGAATTTGCAATTTTACGGACCACACTTGCATGGGTTCGTTTAAACGGCTAAGATTTTAGAGCCCGTCATTTTCTGTGGCATCGATATCCAACAGAGACGTTATTCTATTGTTAATAATACTCTATAGCATTGCTAAATTCAAATATTACATGATTTTCTAGGCTTTTAAATCATTGTCATTACGTAACAAACGACTTCCGGGATTGGACCGTCTCATTACTGAGGTCGAAGAACTCAACGTTTCGCCTACTTTCGTAAAAAGGCAGAGGCAAAACCCTTTCGCAAGAGCAGGGATAGAAGAGCATGATAACTCACCGTGTAAACAACGCCTGAGGCGAAACTCTTCTTTGGGAAAATGCTGTGAATAGACGTTAACAAAAGCGCAAGACAAATTTCATACGCGATATGAATTATGAGTTGCATTATTACTGCAAGGCATCCGAATAAAAACGTATTAAAGTTTTGATATTTGCATATACTCTTGCAGTAAATAGAGCAGTTATTACAATTTAAAGAACTAATCACACTTAAAGCTATTGAATTATGGTCCGTTTTTACTTGTTATCTATTTATGATCATAATCGATGGGATCGCAAGCTTAGAATTGTCAAATTTATTATGATCCGGCTGGTCTACGTTGCCAATAGTTTTTATAGTAACACAACCGTAATAAATTGGGTTTTAAAAGGCTTAGCACACCAACAAGCTAAAATTCATCATACAGAAGATTTTACCGCAAGTTCAACGAAAAGTTATAAGTGAGGTTATCGGAATCAAATCTAAAACAATTTGAGTGTTTATTATAATAGTTTAACAAGTTTTGTACATTCTTAGAAGAGGATGTTACCATATTTAATACGTGTGAATGCGAGGAGTCGTATTTAAACTTAATGAAGAAGTGCATTCTAAAATTTTGTAATATTTTACTAAACAACTACTACTTTAAAGTAACCAGAGATCAAATTCACAGTGAAGCTCATAATAGTAGTGTCAATAGGAAAGCAAAGAAATTATCGAGCGACTTATATTTAAATTTGTGTTGATTAAATATACCTTAGAGGCATCAGGGAAGTGTATAGTTTAATAGGAATTCGACGAAAATACCTAAAGTTTTGGAGGGCACCGTATGATTCAATGCTCAGTCTTCTAATGTGACGTCACGAAAGCTACAACATGGCCTGATACTGAAGCGGGCGTTGATATAATACTGTATTACTGAGTGTAGCCACAGCAAACTTTCATAACACGGTGAATTTACTAAACAAATTTAATGGAAAGTAAAATGTTTCAAATAAAAATAATTTAACAATAAAAATGACCCATCCTACTCTATCTAGTAGGCATTTCTGATTAGTAAGGCCGAGTTCTAAAAGACGATACATTTAAGTTGTGCCAAATGAAAAATCGTGAAACAAAAGATGATTTATAATACTCAAGGAAGATAAAATAAACAATTCAAAGATCGATTTCAAGTAAAACAACACAAATGTAAGAAAACTACGATTCTTTTATACAAATATTGTTTATGAATGCATATTGTGTGTAAGTTCAATAATTATCACCTTTCATATGAATCGTATTCGCATGTTCTAATTGAACTTTAATGACATACCACTGTTTTATCTACAGACAGTTTGTGAAGCTATTAAGTTGATACGAGCGTCGGCCGAAATTAAAAATTAACTCGTCACCCAGAGGCCGGTAGCACTCCATAGATTATTTATGAGGGAGCCATAAATTGCGCCCAAATCCCAAAGAAAGTCCGTCCTAGAGCCGCGCCTTTCCGTGACAGCGGCCGTTTATCGAGGGCCGCTAATTTTGACACGATATGACGACTCGACCAGCCTCTGCATAAAGTATTCTGTAGCCCAAGGAAGCAGGGACAGAAAGCAATAAATTCATAAACAAAGTAGCAGAGCCGCTCAAACCGTTAAAACCGTCACTCCCGCATAAGCGGAAAGGAATCTTTGAAAACGTCGAAGCAGCGCATGAAAGTCGCATTAGACGAGGAAACAAAAATTAAGCTACATAATGAAAGCATCAAAAGTGTCCAAACACCCACTAGGGCCATAATTCACGGAACCCGAGAAGGTAAGCAGGGTAACAGGTCCTCGGCCGCTGTACAAAACGCTGATCCCGGATGCAATAAATTAACTCGCCGTCCTAAAAAAGGCCGAAGCAACCGTCACCGTTCACTGGCCAAAAAGAGTCCTTAAGGGCGCCCAGGGTAAAATATTGAATATTGAGAAATGGCAGTATTTATTTTAATTACTGAGGCAGCGTCAATTGAACTATCAAGTGTTGGGAATCGAAAATTGCGCACAATTGCAAGGAAGACGATAGACTGCGGCTCAACACTGAATCTATTTAATTAGCGGCACGCGCAGTGAAACACGTCCGGAAACTATAGTACTTCGCACCTGAAACAAAAACAGCAAATAACGCTCTAAACCGGCTAAACCAATCTTGTTTAGTATCAAAAGTCGTGTTTTTTGACCAGGAAGCCAAATCTGGAAAAATCAACCCGCTAATTAGACGCGCCAGGAAATTAGCATTACCCATTGCACAATCGCCTAAATGAGCGCCCCCAGAAATGTGTCTTCGCTCCACGAGCCAATAAGCATCGAGGGAGTGGAGCACAAAGGCGCTGGCCCCTTTAAATAGAGAAACCCAGACCAGAAGAAAAACACCGAGCTCCGTGGCTTAGTGCGTAGCACGTCCACTTAGCATTCGGAAGGTCGTGGGCTAGATTGCTGTGGCCGCCTGCCTTGATTCAGGATTTTAGGTGGTTTTCCTGAGTCAACAGAGTACCTTCTCTGAGGCGAATGCCGGGGCAGTATTTCACCACCTTTCCTGACCTTTCTTCCAGTCTCCACCCCTCCTTTCTCTCACCCATCCCGAGTTTCCCGTTCTTGGCTTAAGAGGGACGGAAGTTCCCTATAGCAGCCAGCCCCCAGTTGGGGGAATTGAAATAACCTTTACCTTTTTTGTCCAGAAGAAATCACTCTGTCTCGGCGGGTCGAACAAGAAGCCATTCCAGGATCATCAGCCCTCATCTCCAGGAGTCTAACCAACCTAGAAGGAAGTCACCTAGTCTGGACTCTATCCATTCGGCCCTTCTGGACTCTGCCGTTCACCGAGCTGTCACTTCGCTGGACTTGGAGCCTATTGCCCTTGCTGGACTTAGAGCATATCACCTTCGTTGGACTTAGCACAGCAGCCTTCGCTGGACTCTGCCGCCGGCCGTCTTCGTGGAACTTGGACGTCGAACCACTTCCGCCCCGCCCCCGGGAAGACGATCATCGCCCGCATCTGCCGCCTACGCCGTTCCCATGACGTCGAACCGCTTCAGCCGCCGCCCCCCGGGAGGACGATCATCGCCCGCATCTGCCGCCTACGCCGTTTCCAGGACGTCGAGCCATTTTCGCCGCCGCCCCCGAGAGGACGACAAGCGCCCGCTCCTGCAGCCCCAACCGCTTCTAGGACGCTGCGCCCTTCAGCCGCCGCCTCCGAAGGATCCCACCAGCATCCGACTACGGACGCCAATCCGCCATCTTCTTTCTCTTGGCCATATGTATATGTTGCCTAGTTCTAAGTTAATTTCTCCGAGTCAGGAAATGAAGGGGATGTTGAGATCTGCTTCCCAAGAAATGAGCAACAATTTTCTCAAACATTAAAGCGATAACCAACAACTTGCCCACAGATGATGATAAACAACAACATCTAACGACAAGAAAAAGGTATGGAATGGGGCTGCAGAGGAAGGAAGCTCTGGAGTCTCTTGACACTAAGTTCTCCGAGTCAAGGGATGAAGGAGCTACTGAAATCTGCTACCCATGAAATGAGCACGATACCACAGATACAACAACAACAATTCCACGAATCCACGAGATAACACTCAACGACAAAGGATATGACTAAACTGTCTAACATGGTCCAGGAATTACCGGACCAAGTAACAGTGAAACAGTGAAAGTGAAAGAGACACTTAAAAGACAATTTTTACTAATAATAAAAATAGAAAATAAGACTAGACTTAAGGATAGGGAAGGAAATATAGAATAAAATGAAGCTGTTGTGCAAGGTCATGGATTACCGGACTTGCAAGCAGCTGACTACAAAAAAATTAAAAAACAACATAGTGTAATCATAGAAAATTAGACTACGCTTAAGAAGGGGATAACAAACAACTGCAATTAGCAGATTAAGAAAACAACATAATCAGGAAACCCAGATGTAAGTCGAACAAAAAAAAATTATTATTTTTAGCATGTTCTGTTTGGTGTAGGAATTTTGTGTGTGATGTCATGTAATGTTTTTTATGTTTCATGCATGTTAGGTTTTTAGGATCTTAGCATGTAGCATGTTAGGTATAAGTAAAAAATAATAGAACAATTTTGGAAAATGTCAATAGAAGCAAATTACGGCCTGAGTTAGATTTTACAAGAAATCAGGCTAAGTTAATCTGTACAAAGTAACTATAATAAAATTTTTTTTCTCCTATTACTCAACTGTTTAGCAGAGAGTAACGCCTCCCTCCCTCCTTCGACTGCCGCCATTTTACCACCGTCACCGTTGAGCTAGTTGGAGGTGTATTAAAGTCAACTAATAGATCCGCCAAGGGATTTAACAATACACTAAAAACTAATAGCAATCATCACAAACTACAACTACAAAATTAACAAATTTTTATAATAAGCAAAAAACAATTACATGTTTTCGTCCTACATCTGAGTCTGCTCTACGTTTCTTACCTGAAACGATTTTGTTTTTTTTTAAGATGTAGTTAATTCTAATAAATATTCTTAGTTTTGAATACTCTCCAACAAGTTCCCCATCAACATTTACCTTTTTACACAAATAGTTTGGGGTTTCTAAAATGATTTGTTTACTATATTTAAATGTTCTTTGGTGGAACAGGTGTAAATATGATTCCATTCTAATCACGCCTTGAAACTAATTATTATATGGTTTAATTAATCCCCCAAGTGACAGAATTTGGCACCCAAGAAGGCATGCTATATTAGTGCATAGTTATTGGTTCAGAATTGTTAGTATAAGTTCCAAGGCTTGGGTATGTTTTTAAAAACGTCTTAGCTAAAAATCCCGCAATAAATTCCAACCAATCTTTTTCCGATAATTTAACTGATGTGGATGAATAGGTCGTACTAGATGAGCAACTACTATTATCATTCTCTTCAACACAATCTGAGGGAGCTTAAGAAATATGCAATTCCTTAATTTGCGCCCTTCTTACGGCACTACTAAGCAATTAGTCTTCATTTTCTTCTATTGGGACATTTGTGTGTTGCTGAACAATGCCAGCAAACTAAGTTGCTAGGTCGAGAAATAACACAAAATGGAAATAAATAATAGAATACATAATACCAACCAGCGGCGCAGGAACTACTGTAATTATGGGGGGGGGGGGACATTATTTTTAATATTTTAGCATGACTAAGCTTTATGTTCGACTGTTCCATAAACAATTTATTATAGAATTATTTGGCGTCCATAAAGTGCCACTTTAGTTCAACGGCCGCCTGTCAGTGTCCAATAGATATTATCAAAATAAATGTTATTTTATTCAAATCAGGAAAGAAGATTATATTACCTGAAAACTTTACAAATAATAAAAAGAAATTAATTGTTAATACCTTACGGTAATAGGTAGTTATTCTTGATATTGATAAAGCAATTAACCTAGAAGAAGCACAGTTTTTAACTATCAAATGTTTCAATAGCAACTTGAATTTTATAATGTGTCTAATATAACTGATATTGTAGATAAAGGGAAATCTTCTGCAGTGCACTCGAACGCAAAGCTCTATATGCAGCTCGTAAATAATCAGACCTTATTTGACGCGTCCTCTTATCGTTACGCAACGCTCGCTCTGCATAAAATAAACTATAATAATTACAAAAAATCTTGTGTGATACACTCACACAACTTCCTTTTACAGTGATCTTATAATTAGTCAAAAATTTCATTTTTAATTTTTAAGCATTTGTCAAAATTTTTCAAAAATTACAAATTCTACAAAAACGATACAAAATAGAGCGTTAGTTGAAGAGACAAATTTTCTCTAAAATTTTAGGCTGAATTCAAAAATGTAATAATGTACCGGGTGTTCTTTTTAAAATAGGAGTTAATAAAAAAATAGAGAAAAAAAAACAAAAGAAACCCACTTTAGAGGTATCCAACTGGAAAATCACCTATCTCACACCAATACTCATTAAAAATTTAATAAAAATATCAAGCTTGAAAAAAATCGTTAGAGCCATTTTTGAAAAAATCGAAAAAAACTGAAAAATCACAACAGTAAACACCTACTTCCGCTTATGCGATTTTCTTCAAAAGCTTTTTGTCGCGCCTAGATAGTACACACAACTTATATATGAAGTTTCAACGCCATACCTCTTTTCGTTTTTGAGATATTCTGTTCACAGGCAGACAGACAGACACACCTACAGACAGACACACCGACAGACAGACCAATGAAAAAAATATGTGTTTTAGGATCAGAAGACTAAAACGTGAAGATCTGTTGAAAACTCAATTTCGAATTTTTGGGGTGAATCCAATACTTCCTTTATCGTAAAAGGAAGTAAGAAGCTAAAATGCTTTTTAGTCACGTAATGAATAGTCATAATATCATAAAGATACAAAACCTGAAAGGAATACTTCAAATTACTGTTTTTTATTTCGTAAAATATAGTAATCATGAATTTTTTTTAGATGAAAGTAATCATGTGAACATAGTTCATGCTTTATCGTCGAAAAAGACACCTAACAGATACAGAGTAGACATCACAAGTGTGGCAGAATAGTATGGTGTCTTTATAACGCACCAGAAACTCGTATTGAGCACGGCCTTAGCTTACTTGTGCAAGCGGGGACCCAAGTGGCAGACTAGAAACTCGGCTCGAAATATTCGACTGGGAGCGCGGAGTTCGAATCCCAGCGGATTACATTTTTTTTACAAATTGATGTAATTCGAGCGAGAAAAGTTCCGTGTAAGCCCCTTTACAGATTTTTTTCATGTGGAAATGCATTGGCAACAAACATTGTCACTACATTGCATTGTGTTGCTACATAGACTTCTGGTTATTATTTTTGCAATGAGGTTGACACTGTAGTTATTTTAAATTGTAGTTCTGGCTATTATAAAATTTTTCTTAGTGCAATACTTACCTAACTAGTTTAAATTATAAAATCCCGTTTCGCGTTTATAATAGTCAAAGCTACAATTTAAAATAATAAAATGTCGACAAGAAACCTAACCTCACCACAAAAATAACCACAAGTGTATGTACCTACCAACACAATGCAGCCTAGTGACAATGCTTGTTGTCAATGATTTCCCTAGAATTTCGGCATTTACATTTCCATATGCAAGAATAATGGACTATATCGAATTCTCTACTCTCGACTTAAAAATAAAGACGTGTTTAACAAATTCTTCGTGTTTTTTTTTGTACACCACCTACAATAGAACAACAACGAATTTTAGCATCTCGTATAGAACCCTATGTACAAATTTTTAAAAACCTCATCGAGTATGTCAGGGGAGCAAATTACACTATTTGCCCCCCCACCCCCCTCGATATATTCTATGAGGGGGCAATCTCCCCCCTGTTCCTGCTTCCTGCTATCAACACACAAGTTAACCTAATTAGCTTGGTAACCGCACCAGCATTAGCCGCATATAGAGTGACCACCTCCCGGGGTTTCTACACCGCGTCTCCGGGCTACGTGTTTTGTAATAATTTCCCGGGTTGCACTAATTTTGTAATAATGTCTAAAATTAACTTAACCGTCAGTTATATGGTTATATCAATAAAAATAAAATACCTACATTTCATATTATAGCCGCAAACTTGATATTTGCCTTTTTCTTAAATAATAGTAGGATTTTATTTCGAATGCAACGCTTTAATAGTTACAAAGCAAAACTGCTAATTTAGATTCTTTCTAGGTTCAATCGTATTCAGCAAAAATCTGGTGTGATACACGCACACAACTTCCTTGTACAGTGATCTTATAATTGGGCAAAAATTTGATTTTAAATTTTTAAGCATTTGTCAAAAATTTAAAAAAATTAGAAATTCTACAAAAACGGTGCAAAATAGAGCGTTAGGTGAAGATACAAATTTTCTCTAGAATTTTAAGCTGAATTCAAAAATGTAATAATATACCGGGTGTTCTATTTAACATAGGAGTTATTAAAAAAATAGAAAAAAAAAACCATTTTAGAAGTATTCAACTGGAAAATCACCTACCTCACATCAATACACATTAAAAATGTAATAAAAATGAGAAGTTTGAAAAAAATCGTTAGAACCGTTTTTGAAAAAATCGAAAAAACTGAAAAATCACAAGAGTAAACACCTACTTCCGGTTATGCGATTTTCTTCAAAAGCTTGCTGTCTCATCTACATAGTACACAAAACATATATATATGAAGTTTCAACGCCATACCTCTTTTTGTTTTTGAGATATTCTATTCACAGACACACAGACACACACAGACAGACCAATGAAAAAAATATGTTTTTTGGGTTCAGGGGACTCTAAAACGTGAAGATCTGTTGAAAACTTAATTTCGAATTTTTGGAGTGAATCGAGAGTGAATCCAATACATACTTCCTTTATTGTAAAAGGAAGTAACAAGGAGAAATATTTGGAAATTTCATATATGTAATTAGGTATAGAATTTTTGAGTATTCGTTTTGTTTTTAATCTAATTTCATTTGATACTAAAGGTAAAATTCATAAATTAGGAACAATTAAATAGCCATACTAGATGAGATTAATTTTTGATCACTGCTTTATTGAAACTATCTTATATAAACTTTTTTCAGTTAGGTACACCCTGTATTATATTTGCTAACCATTAATAGTACGGAATAAAAACATTGTCTTTATTTGCTTGCTTTTTATTTTCTATAAACATTCTGCATTTGTCATTGAAGAAAACCTTTTTTTACTCACGAAGGATCTCCGGGTTTGTATAAATTGAAAGGTGGTCACCCTACATAGCGCATACTGGATGACGCGTCAGCTTCCCCTGCCCGCTCATTAGGCGGCAACTTACTATACCGGGTGCTGCCTTGCGCGATGCACCATAGGAATTTGCATAGTAAATTCTTTACGTTATTTGCTCCCCTAATTATTTTAGAGCTAAAATGTAAATACATTTTTTGTAGAGAAAAAATACTGCATCCATTCATACTGTTGCTAACAATTTTTCATTTTTCGGAACCGAAGGAATGCAAAAAATCTGGTGTGATACACGCACACAACTTCCTTTTACAGTGATCTTATAATTAGCAAAAAATTTGATTTTAAATTTTTAAGCACTTGTCAAAAATTTTCAAAAATTACAAATTTTACAAAAACGGTACAAAATAGTGTTAGTTCAAGAGACAAATTTTTTCTAGAATTTTAAGCTGAATTCAAAAATGTAATAATATACCAGGTGTTCTAGTTAAAATAAAAGTTAATAAAAAAATTGAAAAAAAACAAAAGAAAGTTTAAAAAAATCGCCGTTTTTAAAAAAATTTAAAAAAATTTGAAAAATCACAAGCGTAAACACCTACTTCCGGTTATGCGATTTTCTTCAAAAGCTTGCTGTCGCATCTACATAGTACACAAAACTTATATATGAAGTTTCAACGCCATACCTCTTTCCGTTTTTGAGATATTCTGTTCACAGACACACAGACCAATGAAAAAAAATATGTTTTTTGGGATCAGTGGGACTCTAAAACGTGAAGATCTGTTGAAAACTCAATTTCGAATTTTTTGGGTGAATCCAATACTTCCTTTATTGTAAAAGGAAGTAAAAATCAAACTAGCATTTTTACAAAAGTCAGTGATGCCATGGAATTATTGAAACAAGCCAATGCCAACGCAAGTGCGTGCGAGGCGATCATCCAATCATTGCCGTCAAAAGATTGAACGTAATATCGTTTTTCTCGTTTTGGTGTAAGTTCTGAACCTCATTATTGCACCCACAATTATTTAATAACGTGCCTGTAGCTTTAAACTCAAATGTATCAGTCTATTAATGGTTGTACTGTTTGGAATTTGCCGATACGGATATTTTACAATAAACAAGGAGCTTACTTAACAAGCGTCCATCATAAAACCATTTTTGTTATAGACAAGGTCCAGGTACCTTAGAGACATTAAGCGGAACATAATTAATAATGAATTATTATAAACGTCAAATATCAATGACAAACAAACAAGCAACACATATTGTCGCCTCGCACGCACTTGCGTTGGCATTATATATTGGCTTGTTTCAATAATTCCATGGCATCACTGATTTTTCTAAAAATGCTAGTTTGATTTTTGCATTCCTTTGGTTCCGAAAAATGAAAAATTGTTAGCAACAGCACGAATGGGTGCAGTATTTTTTTCACTATAAAACATATTTACAATTTAGCTGTAAAATAATTAGGTGAACAAATAATTGAATATAAAGAATTTACTATGCAAAATCCCTATGGTGCGTCGCACAAGTCAGCACCCGGTATACAATCCTTGATGATCAGCAGCTTTAAGGACTATTTTTCCCGGCGTAGTCTATAGTAATCACGGCGGAGGCTTACTACCAAGCTGACGTCATGCGCGGTACTGACCAAATTTGTACCTCTACGTAGCACACCATACAATCCTAATAACACCACGGATTGGACAAAGACAAGAAGACAACAGCTGGATGCTGGACTGTCAAATATCATTTATTTTAATATGATAATATAAACAGCAAACAGGTATTTGGTCTCCATTATAAAGTTATAATTTAATCTGACGGGCCCTTGCTAGTATCTAATTTTGCAATGTACGTTTACTATCAATTTATAATTATTGCAGAAACGTTTGGAGTGATAACTGGTTACATAAACTAAGGCGTTAGGATTTGATTGTTTGTACACGAACCAGCAACAATGACAGTTACTAGCAGAAAACAACAAAGTTGTGAATACCCAAATTCTAACAATGCTTCTGACGCCGAATCAATGCAGTAAGTATTTCTTTTAAATCGTATAACCAGTCTTCGACACACTGTAATTCTAGCTTGGCAAGTGCATCAACAAGCGATGCAGAATCTGATATCAGCGAGCCTATAGCAAACACCCGTATTGGCCAAAATCTGCGAGTTAAAGTGCCTCTATATGAAGACTTTGCTCGTCTCAAGAAAACATCTGGCAAAAGGAAGCAGCGTCGTTTTAAAAATCGTAAATATGTTTGGCGCAACTGGTAATTTTTAAGATACTACCTAGAAACATTCATTCTAATTTAGGCTCAGAGCTGCAAATCCTGGCTGAAGAAGACGAAGAAGAGACGGAGTATATCAAATTGATGGAAAATTATAAGAGTCCATTGTCAAGATTGATGGATAGCGAAAGTGCGCTTCAGTACTGGCATGCATTTAACGACCTGCCTGAAGAGGAGCAATACAAATTGTTCGAGACTCTGCCTAAAACTCATGTTCAGCATGTTGAAACCAAGCCTGAAAATCCACTAACACGAATTTCATCAAAAATAAAGCGTGCTATGAAGATTAAGAAGAACGTTCCCACAGAGTTATTCCAAAAAATTGAAGTAGAATTGCTCGATTATTTCAAGATGTGTCCTGGTGGAGCATACCTTTCAACTCCTCCCACCAGTTTTGAAAGACTGCTGTTGCATGCTATTGCACGTTACCATAATTTGAAGTCCATAAGTAAGTACATATGGTCCAGTGAAAAGCACCCTTAAGTTTCTTAACCCTGCCATGCTCGAATTCTGGTAATTTTTTTTTAAATATCCCTGGGGTTTCTGAATATACAAACCGAAAATTTCGAAAAGCTCGTGTTTCAAAATGGCGGCACTTAAATTTTTTATTTAGGCTGGGGCATATATTTAATATCTACCATATTGCTAGCGGCTATGAGTGGGGAGGTCACAGCGTAAGTGAGACAGACAACCAACTCTTCAATGTATATGGTGAGCTGTGCGCAAGCGTCGTCCAGCAAGGTGGGGAAGTGAACCTCACGGTCAAGTTTAATATTTGCTTCTAAAGGTGGAGTTCGAATTCTCAGGCATGCGCACGAGACGTGTAATACTCAGAGTGAGACTATGTCGGCGCCGTAATGTTTTCGGCCGTTCCCAGGCCCTACTAGCAATATAGTAAGTAATATACGGATAGGGCCATAATTATATATAACAACAATGAGATAACATGAATAACAAAATAGAATGCTTGAGTAAGAAAGAGATGACCATACCAAAAAATTATTTTAGTAGGCGTGTTTAGTTGACAAATGTCATAATTAAATTAAGCGTCAAGCCTTCTCGATTATTTGCTACTATGTTTATCTCTTTCTTACTCAAGCAATACGAGTTATTTTCTTGTTCATGTTATCTCATTGCTGTTATATATAATTGTGGCCCCATCGGTATATATGGGGTGGGGTCTGATGGGAAACGATATACCGGGGTCTTTCAAATGAACAGTCTCTTGGGGATTCTCGGCTAAAAGGTGTGAGTTGTTCTAGCTTGTTTAGGTTTTAAATTAGCTGCAGCCAGCGGCGTGGGAGGGGTTATGAAATGTTTTCCAAAACACCTACGAATTGTGCCTAGATATTAAAATCATTTCAAATGTGTACCACAGAGGGTGGGCAAATTATGCTTACCTAGAAAACTTGATATTTCATATATTTTTATAAAAGATGACTAATTTGCATTGCAAAACTATTTTTTTAAATGAATATGTTGCAATGTAGTTAAAAGATTTTTTTATTGTACCTATTTTTAAAAAATATGTGATGTCTATTTGGTGAATCCTCTCTTAGCAACAATGAGGGTTTCTACTGTACGTGGTGTACTTGAATGCATATTATTACTGTATTTTGATGTAATATAAAGAAATAAAGGGAATACTATCAACTTGACGATGAGAAACCAGTGTCACCAATACAATGTAATTGTTCCCAGATATAATAACTACAACAGCTTAAAGAGAAGGTAATACATTTCCTTCACATATAATTGCCCACATGCTTTTGTTGAATCACATAGTAAACTCCAACCGCAACTTATTATTTAGTCCAGATACATTCTTCGGTAGAATTTTGAAAGTTTAAAAAATAATAAATTGTGATAAGGATGTAGCTTTTATGATTTATTACTTTTGAAGGAAATGATTCAAAATTTATAGGAAGTATAACAATTTAACTACCTTCTACAAATGTTGGAATGGACATTCTGAATGTTTAATATTTTCAAGGTATTTTTGGAATGCTGCTGCGAGTTGTGGAAGTGTCCAGCCCTCCGGACTGGATGCCCATGGAAATGCGTTTCTGTGATTTCGTAAAAACGCTACGTCAGTAGCATTTGAAGATTCCAGAGCACCTGTCATGTTCAAACGACATATTTTGGTTAAAGGTTATATAAATCGGTTACACACATAGTTTTGCATTTGGTTTAATAATTTACTTATTAATATTATTTATGTAACCCTGCTGTAGATGTTAAGGGGCACATATGATGGTGCTCATTTTTGTTCTATTTAACAAATATTAAAATGTACTAGTCGTTTCCAGTTTTATAAATACGGACGTTATTAAATTAGTTATATTTAACTAGTAGTTTGTTTATTTCAATTCAGCGATGTGAAGATTCTAGTAAATTGCCATGAAATATTCCAAAGTTGACAATATAAGTTTTCCTTTTTCAAGAAGAAGTTCCAAATATAAAATTGTAACACCCTTTTATTGATATTATTCTGATGGCTCCCTAGCCCTAGCTAACCGAAGATCTCAGCGAACATGGTTGTGGATTGGGAGTAAAAATATAGTGAAAGGTAAAACATTGAAAATGGGCTCATGTTGCCATATCACGACGGCAATGAAAAATAATAAAAGACAAATAATTAAACAATATTTAATAAGGCTTTTGCATAAACCCCTTTTTACATTACAAAATAAATAAATATTTTAACAAAACTATTTTACAGTTATTGAAATTGCTTTAAAAATTTAAGTGCAAGTGAGAAAGCAGGAACAAATTCACCATGGTGATACAAATGGAACAGAGGGCTGCTTGGACCAGGTACTGTATGTCTTTTTAAGTAAAAAGAAATGGAACTTTGTATTCCAAATAAAAATGAAGCATGAGTGGTGAAAAATAGTCCTTTGAAAATTGCTGATATTAAAACGTCGCAGCTAACGACTGTCACAAAAGTTGCTACAAAACTGTGACATGATTTTCCGATGATGCCAGGTCTAACAAGTTAAATATGCTGATAGTATGAGATACGATAAATATCACATAAATACAGTTTAGAGTCCCCATTTGCTTGTTGCCATAAAAATGTATGCGCAAGCAAATTGATGTCTACGTTACTTCATCTGCATATTCAGTTTACCCTTCTACATAAAAATTCACGGTTGATAGTTTAGGTCATCATTATCCAGGATTAATCTTAATTGGATTGTTCCGGTCTCCCGTAAATTGATCGCTCCAATGTTTCTTTGTCTTCCCAATCGTCTCTTTCCTCGTGGTTCATATTTTAAAAGTTGCTTGGGGATATGGATACCCTTGGGGGATCCTGTAACCCCTAGAGGGTGCGTCCCCAGGTGGCAGATCAGGAAACGCCCATCAGATATGGTGGGTAGCCAGGAAAAAAAATACCTCCCGCGGACCAACAGTCACATCAAGTCGCAACAGCAAATTTAGCGGAAAATGTGGACTTAAATATGATAAATTTGGTGGAAGTGGCACCTTAGCTGGAAGAATAACCAGACCTAGCCCAGGGATGTGCGTGAAGACCTCAACGATCGTGTGAGCGGAGGAGGTTACCCTCCTAATGGGGTTAATACATTAGGAGGCTAGACGGTAAGGCTAAAGGTGGCAGCCCCACCAAACGTCTAACCCGTGCATCATGTTAGTAACATGCCAGGGGGACATTAAAACCTACTAAAAAGTCTCACGATTTAGTTTAAGTGAAAAGTCAAATCACAGTTTCACGTTTGAACTCTTGCAAGATAATTTTTGCTTACCTGTATTGCAATTCGCACATGTTTCATCAATTGACATGAAAAACCGCCACAATCCACTGGTCTTTGTTTTGTTTATTATTTTAGGTGTTGTGACATTTTCAATTTCAATAGAAAAAATTCAAATAAACCACAGAACGCTTTTACAGGCATGTGTTGTATACATCTCCTCATCTAAATTTTAAAAAAAAAGTTCGGGCACTTCATTCCATATAGGAATATGGCCTGAGACAAGATGAGTCACTAGTCAGGGTCGCCAAAATATCTCTTTCCGAAACCCAGTCAATCTGGCACACCATTAATAGCATACTGGGTGATGCGGTTAGCATCATGCCTTCAGCGACTTCCTTACTTTCCCTACTTCCACAACTGTGGTTTAGGTACCCAATTTTTAAAGCAACTGGGTGGGCTGCCCGCCAGTTGCCAGATGTGGAAATTGAACCCCGTACTGTGGCACTGCAGACTGAGCTCCCTAACCGCTGGGCCACACTGGGATCCCCCATCTGAATAGTACTTACAATACCAGGACGAATTTTGACCGGTATTGATGCAAAATATACCAGTATTTCGTTATTAACATATTCCTATAAAACTTACATTTTATAAAAATATTTAATACAGTTAAAAATTAAATGTGTCATAATGTGACTAATAAATTAAAATTTACACATAGACATAATGTAAAGTGAGAACATTCTGAAAGAGGCTCAATATAACATATACAGGGTGTTCGGTAAAGATTTCCACAAATGTAGAGATATTGATTTGAATTTTAGTATACATACTTACTGCAGTAATAGGAAAAATTTCATAAATTATACTTAACTGTAATGAGCACTTTACCTATCTTTCAAAACTTGTTTTAGCTCTAACTTCGTTGTGTAAATTTTTTTGAAATTTTAGGTTAGCTGAAAGGGAATTAAAATACGCAAAAATAATGTACTCTTAGTTCATAAGCGTAAGAGCAACCGTTTACCTTAAAATGCCTATCAAAGGTTTTTGGTTGTCATTAAGACGTGCAATTATCAAGTAGCCATGATCACAAAAACAATGGTCATCTAGTGAAAAACAATGACAAATCAATTAATGACATAAGTGACATAAGAATTTGTTCTTTTATGTTTAAGAAAATGCCGCTACATAACCAATTCTCCAATGCTGAAAGGTTCGTTGTCGCAGCATTTTCGTAATCACAAAAGACGAAAAACTGATGTCACCAACGTCATTAATTGATTTCTTGTTGTTGTTTACTAGATTACAATCATTACCCATTGTTTTTGTGATCATGGCTACTTGATAATTGCACGTCTTAAAGACAACTAAAACCCTTTGATAGGCATTTTAAAGTAAACGATCGCTTTCACGCTTATGAACTAAGAGTATGTATATTATTTTTGTGTATTTTAATTCTCTTTCAGATAATAACCTAAAATTTTAGAAAGTGTTACAGATAACGAAGTTAGAGCTAAAAAAAGTTTTGAAAGATAGGTAAAGTGCCCATTATAGTTAAGTCTAGTTTATGAAATTTTTCCTATTAGTGCAGTATATAATAGTAACTATGTATACCAAAATTCAAATCGACATCTTTAGATTTGTGTAAATTAACAAAAAAATAAAAAATAAAAAATTGAACTTCAAGGCCCTATACCTTCTTACTGAAGGGACTTTGTACTAAGGTATATTAGGTTTAATACATTTATTATAGCGTCAGGAATCTATGACTAATCGGTGTCCCATTCTTTACCAAACACCCTGTATAATGTGCAATATAAGTCTATATCAATAGAAACGTAAACAGATCACAGAATTCAGAGAGTTCTCACGCCTGGCTTGCACACGACGTTGTAAACGATACACTCCTACTCCAAAGTTTACAGAATAATATAGAAGTTACTGAACTCCTTGTTGGCACATTTGAAGTTCGAAGATCTGATGGTTCGTTTCAATTCCAAGAAAACTAGTCGTCGGTGAATTGCAGGAATATACTCAGTTGTGGACCCAACCTGCTGTTTTACTTTGTGATGATTTTGGAGGCTTTCACAGCCATTGTCATTAAGTAAAAAACGACTTCCGGGATTGGACCGTGTCATTATTGAGGTCGAAGAACTCAACGTTTCGCCCGCTTTCGTAAAGAGCTTCATCAGGAGGAAAAAGCAAAAAGAGCATGGTAACTCAACGTGTAAACCACGCCAGAGGCGAAATTCGACTCAGTCGAATATGCAGATGAAGTAACGTACACATCAATTTGCTTGTGTATACATTTTTATGGCAACACGGACTCTAAACTGTATTTATGTAATATTTATCGTATCTCATACCATCAGGATATTTAACTTGTTAGACCTGGCACCGTCGGAACATCATGTCACAGTTTTGTAGCCACTTTTGTAACAGTCATTAGCTGCGATGTTTTAATATCAGCGATTAAATTACTACTCCTGGTAGGCGATTTTCAAAGGACTATTTTTCACCACTCATGCTTCATTTTTAGTTAAAGTACAAAGTTCCATTTCCAAAGGTGCGAGATGGCTTATGAAAATAAAGAAAAGTTGGATACGTTAGAATGTTTCATTCAGAGTAATAATAATTGTAAGGTGGCCAGTAATAGTATATTATGTTATTAGGAGCAAAAGTTATACTTTATGTGGCGTGGCTGAACGGTTTATCTGCCGAGCTTGCGATGCAGATAAGTACAGCCGAGCCACATAAAGATACTTTTGCTCCGAATAACATATAGCATTTTTTCTTCAAACGTTTATAACAAATTATTTACAACGTTGTGAACAAAATCCGAAGAAATAGCAGATAATAACTTTATCCGCCGCTGACGAGTGGCAGATAGTCGTCAGCGGCAAATAATAACTTTATCTGCTGCAGAAGAGCAGCTGATAAATTTATTATCTGCCATGGCAATGAAGTGACCGTTTAGCATCATCAATCCAGCAGTACAGTGTCACATTTTACGGACGTTTGAAAAAAAACATATTTTAATCGTTAGTCGGATAGACAACAATCTAATCTATTTTTGGAAATTAGAAACAAATTCATTTATTATGGGACATTCAACAAACCAAGAATAAAGAATTACAATATTGAAGATGCTGCTATACAAAGTACAAGATAATTTAAAAATATAAAACTATTTACACTAAATTTTTAAATTGATATCCATTATTTGCAACACGTAGTTCATATCGCTTTAAAACACTCCAAATTGCGTTATAAATATGAACATTAGAAACGGAATTAATATGTTATATAAAATTTTGTTTTAGTTCGTACATATTATTATTTTTATATAAATATTGACTTTAATGTAGCCCTAAAAGAAGAAATCTAGTGGCGTTAAATCCGGCGAACATGGTGGCCACCTTACTGGTCTGTTGGTCCCTATCCATTTGTCTCCAAAATTAACGGTTAACCATTTCGAGATGATTCTAGTATTACGAGGTGCACCATCACAATTTCATAAGCTAAAATGCAATTGCCAAATAGGGCACTCAAACACTAATACCGAAGCTTCCCTGATTTTGGACATCGACAGTACGGCGGGGATTAACATTGGACCACTAGTGCTCATTGTGTTGGTTGAAAATTCTGGCACTGCTAATATATGCTTCATTCGTCCAAATGATATTTCTAAAAAATAATGGATCTTGCTCAAATTGTTGAACGTACCAATTGCAAAAGTCTAAGCTTTGTGTCGTTCAGGATCTGGTGTTTGGAGTTGCTATTTCGTAATTTTATAGTGTTTTTCAAAGCTGATAGTGCTGGGCTTTATGATATACCAGACTCGGCCTCAATTGGATGGCTGGAAATTGAATTATTTGCAACTGTCATTCCAGTAACATTGACGGCAACTTCCTCAACATTTTCATTATTATAATTCTTTATTTACTGCTTTCATCTAGTATGGCCATGGAATAGTTCCTAATTTATGAATGCAACCATGTTTATACCATGTATGTATTACTTCTATATTGCTAGTAGGGTCTGGGAACGGCCGAAAACATTACGGCGCCGACATAGTCTCACTCTGAGTACTACACGTCTCGTGCACATGCCTGAAAATTCGAACTCCGCCTTTAGAAGCAAATATTAAACTTGACCATGAGGTTCAATACCCCACCGCACGGACAACACTTGCGCACAGCTCACCAAGTCCGTAGAAGAGTTGGTTGTCTGTCTCACTTACACTGTGACCTCCCCACTTACAGGCGCTAGCAATATAGTAGTAATACATACAGTGCATACCAAATGTATGGAACCGGCTTTGTTATTTCAAAACTATTCAAGCTGAATCGATAAAATTTAATATGCATGCTGTTTACAAAGCCTTCTATTATTTCCACAGTTTTGTTATTTTTTAACTGACAAGGTCGGAAGCTGCACAGCCAACTTGATTTTTTTTAAATGGGAAGGGGTACAAATCGAATACCATTTGAAAGGTATTTTCAAGTAGAATTCAGCGACATGCCGCTTGCCATAGTTATCTCTAAAGATAACTTCGCTATTGTAAATTAAAAAAATAACAAAACTGTGGAAATAATAGAAGGCTTTGTAAACGGCATGCATATTAAATTTTATCGATTTAGCTTGAATAGTTTTGAAATAACAAGGCCGGTTTCATACATTTGGTACGCACTGTATATGGTTTATACTTAAATGTCAAACGTGACATTTGATTCTTAAGTACTCATAAATTAGAAACTATTCCATAGCCATACTAGATGAAAATAATTTTTTATTATACCAAACAGCATATAATTATACACTCTTTCATTATACTGTATTTCCTCTTTAGGAAGTCTTTTATTTGCCATTAGTTGGGTGTGGCAATATTCTGCTCTAATTATAACAATTGCCTTTGGCACTCATAAGAGGCCTCCTAACTACAAGAACAATGTAATAGTATAGCACCAAAATTCTTTAAAAGCTAGCCAATATCCAATAATGTGAGGAAAATATGTCTCATAGATGTTACCCAAGAGTAGTTAATATCGTTCCTGATTGCAATTCTTTATATTTCGCTCTACTTCTTTTCATGTTTATTGGAGTGAAGTTAACGACCGGCATATGCGCTTACAAATTGTTAATAAAATTGTAAATAACTGGGAGTCAAATCCACATGGATAGTAGCAATCAATGATTCAACAATGCATTAAAAACTGCTTATGGCACTATTCTAAGATTTTCAAACTGTTTTGAAACATTCATGCCAAAAGAAGTTGATGCAATTAAAATACCATCTCAACTAATTGCCAAAGATATTTGGTGATAGTTCATCAACTCTGAAAAAAACACTATCTCAAAACTCTCAATTTTTGCGCCAAAAAAAAAGAACATTGAATGCGCCAACAGGTATCCTAATCCAGATAGGGACCGTAGACAACATTACAATAATTAAATAATGATAATATCAAGGATTCAGACAATGAAGAAGCTGAGTAGCGCAGATGGGTAGGCGCTTGCCTTGCATTAAGCAAATCCTCGATTCAAATCCCGCGAGGACCGGAATTTCTCCGCAGTTTTGGGAATTGGAATCGGGCTCGGTGAGACCATTCACAGTTAGGCACCAAATTAACTGTGCTCTACTCAGAACTGCAGACCTAAGAGATCGAGTAACAAGGTCAACATAACACACACACCTCACACAATGGTTGCTGTATCCCGAATTCGGGGCAAGTTGAGCATTGTACCGCCAGATGCAAGCACATAAAGCACCAGCCTCTACACCGCAAGGTAAAACGAGGTTATTGATTATACATACATACATACAATATCAAGGATTCAGGCCAGAGGCGTAGCTAGAGATCAGCGGGCCCTGTATCATAAACTGCCAAGTGGAGCCCCCCACCTGGGTATTATCAAATAAACGTATAAAAATACGAACTCAATTTTCATTTATTAACAAAACAAAATATAACTGTAAAAAGAAGTGTAAATCATAGTTTACAGTTTACATATATCTACATAAGTATGGAACAAGTCAATATTAAATAACAAGAAACAAGGTTAAAGTAAATAATAATTATTTACAGAGTTACTCTCCGAACTTTTTCTCGGCGAAAATGTTTATAAGACGTTCCATATTTGAAGATGATTTTAGTTTTTTAAGCTCTACCTTTTCGATAGATAATATGGCTAAATTTGGTAACCGTTCTTGTGTCATCGTACTTCTTAAGCAGTTTTTGATAAGTTTCAGTTTGGAAAAGCTTCTTTCTGCTGTTGCTACCATAACAGGAATTATCAAAAACAGCATACAAGCAGTTATTAATCGGGAAAGTTTGAAACCATACTATTAAATTTTATTAAAATTAATTCTGTTAATTTATTAGTAGCTTCAGCGTACTTATGCGAACGTTTTGTCCGTCTGTCCGTCCGTCCGGATCGCCTGTAACTTTCGAACGGCTACAGATATCGAAATTTTGAAAGGGGGCAAAGTTGTTGCTAAGGTCCCGAGCACCTTCATGCGCTATTTGGTTTTGGCTTTCCACTTTGCAAAATTTCCAAGCATTGTAGCACAGTGGCGGTTTGTCCACTTGGCGCCATCTACAGAAGCTCGGTGGTCACGTTTTGAACTACACATTCTGAAGTGTGTGCAGTGTGATGGCGCCAACATGTGCTCACTGTAAACAGAAGTTATCAAAATATGAAGATATTATCAATTGTACAACTTCAAAATGTGGTAACAGGTATCACATAGAATGTGTAGGTTTGTGTCCAGCCAAATACACAGACCTAAGCTCATCTGGGCAGTTAAACAAGTGGAATTGCCCTAAATGTGAAAACATAACCTCCAAAAAAACTTGCAACTATTGCAAATCAGACATCCCGGATGAAAACCCGTGCATGTTGTGCTCAAATTGCTCGAATACCTACCACCCAAGCTGTGGAAGCAGGAAAACCTCAATTGTGGGAGGTGAAATTATATGCAACGATTGCAAGAAAAATAGTGCTACATCGGCAGCAAAACCCGCTTGTCCAGATGACACACAGACGAGGGATACTTCAGATCACAGTGAACCGCAAACTGAGGAGTCACTCCAAGGTACGATCACAGATCTGAAAAAGGAAATTGAAGATCTGACTCAAAAGAGATCTTCACTAAAACGGGAAGTTTCTCAGCTGGAACTTGACAAGTCCAGCCTTGCCTCTCTATTGACAAATATGATCAGAACAGAGATGGAAAGCATGAAACTGCAACTAATGTCAAACTGGGAACAGCTCCGCAGCGAAATTATAGAGCAGATCCCAAAAACCGACAAAACATCCAAAGCACAGCCAATGCAGATCAATTCTGCCAGTATCCCGACGAAACGGCAGCAAAATAATACCAAATCTGTAATTGCCCAAGGCACCTACAAGCAGGCACTGCAGGTAAATAAGAAACAAGCTAATACATCATCGGAAAGAACATCGCTGCAAAAGTCCAATATTGTAGCACCGCCACCTTCGCAGACACCTAAACCAGATAATTTAAAAATTCTGGAAGCAGTCCAAAAACATAAAATGAAAGAAATAATAGAACTGGCTAACACGAACATCTCGCAAACCAATGAAAACGATGATGGCTTTACCACAATCAAGAAACGATCATCAAGGAAAAAGACCTCAACACAAAGTGTGTATGGAGTTGCGGAGAATACTAATAATAGGCCTGAACCGATAATGGGTGTTAACAAAAACACAAGCATACTTGAAGTGGCACAAAAACGTTACTGGGTGTTTGTTACCGGATTGTCCAAAAATACAGAATCTGAGGCAATATTGGAGTTTTTAAAAAGTCACCAGTGTAATACAGACATCATCTGTGAAAAAATGAAGACTAAATCCAAACAAGTTAGCTCTTTCAAACTTGGTGTGCCTAAACAACAAGTTAACAAAGTAATGGATCCTGAGATATGGCCAGAAGGAGTGAAAATCAACCATTTTCGGAACCTACAACGCCAGCAGACCATCAAGGTTTCCACCCTACAGAGTGGAACTCGGTAAGCGAGGTTAATCGCAAAGACACTGTTTCTGTTTTTCATGTTAATATTCAAAGTATATATAATAAATTATCTGAGTTCGAGATAGTCCTTAATGAAGAGTTATTTGACTGTGTTTGTATTAATGAGCACTGGTTAAAAGCTGACCAATTTTCTGTAATAACCCTAGAAGGGTATAAAGCTGCATCTAGTTTTTGTAGATCTATTAGGAATCATGGAGGTGTAGCCATCTATGTAAAATCTGACATTGATTATTATGATCTAAATATTTCAAAATTTTCTGATGAACTTAATTGTGAAGTGGCAGGTGTTTTTCTCAAACATCTGTCTACCCAGCTTATCACAATTTATAGGTCTCCTAATGGTGACTTTGATAGGTTTCTAGATGTGCTGACATGTGTTTTTGATAGTTTGAATCTGTCTCTGAATATTATTGTAACAGGGGACTTTAATCTCCATTTCACAACTAATGACATCAGGGTGGTCAAACTGGAAAATTTTTTCCAATCCTATGGACTCCATCTAACAGTCAGTTTTGCAACAAGAAATGAAGCTTGTCTTGATAATATATTTACAAATGTAGATATGTCGACAGGCTGTTCTAAGCCTTTTGATCTTCACCACCTATCAGATCACAGAGGGATAGTTTTTAATTTCAATAAAATTAGTACGGTCAAAAAGTCTACTGCTAGAATGAACTATAGACCTATAACAAATGAAGGGCTTTTTCACTTATATAATACCATTGAAGGGATAGAGTGGCAGTTTGTCAATGATAGTTCTATCACTCCTGAGGATCGCTTTGGTCGGTTTGTTGAGGTCATAACAGAGTCGGTGGAACTCTGTTTTCCTTTGAAATCAAGGTTAGCCGGTGGGGGCAGACATTCTGTGAAGGTTGAGTGGTACAGCGATGAGCTGAGGGAGTCGAGGGAGAGGCTTCGTACTTTGGATGCCATGAATAAGCAATATCCTGACTTGGTGCCCAAGCATCTTGTCAATAGTTATAAGAAAGTTTATAGAGCTAAACTATGCAACACTAAAAAGAAAGCGTATGATTCCTACATACAGAATTCTGACAGACCCCAAATTACAATGTGGAATATTATAAGAAATAACTCTTCTTCAAATAACAATACAAGTACTGATGCATTAAATGCACAAACTTTTAACAACTTTTTTGTGAATATTGCTGACGAGATTGTAAGTGATCTGCCAGCCACTGAAAAATCTTTTATTGACTATCTATCATACTTACCTCAGAATAATAGCTTTTCTTTTCATTTAATTACTTTCAATCAGATAAGGGAGAAAATCTCTAAACTGAAAAACAGCAAAAGTAGGGATTGTTTTGATATTACTACAAAAATTGTTAAGACAATAACAAACATCATAGTCTATCCACTAACGAAGTTAATAAATCATTGCATCTCGGCTGGAGTCTTTCCCACTGTCCTCAAAGATGCTAAAGTAGTACCTATATTCAAAAATAAGGGATCTGTAGATGATGTTACCAATTATCGGCCTATATCACTTTTGCCAATTTTTTCTAAAATATTTGAATCGGTTTTGAAGGATCAGATCAACTCTTATTTTGAGCAGAATGGCCTGTTTCTGGCAGGGCAATATGGCTTCCGCAACAAAAAATCAACAACACTGGCAGTTAATAATCTATTGGATCTTGTTGTGGAGGGTCTTGAAAAGGGCTTGGATACGTATGCTTCCTTTTATGACCTCACAAAAGCTTTTGACTGTGTCTCACACTCAATTTTGCTTAAAAAACTGTTGCACTATAATTTTGACACCAAGAGTATATGTCTAATTGAATCATACCTTTCAAATCGTTACCAATATGTCTACTTTGACAATAAGAAGTCCCAAAAACAGCTAATTGGACATGGGGTTCCACAGGGATCGGTGATGGGGCCTCTTTTGTTTTTAATTTACATCAACGATCTGTCAAAGTTTCAGGATAACTCCCACCTCATTCTTTTTGCTGATGATACAACCAACATAGTTAGGTATCATCCCACAGAACCATTGGCTGAGATTGTGGGTGAGACTCAGTCAAATCTTCATGACTGGTTTGTCACAAATCAGCTCAGCCTTAACAGATCGAAGACCCAAAACTTGAACTTCACTCTTCGTCAATGTAATCCTGACCTGCCATGTGAGCCACATGTCAAATTTCTTGGGGTAACACTTGATCCTGGCCTCACTTGGAGGGAACATGTTGTGCAGTTGAGCAAAAGGTTATCTAAAATAATTTATCTTATTAGGACACTTTCACATACTGTATCTCTTCCGACTCTTATGGCAGCTTACCATGGCTATTTTTCACCACATATGTCATATGCAATTCTGAATTGGGGACATAGCTCTCATGCAAAGGAAATCTTCAAATTGCAGAGAAGGTGTGTACGTGTCTTGACGGGCCTGGGGTATCGTGACTGCTGTCGTCAGTACTTTTCCTCCCTCGGAATACTTACCTTTCCATCATTGTACATCTATCACTGTCTTGCCTATATCAGGGAAAATATTTCTCAATTTTTGTCACATAGTGATCTACATAACCACTTTACTCGTAACCGTAATGGTGTGCTCCCTGAGTTTCATAGGTTGTCAAGAACACGAAGGGGCACTGATTATTATTGCATAAAGTTCTTTAATTTCCTTCCAAACCATGTGAAGGAACTAGATCCTAAAGAATTTAAAATAAAAGTAAAAAGTTACCTAATTAAAAAGGTGTTTTACTCAATTGAGGACTATCTCCAAAATAACTTTTCTGACATGATCGTAAACTGTCAAATGTGATCTGTCATTGTCTCTTTTTAAAATGGGATAACCCCAATATTTTTTTTAAACTGTGTTGTCTAGATTGTAATTTTATTGAATATTATAAATTTTAATTAATGACAAGAATTGTTAAGTTTGTGTAGTAGGTATTTTTTTATTCAATGGTTAGTGTTTTTCTGGTGTAAAATTAATTGCTATTTGTACTTTGACCTGTATGAGCATTTCTATGTATTGATGCCAATAAATATTTGATTTGATTTGATTTGATTTGAAGCTACTCGTTAGACCTGTCCTTGAGCAGTTTATTCTTTAATTGTATGAATCTGTTCAGGAGACTGTGGCTGGGCGGTTGCGCCGGGTCGAGCGCATTCTATTCGTGTTTTGGGGGATGGGGGGGAGTCAAACACCTTCCGCCTATATAAACCTAAATTCTTAAATGTACCCTGCGCAAAAGTTTCCATATTAAATGTATATGACATAACATGTCTCGTGCATAAACGACTTTTAGCACGCGTTCCATACAATATTTTATCTACTACTTTAATTTTACTGTTATTAATCTATAAATATCGATTTAACAAAGGTTTGCATCTACGACACTTGTAATTTATGTCATAATAAACAGTAGTCCATGCCGCGCGGGCGAATGTTTGCGAATGACAGTAGTCAAGCTCAGTTACGAAATGTAATTATTAATACTCCACATCTGACTGTATTCATTACATAATGCTTTAATTATTTCAAAAACGCTTTACCTGTAACGAAAGAAGTAACTATAACAACTTTACAACCTCACTTCCAGTTCAAAATTGTAGTTTTATAACCTCACTTCACTTTTAGCCCGTGTGCTAAAAGTAAACAGCTGATTTCTTTAACCACGGTAAACTATAAAACGTCACTTAGTGAAACAAGCTAGCGCTAAAAGGCCTACGTTTAGTAGTGGTCGTAAATAAAGATTTTTCGCTGTTCATATACCTACAGATTTCCGAGTACCGAATAGGCTATTCTAGTTAAGGAAACAAATATATTCCTTAAATCTTATGATTCATGAAGTGTTAGCCCTAAGTTATTAAACTGAGATTTAAACTATAACGTTAAGTCCTTTAATTTTATATTAATATTAGTTTTTAAGTATTCAAGATTAGTATTGCTAGAAAATAGTAACACACCTGATTTTAGTGGATTATTTAAGATTATGTTTTTCTGAAATATCTACCAAGTTTTGTTAAGTCATTGTTGATTTTATTAGCAGTGTTGTCTGAATGATTATAAAAACTTGAAATGTATAACTACGTATCGTCAGTGTAAACCTGAATTCTACTATAGATTAAAAATGAACTAAAATCTGCAATATATAATACATATAAGTGGTTGAAGAACTGAACCTTGAGGCACACCCTTGTTTAAAATTAAATCATCAGATAATTTATTAATTATAAGTACCGTTGTTTTCAAAACTTTCGCGTGCACATTCAAAATCAAGTAACAACAAATTTGCAAAATTTTAGCAGTGTGAACGGGTAATTTTGAGATTAGGTTAAAGATGACATTAGCAGCATTTAAAAAAATTGTTATCGGTTCCTTAGGATACAAATTCCCGTCTTATTATGTAGTTTATACATAACTAGTGAGTCACCCGAACTACGTTTCGGTTAGCAAAATTAAGAGAGATTCATTAATATAAATTAAAAAAAAAGGATGCATGGGCGGGATCGAACCCGGGCCACCCGCGTGAAAGATCAGCACTCTTACCGCAGGACCGGTCTCTCTTGTTTGAATAATGCGCGCACCCGAGCTAATAACGGCGATAGGCGCTCCGCTCTGCTCTGCTGCCTAGAGGAGTTAATTAAATTACAACTTTTTTGCATCTTTTTTGAAAATAAAAACCGGTCTACGATCTAAGTATAAAAATTAGCAAACTTTTAAGCCATCGTACAACTTGATCGGGCCAGTATCTTCGGAGGAGATAGCGAACAAACATAGACGCAAACACGCAAACATACAAAGAGAGCACCGATTTTATGTTATAGATAATGACAGAAAAAAACCAACGACCTTTACAAAACAAATAATTCGGCCGTAATTAGTGTTTGAAGGTAACAGAAATTTAATTAAAACGAACATAAAAATAAATACAAACATATTAAAAAAGGTTTTAATATTTTGTCATAGCCCCATTAACCTCTAGCAACCGGATTCAATCTCCTGGGCATAGGAATAAGGTTTTGCCAATAATTTTGGTCTTCTCTCAACTCTTCCCACGCATTTTGAATAACTTCCCACAATTCTTCAGCATTTGCAGGTCTAAAGTTCCTTTTATAAATTTTATTGACAATTAAACCCCAAACATTTTCTATGGGGTTCAAATCAAGACTACAGGACGGCCAAGGTAATATATAAAACAACTTAGCACAAAAAAGACGTAAAAATACTATTGGGGGATCTCAATGCGAAAATAGGCAGCGATAATACAGACAGAGGATGTCATGGGAAAGGAGGGATTAGGTATTGTTAACGATAATGGAAACAGACTCCTAGATTTTTGTGCAGTCAATAACTTGATAGTAGGGGATAGCATGTTCAAACACATAACTATCGACAGGAAATATAAAAACTCCTTACTGGACGTCCGAACAATGAGGGAGCCAACATAGGCTCAGACCTTATACTGCTGAGAGCAAAATTTAGAATAAAATTAAAAGCAAACTTAAAAACACCTAATATTAAAACTAAGTACAATGTACAATGGTTGAAAGGGAGTTCAGAAACGCAAGAAGAATTCAAACAAACACTTGAAACTAAATTTAACCAAACAAAACAACCAGAGTTCTTGCCAGTTAATCAAATATGGCTAGAATATAAAAACATCCTAAACGAAACCGCGCTAGAAACAATTGGAGTGAAGAAGCCACAAATGAAGGACTGGATGAGCAAAATTACATGGGACTTGATTACAGAAAGGAAAAAAATCAAACATAAATAGCAAATCGAAACAAGGGAAGATAAGAAGGACGAGTTAGACAAGCTCTACTGGGGAAAAAAACAAAGAGGTCAAAAAAAGTGCTAGAAGAGACTGACGTGCTTAACAAGAAGAAATAGTGAAAAAGGCAGAAGAAGGTGCAAGTAAAAACGACATGAAGATGCTGTATGATATCACACGGAAGCTTACAAGTAGAAACAAATCTAATATATCACATATCCGCGATAAGAGTGGCAACTTAATTTTAACGGATACAGAGATCCTACAACAGTGGATGGAACACTTTACGGAAATCTATCAAAAGCGGCCAATTGATACAAACCTCTATAATGCCGAAGTTAGACAAAACCTGAAGATAAACACAGATCCGATAACAAAAAAAGAAATAGCTGCAACTATAAAACAACTAAAAAACAACAAAGCAGCTGGAATCGACGAGATACCTAACAAACTGATAAAAGCAGGGGAAGAAGCCAGCGTTACAATACTGCACCTCTTAATAAATAGAGTTTGGACCGAAGAAATAATCCCAGATGAATTGAAGGAAGGACTAATAATTACCCTACCCAAGAAAGTGGATCTGAACTACTGCAGCAACTGGCGACCAATAACCCTACTGTGCACTGTCAGCAAACTACTAGCTAAAATAATATTAACCAGAATTAAACA
Source organism: Agriotes lineatus (assembly GCA_940337035.1). Taxonomy (NCBI): domain Eukaryota; kingdom Metazoa; phylum Arthropoda; class Insecta; order Coleoptera; family Elateridae; genus Agriotes; species Agriotes lineatus. Next base: position 19,327,540 of record OW679202.1, read on the forward strand.
AGAGCTGGAAACGATATTAAGGGGCAACCAGGCAGGATTCCGATCAAGAAAATCATGCCAAGACCATATCTGTTCGCTGGACGATCCTGAAAGAATATGGAATCCCAAACAAAATTATTAGAATAATTAAATTAATGTACGAAGAATATAGCTCCAGAGTAGAATATTGTGGTAATAAGACCGATGCTATAAAAATAGAAAGCGGTGTAAAACAAGATTTCACTCTGTCGCCCTTCCTTTTTACTTCCTTTTACTGTAAAGGAAGTATTGGATTCACCCCAAAAATTCGAAATTGAGTTTTCAACGGATCTTCACGTTTTAGAGTCCCCTGATCCCAAAAAACATATTTTTTTTTCATTCTTCTGTCTGTGTGTGTGTGTGTCTGTGAACAGAATATCTCAAAAACGAAAAGAGGTATGGCGTTGAAACTTCATATATAAGTTTTGTGTACTATGTAGATGAGACAGCAAGCTTTTGAAGAAAATCGCATAACCGGAAGTAGGTGTTTACTCTTGTGATTTTTCAGTTTTTTTCGATTTTTTCAAAAACGGCTCTAACGATTTTTTTTAAACTTTACATTTTTCTTACATTTTTAATGTGCATTGATGTGAGATAGGTGATTTTCCAGTTGAATACTTCTAAAGTGGGTTTCTTTTGTTTTTTTTTCTATTTTTTTTATTAACTCCTATTTTAAATAAAACACCCGGTATATTATTACATTTTTGAATTCACCTTAAAATTCTAGAGAAAATTTGTCTCTTCAACTAACACTCGATTTTGTACCGTTTTTGTAGAATTTGTAATTTTTGAAAATTTTTAACAAATGGTTAAAAATTAAAAATGCAATTTTTGACTAATTGTAAGATCACTGTAAAAGGAAGTTGTGGGAGTGTATCACACCAGATTTTTTTAATTGTAATAGATTGGGTAATGAAACGGACAACAGATAACAAAGAAGGTCTCACCTGGAGATTCGGCCAGGTCCTAGAAGATCTAGAGTTCGCTGACGACATCTGCTTGATAACTGTGAAGATTAGTCATATGCAAGAGAAAATCAACAACTTCAATAGAAACGCAAATTCTGTTGGTTTAAAAGTTAACACAAAAAAAAACAAAAACCCTCCGCATCAACACAAGCACCCAAGAAATAGAACTTGAAGGAGAAAAAATACAAAACAGGACTCAGGAGGCTGCCAAAAAGACATCAAGAGGAGAATTAGCAGAGCACAAAATGCATTCAATAAACTAAAAAAGTGTGGAGCTCAAATAAACTAACCATGAAAACCAAAGTGCGAATCTTTAATATAAACATGAAAAGTGTAATGTTATATGGATGTGAATCATGGGCATTAAACAAAAAACAAGTGCAACAACTCCAAACCTTTACTAATACGTGCCTCAGGAGAATCCTGAAGATATACTGGCCTAATAAAATATCAAACGTGGAGTTATGGCAAACCACAAATCAAGAACCAATCGCAAAACTAATTAAACAACGGAAGTGGATTGGACACACTCTACGCAAACCAAATACAGATATTACTAAACAAGCAATCGAGTACACGGTTAGAGGCAAACGAGAAAGGAAATGACCAGCCAACACATGGAGAAGAAGTACGAACGAAGACTGCAAGAAGTGAAACAAACAGCTCACGACAAAAAACAGTGGAAAGAAATGATCAAGTACTATATGAACAGAGAAGACAAGTGAAAAAAAAACGCACAATACAACTAGTACAACCATTTAGTGAATATCGAAGAGCAAAGTACGAAGATAGCCCGACGCTAGCAACCCTGCGGCTATACACCCTGCTATAGAAGCGATGCGGCGCCCTATTCTCCAAGAGGAGTCGAGAAGACTAAGTAAGTTAGTGTTATTATTCAAACTGTGTGGATAGGGCAATTATCCTGTTGAAACATGAAATCATTAGGCTATAACTGTTCCACAGAAGGAAGCATAACATTTTGAAAAATGTCAAGGTTTGAAATTTTGGGTCTTCCCGAAGATAGCCTTCTTGTTCCCACCTCTTCTTTACTCATAGAACAGTGCTTTTATCTAGCCAATAATGAGTAGCAATGGACCACCCCTCTTCTAATTTGGAAAGCATCAAAACTTTGTCTTGCTCCGTCAGTCGAGGCATTTTTAACTTTTCAAAGGTTTAAATGTCAACAGTTGATTAATTACAACCCTGATTTAATACAGCGAAAAATAGGTGTACGCGAAAGTTTTGAAAGCAAGTGTACTTCTTGATGTCAAAGAAGTTCGGTCTAAATTATACTATTTTAATTTGCTATTCATCAGGAGGCGAAGGATCACTTTCTTATAATATTTACAAAGTCTACACTCTCATCCCACATTTCTTAAAAATTATTCTGTAAAACAATTCTGAAATAAATTTTTGAGAAAAGTTTTGCTGAAAATGCAAACTGCATAGCTCTTATTCTTCAAATAGTTTTTTTCTATCAAAATTTATGAGATGAAAGAAAGCTATAAATCATCCTGTATTTTTTGTCTTAATGCAAAAAAAAATTCTTTTTAACAGCTACTGCACTGCAGTAACCGATTTGAGTACCTGAGGTTTCCGCAAATGATTCTCTTATTTATGTTTATTGCTATGTAATTGTGGAAACGAATAAAATTATTATTCATATTATATTAAAATTAAGGTTGTCGAAGGCTTTACTGTAGAATGAAGACCGGGCAGGGAGTGATCCACCCCAAAAGGATCTAGAAAGCTTCTAAGAAGCGGCAAAACCCATTCATGCGATGTTAAAAGCATTCATTCAATGTCAAAATTATATTATTTTCAATATCCCAAGATTTTTAAGAAATATGTGTATGAGTATGATTAACAAGCGTCGCTAGATTCAATTGTGTTAGTACATAAGCTTCTGGTTATTTTTGCAGCAAGGTTTCATATTGAATTTATTTTAAAGTGCAGTTCTGGCTATTATAAGCTTGAAACATTTTATAATTTTGATTTAATAAGTTAGTTAATGCGCTGAGAACAATTTCGGTTTATAATAGGCGGAACTATAATTTAAAATAATTAAAATGTCAAACCATTACTGCAAAAATAATAACCAGAAGCTTATGTACAACACAATTCGATCTAGCGACGATGTTGCAAATAGGTTCCCCACATCCCACATTACATTTCCATATGAATAAAATGGGACTGCATTAAAATATTAGTTTAAATTTATTCTAAAAACACAGCCAACCACTATCATAAATTTGCACAAACGTTGAAAAAGTATTTTTAATAGAAAATAAAATAAACATGGGCAAATCCTGTAATCTTAAAATTTAGAAAAATAAATAGTATATTGTATGTTAAGAGCTGAAAGTGCATTCTGGCCGCTTGCGCATGAATATTGCTGGTTGAGGCAAAACCAAAACCAGGAATCGTGCAAAAGCGGCAAGCGCACTTTTAGCTCGAAACATACATACTATTTTTTCGACGACTGAGCATATTACGTCCAAAATAATCATATTTCATTTTAGTGAAAAAATTTATTGACAATAATTTAAAATTACTCGCGTACTCTATGCCATGTGACGCGGTTACTTAAACAAATGACGGGCGTTGTCAAGGAAACATTCGGACGTGTCCACCTATCTTGCTCACGCGGAAACCCAAAACGCTCGGTGAGCAGCTAAGTGACGAAAACGCACGCTCAGCGACAAATATCTTTGTTAAATGACAGAAAAATTGACTGTTGATGTCAAGTTGTCGAAAAATGTTTTTTCGGCACTGGTATACACAGAATATAAATATTGCAAAATAAAGCACAATTTCTAAGATGCGACGCAAAATTGAATATTTTGCAATTTTAATTATGAATAATTGATAATCCTGCAAATTCCACAAACTTTACTGTATCGATTGAATTAGAACTACTATTATGCTCGCATAGAGATACAACCAAAACAAATATTTAAACCCAAGCGTATTCTTTTAAAATCAATATATTTTAGTCAATAATACACCATTAATTAGAAAATTACTTTCTCAATTTCTCCAATTACTTCCTAGCTGTTGCGGCAGCTTCATCCTCTTTCTGATAATTTTGAAGAACTTCCTGCTTCTTGGTAGCAATTCGCTCTTCACGGCGTTTACGGGCCTCGCGAACTTTCTGCCGCCTGGCTTCTGCCTGATCGTTCAACATTTTGGAACGTGCCTTCTCGGCCTTCTTTTTGTGGATGTATTCCATCAAAACCCTTTTGTTTTTGAAGACGTTACCTTTAGCTTTCATGTACAGCGAGTGGTATAGATGTCTATCAATCTTCTTTGCTTCTCGGTATTTTTTCAACAGACGCCTCAACACACGCATTCTTTGAATCCACAATTCCTGCAATATAATCACATTAATGCTTGTGGTAATTCAAGCAAATCCAGAAATGTACCTTTTGGGGCATACGAGCATTGGCTGTTCCTTTCCTTTTGCCAAAGCCGCAATGCCTGCCCTTTCGCCGAGCTTCGGTGTTTTTGCGAACGCGAGCACGTGAATGGACTGCTACCGGTTTTTTAATAATGAGACCATCCTTAATTAACTTCCTAATATTTTGCCCTGAAAATTGTAGTACAATGTTAAAACATTTCTTTTTGGTTTCTCGACATTCAATTTTTAAATATTAATTTTGCAACTACAAAATTTTGACACAATTGAACCTGGCACAAGAACGAATAATGTTTAATAAGCAGCAAAAATTGTCTGATTTTACAAAGTACAGAACTCAATATTTAAAATATAAATGCGTTTCATATTATACCAAATATAGCAGTTGAAACACAAGATTTCATCGTAGATTGTACCTTCACCAGTTCGGTCATTACATGTACCCAACAATATAAAACTTGGTAACACTTTTTCGATGTCACAATATTCTTTATCATCAAAAGAAGCGTTGAACATAATTTGCTTCCGCTAGTAAATAAGTTTTACTTACGGGAGTTGGTATTGGCGATCTCGTTTATTTCATTAGGGTCCAGCCACACTTTCTTTTTACCACATCGCATAACCGAGGCTGCTAGCCTCTTCTGAAGTTTGAGAGAACTTGAAAAAAAATTAATATTAGTAACATAATGGCTCGAGCAACACAAAACTGTGGAATCAAGCAACATAACCCCACTTATTCCGATTCAAAATTTGGATCTGTCGTGCAAAATATACTATAATACGACATAAATTAAACATATCTGTTTAATATAATCCAAAAATATTAGTTATTATTGAGAAAAAGGTTTACACCTCATTTTAACACAGCAAAAACATGTGGTGCAACTAAAAAAATTTGTCAACTACTATGCACAATCAATTGCAGCGTTGCAACAAAATTCACTAATATAAAATATTTTACACTTAAAAGGAATGATTTTCTTTAGAAATAATTAATTTCGAACGAGTTTGAATCGCATGAAATTCACTTTACCTCATCGTCAACAACGTGCACGAGACGTGTCTGCTAATGTAAAGAACTGTTTAGATGGCGCTCGTGAGTGTACACACTTCCGTTGTAAGTCAAATGTAGCACTAAGTCCATAAGGTTCAAATTTAAATTACACTACGCTATAGTACTACTGCACTTTTGTACAAATAAATGTGCACTTAAAATGTTCTAATATCACTTTCTAGAAACTTATAACGCATTACAAAAGGCTTAACTGAAATAAGTGATAAAATCTACAATCTTACCCAATATTGCCTTAGTTAGTGAAATTGTGTGCAATTTGTCAAGTGGTACCAGAGCCGGATTAAAACTATTTCAAACAATAGGAGCAGGTTGTAAAGCTGACGTATTGCCCATTTTAGGTGTAAAATAAAACTTTCTCTACTTCATTAAAAGAAAACATATTGACTGAATTATTGAATTCTAATAAATTTGATAACATCTGCAGCTTTAATAACGGGTGTTGATTGGAATTTGTGTTGTTCATGTACAGCTGATTGCAAATAAAACTGGGACAAGTCTTGCGACTACTTTTTGCGTTTTTAATAACGTGTGAAACTGGCTCTAAATTAATTTTCATAGGTGACCACATAAAATATTATTAAAAATATAAGCATAAGAAAAGGCAACATAATTACGAATATTTAATATTTTATTGTAGAACCGTTTTTAACAATTACTTGTTGAAGTCTACGTGGCATTGAGTTTACAAGTGAATTTATTAAATCTCCCTTACGGCTTATTTCTTCCCATGTTTCTTGGATGTTGTTCCACAGTTCGTCAGAATTTTGAGGTTGGAAGTTGGCACGATATATTTTCTTAACGATTAAACCCCAAAGGTTTTCGATTGGATTTAAATCCGGGCTATTGGCTGGCCAACGTAAAACTTCAATGTTATTATTTCTAAACCAGTTATTAACAACATTTGCTGTGTGAATCGGGCAGTTGTCTTGTTGATATATAAATTCATTTCCAGGGTACAGGTGGCTGACCAAAGGTAGCATAACATTTTCTAGAATATTAATATAATTTTGCGAAACAAATCTTCCATCAATTCTCCAACACACCCCTAACCCACGTGAACTCATCCATCCCCATACATTTACTGAAAAATGTCCAGACGTTTTTACATCATTTGTATAATTTTGATCAAATTTTGTACTGTTAGGCCTATACACTCTAATTTTTTATTTCTTTGACGATTGAAAATTTTTCTCATCCGTGAAAATTACTCTGCTCCAATAGTCCCCGTCACGATAACTAAAATTTAGTGAAAATAAAAGCCTAGCCTGCATGTGCTCTTCAGAAAGGTAAGGTTTATTTGCAGCTACTCGGTATCTTAATTCGGATTCTTTAACCCTGCTACAAATTGTTGCTCGTCATCCAGGGAAAAGTGTAGCTATGCCGGCTTCTTTTGCTGTCGTAAACGGATTTACTCTTAAATTATGCAGCAAATCATTATCTTGGGCTACTGTTGAAATTCTTGGTCTGCCAGTACCTGCCTTCCTAGTTAATGTTCCATCTTCTCACCGTTTTTTTATTGCTAAAACTGTATTTTTAGAAATATTAAATTGAGCAGCAACAGCTCTTATTGACCACCCATCTTCAATTTTCGTCACAATACGAGCCTTTACGGTTAACTGAGGCATGACGTTTTTGAAAAGTATCAACAAATTTATTAAATGTCACAAGATAAATTTATTGACAGTGACATAAGCATAATATTGCGATTATTTGTTTTAAAACAATATTTACATTAGAACATATTAGCTGTCCCAGTTTTATTTGCAATCAGCTGTACGTAGGGTTACCAACGTTGCGCCAGTGCTGACCCGAAGAAAAACAATTGAGGGAGGGGTTAAAATTAATAGAAAAAGATAAAATAGGTAAAGATTTTATTCCAAAAATTATTTTGTATTCTTTAAATAGCGACCATAATTCTCGGCCTTTATAAATCATAGGAGAAAAAAACTATATTTAGGAAATAAAACGTTTGCAACACATTTTATTAATACTTCATGTCTATTGTTTAACAATCATGACAAAATAAAACCATACAAACTCTCAAGCCTTGAAAATAAGAAGACTATTAACAAATAACTTTTCTTGAAAAGTATTAGGTAATTTTATAAAACAACTTAATATGTTTTTATACTATTTCATAACATAAAATAAAAAATGTATCGCAAAAGTTAAGTAAACTGTTAAAAAACTTATATTTTTATGAAAACATCTGTAAACGCCTTTACTTTACTCAGAACTTCCCTCGCAAGTGGACAATATGGCACTAAACAATTTTAAAAATCAAAGGAAACTAGGTATAAAAATATCTTAACGTTCCTAATAATACTGAAACGATAAAAGTAAATAATTGCTAATGCGAATTACATCAATTTTAAAATTTAAGAAAACATTACGGGTGGTCGGATCCACACTACAGCACCTGCGAATGCGATTTCAATTCCACCCGTGGGTTCCACTGGTCCATGCGGCATTTCTCGGATACGTATGATCTCCGGCTATGTTAAACACTTATTGTTGCCCCTTTTTGACTCTTTTTACATTTGCCCTGTTTCTGTTGGCTCCCATTGTCGTCAAATGTAAAGCCTGAACTATGTAGAAATTATTATTTTTATCTATTTCTAAGTTAAAGCAAAAATAAACAAAAAATATATTTTAAGGTGCTCACCCTGTATATGTTGGGTCCAAAATACCCCCGTTTTCTTAAAGTGTAAACCTGAGCTATGTGCAAAATATTATATATTCGTATAAGTAATGGTTCTTGAGTTAAAGCAACTTTAAGAAGAGTTTTATTATTTTAAGTTGCTCACCCTATATACAGTGTGTCCCAGGATTGATGTTACAAGAGGTGAGATGGACTAAAAACTTTTGATTTTATTTTAAGATTGTGGGATTAGGTCCTGCTTGGTCTGAAGAGAATTTTAAGAATATTTTCAGTTTGTGAAAAAATAAGTCGGTCTTGACAGTGAAGCGAAAACTATTTTCTTTTCAGGTAAACTACCTTTTCTGTTCATGATACGGTAAAATTTTACCAAAAAAAGTTGTTCATAATGATAAATTATGGCCCTATACAAAATGTCAGGGAGATCTACTTACTTAAATTAAATCGTTAAAATTGTATTTATTAAAAATTATTTTAGAATTTGAGTTTGCATTGGGAAATGGTGTAAGTACTTTTTTTTTATGAGACGTGTATATACTCATACATACTACTCATAAAAACAAACAAAAAGTGTGTAACAAATATCGGTCTGAAAGCTATTTATTATGAAGTTATTGAACATTTTCTATAGTACAGTTGTTGCCAAACAAAACAGCTACACCTATTTTTTCCCAATGTAAATGCTTTCATAATAATACCTTAGTAACCTGTACATTTAAATTAACTGTCACATTTTTCACTGTCCTCGAATGCCGAAAATTAATTATTTGAAAACATGTCTCGTCATTTGAATGATTTCGAAAAAGGAGGAATTGTTGATGGTGTAATGAGAAGAGTACCAATAAGAGCGATTGCCACAGGAAAAATACGACTTATTTCCTGAATATAGCAGTAATTTCCTAACTTCCATGACAGATAGATTGCAAGCTGTAATTGCAGCCCATGGCGACATTACAAAATACAATGTAATTTTTGTTGGAATGCATTCTCTGTAAATTTAATTATTTATATTATAACTTAGGTATAACCATATCATTTTTTATTTGTAATTTGCATGATATGGCAACAAAATTACAGGCAACTGTAATTTAAGAGTATGGAAAGATTTTAAACAATACCTGCAATACAGGTAACTGTAGTTTAGTAGCATGGGAACGATTTAAACGGTACCAAAATGTTAAAATATTATCACTATGTTTATTTAGGTGTACCCGCTTTTGTTGGCAACAACTGTACCTAAATCAAGGATATTAGCAGTCATTTTGTGTGCCTCTTATTCATTTTCCTACACAATTAGGCATACCTTCTTAGTGAAGATCGAACATATTCAAGGATTCCAGAATAATTTTTATTTGTTAAGTTTACAATCATCCGCATCAATTCATTTTTGGTGTCAACTGACGTGTAGGCTATACTTTTTAAATGTCCCCATAAATAAAAGTCTGTAGGAAACAGCAATTCAACTGGACAGTTACATTTTATCACTTTTAGTTGCGAAGAAACTTCCAGAAGCACCATTGTGCAAGAATCGCTTTTGTTGTCATAGTCATAGAGGAATTTCTTCTAGAAGATTAGGAAACTCATCTGTGAGATACACTTGTCCTGGCAATCTATTAGGGAATGCGTAAGACCTGATCAGATAATCAGCTAAAATTCGCGCCACAATATTCACAAGCAAACGATGTTGACGCCAAAGAGGTACCTATCTATGCTGTTTTCATCTGACCAAACATTCATGTTGAAAAAATTGTTAATTCCGTTTGTAGTAAAGGAAGCTTTGTGGGTAAATAAACTGTGGATTCTGAGTGGGACAATTAAGGAGCCATCAATGCTACAAAAATCAAAATTTGTTTTACTGTAGAAAATGTTCTATAAATTCGTTATAAATGGTTTTTAGGTTCATATTTAGTAAAACCTTGTTGTTTGTTTTGATGAGTATTGGTTACCCCTAAAATTTTACACCACCCTTTTTAACACCCTGTATATTTCCATTAAAGAAGCCGCGTAGCACAGTTGGGTAGGTGCTAGGCATGCATTAAGCAAGTCCTCTGTTTGAATCCCACGGGGGCCGGAATTTTTCCCCAGCCTTAGCGATTGGAATCGGGCTCGGTGAAACCATTCACAGTTGGGCACCAAATTAACTGTGCTCTACTCAGATCCACAAACCTAAGAAATAGAGTAACAAGGTCAACACATCACCATGACACACACCTCACACAATGGTTGCTGCGCAGGCACAAAAGGCACACTCCAACTTTGTATCCCGAATCCGAGGCAAGTTGAGCATTGTACCGCCAGATGCAAGCGCATAAAGCACCAGCCTCTACACCGCGAAGTAAAATGAGGTTATTGATAATACATACATATTTCTATTACCTAGTTAAAAATAGTAGGTCTCTCATAACCATGCAAAGAAATTCTAAAATGTGTCATTTAAAAATCAATAGATCCATTTTGAGTATGGTTTGGGTGGCATATGCAAAATTCTGAATCAATTCTTATTTTTAACCCAACATAATTTTAAAATCTCAAAATGTCTTCTTTATATGAAAAAATTTAAAATATTATTTACGCTTTTATATGTATAGTAGGAATTAAAGATTAAGTTGTCGACACCATAATGTTTCTACATTCTTTTGTTTTTTTGGGATATCTACAATGCAAGTTTTAATTTTTTGAAATAGAAATCATAGTTGGCAGTGATGGCATTAAATAGCTTATTTATTTATCTTTTTAGAATATAGTATGTTCAAAAATGATTTTCATCTATTATGGCTATGAAATAGTTTCTAATTTATGAATGAAATCAAGTAAATATCAAATGTCAAGTTTGACATTTAAGTTTAAACGTAGTTGCATTCATAAATTAGGAACTAATTGTTGTGTCTTTCTTCTTCTCCTCCTCAGGTTTCTTCATACGCTCTTTCCACCTTGCAGGTACATTTTCCTTTCCACCTACTAGATTGCCTTCCTTGTCCTTACATAATTTTAGTTTTTCCTTTGTATTCCGGATATTATGTTTTCTTGGTACTTTTTTCTTTTCTCTGTATAGTCTTTGCTGTCCTTGTTTCTTTGAACCTTGCTACACTTTCTGCAGAGTTATCCTGTAGTATTTTTGTTTGGCTCTGTTCAGTTGTTTCACCATTTCTTCACATTTGTTGTCACACCATCTTTTTTTCTTGGTTTTTTTTTCTCCTGTTAAACTTTTTACTATTGTTATTTGGATATTTTTCTTTAGTCTCTCCCAGTCGTCATATATTCTGTCGTTCATAGCCTCTACTTGCATTGTCTTTTCCATGTCTTCTTCATATTTATTTGAATTTTTTTCTAGTTCTAATAAGTCTATATTCCATTTTTTTTGGGTTTTGTTTTTGTTTTCTCTTCTGGAATTGTTTGGTTGATTCTTCCGCAGACCATGTAATGATGTGAGTCTATTTTTGCCCCTCTTTTGCTTTTAACATCTTCTATTATTTTGCCGTGTTTTTCTTCTATCAGGATATGATCCAGAGAAGCCGCGTAGTGCAGTTGGGAAAGTGCTAGGCTTGCATTAAGCAAGTCCTTGGTTTGAATCCCGCGGAAGTCGGAATTTTTCCGCAACCTTGGCGATTGGAATCGGGCTCGGTGAGACCATTCACAGTTAACCACCAAATTAACTGTACTCTACTTAGAATCACAGACCTAACAGATAGAGTAACAAGGTCAACACATCACGAAAACACACACAGCACACAATGGTTGCTGCGCAAGCACAAAAGGCGCCCTCCAACTTTGTATCTCGAAGCCGGGGCAAGTTGAGCATTCTACCGCCAGATGCTAGTTTACGAAGCACCAGCCTCTACACCGCAAGGTAAATGAGGTTACAGATAATACATACAGAATGTGATCAATTTGATTTGGTTTTCCCATCAGAGCTTATCCAGGTTTCTTTGTATATCTCTTCCTGTGTTTTTCTGTTCCATAGCAAAATTTATGAATCTTATGTTTACTATATTTTTCCTATAGTTGGTTTGTTCCTTTTCTCCCACTCTACTTTGGCGTTACAATAACCTAATAAAATTTTTATATCGTACACATTTCAGCAACAATGGACAGATGTTCTCATTTTCAAAATTTGTGGGATCTTCAGGAATGTCTGAGTATGTGAATCCTGCTTGTTTAAAGCAATTTTGAATGGGTGTAGGAGTCAATCGTTACCACGCTTTTTAAATAAAGTAAACGACATCTAATACATCAATGGATTTTACTAGTTCTTCCAAAGGTGGATTACGTACCAAATTAAATGATCTTAAGAGGAGCGTCAGTTCTTGCGACTACTCCATCATAATCCTAGTCGAGTCATGGCTTAATTCTAGCTTTCTACCGGGCGAGGTTAATTTTCCTGGTTACATTGTCTACAGAGCTGACCGAAATTTCGAGCTAAGTGAGAAAGGCAGAGGTGGTGGTGTTCTCATAGCTATATCAAAGAAAATCAAGTCAAAGGTGTTAAATGTTAGCAAGACTACTGTCGAGCATTTATTCATAGAAATTAGATTTGATAGGCAGTCGATAATTATCGGTGGTGCATATATTCCACCAATATCCAACCTGTCTACATATGAACAACATTGCCAATCAGTATGTGAGGTAATTCAACAAAACCCGTTAAGCAAGCTAATACTTTTTGGGGATTACAACCTCCCCGAAGCTATGTGGGAAAATGACAATTTATGTGTTACTGTAATTTGCCCTGAAAAAAGCCATGCCTATTGTATAGCCGAATCGTTCTCGTTTTTAAATTTATTTCAAGTAAACGCCCAATAATCTTAATGTTTACTTAGACCTTATTTTTTCTCACCTACCTAAAATCGTACCAAATTATGCCTGTGATATTCTAGTTTGTAATAGTGTTAATCATATGGCCTACTGTTTTTGTATTGAAGTGGAAGAGACCCAAGAGTTAGAGTTCAATGAGCACTTTTATGATTTTAAAAATGGTGACTATCAATCAATTAATGAATTTCCAAATTCTGTTCCATAGAGCAAGCTTCTTGAGACCCAAGATGTAAACCAATCTTTAACAATGTTTTATGATATTCTCAATCACTGTTTAAGTCTATTCATTCCAATAAAGCTAATAAGAATGTCAAATTTTCCCAAATGGTTCAGTCCTCATCTCAAGGATCTTATTATTCGGAAAAAAATTGCGCATAAAGCTTTTTTAAACACTACACGTAATTCCGATTATGCCGAGTTTTTACACCTCCGTGCTCTCTGCAAAGCTGAATATGATAGGTGTTTCAAAAGTCACATTGAACGTACGGAAGAATTTCTAAGTCATAATCCTAAACATTTTTGGAAATATATCAGTGATATAAGGAAGTCCAATTGCTTACCTAACAGCATGCAGTTGGATGAAACAGTTGCTAGTTCAGGTCAAGAAATTTCTGATTTATTTGTAGTATTTCTCTAGGGTAGTGCTTGCAATGTCCCAGATTATGCCCTAAATCAATGCAAAGATGTTCTCCTGCGTAGAATTACTTTGTGTGAGGTATTTTCCAAAATTACATATGTCAAAGATTCTTTACAACTTCTCAATAGAAAGTGGAGTATTTCCAGAGCTGTGGAAACAAAGCTTTATTTTTCCAATTTTCAAGAGCGGAGAAGTTGGTGATATTCAAAATTATAGAGGCATCTGTAGCCCATCGGCTATGGCAAAATTGTTCGATAGTTTAGTTTATGACCAATTGAACTGGGGTTGCTCAGGTATTATAAACTCAAAACAGCATGGTTTCTTTGCGAGTCGTTCAACAGTAACGAACCTGGTTTTGTATGAGACTGATGTACTAAGAGCTTTGGAGGCTGGGGTTCAAGTAAATTCTATCTACACGGACTTCTCCAAAGCCTTCGATAGAGTTAACTTTGATCTGTTGATAGCCAAGCTAAGAGCAACGGGGTTTTCCGAGTCACTTGTTAACTGGTTAAGTAGTTTCCTAAGCGGTCGAACTCAACGTGTAAAAATAAAAAATCATCTTTCAAACTCCTTTGCAGTGCACTCAGGTGTTCCGCAAGGGTCACACTGTGGGCCATTACATTTTAACGTATTTGTCAATGATATTGTGGATGTTATTAAACATTCTTCTGTTAGCTCCTTTGCTGATGACTTAAAAATCTATAAGAGAATTAAATCTGACAATGACTCTCTGTTGTTGCAGAGTGATCTTGATTCCCTATGGATTTGGTCTAGTGTGAATAAGCTACCGTTAAATATTCAGAAATATCACTTTATTACCTTATTCAAAGGTGCCAAAAAATTCTTACCAAATTAATGACAAGCTATCCTATGTGAATCAAGTCAGAGATCTAGGTATACTGCTCAATGAGAACTTTAATTTCTCTCATCATATTTTTAATACTGCCCAGAAGAGTCTCAAGCTCCTTGGTTTCGTGACTAGAAACTGCCCTAATTCTTCAATCAATGTTATCAGGACCTTATACTGTACACTGGTGAGCCCTAATCTTGAGTATGCAACGGTAATATGGTCTCTACAATATCAGGTTCATTGCGACATTATAGAAAGACTTCAGAATAAATTCTTGCGTTTTGCTGCATTCAAATGTGGCATCCCCATGGAGGACTATCATAAATCATCGATGTTGGAGAAGTTAAACTTGCTCTCTTTGAAAGATAGAAGGATTCTCTACGATATTTACTTTATATATAAGTTACTATGTTTAATTAAATTCAATGTGCCTAACCGGAATCTCCGGAATTTTGAATTATTTCACATTGAGTTTCATACCACCAATTATGGCACCCATTTATCTATAAACAGAACTCTAAAAATTATCTATGATTCTGCAAATGCAGTGGATATTTTGAATAGCACACTTGCCAACTTCAAAAGAGCTATTATCAATAACATTCTATAGGTAATATATATCCTATTATTATTGTAGTCATGTGTTACATGTTGTTGTTGTTGTTTTCATTTGAATGTATTCTTTATGCAATATTTAAGGTTTTTTGTATTAGTACATATAAAATGTATTATTCCTGTCGTATTTGTTAACTGTTAAAATGGGGTTTCCCGTAAACTTGATAATAAATAAATAAATAAATAAATAAAGAGTCAATGGGGTAGGGAGTATATTCTCGATAATATATGTTTCAAGACTGTAGACCGATACCCGGTTTTAAAATTTAAGGTTATTCCTTGGTCTAATGGTTGATAAAATGCATTGGTATTTGGAGGAACAAAATGTTTCTCAATATTTTTCAATTTTAGATCGCTTAGCTGAAATGAAGCATTATCAAGGAAAAGCAGTATTCTTTGCCTTTCAAGTTCCATTTTCTTATCCAATTGTTGCAAGTACTCAGACATTATGTCGGAAGTCATCCATACTTTTTTATTTGATTGTTACATACCTGGTAAACTGTTCAAATTAAGTTTTATCCATTTTACCAGCCGGGCACCTTTTACCTTTAATTGCAAATGTTTTATCGAGTAACGCACAAAAAATTAGTCCCGTTTCATGGGAATTATGAATGTCCCAAAGACCATAGCCATGAAATAAATTTGGAATTTTGAAGATACAATGTTCAACATCTTTCTGATTAACAATAAGAGTTTCTCCAGAAATTGTCTTAAATCGCTCTAACCATCCAGAAGATGCATAAAATTTTGGTAATGCAACTGCTCAGCAATTTTTTTGATCTTATAAGAGCTCCTGATGTGGAATATATTTGCTCCTTGCTTTAACAAACCATTCATAAGTCCGTTTTGAAACAGCTCCATTTTTGTGTAACAACATCAGAATTCCACATCTGTAAAAGTTTATCCCTTTTGCTTATAATGTTTGCCACCTGTTTTCCCAATTTTAAATTTATCGCCTAGAACATGAACACTGATTACATAGCCGCATGCTCCAAGGACTGGTCAAACAGTCTCGAGAATTAAGCAATGTTTGCAGCGGTCAGAACTCAGATGGGTGTTTAACTTATAGTGGTAGTACTATCGCAACCAACCGTGCCTCGGAAAGCACGTTAAGCCGTCGGTCCCGGTTGTCATTTTGGTGACAGTTGTTAGGTTACATCAGAGGCGCTCGCGCAACTTGAAAACTCTGACACCAGGCTTCCTACCACAAGCCACACGATACACACACTGATTTTTAAAATTATTATAAGCTTGTATTATATTTACTTTTTCTTTAAGCGTAAGGCATAAGCAAGTGTTGTTCAGTTTGCGACATGTTTGCTCAGTTGCAAAAAACTACTACACCTTCACGTAGTTCTTAGACCATTCCACCTTCACCAGTCAGCACCGCTCGGGGGAAATCCCAAAGTTTCTATATTTAAACAACACGGACTGTCCACCTACGAGAGATTGAAGTGACACCACACCACCCAAATCAATGTCCGTATCCAGTTAATAAGGAGTTACGAGGGAAGTTTTTATTAGCTAAGTCTAAACACAAAATTTACAGTAAAACTGCAATTTTACTTATTTTTTGTTATTATTAATCATGGAGCATTTTGTAGCTTAGATGCTTTTTGAAGCATTGGTCTGTTCGGTTTCATGAGCCTTGCAAGCAAATTTGATACAGTACAAACATACGTACTATAGAACTAGAATATAATATACAGTAAAACTCGGATATAGCAAACGTCTCTTCGAACAGGTTTTCTAATTTTTTTTACTCTAGTCACATTTATGTTAAGCAGCGCTAGTATTTTATTTTTGTTTTTGTTAATCGTGCAAACAGTAGATTTTGACAAATTAAATTTGCGGCATATTTCAGTGGCCAACTCTACAACTAACTTTTTCATTTTAAGGTGTTTTTCTCAAAAATGAAACAAAAATTTCAAATTCTGTTTACGCCAAAAAAAAAAAACTCTGGAGATAAATTGCAAGGTGCTTTTAAAATATTTTTTAATGACCTTCTTATCAATAAATTGCCATGAAATCCATATCACTTGACAGATAATGCTACAGGCTATCACACAAAAAAGTTTGATATGATTGGCCCACATACGTATTAGATATGACGCTTGAAACATTGGCTACTTTGAGCGGCAGAAAGTAGACAAGCCGTCGTCACCAAATGTAGGCACCAGCAAGCTTGATTTTGCTGAGGCAGTCACTACGGTGAAGATGGTCATCTACCCTGCTGTATATCCAAACGTCAAACTGACAGAGGAACAAGGTGACCTAGTCAGAGACAGTCTGATAAATCTCATCTTCCAAATGGAAGAAGAAGAAAACACACCTCTCTTTACCAACCATTATCTCGAAGCTGGTACATACGTGGTTGCGTGCAAGGACGAACTCACAAAACACTGGTTAAATGAGCAAGTACCTAAGGTACACCCGTGGACCAATGCCAAGCTGGAGGTAAAAGAGCAGACAAAAGTTATTAATTCCGTCTGGGTAGTTTTCAACGCCCCAAGTGGTACGATAAACAGAAACTCGAGGTTATTCTCCGTTTGATCGTAAAACAGAACAAACGGAAGGCAGACCTCCAGACTGATACCTTTGCAAATCCAAACTTCAAACCTTGAGCCAAGGAAATACAGTCAAATTATACTGGATTCCAGGTCACCAGGATATTGAAGGAAACGAAAAGGCGGACAAGCTCGCAAAAGAAGCAGCCCGTAATGCAATGACCGGTCCAGAACCTGGTCTAAGCATTCAGAAAAACCAAGCCCGATCAGCCATTAATGAATGGATCAATACCGCACACCAACTAAGCTGGAGAAACTACAATCAAGCAACACACTGCAAAAGATTGCTAAAATCTCCGAATCCACAAACCACCAAAACCCTGTTGAGACTGAACAGAACTCGAATCAAGCAAGTAGTCAGTCTACTAACACGCACTGGAGCATTCAGAGAATTTATGCACAGGATCAATATCTATAGAGATGAATCTGTTTGCAGACTATGCCAAGAGGATGATGAAACAGCCTATCATATCCTCTTTGAATGCCCAGCATTAGAGCGTAAAAGACACCAACTCGATTGGAGCCTTAACTCTATTGACAATCGCAAGCTAGTAGGGGACATTGCAAGTCTAGTAAAAGATACAGATGTCGGGCTGCTAACTTGAAAACTCCCAACAGTACAAAAAGCCCAAAGGGCTGACGTGCGCATGGCAGCAAAAGGCAGTCGTGGAACATAAATCTAATCTAATCTACTTTGAGCAGTTTTACCTTTACCCGCCCTTTAATAAAACTTTGATCTACTGTAGTCAGTCAGCTAACTAAATGGAATACGAGCTATGTTCATATAACATTTTTTACTCAAAATGACCTCCCCAACAAACTGCTGAAGTCTGGTCCGCCCGTTATAAATCACCCTGTATACAAAGAAGATATTTAAATTTTGGCAAGTGCATTTTTAGTTTGAAACGATTCAGGAATTTTTATCAGGAATCAAATTTTCTGATAAATGTTTAATAAGAAAAAATCCATATGTGTTCAAATTTATGACGGACACTATGTTATATTATATATTGTGATATATATCACTGGAATGGGAAAAAACCCTCTTTCTCATGATGCCCCAGACAACTATGGGTTGCATATAAAAAAATGCAACTTTATGGTATAACCCGAATTCAAAACTTTTTTGGAAAACTCACTACGCCACTGCATTCCTATCAAAATGGTGTCAAGAATGTAAATTTTTTTTTCTCTTATTTTTATAAATAAGCGAGATATGACCACAAAACAAAAAATCGAATTTTGGTTTATAACTCGAAAACAAAAGACTATAGCTAATTTTGGTTTGTACCATTAAGCTTTTCTCGAAAAAAGAGATTGAAGATGATGGGTCCATTTTTCTATATCTCTTATAGTTATCGAGATTCCCTATGAAAACATCGAAATTTGCCCACCCTGTACTTACTACATAACAAATTTATAGAAAGTAAATCTATACATATTTTTAATAGTAACACAGCAAACGCTGATCATTACACTTTCAAAAAATATGTTAAGACTTACATTAAACTCGCTGACCCGGCAAACGTTGTTCTGCCCAAAAATAATTTGTTTTTGTACACATCTTTTGAATATGAGCCAAATCAGACCATAAATACACATTTTCGTAAATATCTCGACTGCAGCTCCACCAACCGGGTCCATTTTTTGTAAAAATATTTCTTTCTACGTAACTAGCATATATTCTGAATATGAGCCAAATGAGACCACAAATACAATATATCGAAATATCTCGACCCCAGTAAAATGATTGTTCAGAAACCACTCGCCAAAGTTTCATCGCAATCGGATGAATGGTGTAGGAACGCATATGGGACAAACAAAGAAACATTAATTTTATATACTACATATAGATTTCAATAACCACACTTGGATGAAAACTGTAATTATAATTACCATCGTAATGGAATGCACCAAGATTTAAGTCAGCGGGCAGTGTTCGTCTGGATCAAGCAGTGCGTACTCGAACGGTTTCCAGTCTTGCTTCCCGTTGCTCGTCTATTTCTGAAGCTCGTGATGCCCTTTTCTTTCGTGCTTGAGGTGTAGATCGACCAATCGCTTGTCGTTTGGGTGGCATAATTGATTTGACAACGAAAGTAGTCATTTGTGACAACTATTACAAATTCACTTGAAAAAGCAAAGAAAATGTGTGTGATATCTATTATCTAATGTCGACCGGCAATTTCACATTCAACACCGCTTAAGATAATCTCTGAAACTTCTTTGTGGCGTGAATCTATAATTCATATCCTTTTTTGGGTATTTCGCCACTCTACAAATTAAAATTATTAAATAACGTATTAAATAACGGACGTTTCGAGGGACAATCTGCCCTCGTTGTTAACGAATAACAATTAAAAAGGAACAAGAAACCTTAGCTTTTTCACGGAGATTGAAAACCACCAACCTCCAATGAATTGCTTGACATTGACGTTTGTTGATTGTCTAAACCTACTTGATCTGATCTTTAAGAATCGATAGCCAACTAGTGTCTAAAAATATTGAGAAAGACGACACGCATTTTTCTTCGTTAAGTAAAATATATGCCGTCTCCTTAATTTTACGTTTAGTTGACATTGATTCTTTAGACAAGATCTTTATGTTATGCCAGTGTACTTTATGATTATTATCCCAAGCATGTTCTGCCAGCTTAGACTTATTGAATTGATAGGTTTTCATCATATTTTTATGTTCTTTAACTCTAACTGCTAAAGGTCTGGATGTTTCACCGATATAATATTTCCCGCATTCACAGGGGATACTATATATACAATTCTCTATATGTTGTTCTTCGTTGAACGGTTTAGTTTTTGTAAGAACTGACCGTAAGGTATTCATCGTTTTGAATACCGTCCTAACATTGAATCTATTCCCAATTCGTCTAATTTTGTCAGATATGCCTGGAATATAAGGTATAGTTAGAGTATTATATGTTTGAGTGTCATTTCTTTGTACGCGTGTGGCATTGTTTCGTGTATTGAAAATGTTCCGAACAAGAGTCTCTGGATAGCCATTATCTTGTAAAACATTAACAATAAATTCTTTCTCTTTTTTGAAAATTTCATCATTAGAGCAAACAACTTTGGTTCTGTCGTAAAGACTTTTTACAACACCTGTCTTTATGTTCTTGTGATGGTTGGAGTTAAAATGTAAGTAAGTACCTATTAGTGTTGGTTTTTTTACGGTATACTGATGTTTCAAAAGTATTTATTGTGCGTGTGATTAGTGTATCAAGAAAAGGTAACTGATTGTTTTGCTCTGTTTCTAATGTGAATTTGATGGAGGTTTCTTTACTGTTAATATGTTCAAGAAATTTGTCCACCTCAACCATAGCATGAGGCCAAATTGCAAAAACATCATCGACATATCTCCACCAAACTACTACTGGTTTGTTAGTGTATGTGTAGACATGTTGTTGTTCAAAGTCTTCCATAAAAATGTTACTAACAATAGGAGATAGAGGAGAACCCATTGCCATCCCGAAATCTTGTTGGTAAAATTCATTGTTTAGTTGAAAGTATGTCGTTTTAATGCATAATGTTAAAAGTTCCATAATGGTATCAATATT
Source organism: Agriotes lineatus (assembly GCA_940337035.1). Lineage (NCBI taxonomy): Eukaryota > Metazoa > Arthropoda > Insecta > Coleoptera > Elateridae > Agriotes > Agriotes lineatus. The sequence goes on from OW679202.1 coordinate 19,348,727, forward strand.
TAATGTTGTTCGTGCATGTAATGTGTTATCGTTTTGTAGCCTATGTTTAATGATGTCGAGTGTTTTGTCTACTGGAACATTAGTGAAGAGACTAACTACATCAAAACTAACCATTAAGTGTTGTGTGTTTATGTTTGCTTCTTTCAATTTTTCAAGGAAATGTGGCGTGTTCTTTATATATGTGTCTGTGTTTCCTGATATAGGAGACAGTATTTTAAGTAAATATTTAGCTAAACTTTGACAAGGAGAACCTATAGAACTAACTATTGGCCTAAGTGGTACATTTGGTTTATGTATCTTTGGTAATCCATAAAAATGTGGTGGTTTACTGTAGTGTGGTGTTAGCGTACGTCTTACAAAATCTGTAAATTGTTCTCTGTGTTTGTAAAGTGTTTTGTATATTTTTGTTTCTATTGTATGTGTTGGATCTTTATTTAGTTTAGTGTATTGTCCCTACCAATTAGTTTTAAAAGTTTTTCTGCGAAATACTGTTGAATAAGTTGAACGGATGTGGGCTGTCTCATAATATGCTAAGATTCTTTGCGTCGTACTTAAGCTTCCGCAGATTTACAGTTAAATTCAATAGAAATACATCGGGAAAGTTTACAGCAAATTCTGGAGTCCCACAAGGTTCCAACTTAGGGCCTTTGTTATTTTTAAAATTTATTAATGACCTACCCGATGTATTAAGTACCACTAAATCTCTCTTGTACACAGATGACCAAAAAATGTTTCAAAAAATTAACTCACTTCAAGATTATTTAAACTTACAAAAAGACATAAATAACTTGTATGACTGGAGTGTCAAAAATAAACACCCACTTAATGTAAATAAATGTCAAGTGTTGTCTTTTGCTCGCAATAAAACTCCAATATTATTCGATTATAAAATTGCTGATAATGTACTACAGCGAACCAACTGTATTAAGGATCTCGGTGTAAGGTATGACTTCACATGAATTTAGGAATATAAAAACTGTCAAAATACTATATTATACAATAGTAAGACCAAAACTGGAGTACGCATCAACTATCTGGCATCCAAATAATATAGGAGAAATTAAACAAATTGAAAAAATTCAAAATAAATTCCTTAGATACCTTTATTACAAAAAATATCAAAGATATCCAGATTATCATTTTATTAGATCAACAAATCTGCACCAAGAGTTTGAAATTCAGAGCCTCAGTATCCGTAGAAATATCTCGCTTTTACAGTTTGCTTTTAAAATTTGGAATAATTTACTTTGCTATAGTTATTTATTATCATTATTTAAAATATGCCTACCACCAAAAAATATCAGAGCCATGGCTATATTTCAGGGTTCCAACTGTTGAGTTCACATTTAGAATTCCAATTTTAGCGATGTTTCGACTTCTAAATGTAATATGCTTGTTAAACGACATTGACTTAACCATGAAATATCAAGATTTCTTAAAACTAGTCACAAACTATTACAGCTTCTAATTATGCTTATAATCAATCAAATGTTACTATGTATTACTATGTCAAACCAATAATTGCACCAGAGTCCTCTACAAAATTCTACAATAATCTGTATGATCTGCATATTAAATAATTAATGCATGTTACTATTTAATAGTTAATTTTTTGTGCTCTAACTGCATTAATACATTAAATATATTTAAAAAAATCTGGTGTGATACACGCACACAACTTCCTTTTACAGTGATCTTATAATTAGCCAAAAATTTGATTTAAAATGTTTTAAGCATTTGTCAAAAATTTTCTAAAATTACAAATTCTGCAAAAACGGTACAAAATAGAGCGTTAGTTGAAGAGACAAATTTTCTCTAGAATTTTAAGCTGAATTCAAAAATGTAATAATATACCGGGTGTTCTGTTTAAAATAAGAGTTAATAAAAAAAATAGACAAAAAAACAAAAGAAACCCATTTTAGAAGTATTCAACTGGAAAATCACCTATCTCACATCAATACACATTCAAAATTTAATAAAAATGTAAAGTTTAAAAAAAATCGTTGGAGCCGTTTTTCAAAAAATCGAAAAAAACTGAAAAATCACAAGAGTAAACACCTACTTCCGGTTATGCGATTTTTTCAAAAGCTTGCTGTCTCATATACATAGTACACAAAACTTATATATGAAGTTTCAACGCCATACCGCTTTTCGTTTTTGAGATATTCTGTTCACAGACAGACACACAGACAGACAGACAGACACACAAACCAATGAAAAAAAATATGTTTTTTGGGTTCAGGGGACTCTGAAACGTGAAGATCTGTTGAAAACTCAATTTCGAAATTTTGGGGTGAATCCAATACTTCCTTTATTGTAAAAGCAAGTAATTAAGCGATTCATGTAAAAAGGTCTTCAACCTGTTTGAATCTTGATTAATAAATAAATAAATTACGAACTAGGATACCACTTCTATAAAAATGGTAGGCTATATAAATTTTTGAACTTAAGTAGCGCATAAATTCGATAATTTTGTTAATGTTCATTTTCGAAAAAAAAAATTATAGGTTTGCAGCAACTCAAATTGCAGCGCATATGTTAAAATCAATTTTTATATCATCATTTTTTAATGTTATGACATCAATATATTTTTTAAATGACAACCTATATTTTTTATTCTTTAATTCGGTAGTAAATTTTAATATTTTCAGCGGTATAACATTTTGATAGGTTACATTAGAAAACAATTTAAAAAACCATCTTAAAGTTCAAATAGTAGGGATGAAAAATTAACAGCGTAATTCCAGTTACCTGGATTTAAAACAAAAAATTTTGTGAAGACTATTTTTGTGATGATGACAATTGAAGAATTTGTAGATGTTATGACGGTCCGGATTTATATGCGCTAAAAAATCGTTATATATGCAACATTTTTGTAGAAAAAATCCATCCAAATATGCTCTTAAATATGCAGATGTAATGAAAGCATGTGCGAAAAGTAATAATTACACAAACAAACTTTCATTATTAGTTTTTTTTTCAACCTCCGATTCAGTAGGAATAAAAAACAAGAATAAATATGAAACATTTATTGTATAGAAAATGTCGTTGAGCCTTCAGCCAGAAGAAGACGAATCACAGCTTAATGCCCCCACTAAGTGTGAACTATGCGCCATAAGCCGTAATTCACTTTCTCCTGGCTGAAGGCATAGACTCCGAAGGGCATAATGTAGCCAAAATTCATCATTAGTTGAATATAGTTTATGAGCGATGGCTGTGTGTGAGAATGGTACAGTACAGAAGTTTAAAGGAGCTGAAATCCCATGTGAACAGTTAGCTGAGTGACCAGGGGGCAACCTTCTTTGAGGAGGGAATAGAAAAACTCTTGCCACAGTATGGTAAGTGCCTTCATCAAAATGGCAAATATGTAGAAATGTAGCTGAGTGATGTACTTCCATTTTCTCTACAATTAATGTTTCATATTCATCTTTGTTTTTTATTCTTACTGAATTGGAGGTTGAAAAAAATAGCCCTTGTATATTGAAAATCTTAATTCTAAAAACGATCAGAAATTATTGACAATAAAGTAATTAAACAGATTACGTTGTTAGTTAATATAGCCTTATTAAATAATCCGTAGTACCTTATTTTTTGTTGCAATAAAAAAACAACCTTTTCTAAATTATCTACTGTAAAATTTGGTCTGTTGGATTTTAATATATTTTTATACATGAAAAAAGAACGTTCAACATCATATGAAGTAATTAGTGCATATTTCATGCATGCTAAATATGAAGGGCAAAGGAGTTGCTACTTTCTACATTTTCTCTACTTAAAGTTCTACTAATCTGGTGAAGGGTTTTGTAACTCGCGTATGTTTCAAAACAGCTTCTAGTTTTAAGACAGTATGTTTTCCAATAGCGCATGGAATTGATTGTAAACGACTTCTTTTTCATTGCAGTAACTAAGTAAAACATTTAATAAATGCTAGCCGGCGAACAATGTGTTTATCTGAAACATGTTGTTTACAGTCTAGAGCTTTCCAGTTGTAATCAGTTTCCTTTAGTTTGCTTAAATTTTCAAAATATTGAGCAAAGTGCAGGTACCCTACCTAGTAATTATGGGTAGTCTTGATAGACAATTCTGGGGCAAGTTCATATCTTTTTACTCGGAGTAGTGCTTTTAGATATACTTCTTTTCCATTGTTTATTAATTTATTGTTCTTGCCATTTATGCTATTCTGTATAAACCGTGAGCCATTCAAGTAGTGCAAGTCTTAAAACTTTAACACAAGCTATAAATGCCAGGTGACCCTCTAAGTATGGGTCACATTCAAGTAAAAAATCTACAAATCCTTTGAAAGCAGTTAAAATTAATTTTAACGATGTTTTCTCGTTTGAAGAATTCTAGGCATTTAAAGGATAAGCTTTAAAATTAAATAAAAAATTGACTTTATTATACAAAATATATGTTGCTACCATGAAGTAAGAGGTGAGGAGACAGATCCCCATGCAGACCGCTCGCCAAAACCTGCGTTAATATTTGCGGTTCTTTAGTAGTACCGTAATCTGCCACTCACGGTGCAAATGTTCCGCACCGGATTAGTTGGCAGCAGGGTGGGGTTTTGTTTGTCTGGTTTACCGCAGCGGTCGTATTCCACGATAACGTGACAGATCGAAGACCCGGCGGGAACACCAGCACTGCCAGTGGTAGATACTGTACTATTAAAGAGCAGTAAATATCCCAGATTCTATAGCATGGCGATCAGTCTTCTTTCCTCTTACTCCATGGTTACTACGAAACAAAATATTTAAAATATGCAGTATACAGCCTAAATATGTAGTTATATGCAAAATTAAACTTTGTAAATAGGTTGATCTACTGCTGAAATTAAAATATTCTAAATCCTAGTGTTCTAGGTAATTTGTAACCGTTGAAAACACATTAAAACTTAATTATGAAATAGATTAAAACTAGAAGGTCGTTGAAAAAGAATATTGATGACGTAACATTAAAAAAAATAATATAAAAATCTGAAAATGACTAACATACGTCCTGTAATTTGAATCACTAGACCCTTTTGAGATTTTTTTGCCAAACATGAACATTAACGCAGTTACCGAATTAATGCACTAGGTACTTAATTTCCACACTTTATATTATACTGCATATTTTACCATTTACGAGATTTATTCGTCCCACCATTGACTATAGTTTTATATGTTTCAATGCTCTACCCTGTTTCAGCATCAAGAAGCTGAAGACAAAGAAGGTCATGAACAGGAAGAGACTGCACCTTAACTGGATTCATCCTTCTGCCAAGGTTTGCGGACTGCCCAGCATCCACCTCATCGACAGCAGACTCTGATGTCTGAGGCCGATTCATGCAACAAGTGATCCCAGCTGAAGAATTCCAGAACCTCAGGTGACCATCAGCACCACCAGCCTTACGTTGGTTTTTATTTTCTTTAATTGTCACTTGCATATTATATTTTATCTTATAATCAATCGTTATGTAACTTTTTTTAGGCATGCAGTATTACCACTACAAATTCCACATATTTTTATCACAAATGTATGTACAAATCTGAAGAGGTTTAGTCCCCGAATCGAAGGTACGTTAATTTTATTGTAACGTTAACTGAATAAACTGCAAAAAGAAATACAAATATTTCTTATTGAATTTTACTTCTTTCCTACAAGAAACCTGCTTCAAGGGTTTCTAAGTCAAATTTTATTGCCCATTTTGAATTCAATAGTTATTTGACGTAGTGCTGCTCGTATTATACATCAAAAGTTTCAGAACAAAATTCAAAATGATTCGAATTTTCTATTCCTGTAAAGCAATCTTCCACGTGAATAAACAGTTTTTTAGTATTTACTTTTACCAAATTACATAATTGAAAGATGTAAAAATAATTTATAACAAAGTCAATTACAAAGAAATGTTAAATTTTATTATCTCAACAGTTTTCAGCAACATATTTTTATTGAAAGTACACAATTCATACAAATGTAATGAAATATACTTTTATTTAAATGTTGGGGGGCTTATTTTATATACAATAGGACCCCTCATATGGCAGATTAAGTTCCAAGCCTTCGCACAAGAGCAAGAATAAAGTAACTTCAAAAGGTTTAATTGTTTGAAAAATTATAGACGCAGAGCATCCAAATGACACCTCGGTGCCATTCTTGAATTCAATTTACAGAAAAAGCAGAACAAGTACCACACATAATGAACACAAATATACACAATCGAAAACTACCATATTTGCAGACAACCAAAAAGTGGAGTCCTATTGTACTCACATTTAGTACCTAACATTCTGAAGAATACAAGATGTTGGATAGTTTCAACTACGTATGTGCAAACTCACTATTAACACAAAATATACATAAAAATAGTGCAGTTTGTGAACTTAAAACCTAGTTATCAAAATAAATTTTCATTTACCATATTAAGGTTACTGAAAACGACTTTTAACAATTGACAATTATTGCGTTTTAACATGTTCAGGTTTCGATATGGAGAAGTCGAGTCTTACATAAATTATAACAACTAAGAAAAGAAGATACAGTGCGACAGATAATAAAATTGGTTCGTGTAATAAGAGCACCGGCTGCCAATCATAAACAATTTCAAAATCTTGAATGTGCTGTTCAACTAAGTTAGTTTTTCGAAGGCGAATTATTGTTCTACCTTTTGTATCTAAATATTTGTAGGTAACAGAATCAGATAATCTTTCAACATGGAAAGGCGTGCTTACTTTAATATCAGTGACTCCCACAGGCAGAACGATACTAGTTTCCAGTTCAGCAACATGCATGTCGTCAAAAACGTTATCGATCAACCGCATACGAAGCACAAACTGATTATTGGAATTTTTGTAAAGATACTGGTAGCTTGGAACACTGTAACCTAGAGTGTACGAGCTTCTCCATCCTCCAAACAATGGATAACGAGGTCGTAACTCCAATTCGATCCAATCCTTCCGCATACGAACTTGAGATGTTGAAATATTTCCGTTGCTGTCTCTATAGTATGCACTATGAGCAGACGCCGGTAAGATAGTTTTGTAAGACTTGATGCTGTGATGATTGCTGCTTGTGTCACGCTGATAATCGTAGCGAGAGAAGGGCCCCTTTAGCTTCGCACCTGTATGCAGTATGTCAATGTTCTCCTGAACAGCTATGTTTCCCCAGTGGGAAATTTCAATCAGGCGTTCCAACCGTGTCACAGATAAGAAGGGCGCATTGCTTTCGAAGTGAATTATCAGTGGGTCCAAGGTTAATTCGGCAATATCGTTGTACGGTCCGTAGGTTATAGTAGAATCTGATTGGCTCACTGGTTTCAGTTTTGTATAGCTCTCGATACTCCTCGAATTCGCAACAACGGAAGTTGTTTGCTTAGAAGTTGCATATGGAGAATAAAAATAGTGGTTGCCAAAGTAACGCACAAGTTGTCGATCTTTCTGGGTTATACTGCTTGGATACGGAACCAACAGACTAGTGAAGACGAATTCCAAGTTGACAACTGCTGTGCGACCTGCAGCGAGTGGCTGATTTAACTTTACGTTAAAAACTTGCTTATCGCTGTACTTTGCTAATTTAATTGGCGCAATTTTCAGGTCATCTTTGTGAGAATCTTTAACAGACATATACGATAAGTTAGTCAACGTATTGGGTTCCAATACTACGAGGAAATTGGACTCGGTTTCCTTGCCGGCGTTTTCTAAGGTTATGGCAGCACTAACTTTCACTAGCTGTGACGATAAATCGATTACGCGTTCCACATTTTTATTTACAATGTCTGCTCTCACAGTCTGCAAAAGTATAGCGGGAAGCACCACGGTAAAAACGATTATTTTAAACATTTTTACCTAAAACAATCTTCCATAAAAATGACACGTTAACCGTATCTCGTACGGAATGACACTTTCCGTAGTTGTATTTCTACGCGTGGCCGCGTGCGTGTTGTTTGATTCCCATTGGCCATTGGTGCCACTGTGTTTGGAAATGTATGTAACGGTATTGCTTTTCCCATAAACATTGCAACGTAAAAATCACGGAAAATGTCAGTAATTCAGGAATAATACAGTTATATATGCCTAGATGAAGTTTAAATTGACGTCTATATTTACAAAGTACTAAAACCACACTATTATTATTTTCGATTCTACCTTAAACATAGGCGCCGGGCTTTCAACATTTCAGGGGGATTAACCTGACTCCAAAATGTGTGTACATATTTGTTTTATTTATACTTAGAAAGGATGTATACATTTTAAAATTATTTTCTCCCAATACCCAAGGTATTTTATTTGTACGCAACAAAATAAAAATATGTTTTCTTTAATAACCAATAAAAACGAAATCCAAAGACTATTAAAAGAAGTAAAGGTGATAAATAAAACAAACAAAAACAAAAGTAAATATTTATTTTAGGGTGAGTAACAAAAAATATACTCCAAAATATTTTTAAAAAAGTTAAGAAGTAAAACAAAAAATAGATTATATTATTATTCGTCCAAAGAAAAAGTATTGCGTCTAACTTACCTAACTTTCCTTTAATAAAAATATTTGCAATTTTATTAATATCTAATTTAGCTGACTCACACTTCTGAAAATCCACATATTTTTTGTCTACTGTAAGGCAATTTGACGCTTTCATGTACTTATTGCTCCCTGTATACAATTTACCTAAACTTTCATTAAAGTATAATTGTTTGTTCATACAGAATATCCCAAAATACAGGGTGATTTATAACGTACGAAGATTTTTCTGGTAAATAGATGGGACTAAACATGACTTATTAACAAACATTTGATGAAAAACCAATAATAAAAAAGCTGCAGTGGTTTAAAGGTCTTAAAAAAAATTCCCACTGATTGAGTACTGCTGAAATTAAATTGTTTTCCAGAGATTTTTTCCAAAGGAAAAAGATTTCTTTGTTTCTTTGAAAATGATATAATTTCAAACGTAGAGAAAAAAGACACTCCAATGCTAAATGTTAAAACCAATTTCTATTTCAATGTCATTATTAATTTGTTATTATTTATAAGGTCCCGGGTGGTGTAGCTTGAACAAGTATCCACGTACGATCAGTAGAGTTAAGCAACGCCCTTTCTGGTCAGAACTTGGATGGGAGTTTTACGGCAGCTTCTCTCGGCGCCTCGTGATACGGCTTCCACGAAAATAGTTGGTCCCGGATGTCATAATAACATCATGACAGTCGTTAGTGGGGTTGCAAGTCCCCATAAAATGTACAGCGACGCCTATAATTGGCCTAACGGCTGTTGGCTGAATGCAAAATAAAATAAAATAATATATTGTCTTATCATTAAAATAGAACGAATTTGAATTTTTTATAGTGTACTTAGAAAAAATATTTTTTACAACTTATTTGAAAACTTGGTGTACATAATTTTAATTTAAAATTATGTATTTACCTATTTTCAATTTTAAATAATGCAAAAATTTCTTTTTATCCCATTAAGCACATTTTTTAAAATAACAAAAATTTAACAGACAAAAAATTATGAAAGGAAATAGAACAATACATAAGTATAAAAATTCACTAAAATCGCAAAAATATTTCAAAATGCTGCCCCTGCTTTTCAACACGCAGTAGCGCACGACGAATCCAATTTATCGACACTTGCAGAAATTTTTCTCGCAAGTCCTTTGTAGCAACGTTGATTCGATGGCGCAACTCTTCAATGGTATCAACTTTAGTTGCATGTACCTACCCGGTCTTTCAGGTATCCCCATAAGAAGAAGTCCAGTGGGTTGAGATCAGGGCTGCGTGGGGGCCATTGAATAAATCCACCCTGGCCGATCCACCGTTGCGAAAAGGTATGATCGAGATAATCTCTTACAGGACGACTAAAATGTGATGGACAGCCATAATGCATAAACCACATGTTATGTCGCACAACCAATGGAACATATTCTAGGAGTCTTGGTAAAACTTATAAAAAAATGCAAGTAAGATTCGCCATTGAGACGCGCAGACAATTCGAAAAGCCCTATTAAGGTGTCGTTCACAATTCCAGTACATGAATTTAAACTGAAACGGTGCTGAAAGTTACTTTGGAGGATCGCATGTGGATTTTCATCAGCCCTTGTGTGAGCATTGTGGAAGTTTAGCTTACCATTCTTGGTGAAACAGCATTCATCAGTTACCTACCAGTATGTTTCTTGGAAAATCTGCTTCTGCTTCCGTACGATTGAGCAGCCACTCACAAAACTGCTGCCGCAACGGATAATCGTTGGGAGTAAGTCCTTGTAGCTTTTGGAAATGATAGGGTACAAACTGTTCATCTTCGATGTGCGCCAAAGTTTTGAGAAACATTAGCTTCCTGAGAAATTTGGCGTGTACTAGTCGTCGATTCAGCATCTACCTGTTCCAATACTTTTTCTTCAACATCAACCGCGTGTCGATTTGGTCTTCCACCATCCACCATCATGACCCTTCTGTGGTTGTACATTCTCAGTCTTCCTTCCCCGTTGAACAACTCGGAAAAATGTATTTTCGGAAGCGGCCGGTTTATTTGGAAATTTTTCTAAATACATACACCTTGTTCGTGAAACAGCTCCATAAATTATTATCATGTCCATGTATTCATCGTTAGTGCAATTTCCCTATTTTATGCGAATTAATAACTTAATAACAACCACTAATAACAAATCTTAAATTTGATGTGCCCAAATTTACTGCAATGTCAGTTTGACACTTTCCTAAATTTCAGAGGCAACTTGCCTATTATTTTTGTATTGTTCAGCAGCTCTCAATAGTTGCTACAAAAATTATTAGGCATTAAAAGGAAAAATTAAGAAGCCATAATTTATATTTTACATTTATTTTAAATTATTTTTTAAACTAAATGTGGTTCAGTTAACTCAAATATCCCAAATTTAAATTTAAAACATAAATTACCCATATAATTTCCGAACAATAAGCTTTAACTCGTAACTTGTTAGTTTTAGAGATTTTCTATAAATTTTATTAATAAAAAATGTTTACTTTACCCTCTATCTACCCTATATAATCTCCTCCGTACGTTATAAATCACTCTGTATATGGTAGAAAAAAAATCTAGCATGGTTTAAGGTAATATAACCCATATTTACTGTTTTTATTTTTTAATGCAATATTTATTTGGAAACTCCGAAAACCAGTAAAACGCGGATAACTGTTCAGCCGCCTCATTAAATTTCTGATAAAACTAGACAGAACTATTTCTCTTATTAAATCATTTATCTGCACACATTAATCTTCAGTCTTACAAAAAAATTCGAAGTGCCCCTCTTGAATTGTAACATAAAAATAACATGAATCTAAATCTGAGGACGTGCCGGCCACAGTACCCAGATTATTCTTGCAAGTCGTGCTGCTCAATTTGGTGGAAATTTTTATCTTCATAGCGTCCTGTTAAGTAGCTTTGGGGTACAGACGATCTATTGTCTCTTAATCGTTGCACTACCCTTGTAGTACCATTGTATGCAAAAATATCTGAGACAGTTTGTGTTACCGTCTGTCAAATGGCAATAGATTCATGTAATATCAAAACAACCTTGTCAGAATACTGTCAGTATCAGCCATGAGACTTGTCCCAGATACTTTTGCATACATGCCCGTGGGTCGGGCAATCTACCATTGCATACCTTACTGACTTCGACATATTTCCACCAATTTCACCATACACTAAAATTATGTCGACCCTCTCGGTGTTCGCAAAAAGATAAATTTTTAATTTTATTAAACCGGAGTCAGAGACATCACGAGACTGGTTAATAAATCAATTTTGAAAACAGTAAAGTTAATCACAAAACACCTGCGGTATTTCTTTTCTTGCGACAAAAAATCGGATTTGAACAAATTCATTCTTGTAAGTTGCATAATTATCTCAATTTACGTTAACAGTGGTAAAAACTTTAACCAATTATTACTCGAAAACGTGCCCGCCGATTTTGTTAATACTTCGAGATTATCATTATTTCAGTATAGCTTAGTTACGCTTATTTCATCTACCATACATTTTGGTACGCCCTGTATATACCTTTCTTTGTCAGTGTAAAGGGCAGCAGCAACTCAGAGGGGGCTCAGCCCCCACCTTAAAAAATCTCGGGGGGGGGGCGGTTCTGCCCCGTAATCCGTGTATGTTGCTTGTAATTTGTGTAATAATAGTGTAAAAAAATCTGTAAAAGGCTTTCCCCAGAACTTCCCTCGTCGACATTGTGACAATAAATAATTTTAAAAATCAAATTAAGTTAGGAGTAAAAATATCTTCACGTTTCTAATACATTAAATAAATTTTCAAATAAAAAAAAACGTTGCCGGTGGTCGAATTCGAACGGCAGGCGTGTGCAGCCCATAGCCTTTTGTGAGATTTGTAAGAAAACGGGAAATTTCTACCTGCGCCACGAAGGACCGACCTCTCGTATTCCTGCATCGCAGCTATATTTAGTAACGCGCTAAGTTGTGCCTCGTGTTTGTATTGTCAAACAGTTATTCTGTATCTATTGGTTTCCATTTTTAATAAGAATAAAGCCTGCACTATGTACAAATTATTACTTGTATCTATTACTAAATTGAATGAAAAATAAACAAACTTTTATTTTTTAAGGTGATTACCCTGTATATATTTGTCTGAAATTTTTCCGGTGTTATTCCATTTATATATATATACAGTGTGTTTCACTTTTCATGGGGGCGGTCATGTATCACAGAAAGTACCCAACCAATTTTGTTCAAATTTGCAAGGAATGTGTATATACCGTTAGTGCCACCCAGGACACAAGGACACATAAGAATGGGTCCATAGGCGTCCGTCTTAGGACGAAAAAAAGGGGTTATTTTTTCACAATGTAATATTAGCGATTTTTTCCGGCCAAATTTTTTAACATAATTTTAATCCGCGTCTTTGAAAACCCTTGTGGCCAAATTTTCATGCAAACATTCCTATGCGTTAGAAAGATATTAAAACGCAAACTTGAAAAATACTGTTCATTTATTTCGTCATTTTTCGAATAATAGCTGAGTTTTAAACATTACTTTAATTGTTTTCGTTTTTCTAAAGTGTGGCTATAGCAAACATATAAAGTTTTTTTATTGTTGTTAAATAATTTACTTGGAATTAGAATAAGAAATGTTATACACTTTATTCCCTTTTGATTAAGTAGCTTTGGTAGTCGGTTTTTAAGAAAACAAATGAGCATCGCAGTACCTTATGTGTCCTTGCAAATTTGAACAAAATTGGTTGGGTACTTTATGTGATACATGACCGTCCCCATGAAAAGTGAAACACACTGTATATATATATATATATGTGTCTAACCTCCATAGCGCGACTATTTTTTAGACGTACCCTCCATACGGCGCCAAAATGGTCATAACGCACCCTCCCCCTAAGGCAAAGATATATAAGTGGCATTTGGCATTAGTACGCCGCTATTCATCTGCACTCTGGTCATATATATAATACACATATATTGCTAGTAGGGCCTGGAAACGTCAGAAAACATTACGGCGCCGACATAGTCTCACTTATAGTATAACGCGTCTCGTGCGCATGCGTGAGAATTCGAACTCCGCCTTTAGAAGCGAATTTTAAACTTGACCACTTCCCCATTGGCCGGACGACGCCGCCGCTAGGGCTGGGCGATATTGAAATTCTGATATCGATTATCGATAACTAAGAAATATCGATACATATCGATATATCGAAATATCGATACATATCGAAATATCGATATATACTTATATCGTTAAATATCGATAGTTATCGATATTTCTGGACAAATATCGATAGTTATCGATAAATATATGTATATAGTAACATGTGAGCAAACGAAAATGAAATCAAGCTTGGCTCTGAAATATTTATTTGTGTTGGTGGCACTGTAAGTCTATGTTATATTTTATGTTAGCAGGTTAGGTTTTGCGTCAGTTTGTGTCAAAACTGACGGAAAAACTAACCTGCTAACCTCTAATTTGACATAGACTTACAGTGCCATCAACACAAACAAATATTTCAAAGCCAAGCTTGATTTCATTTTTGTTGGCTCACATATTATTATATACATATATATTTATCGATAACTATCGATATTTGTCCAGAAATATCGATAACTATCGATATTTATCGATAACTATCGATATATATTGATATGTGCAAAACCTGGAAATATTAAATTTAATATCGATACATCGATAAATATCGATAACTATCGTTATATATCGATATGTGCAAAACTTGGAAATATTAAATTCAATATCGATACATCGATATTTAAAGAAGGGTATATCGATAAACGATATATCGATATATCGATAATATTATCGATATATCGATATTTTCGCCCAGCCCTAGCCGCCGCGCTTGCGCACAGCTCACCGTATACATGAAGGAGTTGGTTGTGTGTCTCACTTCATCGGCCAGTTTCCCACTCATAGCCGCTAGCAATATAGTAAGTATTAGATATATGACTCTGGTGGCATGCGCCAGCGCCTATTCCGTTGAACTACGATGCTAAATTTCATTGAGGATTGCCTATGGGGCAGGTAAAATATAAGAATTAATTACATTTAGCTCGCTAAAGAGGTCGCGCATAGGAAACTTGTTAACTAAAATTTGTTAAATAACATGGTCACCCTTCGTTTAATAAGAGTAATTACTCGAAAATATGAGTAACTGCAACTATTTCGTGATATAACCAATAAATATTGAGAGTCAAAAAGTTGAAAATTTCCAGCGATTACTGTTCCGAACAGAACGCGGATTTAAAACCGTGTAATATATAGCCTTGATGCACCACTAGAACGTTGACATAACCTAAATTTTTTTCATAATAATAACCCCAGAAATAATTTATTTCTACTGGGAAAATTTATAGAGACGCAGAAATGAGCACTAGAAAGTGTGGTACAGTTACGGACACCTCAAAGTGCACGGTTTTTTGTTACTGTGGTTATTTTTGAGATTTTTCGGCTTATTAAATGGGGGTTTCTCCAGTGGCGTTGCTTGTGGTTATAAGAATAGGTATTACTTTTTTAATGTTTGTATTTTAGCAAAGTTTCAGAAGTAAGCAAACTATATAATAATATGTATTTAATAAATATGTATCAGTATTCAATTGCTACTACGCTTTGCAGTTTGTTTCCCATAGAGTTTATCAATGTTTCCATATTGTATCCTTCTCTCAGTTCCTTCCAAGCATTTCTTATTCTTTCCCATAATTAATCGGTTTTGTTTGGTCCAAAATCCCTGGTACAAATTTTTTCAGTTAAATAGCCCCAAACATTTTGTATGGGATTCAAGTCCGGACTTCTTGCAGACCATGGTAATAAATTGATATTATTCGAATCAAACCATCAATGAACAACCCCTGCTGTATGCACAGTACAGTTATCCTGTGAAAATAATGTTATCAATTACGTTAACATAAACAAAATTAATTAATTAGGTAATATCTCGCCTGTTGAAAAGTAAATTGATTAGGAAAGACCTCTCTTACAGACGGCAGCATCACATTTTGCAAAATGTTGCGATAATTTTCAGCATTCAGTCGACCATTAATTCTATAGCATGCCCCAGATCCATGAGCATTGATCCATCCCAAACGTTTACGGCGAATCGTCCACTACTCCTTAAGGGTTGAACATAATATTGCTCCTCAAATCTTGAATTTTGTGGTCTACACACCCTTAATCGTCAATTGGTAAATGATTGAAATATCTTTTCACCTGAAAAAACAGTTGTGTTCCAAAAGTCGTTGATCTCATTCAAATAGACGGTTGCAAATTGTTCTCTTCATTCTTTGTTCTCTGGTGTTAAAAAAAAACTTTTCTTGCAGAAGTCTCTGCTGCCAACGATTTTTAATTTTGAAAGTGCAAGTCTTGCTCACATGCAAATCTGTTGCGACTCGACTCAGCGATCAGTTCTCTTCCAGTTTTGCGATAGCTCGCATTTTCTCTGCTTCTGACAAATGTCTGGGAATTTTCCGAGTTTTCAGTTCAATGACAGTTGATGACAAACGTAAACGTCAAAACTCGACGTCTATGATTAGAATATCGTATTACAAGCTAAAAATCTGCCGTGCACTTTGAGTTGGCCGCAACGGTACCTTGCCAGTTACTCGAATGAAGAGT
Source organism: Agriotes lineatus (assembly GCA_940337035.1). NCBI lineage: Eukaryota > Metazoa > Arthropoda > Insecta > Coleoptera > Elateridae > Agriotes > Agriotes lineatus. The sequence continues at coordinate 19,364,824 of OW679202.1, forward strand.
TCAAAATTCATTTTCGCGTAACACGAGCCACAGCTTACAAAATAATAGGCAAGTTTTAACAAAGTATATAGCTGTTGTATATTGTTACATTATTTATTTTAGGTTTATTCAGAAATTTCAAGTGTCATTCCTGGGGAAGAATAAAGTTGGACCTGAAAAGGCATTTTTTACTCTCCTTATGGTGTTTAAGCAATATGGAAACATTTAGGCAGATTTCCGATCGATTTAACGTTACATACAGTTGTGCACTTTACTACTGATCACACCTACTTAACCCCTGGAAATTTTTTAATCGGAGATTATTTAAATTCTCTGCCCGAAGTTGACTTAAGGTCAGAAAGTGTTAACAGCTGAGATGGCAGTACACCCAGCACCTGATTGTGGCTGAAATGCAGCCGGAATTTTCGGCAACAGCTACGACGACAGAAATTGCGCGTTCCTGAGGGCGTTGTGCTGATCGCAGAAGACAATGTTCCTTCCCGAGCATAGAAGCTAGGGCACATCTTGGAAACTCATGCAAGAGTCGCTGTTAAAACTGTGAGTGCGGTTATAAAAAGACCTATTGTGCGTACTGCCAAGTGAATGCTAGGACAAATGCAACAGTGCCATTAGCATTGATTACTCAAAGACATTCACGATTAACAACGTATTATTTTGTATTATAATGTAGATATTTCGCTATTAGGCCGATTACACACAGGAGAAACAAATTTCGTGAAACCCGTTGCATGAAACACGAAATTTGTTTCATTAACGCATAGCAAGTATATTCAAATGAGATGATGCAGACATGTGTTTCTGAAACAGGAGAGCAAAAATTGTTGCGTATACAAGTTTCATGCAACAGGACATGCTCTGTTTCATGATATTTGTTTCGGATATTATTTGAGTTTTGATGCTTAAAATAGTCTCGTTTCTG
>OW679202.1:19365842-19533768 GCA_940337035.1 Agriotes lineatus
CGGTTTGTTAGTAAGTAGAAATTCAAAGTTGGTGGTTCTAAGACGCCAATGGAGTTAGATAAATTGTATTTTTATTCAATATAAATCCTGCAAGTTTCCTAGTTTTCCTTTCTATACTATTTTAGTTAAAATGATGGCTTCAGGGGCTTATTAGGTGCCTTATTAAATTAATAATTCCAAAAGCAGCCAGAGCGAACGGTGACGTTTAGCAGCTCTATTGGTTTTTGAAGAATTGTAAAATCATCAATATAGGGCTATTCCATACTTTACGGTGTCACATTCGGTTTGTTAGTAAGTAGAAATTCAAAGTTGGTGGTTCTAAGACGCCAATGGAGTTAGATAAATTGAATTTTTATTCAATATAAATCCTGCAAGTTTCCTAGTTTTCCTTTCAATACTATTTTAGTTAAAATGATGGCTTCAGGGGCTTATTAGGTGCCTTATTAAATTAATAATTCCAAAAGCAGCCAGAGCGAACGGTGACGTTTAGCAGCTCTATTGGTTTTTGAAGAATTGTAAAATCATCAATATAGGGCTATTCCATACTTTACGGTGTCACATTCGGTTTGTTAGTAAGTAGAAATTCAAAGTTGGTGGTTCTAAGACGCCAATGGAGTTAGATAAATTGTATTTTTATTCAATATAAATCCTGCAAGTTTCCTAGTTTTCCTTTCTATACTATTTTAGATAAAATGATGGCTTCAGGGGCTTATTAGGTGCCTTATTTAATTAATAATTCCAAAAGCAGCCAGAGCGAACGGTGACGTTTAACAGCTCTATTGGTTTTTGAAGAATTGTAAAATCATCAATATAGGGCTATTCCATACTTTACGGTGTCACATTCGGTTTGTTAGTAAGTAGAAATTCAAAGTTGGTGGTTCTAAGACGCCAATGGAGTTAGATAAATTGTATTTTTATTCAATATAAATCCTGCAAGTTTCCTAGTTTTCCTTTCTATACTATTTTAGTTAAAATGATGGCTTCAGGGGCTTATTAGGTGCCTTATTAAATTAATAATTCCAAAAGCAGCCAGAGCGAACGGTGACGTTTAGCAGCTCTATTGGTTTTTGAAGAATTGTAAAATCATCAATATAGGGCTATTCCATACTTTACGGTGTCACATTCGGTTTGTTAGTAAGTAGAAATTCAAAGTTGGTGGTTCTAAGACGCCAATGGAGTTAGATAAATTGTATTTTTATTCAATATAAATCCTGCAAGTTTCCTAGTTTTCCTTTCTATACTATTTTAGTTAAAATGATGGCTTCAGGGGCTTATTAGGTGCCTTATTAAATTAATAATTCCAAAAGCAGCCAGAGCGAACGGTGACGTTTAGCAGCTCTATTGGTTTTTGAAGAATTGTAAAATCATCAATATAGGGCTATTCCATACTTTACGGTGTCACATTCGGTTTGTTAGTAAGTAGAAATTCAAAGTTGGTGGTTCTAAGACGCCAATGGAGTTAGATAAATTGTATTTTTATTCAATATAAATCCTGCAAGTTTCCTAGTTTTCCTTTCTATACTATTTTAGTTAAAATGATGGCTTCAGGGGCTTATTAGGTGCCTTATTAAATTAATAATTCCAAAAGCAGCCAGAGCGAACGGTGACGTTTAGCAGCTCTATTGGTTTTTGAAGAATTGTAAAATCATCAATATAGGGCTATTCCATACTTTACGGTGTCACATTCGGTTTGTTAGTAAGTAGAAATTCAAAGTTGGTGGTTCTAAGACGCCAATGGAGTTAGATAAATTGAATTTTTATTCAATATAAATCCTGCAAGTTTCCTAGTTTTCCTTTCAATACTATTTTAGTTAAAATGATGGCTTCAGGGGCTTATTAGGTGCCTTATTAAATTAATAATTCCAAAAGCAGCCAGAGCGAACGGTGACGTTTAGCAGCTCTATTGGTTTTTGAAGAATTGTAAAATCATCAATATAGGGCTATTCCATACTTTACGGTGTCACATTCGGTTTGTTAGTAAGTAGAAATTCAAAGTTGGTGGTTCTAAGACGCCAATGGAGTTAGATAAATTGTATTTTTATTCAATATAAATCCTGCAAGTTTCCTAGTTTTCCTTTCTATACTATTTTAGATAAAATGATGGCTTCAGGGGCTTATTAGGTGCCTTATTTAATTAATAATTCCAAAAGCAGCCAGAGCGAACGGTGACGTTTAACAGCTCTATTGGTTTTTGAAGAATTGTAAAATCATCAATATAGGGCTATTCCGTACTTTACGGTGTCACATTCGGTTTGTTAGTAAGTAGAAATTCAAAGTTGGTGGTTCTAAGACGCCAATGGAGTTAGATAAATTGAATTTTTATTCAATATAAATCCTGCAAGTTTCCTAGTTTTCCTTTCAATACTATTTTAGTTAAAATGATGGCTTCAGGGGCTTATTAGGTGCCTTATTAAATTAATAATTCCAAAAGCAGCCAGAGCGAACGGTGACGTTTAGCAGCTCTATTGGTTTTTGAAGAATTGTAAAATCATCAATATAGGGCTATTCCATACTTTACGGTGTCACATTCGGTTTGTTAGTAAGTAGAAATTCAAAGTTGGTGGTTCTAAGACGCCAATGGAGTTAGATAAATTGTATTTTTATTCAATATAAATCCTGCAAGTTTCCTAGTTTTCCTTTCTATACTATTTTAGATAAAATGATGGCTTCAGGGGCTTATTAGGTGCCTTATTTAATTAATAATTCCAAAAGCAGCCAGAGCGAACGGTGACGTTTAACAGCTCTATTGGTTTTTGAAGAATTGTAAAATCATCAATATAGGGCTATTCCGTACTTTACGGTGTCACATTCGGTTTGTTAGTAAGTAGAAATTCAAAGTTGGTGGTTCTAAGACGCCAATGGAGTTAGATAAATTGTATTTTTATTCAATATAAATCCTGCAAGTTTCCTAGTTTTCCTTTCTATACTATTTTCTATAAAATGATGGCTTCAGGGGCTTACTAGGTGCCTTATTAAATTAATAATTCCAAAAGCAGCCAGAGCGAACGGTGACGTTTAGCAGCTCTATTGGTTTTTGAAGAATTGTAAAATCATCAATATAGGGCTATTCCATACTTTACGGTGTCACATTCGGTTTGTTAGTAAGTAGAAATTCAAAGTTGGTGGTTCTAAGACGCCAATGAAGTTAGATAAATTGAATTTTTATTCAATATAAATCCTGCAAGTTTCCTAGTTTTCCTTTCTATACTATTTTAGTTAAAATGATGGCTTCAGGGGCTTATTAGGTGCCTTATTAAATTAATAATTCCAAAAGCAGCCAGAGCGAACGGTGACGTTTAGCAGCTCTATTGGTTTTTGAAGAATTGTAAAATCATCAATATAGGGCTATTCCATACTTTACGGGTTCACATTCGGTTTGTTAGTAAGTAGAAATTCAAAGTTGGTGGTTCTAAGACGCCAATGAAGTTAGATAAATTGAATTTTTATTCAATATAAATCCTGCAAGCTTCCTAGTTTTATTTTCTATACTATTTTAGTTAAAATGATGGCTTCAGGGGCTTATTAGGTGCCTTATTAAATTAATAATTCCAAAAGCAGACAGAGCGAACGGTGACGTTTAGCAGCTCTATTGGTTTTTGAAGAATTGTAAAATTATCAATATAGGGCTATTCCATACTTTACGGTGTCACATTCGGTTTGTTAGTAAGTAGAAATTCAAAGTTGGTGGTTCTAAGACGCCAATGAAGTTAGATAAATTGAATTTTTATTCAATATAAATCCTGCAAGTTTCCTAGTTTTATTTTCTATACTATTTTAGTTAAAATGATGGCTTCAGGGGCTTATTAGGTGCCTTATTAAATTAATAATTCCAAAAGCAGCCAGAGCGAACGGTGACGTTTAGCAGCTCTATTGGTTTTTGAAGAATTGTAAAATTATCAATATAGGGCTATTCCATACTTTACGGTGTCACATTCGGTTTGTTAGTAAGTAGAAATTCAAAGTTGGTGGTTCTAAGACGCCAATGAAGTTAGATAAATTGAATTTTTATTCAATATAAATCCTGCAAGCTTCCTAGTTTTATTTTCTATACTATTTTAGTTAAAATGATGGCTTCAGGGGCTTATTAGGTGCCTTATTAAATTAATAATTCCAAAAGCAGACAGAGCGAACGGTGACGTTTAGCAGCTCTATTGGTTTTTGAAGAATTGTAAAATTATCAATATAGGGCTATTCCATACTTTACGGTGTCACATTCGGTTTGTTAGTAAGTAGAAATTCAAAGTTGGTGGTTCTAAGACGCCAATGAAGTTAGATAAATTGAATTTTTATTCAATATAAATCCTGCAAGCTTCCTAGTTTTATTTTCTATACTATTTTAGTTAAAATGATGGCTTCAGGGGCTTATTAGGTGCCTTATTAAATTAATAATTCCAAAAGCAGACAGAGCGAACGGTGACGTTTAGCAGCTCTATTGGTTTTTGAAGAATTGTAAAATTATCAATATAGGGCTATTCCATACTTTACGGTGTCACATTCGGTTTGTTAGTAAGTAGAAATTCAAAGTTGGTGGTTCTAAGACGCCAATGAAGTTAGATAAATTGAATTTTTATTCAATATAAATCCTGCAAGCTTCCTAGTTTTATTTTCTATACTATTTTAGTTAAAATGATGGCTTCAGGGGCTTATTAGGTGCCTTATTAAATTAATAATTCCAAAAGCAGACAGAGCGAACGGTGACGTTTAGCAGCTCTATTGGTTTTTGAAGAATTGTAAAATTATCAATATAGGGCTATTCCATACTTTACGGTGTCACATTCGGTTTGTTAGTAAGTAGAAATTCAAAGTTGGTGGTTCTAAGACGCCAATGAAGTTAGATAAATTGAATTTTTATTCAATATAAATCCTGCAAGCTTCCTAGTTTTATTTTCTATACTATTTTAGTTAAAATGATGGCTTCAGGGGCTTATTAGGTGCCTTATTAAATTAATAATTCCAAAAGCAGCCAGAGCGAACGGTGACGTTTAGCAGCTCTATTGGTTTTTGAAGAATTGTAAAATCATCAATATAGGGCTATTCCATACTTTACGGTGTCACATTCGGTTTGTTAGTAAGTAGAAATTCAAAGTTGGTTGTTCTAAGATGCCAATGGAGATAAATAAATTGTATTTTTATTCAATATAAATCCTGCAAGTTTCCTAGTTTTCCTTTCTATACTACTTTAGTTAAAATGATGGCTTCAGGGGCTTATTAGGTGCCTTTATTAAATTAATATAAAGCTCCAAAAGCAGCCAGAGCGAACGGTGACGTTTAGCAGCTCTATTTGTTTTTGAAGAATTGTAAAATCATCAATATAGGGCTATTCCATACTTTACGGTGTCACATTCGGTTTGTTAGTAAGTAGAAATTCAAAGTTGGTGGTTCTAAGACGCCAATGGAGTTAGATAAATTGTATTTTTATTCAATATAAATCCTGCAAGTTTTCTAGTTTTCCTTTCTATACTACTTTAGTTAAAATGATGGCTTCAGGGGCTTATTAGGTGCCTTTATTAAATTAATATAAAGCTCCAAAAGCAGCCAGAGCGAACGGTGACGTTTAGCAGCTCTATTTGTTTTTGAAGAATTGTAAAATCATCAATATAGGGCTATTCCATACTTTACGGTGTCACATTCGGTTTGTTAGTAAGTAGAAATTCAAAGTTGGTTGTTCTAAGATGCCAATGGAGATAAATAAATTGTATTTTTATTCAATATAAATCCTGCAAGTTTCCTAGTTTTCCTTTCTATACTACTTTAGTTAAAATGATGGCTTCAGGGGCTTATTAGGTGCCTTTATTAAATTAATATAAAGCTCCAAAAGCAGCCAGAGCGAACGGTGACGTTTAGCAGCTCTATTTGTTTTTGAAGAATTGTAAAATCATCAATATAGGGCTATTCCATACTTTACGGTGTCACATTCGGTTTGTTAGTAAGTAGAAATTCAAAGTTGGTGGTTCTAAGACGCCAATGGAGTTAGATAAATTGTATTTTTATTCAATATAAATCCTGCAAGTTTTCTAGTTTTCCTTTCTATACTACTTTAGTTAAAATGATGGCTTCAGGGGCTTATTAGGTGCCTTTATTAAATTAATATAAAGCTCCAAAAGCAGCCAGAGCGAACGGTGACGTTTAGCAGCTCTATTTGTTTTTGAAGAATTGTAAAATCATCAATATAGGACTATTCCATACTTTACGGTGTCACATTCGGTTTGTTAGTAAGTAGAAATTCAAAGTTGGTGGTTCTAAGACGCCAATGGAGTTAGATAAATTGTATTTTTATTCAATATAAATCCTGCAAGTTACCTAGTTTTCCTTTCTATACTACTTTAGTTAAAATGATGGCTTCAGGGGCTTATTAGGTGCCTTTATTAAATTAATATAAAGCTCCAAAAGCAGCCAGAGCGAACGGTGACGTTTAGCAGCTCTATTTGTTTTTGAAGAATTGTAAAATCATCAATATAGGGCTATTCCATACTTTACGGTGTCACATTCGGTTTGTTAGTAAGTAGAAATTCAAAGTTGGTGGTTCTAAGACGCCAATGGAGTTAGATAAATTGTATTTTTATTCAATATAAATCCTGCAAGTTTTCTAGTTTTCCTTTCTATACTACTTTAGTTAAAATGATGGCTTCAGGGGCTTATTAGGTGCCTTTATTAAATTAATATAAAGCTCCAAAAGCAGCCAGAGCGAACGGTGACGTTTAGCAGCTCTATTTGTTTTTGAAGAATTGTAAAATCATCAATATAGGGCTATTCCATACTTTACGGTGTCACATTCGGTTTGTTAGTAAGTAGAAATTCAAAGTTGGTGGTTCTAAGACGCCAATGGAGTTAGATAAATTGTATTTTTATTCAATATAAATCCTGCAAGTTTCCTAGTTTTCCTTTCTATACTACTTTAGTTAAAATGATGGCTTCAGGGGCTTATTAGGTGCCTTTATTAAATTAATATAAAGCTCCAAAAGCAGCCAGAGCGAACGGTGACGTTTAGCAGCTCTATTTGTTTTTGAAGAATTGTAAAATCATCAATATAGGGCTATTCCATACTTTACGGTGTCACATTCGGATTGTTAGTAAGTAGAAATTCAAAGTTGGTGGTTCTAAGACGCCAATGGAGTTAGATAAATTGTATTTTTATTCAATATAAATCCTGCAAGTTTTCTAGTTTTCCTTTCTATACTACTTTAGTTAAAATGATGGCTTCAGGGGCTTATTAGGTGCCTTTATTAAATTAATATAAAGCTCCAAAAGCAGCCAGAGCGAACGGTGACGTTTAGCAGCTCTATTTGTTTTTGAAGAATTGTAAAATCATCAATATAGGGCTATTCCATACTTTACGGTGTCACATTCGGTTTGTTAGTAAGTAGAAATTCAAAGTTGGTGGTTCTAAGACGCCAATGGAGTTAGATAAATTGTATTTTTATTCAATATAAATCCTGCAAGTTTCCTAGTTTTCCTTTCTATACTACTTTAGTTAAAATGATGGCTTTAGGGGTCTATTAGGTGCCTTATTAAATTAATATAAAGCTCCAAAATCAGCCAGAGCGAACGGTGACGTCAAACAGCTTTATTTGTGTTTGTAGATTGGAAAATCTTCAATATAAAGCTATTCCATTTTTTAGGGTGTCGCGTCCCGTTTGTTAGTACGTAGAAATTCAAAGTTTGTGGTTCTAAGACGCCGATGGAATTAGATAAATTGTTTTTTTGTTTAATATCAATCCTGCAATTTACCTAGTTCTCCTTTCTATACTATTTTAGTTAAAATGAAGGCTTTAGGAGCTTATTAGTTGCCTTATTAAATTAAAATAAATTTCCAAATCAGCCACAGCGAACGGTGACGTTTAGCATCTTTATTTGTGTTTGTAGAATCGGAAAGCGTGGTTATAAGGCTATCCCATTTTTTACGGTGACACATTCGGTTTGTTAGTACCTAGAAATTCAAAGTTGGTGGTTCTAAGACGCTGATGCAGTTAGATAAATTATATTTTTTGTTCAATATAAATCCTGGAAGTTTCCTAGATTTTCTTTCAATACTATTTTAGTTAAAATGATGGCTTCAGGAGCTTATTAGGTGCCTTATTAAATTAAAATGAAGCTCCAAAAGCGGCCACAGCGAACGGTGACGTTTAGCAGCTTTATTTGTGTTTGTAGAATTGGAAAATCGTGGTTATAAAGCTATTCCATTTTTACGGTGTCACATTCGGTTTGTTAGTAAGTAGAAATTCAAAGTTGGTGGTTCTAAGACGCCAATGGAGTTAGATAAATTGTATTTTTATTCAATATAAATCCTGCAAGTTTCCTAGTTTTCCTTTCTATACTATTTTAGATAAAATGATGGCTTCAGGGGCTTATTAGGTGCCTTATTAAATTAATAATTCCAAAAGCAGCCAGAGCGAACGGTGACGTTTAGCAGCTCTATTGGTTTTTGAAGAATTGTAAAATCATCAATATAGGGCTATTCCATACTTTACGGTGTCACATTCGGTTTGTTAGTAAGTAGAAATTCAAAGTTGGTGGTTCTAAGACGCCAATGGAGTTAGATAAATTGTATTTTTATTCAATATAAATCCTGCAAGTTTCCTAGTTTTCCTTTCTATACTATTTTAGATAAAATGATGGCTTCAGGGGCTTATTAGGTGCCTTATTAAATTAATAATTCCAAAAGCAGCCAGAGCGAACGGTGACGTTTAGCAGCTCTATTGGTTTTTGAAGAATTGTAAAATCATCAATATAGGGCTATTCCATACTTTACGGTGTCACATTCGGTTTGTTAGTAAGTAGAAATTCGAAGTTGGTTGTTCTAAGATGCCAATGGAGATAGATAAATTGTATTTTTATTCAATATAAATCCTGGAAGTTTCCTAGTTTTCCTTTCTATACTACTTTAGTTAAAATGATGGCTTCGGGGGCTTATTAGGTGCCATATTAAATTAATAATTCCAAAAGCAGCCAGAGCGAACGGTGACGTTTAGCAGCTCTATTGGTTTTTGAAGAATTGTAAAATCATCAATATAGGGCTATTCCATACTTTACGGTGTCACATTCGGTTTGTTAGTAAGTAGAAATTCAAAGTTGGTGGTTCTAAGACGCCAATGGAGTTAGATAAATTGTATTTTTATTCAATATAAATCCTGCAAGTTTCCTAGTTTTCCTTTCTATACTATTTTAGTTAAAATGATGGCTTCAGGGGCTTATTAGGTGCCTTATTAAATTAATAATTCCAAAAGCAGCCAGAGCGAACGGTGACGTTTAGCAGCTCTATTGGTTTTTGAAGAATTGTAAAATCATCAATATAAGGCTATTCCATACTTTACGGTGTCACATTCGGTTTGTTAGTAAGTAGAAATTCAAAGTTGGTGGTTCTAAGACGCCAATGGAGTTAGATAAATTGTATTTTTATTCAATATAAATCCTGCAAGTTTCCTAGTTTTCCTTTCTATACTATTTTAGTTAAAATGATGGCTTCAGGGGCTTATTAGGTGCCTTATTAAATTAATAATTCCAAAAGCAACCAGAGCGAACGGTGACGTTTAGCAGCTCTATTGGTTTTTGAAGAATTGTAAAATCATCAATATAGGGCTATTCCATACTTTACGGTGTCACATTCGGTTTGTTAGTAAGTAGAAATTCAAAGTTGGTGGTTCTAAGACGCCAATGGAGTTAGATAAATTGTATTTTTATTCAATATAAATCCTGCAAGTTTCCTAGTTTTCCTTTCTATACTATTTTAGTTAAAATGATGGCTTCAGGGGCTTATTAGGTGCCTTATTAAATTAATAATTCCAAAAGCAGCCAGAGCGAACGGTGACGTTTAGCAGCTCTATTGGTTTTTGAAGAATTGTAAAATCATCAATATAGGGCTATTCCATACTTTACGGTGTCACATTCGGTTTGTTAGTAAGTAGAAATTCAAAGTTGGTGGTTCTAAGACGCCAATGGAGTTAGATAAATTGTATTTTTATTCAATATAAATCCTGCAAGTTTCCTAGTTTTCCTTTCTATACTATTTTAGTTAAAATGATGGCTTCAGGGGCTTATTAGGTGCCTTATTAAATTAATAATTCCAAAAGCAGCCAGAGCGAACGGTGACGTTTAGCAGCTCTATTGGTTTTTGAAGAATTGTAAAATCATCAATATAGGGCTATTCCATACTTTACGGTGTCACATTCGGTTTGTTAGTAAGTAGAAATTCAAAGTTGGTGGTTCTAAGACGCCAATGGAGTTAGATAAATTGTATTTTTATTCAATATAAATCCTGCAAGTTTCCTAGTTTTCCTTTCTATACTATTTTAGTTAAAATGATGGCTTCAGGGGCTTATTAGGTGCCTTATTAAATTAATAATTCCAAAAGCAGCCAGAGCGAACGGTGACGTTTAGCAGCTCTATTGGTTTTTGAAGAATTGTAAAATCATCAATATAGGGCTATTCCATACTTTACGGTGTCACATTCGGTTTGTTAGTAAGTAGAAATTCAAAGTTGGTGGTTCTAAGACGCCAATGGAGTTAGATAAATTGAATTTTTATTCAATATAAATCCTGCAAGTTTCCTAGTTTTCCTTTCAATACTATTTTAGTTAAAATGATGGCTTCAGGGGCTTATTAGGTGCCTTATTAAATTAATAATTCCAAAAGCAGCCAGAGCGAACGGTGACGTTTAGCAGCTCTATTGGTTTTTGAAGAATTGTAAAATCATCAATATAGGGCTATTCCATACTTTACGGTGTCACATTCGGTTTGTTAGTAAGTAGAAATTCAAAGTTGGTGGTTCTAAGACGCCAATGGAGTTAGATAAATTGTATTTTTATTCAATATAAATCCTGCAAGTTTCCTAGTTTTCCTTTCTATACTATTTTAGATAAAATGATGGCTTCAGGGGCTTATTAGGTGCCTTATTTAATTAATAATTCCAAAAGCAGCCAGAGCGAACGGTGACGTTTAACAGCTCTATTGGTTTTTGAAGAATTGTAAAATCATCAATATAGGGCTATTCCGTACTTTACGGTGTCACATTCGGTTTGTTAGTAAGTAGAAATTCAAAGTTGGTGGTTCTAAGACGCCAATGGAGTTAGATAAATTGTATTTTTATTCAATATAAATCCTGCAAGTTTCCTAGTTTTCCTTTCTATACTATTTTCTATAAAATGATGGCTTCAGGGGCTTACTAGGTGCCTTATTAAATTAATAATTCCAAAAGCAGCCAGAGCGAACGGTGACGTTTAGCAGCTCTATTGGTTTTTGAAGAATTGTAAAATCATCAATATAGGGCTATTCCATACTTTACGGTGTCACATTCGGTTTGTTAGTAAGTAGAAATTCAAAGTTGGTGGTTCTAAGACGCCAATGAAGTTAGATAAATTGAATTTTTATTCAATATAAATCCTGCAAGTTTCCTAGTTTTCCTTTCTATACTATTTTAGTTAAAATGATGGCTTCAGGGGCTTATTAGGTGCCTTATTAAATTAATAATTCCAAAAGCAGCCAGAGCGAACGGTGACGTTTAGCAGCTCTATTGGTTTTTGAAGAATTGTAAAATCATCAATATAGGGCTATTCCATACTTTACGGTGTCACATTCGGTTTGTTAGTAAGTAGAAATTCAAAGTTGGTGGTTCTAAGACGCCAATGAAGTTAGATAAATTGAATTTTTATTCAATATAAATCCTGCAAGCTTCCTAGTTTTATTTTCTATACTATTTTAGTTAAAATGATGGCTTCAGGGGCTTATTAGGTGCCTTATTAAATTAATAATTCCAAAAGCAGACAGAGCGAACGGTGACGTTTAGCAGCTCTATTGGTTTTTGAAGAATTGTAAAATTATCAATATAGGGCTATTCCATACTTTACGGTGTCACATTCGGTTTGTTAGTAAGTAGAAATTCAAAGTTGGTGGTTCTAAGACGCCAATGAAGTTAGATAAATTGAATTTTTATTCAATATAAATCCTGCAAGTTTCCTAGTTTTATTTTCTATACTATTTTAGTTAAAATGATGGCTTCAGGGGCTTATTAGGTGCCTTATTAAATTAATAATTCCAAAAGCAGCCAGAGCGAACGGTGACGTTTAGCAGCTCTATTGGTTTTTGAAGAATTGTAAAATTATCAATATAGGGCTATTCCATACTTTACGGTGTCACATTCGGTTTGTTAGTAAGTAGAAATTCAAAGTTGGTGGTTCTAAGACGCCAATGGAGTTAGATAAATTGTATTTTTATTCAATATAAATCCTGCAAGTTTCCTAGTTTTCCTTTCAATACTATTTTAGTTAAAATGATGGCTTCAGGGGCTTATTAGGTGCCTTATTAAATTAATAATTCCAAAAGCAGCCAGAGCGAACGGTGACGTTTAGCAGCTCTATTGGTTTTTGAAGAATTGTAAAATCATCAATATAGGGCTATTCCATACTTTACGGTGTCACATTCGGTTTGTTAGTAAGTAGAAATTCAAAGTTGGTGGTTCTAAGACGCCAATGGAGTTAGATAAATTGTATTTTTATTCAATATAAATCCTGCAAGTTTCCTAGTTTTCCTTTCTATACTATTTTAGATAAAATGATGGCTTCAGGGGCTTATTAGGTGCCTTATTTAATTAATAATTCCAAAAGCAGCCAGAGCGAACGGTGACGTTTAACAGCTCTATTGGTTTTTGAAGAATTGTAAAATCATCAATATAGGGCTATTCCGTACTTTACGGTGTCACATTCGGTTTGTTAGTAAGTAGAAATTCAAAGTTGGTGGTTCTAAGACGCCAATGGAGTTAGATAAATTGTATTTTTATTCAATATAAATCCTGCAAGTTTCCTAGTTTTCCTTTCTATACTATTTTCTATAAAATGATGGCTTCAGGGGCTTACTAGGTGCCTTATTAAATTAATAATTCCAAAAGCAGCCAGAGCGAACGGTGACGTTTAGCAGCTCTATTGGTTTTTGAAGAATTGTAAAATCATCAATATAGGGCTATTCCATACTTTACGGTGTCACATTCGGTTTGTTAGTAAGTAGAAATTCAAAGTTGGTGGTTCTAAGACGCCAATGAAGTTAGATAAATTGAATTTTTATTCAATATAAATCCTGCAAGTTTCCTAGTTTTCCTTTCTATACTATTTTAGTTAAAATGATGGCTTCAGGGGCTTATTAGGTGCCTTATTAAATTAATAATTCCAAAAGCAGCCAGAGCGAACGGTGACGTTTAGCAGCTCTATTGGTTTTTGAAGAATTGTAAAATCATCAATATAGGGCTATTCCATACTTTACGGTGTCACATTCGGTTTGTTAGTAAGTAGAAATTCAAAGTTGGTGGTTCTAAGACGCCAATGAAGTTAGATAAATTGAATTTTTATTCAATATAAATCCTGCAAGCTTCCTAGTTTTATTTTCTATACTATTTTAGTTAAAATGATGGCTTCAGGGGCTTATTAGGTGCCTTATTAAATTAATAATTCCAAAAGCAGACAGAGCGAACGGTGACGTTTAGCAGCTCTATTGGTTTTTGAAGAATTGTAAAATTATCAATATAGGGCTATTCCATACTTTACGGTGTCACATTCGGTTTGTTAGTAAGTAGAAATTCAAAGTTGGTGGTTCTAAGACGCCAATGAAGTTAGATAAATTGAATTTTTATTCAATATAAATCCTGCAAGTTTCCTAGTTTTATTTTCTATACTATTTTAGTTAAAATGATGGCTTCAGGGGCTTATTAGGTGCCTTATTAAATTAATAATTCCAAAAGCAGCCAGAGCGAACGGTGACGTTTAGCAGCTCTATTGGTTTTTGAAGAATTGTAAAATTATCAATATAGGGCTATTCCATACTTTACGGTGTCACATTCGGTTTGTTAGTAAGTAGAAATTCAAAGTTGGTGGTTCTAAGACGCCAATGAAGTTAGATAAATTGAATTTTTATTCAATATAAATCCTGCAAGCTTCCTAGTTTTATTTTCTATACTATTTTAGTTAAAATGATGGCTTCAGGGGCTTATTAGGTGCCTTATTAAATTAATAATTCCAAAAGCAGACAGAGCGAACGGTGACGTTTAGCAGCTCTATTGGTTTTTGAAGAATTGTAAAATTATCAATATAGGGCTATTCCATACTTTACGGTGTCACATTCGGTTTGTTAGTAAGTAGAAATTCAAAGTTGGTGGTTCTAAGACGCCAATGAAGTTAGATAAATTGAATTTTTATTCAATATAAATCCTGCAAGCTTCCTAGTTTTATTTTCTATACTATTTTAGTTAAAATGATGGCTTCAGGGGCTTATTAGGTGCCTTATTAAATTAATAATTCCAAAAGCAGCCAGAGCGAACGGTGACGTTTAGCAGCTCTATTGGTTTTTGAAGAATTGTAAAATCATCAATATAGGGCTATTCCATACTTTACGGTGTCACATTCGGTTTGTTAGTAAGTAGAAATTCAAAGTTGGTGGTTCTAAGACGCCAATGAAGTTAGATAAATTGAATTTTTATTCAATATAAATCCTGCAAGCTTCCTAGTTTTATTTTCTATACTATTTTAGTTAAAATGATGGCTTCAGGGGCTTATTAGGTGCCTTATTAAATTAATAATTCCAAAAGCAGACAGAGCGAACGGTGACGTTTAGCAGCTCTATTGGTTTTTGAAGAATTGTAAAATTATCAATATAGGGCTATTCCATACTTTACGGTGTCACATTCGGTTTGTTAGTAAGTAGAAATTCAAAGTTGGTGGTTCTAAGACGCCAATGAAGTTAGATAAATTGAATTTTTATTCAATATAAATCCTGCAAGCTTCCTAGTTTTATTTTCTATACTATTTTAGTTAAAATGATGGCTTCAGGGGCTTATTAGGTGCCTTATTAAATTAATAATTCCAAAAGCAGCCAGAGCGAACGGTGACGTTTAGCAGCTCTATTGGTTTTTGAAGAATTGTAAAATCATCAATATAGGGCTATTCCATACTTTACGGTGTCACATTCGGTTTGTTAGTAAGTAGAAATTCAAAGTTGGTTGTTCTAAGATGCCAATGGAGATAAATAAATTGTATTTTTATTCAATATAAATCCTGCAAGTTTCCTAGTTTTCCTTTCTATACTACTTTAGTTAAAATGATGGCTTCAGGGGCTTATTAGGTGCCTTTATTAAATTAATATAAAGCTCCAAAAGCAGCCAGAGCGAACGGTGACGTTTAGCAGCTCTATTTGTTTTTGAAGAATTGTAAAATCATCAATATAGGGCTATTCCATACTTTACGGTGTCACATTCGGTTTGTTAGTAAGTAGAAATTCAAAGTTGGTGGTTCTAAGACGCCAATGGAGTTAGATAAATTGTATTTTTATTCAATATAAATCCTGCAAGTTTTCTAGTTTTCCTTTCTATACTACTTTAGTTAAAATGATGGCTTCAGGGGCTTATTAGGTGCCTTTATTAAATTAATATAAAGCTCCAAAAGCAGCCAGAGCGAACGGTGACGTTTAGCAGCTCTATTTGTTTTTGAAGAATTGTAAAATCATCAATATAGGGCTATTCCATACTTTACGGTGTCACATTCGGTTTGTTAGTAAGTAGAAATTCAAAGTTGGTTGTTCTAAGATGCCAATGGAGATAAATAAATTGTATTTTTATTCAATATAAATCCTGCAAGTTTCCTAGTTTTCCTTTCTATACTACTTTAGTTAAAATGATGGCTTCAGGGGCTTATTAGGTGCCTTTATTAAATTAATATAAAGCTCCAAAAGCAGCCAGAGCGAACGGTGACGTTTAGCAGCTCTATTTGTTTTTGAAGAATTGTAAAATCATCAATATAGGGCTATTCCATACTTTACGGTGTCACATTCGGTTTGTTAGTAAGTAGAAATTCAAAGTTGGTGGTTCTAAGACGCCAATGGAGTTAGATAAATTGTATTTTTATTCAATATAAATCCTGCAAGTTTTCTAGTTTTCCTTTCTATACTACTTTAGTTAAAATGATGGCTTCAGGGGCTTATTAGGTGCCTTTATTAAATTAATATAAAGCTCCAAAAGCAGCCAGAGCGAACGGTGACGTTTAGCAGCTCTATTTGTTTTTGAAGAATTGTAAAATCATCAATATAGGACTATTCCATACTTTACGGTGTCACATTCGGTTTGTTAGTAAGTAGAAATTCAAAGTTGGTGGTTCTAAGACGCCAATGGAGTTAGATAAATTGTATTTTTATTCAATATAAATCCTGCAAGTTACCTAGTTTTCCTTTCTATACTACTTTAGTTAAAATGATGGCTTCAGGGGCTTATTAGGTGCCTTTATTAAATTAATATAAAGCTCCAAAAGCAGCCAGAGCGAACGGTGACGTTTAGCAGCTCTATTTGTTTTTGAAGAATTGTAAAATCATCAATATAGGGCTATTCCATACTTTACGGTGTCACATTCGGTTTGTTAGTAAGTAGAAATTCAAAGTTGGTGGTTCTAAGACGCCAATGGAGTTAGATAAATTGTATTTTTATTCAATATAAATCCTGCAAGTTTTCTAGTTTTCCTTTCTATACTACTTTAGTTAAAATGATGGCTTCAGGGGCTTATTAGGTGCCTTTATTAAATTAATATAAAGCTCCAAAAGCAGCCAGAGCGAACGGTGACGTTTAGCAGCTCTATTTGTTTTTGAAGAATTGTAAAATCATCAATATAGGGCTATTCCATACTTTACGGTGTCACATTCGGTTTGTTAGTAAGTAGAAATTCAAAGTTGGTGGTTCTAAGACGCCAATGGAGATAAATAAATTGTATTTTTATTCAATATAAATCCTGCAAGTTTCCTAGTTTTCCTTTCTATACTACTTTAGTTAAAATGATGGCTTCAGGGGCTTATTAGGTGCCTTTATTAAATTAATATAAAGCTCCAAAAGCAGCCAGAGCGAACGGTGACGTTTAGCAGCTCTATTTGTTTTTGAAGAATTGTAAAATCATCAATATAGGGCTATTCCATACTTTACGGTGTCACATTCGGTTTGTTAGTAAGTAGAAATTCAAAGTTGGTGGTTCTAAGACGCCAATGGAGTTAGATAAATTGTATTTTTATTCAATATAAATCCTGCAAGTTTTCTAGTTTTCCTTTCTATACTACTTTAGTTAAAATGATGGCTTCAGGGGCTTATTAGGTGCCTTTATTAAATTAATATAAAGCTCCAAAAGCAGCCAGAGCGAACGGTGACGTTTAGCAGCTCTATTTGTTTTTGAAGAATTGTAAAATCATCAATATAGGACTATTCCATACTTTACGGTGTCACATTCGGTTTGTTAGTAAGTAGAAATTCAAAGTTGGTGGTTCTAAGACGCCAATGAAGTTAGATAAATTGAATTTTTATTCAATATAAATCCTGCAAGTTTCCTAGTTTTCCTTTCTATACTATTTTAGTTAAAATGATGGCTTCAGGGGCTTATTAGGTGCCTTATTAAATTAATAATTCCAAAAGCAGCCAGAGCGAACGGTGACGTTTAGCAGCTCTATTGGTTTTTGAAGAATTGTAAAATCATCAATATAGGGCTATTCCATACTTTACGGTGTCACATTCGGTTTGTTAGTAAGTAGAAATTCAAAGTTGGTGGTTCTAAGACGCCAATGAAGTTAGATAAATTGAATTTTTATTCAATATAAATCCTGCAAGCTTCCTAGTTTTATTTTCTATACTATTTTAGTTAAAATGATGGCTTCAGGGGCTTATTAGGTGCCTTATTAAATTAATAATTCCAAAAGCAGACAGAGCGAACGGTGACGTTTAGCAGCTCTATTGGTTTTTGAAGAATTGTAAAATTATCAATATAGGGCTATTCCATACTTTACGGTGTCACATTCGGTTTGTTAGTAAGTAGAAATTCAAAGTTGGTGGTTCTAAGACGCCAATGAAGTTAGATAAATTGAATTTTTATTCAATATAAATCCTGCAAGTTTCCTAGTTTTATTTTCTATACTATTTTAGTTAAAATGATGGCTTCAGGGGCTTATTAGGTGCCTTATTAAATTAATATAAAGCTCCAAAAGCAGCCAGAGCGAACGGTGACATTTAGCAGCTTTATTTGTGTTTGTAGAATTGGAAAATCTTCAATATAAAGCTATTCCGTTTTTTAGGGTGTCACATCCCGTTTGTTAGTACGTAGAAATTCAATGTTGGTGTTTATAAGACGCCGATGCAGTAAAATAAATTGTATTTTTTATTCAACATAAATTATGCAAGTTTCCTAGTTTTCCTTTCTATACTATTTTAGTTAAAATGATGGCTTCAGGAGCTTATTATGTGTCATATTAAATTAATATGAAGCACCAAAGCAGCCAGAGCGAACGGTGACGTTTAGCAGCTCTATTGGTTTTTGAAGAATTGTAAAATCATCAATATAGGGCTATTCCATACTTTACGGTGTCACATTCGGTTTGTTAGTAAGTAGAAATTCAAAGTTGGTTGTTCTAAGATGCCAATGAAGTTAGATAAATTGAATTTTTATTCAATATAAATCCTGCAAGTTTCCTAGTTTTCCTTTCTATACTATTTTAGTTAAAATGATGGCTTCGGGGGCTTATTAGGTGCCATATTAAATTAATATAAAGCTCCAAAAGCAGCCAGAGCGAACGGTGACATCTAGCAGCTTTATTTGTGTTTGTAGAATTGGAAAATCTTCAATATAAAGCTATTCCGTTTTTTAGGGTGTCACATCCCGTTTGTTAGTACGTAGAAATTCAATGTTGGTGTTTCTAAGACGCCGATGCAGTAAAATAAATTGTATTTTTATTCAACATAAATTATGCAAGTTTCCTAGTTTTCCTTTCTATACTATTTTAGTTAAAATGATGGCTTCAGGAGCTTATTATGTGTCATATTAAATTAATATGAAGCTCCAAAGCAGCCAGAGCGAACGGTGACGTTTAGCAGCTCTATTGGTTTTTGAAGAATTGTAAAATCATCAATATAGGGCTATTCCATACTTTACGGTGTCACATTCGGTTTGTTAGTAAGTAGAAATTCAAAGTTGGTTGTTCTAAGATGCCAATGGAGATAAATAAATTGTATTTTTATTCAATATAAATCCTGGAAGTTTCCTAGTTTTCCTTTCTATACTACTTTAGTTAAAATGATGGCTTCGGGGGCTTATTAGGTTCCATATTAAATTAATATAAAGCTCCAAAAGCAGCCAGAGCGAACGGTGACATCTAGCAGCTTTATTTGTGTTTGTAGAATTGGAAAATCTTCAATATAAAGCTATTCCGTTTTTTAGGGTGTCACATCCCGTTTGTTAGTACGTAGAAATTTAATGTTGGTGTTTATAAGACGCCGATGCAGTAAAATAAATTGTATTTTTATTCAACATAAATTATGCAAGTTTCCTAGTTTTCCTTTCTATACTATTTTTGTTAAAATGATGGCTTCAGGAGCTTATTATGTGTCATATTAAATTAATATGAAGCTCCAAAGCAGCCAGAGCGAACGGTGACGTTTAGCAGCTCTATTGGTTTTTGAAGAATTGTAAAATCATCAATATAGGGCTATTCCATACTTTACGGTGTCACATTCGGTTAGTTAGTAAGTAGAAATTCAAAGTTGGTTGTTCTAAGATGCCAATGGAGATAAATAAATTGTATTTTTATTCAATATAAATCCTGGAAGTTTCCTAGTTTTCCTTTCTATACTACTTTAGTTAAAATGATGGCTTCGGGGGCTTATTAGGTGCCATATTAAATTAATATAAAGCTCCAAAAGCAGCCAGAGCGAACGGTGACATCTAGCAGCTTTATTTGTGTTTGTAGAATTGGAAAATCTTCAATATAAAGCTATTCCGTTTTTTAGGGTGTCACATCCCGTTTGTTAGTACGTAGAAATTTAATGTTGGTGTTTATAAGACGCCGATGCAGTAAAATAAATTGTATTTTTATTCAACATAAATTATGCAAGTTTCCTAGTTTTCCTTTCTATACTATTTTAGTTAAAATGATGGCTTCAGGAGCTTATTATGTGTCATATTAAATTAATATGAAGCTCCAAAGCAGCCAGAGCGAACGGTGACGTTTAGCAGCTCTATTGGTTTTTGAAGAATTGTAAAATCATCAATATAGGGCTATTCCATACTTTACGGTGTCACATTCGGTTTGTTAGTAAGTAGAAATTCAAAGTTGGTTGTTCTAAGATGCCAATGGAGATAAATAAATTGTATTTTTATTCAACATAAATTATGCAAGTTTCCTAGTTTTCCTTTCTATACTATTTTAGTTAAAATGATGGCTTCAGGAGCTTATTATGTGTCATATTAAATTAACATGAAGCTCCAAAGCAGCCAGAGCGAACGGTGACGTTTAGCAGCTCTATTGGTTTTTGAAGAATTGTAAAATCATCAATATAGGGCTATTCCATACTTTACGGTGTCACATTCGGTTTGTTAGTAAGTAGAAATTCAAAGTTGGTTGTTCTAAGATGCCAATGGAGATAAATAAATTGTATTTTTATTCAATATAAATCCTGGAAGTTACCTAGTTTTCCTTTCTATACTACTTTAGTTAAAATGATGGCTTCGGGGGCTTATTAGGTGCCATATTAAATTAATATAAAGCTCCAAAAGCAGCCAGAGCGAACGGTGACATCTAGCAGCTTTATTTGTGTTTGTAGAATTGGAAAATCTTCAATATAAAGCTATTCCGTTTTTTAGGGTGTCACATCCCGTTTGTTAGTACGTAGAAATTTAATGTTGGTGTTTCTAAGACGCCGATGCAGTAAAATAAATTGTATTTTTATTCAACATAAATTATGCAAGTTTCCTAGTTTTCCTTTCTATACTATTTTAGTTAAAATGATGGCTTCAGGAGCTTATTATGTGTCACATTAAATTAATATGAAGCTCCAAAGCAGCCAGAGCGAACGGTGACGTTTAGCAGCTCTATTGGTTTTTGAAGAATTGTAAAATCATCAATATAGGGCTATTCCATACTTTACGGTGTCACATTCGGTTTGTTAGTAAGTAGAAATTCAAAGTTGGTGGTTCTAAGACGCCAATGGAGTTAGATAAATTGTATTTTTATTCAATATAAATCCTGCAAGTTTCCTAGTTTTCCTTTCTATGCTATTTTAGTTAAAATGATGACTTCAGGGGCTTATTAGGTGCCTTATTAAATTAATAATTCCAAAAGCAGCCAGAGCGAACGGTGACGTTTAGCAGCTCTATTGGTTTTTGAAGAATTGTAAAATCATCAATATAGGGCTATTCCATACTTTACGGTGTCACATTCGGTTTGTTAGTAAGTAGAAATTCAAAGTTGGTGGTTCTAAGACGCCAATGAAGTTAGATAAATTGAATTTTTATTCAATATAAATCCTGCAAGTTTCCTAGTTTTCCTTTCTATACTATTTTAGTTAAAATGATGGCTTCAGGGGCTTATTAGGTGCCTTATTAAATTAATAATTCCAAAAGCAGCCAGAGCGAACGGTGACGTTCAGCAGCTCTATTGGTTTTTGAAGAATTGTAAAATCATCAATATAGGGCTATTCCATACTTTACGGTGTCACATTCGGTTTGTTAGTAAGTAGAAATTCTAAGTTGGTGGTTCTAAGACGCCAATGAAGTTAGATAAATTGAATTTTTATTCAATATAAATCCTGCAAGTTTCCTAGTTTTCCTTTCTATACTATTTTAGTTAAAATGATGGCTTCAGGGGCTTATTAGGTGCCTTATTAAATTAATAATTCCAAAAGCAGCCAGAGCGCACGGTGACGTTTAGCAGCTCTATTGGTTTTTGAAGAATTGTAAAATCATCAATATAGGGCTATTCCATACTTTACGGTGTCACATTCGGTTTGTTAGTAAGTAGAAATTCAAAGTTGGTGGTTCTAAGACGCCAATGGAGTTAGATAAATTGAATTTTTATTCAATATAAATCCTGCAAGTGACCTAGTGTTCCTTCCTATACTATTTTAGTTAAAATGATGACTTCAGGGGCTTATTAGGTGCCTTATTAAATTAATAATTCCAAAAGCAGCCAAAGCGAACGGTGACGTTTAGCAGCTCTATTGGTTTTTGAAGAATTGTAAAATCATCAATATAGGGCTATTCCATACTTTACGGTGTCACATTCGGTTTGTTAGTAAGTTCAAATTCAAAGTTGGTGGTTCTAAGACGCCAATGGAGTTAGATAAATTGTATTTTTATTCAATATAAATCCTGCAAGTGTCCTAGTTTTCCTTTCTATACTATTTTAGTTAATATGATGACTTCAGGGGCTTATTAGGTGCCTTATTAAATTAATAATTCCAAAAGCAGCCAAAGCGAACGGTGACGTTTAGCAGCTCTATTGGTTTTTGAAGAATTGTAAAATCATCAATATAGGGCTATTCCATACTTTACGGTGTCACATTCGGTTTGTTAGTAAGTTCAAATTCAAAGTTGGTGGTTCTAAGACGCCAATGGAGTTAGATAAATTGTATTTTTATTCAATATAAATCCTGCAAGTGTCCTAGTTTTCCTTTCTATACTATTTTAGTTAATATGATGACTTCAGGGGCTTATTAGGTGCCTTATTAAATTAATAATTCCAAAAGCAGCCAAAGCGAACGGTGACGTTTAGCAGCTCTATTGGTTTTTGAAGAATTGTAAAATCATCAATATAGGGCTATTCCATACTTTACGGTGTCACATTCGGTTTGTTAGTAAGTTCAAATTCAAAGTTGGTGGTTCTAAGACGCCAATGGAGTTAGATAAATTGTATTTTTATTCAATATAAATCCTGCTAGTGTCCTAGTTTTCCTTTCTATACTATTTTAGTTAATATGATGACTTCAGGGGCTTATTAGGTGCCTTATTAAATTAATAATTCCAAAAGCAGCCAAAGCGAACGGTGACGTTTAGCAGCTCTATTGGTTTTTGAAGAATTGTAAAATCATCAATATAGGGCTATTCCATACTTTACGGTGTCACATTCGGTTTGTTAGTAAGTAGAAATTCAAAGTTGGTGGTTCTAAGACGCCAATGAAGTTAGATAAATTGAATTTTTATTCAATATAAATCCTGCAAGTTTCCTAGTTTTCCTTTCTATACTATTTTAGTTAAAATGATGGCTTCAGGGGCTTATTAGGTGCCTTATTAAATTAATAATTCCAAAAGCAGCCAGAGCGAACGGTGACGTTTAGCAGCTCTATTGGTTTTTGAAGAATTGTAAAATCATCAATATAGGGCTATTCCATACTTTACGGTGTCACATTCGGTTTGTTAGTAAGTAGAAATTCAAAGTTGGTTGTTCTAAGACGCCAATGAAGTTAGATAAATTGAATTTTTATTCAATATAAATCCTGCAAGTTTCCTAGTTTTCCTTTCTATACTATTTTAGATAAAATGATGGCTTCAGGGGCTTACTAGGTGCCTTATTAAATTAATAATTCCAAAAGCAGCCAGAGCGAACGGTGACGTTTAGCAGCTCTATTGGTTTTTGAAGAATTGTAAAATCATCAATATAGGGCTATTCCATACTTTACGGTGTCACATTCGGTTTGTTAGTAAGTAGAAATTCAAAGTTGGTGGTTCTAAGACGCCAATGAAGTTAGATAAATTGAATTTTTATTCAATATAAATCCTGCAAGCTTCCTAGTTTTCCTTTCTATACTATTTTAGTTAATATGATGGCTTCAGGGGCTTATTAGGTGCCTTATTAAATTAATAATTCCAAAAGCAGCCAGAGCGAACGGTGACGTTTAGCAGCTCTATTGGTTTTTGAAGAATTGTAAAATCATCAATATAGGGCTATTCCATACTTTACGGTGTCACATTCGGTTTGTTAGTAAGTAGAAATTTAAAGTTGGTGGTTCTAAGACGCCAATGGAGTTAGATAAATTGTATTTTTATTCAATATAAATCCTGCAAGTTTCCTAGTTTTCCTTTCTATACTATTTTAGTTAAAATGATGGCTTCAGGGGCTTATTAGGTGCCTTATTAAATTAATATAAAGCTCCAAAAGCAGCCAGAGCGAACGGTGACATTTAGCAGCTTTATTTGTGTTTGTAGAATTGGAAAATCTTCAATATAAAGCTATTCCGTTTTTTAGGGTGTCACATCACGTTTGTTAGTACGTAGAAATTCAATGTTGGTGTTTATAAGACGCCGATGCAGTAAAATAAATTGTATTTTTTATTCAACATAAATTATGCAAGTTTCCTAGTTTTCCTTTCTATACTATTTTAGTTAAAATGATGGCTTCAGGAGCTTATTATGTGTCACATTAAATTAATATGAAGCTCCAAAGCAGCCAGAGCGAACGGTGACGTTTAGCAGCTCTATTGGTTTTTGAAGAATTGTAAAATTATCAATATAGGGCTATTCCATACTTTACGGGGTCACATTCGGTTTGTTAGTAAGTAGAAATTAAAAGTTGGTTGTTCTAAGATGCCAATGGAAATAGATAAATTGTATTTTTATTCAATATAAATCCTGGAAGTTTCCTAGTTTTCCTTTCTCTACTATATTAGTTAAAATGATGGCTTCGGGGGCTTATTAGGTGCCATATTAAATTAATATAAAGCTCCAAAAGCAGCCAGAGCGAACGGTGACATCTAGCAGCTTTATTTGTGTTTGTAGAATTGGAAAATCTTCAATATAAAGCTATTCCGTTTTTTAGGGTGTCACATCCCGTTTGTTAGTACGTAGAAATTCAATGTTGGTGTTTATAAGACGCCGATGCAGTAAAATAAATTGTATTTTTTATTCAACATAAATTATGCAAGTTTCCTAGTTTTCCTTTCTATACTATTTTAGTTAAAATGATGGCTTCAGGAGCTTATTATGTGTCACATTAAATTAATATGAAGCTCCAAAGCAGCCAGAGCGAACGGTGACGTTTAGCAGCTCTATTGGTTTTTGAAGAATTGTAAAATCATCAATATAGGGCTATTCCATACTTTACGGTGTCACATTCGGTTTGTTAGTAAGTAGAAATTCAAAGTTGGTTGTTCTAAGATGCCAATGGAGATAAATAAATTGTATTTTTATTCAATATAAATCCTGGAAGTTCCCTAGTTTTCCTTTCTATACTACTTTAGTTAAAATGATTTCTTCGGGGGCTTATTAGGTGCCATATTAAATTAATATAAAGCTCCAAAAGCAGCCAGAGCGAACGGTGACATCTAGCAGCTTTATTTGTGTTTGTAGAATTGGAAAATCTTCAATATAAAGCTATTCCGTTTTTTAGGGTGTCACATCCCGTTTGTTAGTACGTAGAAATTCAATGTTGGTGTTTCTAAGACGCCGATGCAGTAAAATAAATTGTATTTTTATTCAACATAAATTATGCAAGTTTCCTAGTTTTCCTTTCTATACTATTTTAGTTAAAATGATGGCTTCAGGAGCTTATTATGTGTCATATTAAATTAATATGAAGCTCCAAAGCAGCCAGAGCGAACGGTGACGTTTAGCAGCTCTATTGGTTTTTGAAGAATTGTAAAATCATCAATATAGGGCTATTCCATACTTTACGGTGTCACATTCGGTTTGTTAGTAAGTAGAAATTCAAAGTTGGTTGTTCTAAGATGCCAATGGAGATAAATAAATTGTATTTTTATTCAATATAAATCCTGGAAGTTTCCTAGTTTTCCTTTCTATACTACTTTAGTTAAAATGATGGCTTCGGGGGCTTATTAGGTGCCATATTAAATTAATATAAAGCTCCAAAAGCAGCCAGAGCGAACGGTGACATCTAGCAGCTTTATTTGTGTTTGTAGAATTGGAAAATCTTCAATATAAAGCTATTCCGTTTTTTAGGGTGTCACATCCCGTTTGTTAGTACGTAGAAATTCAATGTTGGTGTTTCTAAGACGCCGATGCAGTAAAATAAATTGTATTTTTATTCAACATAAATTATGCAAGTTTCCTAGTTTTCCTTTCTATACTATTTTAGTTAAAATGATGGCTTCAGGAGCTTATTATGTGTCATATTAAATTAATATGAAGCTCCAAAGCAGCCAGAGCGAACGGTGACGTTTAGCAGCTCTATTGGTTTTTGAAGCATTGTAAAATCATCAATATAGGGCTATTCCATACTTTACGGTGTCACATTCGGTTTGTTAGTAAGTAGAAATTCAAAGTTGGTGGTTCTAAGACGCCAATGGAGTTAGATAAATTGTATTTTTATTCAATATAAATCCTGCAAGTTTCCTAGTTTTCCTTTCTATACTATTTTAGTTAAAATGATGGCTTCAGGGGCTTATTAGGTGCCTTATTAAATTAATAATTCCAAAAGCAGCCAGAGCGAACGGTGACGTTTAGCAGCTCTATTGGTTTTTGAAGAATTGTAAAATCATCAATATAGGGCTATTCCATACTTTACGGTGTCACATTCGGTTTGTTAGTAAGTAGAAATTCAAAGTTGGGTGTTCTAAGACGCCAATGAAGTTAGATAAATTGAATTTTTATTCAATATAAATCCTGCAAGTTTCCTAGTTTTCCTTTCAATACTATTTTAGTTAAAATGATGGCTTCAGGGGCTTATTAGGTGCCTTATTAAATTAATAATTCCAAAAGCAGCCAGAGCGAACGGTGACGTTTAGCAGCTCTATTGGTTTTTGAAGAATTGTAAAATCATCAATATAGGGCTATTCCATACTTTACGATGTCACATTCGGTTTGTTAGTAAGTAGAAATTCAAAGTTGGTGGTTCTAAGACGCCAATGAAGTTAGATAAATTGAATTTTTATTCAATATAAATCCTGCAAGTTTCCTAGTTTTCCTTTCTATACTATTTTAGTTAAAATGATGGCTTCAGGGGCTTATTAGGTGCCTTATTAAATTAATAATTCCAAAAGCAGCCAGAGCGAACGGTGACGTTTAGCAGCTCTATTGGTTTTTGAAGAATTGTAAAATCATCAATATAGGGCTATTCCATACTTTACGGTGTCACATTCGGTTTGTTAGTAAGTAGAAATTCAAAGTTGGTGGTTCTAAGACGCCAATGAAGTTAGATAAATTGAATTTTTATTCAATATAAATCCTGCAAGTTTCCTAGTTTTCCTTTCTATACTATTTTAGTTAAAATGATGGCTTCAGGGGCTTATTAGGTGCCTTATTAAATTAATAATTCCAAAAGCAGCCAGAGCGAACGGTGACGTTTAGCAGCTCTATTGGTTTTTGAAGAATTGTAAAATCATCAATATAGGGCTATTCCATACTTTACGATGTCACATTCGGTTTGTTAGTAAGTAGAAATTCAAAGTTGGTGGTTCTAAGACGCCAATGAAGTTAGATAAATTGAATTTTTATTCAATATAAATCCTGCAAGTTTCCTAGTTTTCCTTTCTATACTATTTTAGTTAAAATGATGGCTTCAGGGGCTTATTAGGTGCCTTATTAAATTAATAATTCCAATAGCAGCCAGAGCGAACGGTGACGTTTAGCAGCTCTATTGGTTTTTGAAGAATTGTAAAATCATCAATATAGGGCTATTCCATACTTTACGATGTCACATTCGGTTTGTTAGTAAGTAGAAATTCAAAGTTGGTGGTTCTAAGACGCCAATGAAGTTAGATAAATTGAATTTTTATTCAATATAAATTCTGCAAGTTTCCTAGTTTTCCTTTCTATACTATTTTAGTTAAAATGATGGCTTCAGGGGCTTATTAGGTGCCTTATTAAATTAATAATTCCAAAAGCAGCCAGAGCGAACGGTGACGTTTAGCAGCTCTATTGGTTTTTGAAGAATTGTAAAATCATCAATATAGGGCTATTCCATACTTTACGGTGTCACATTCGGTTTGTTAGTAAGTAGAAATTCAAAGTTGGTGGTTCTAAGACGCCAAT
Source organism: Agriotes lineatus (assembly GCA_940337035.1). Taxonomy (NCBI): domain Eukaryota; kingdom Metazoa; phylum Arthropoda; class Insecta; order Coleoptera; family Elateridae; genus Agriotes; species Agriotes lineatus. The sequence continues at coordinate 19,393,589 of OW679202.1, forward strand.
GAAGTTAGATAAATTGAATTTTTATTCAATATAAATCCTGCAAGTTTCCTAGTTTTCCTTTCAATCCTATTTTAGTTAAAATGATGGCTTCAGGGGCTTATTAGGTGCCTTATTAAATTAATAATTCCAAAAGCAGCCAGAGCGAACGGTGACGTTTAGCAGCTCTATTGGTTTTTGAAGAATTGTAAAATCATCAATATAGGGCTATTCCATACTTTACGGTGTCACATTCGGTTTGTTAGTAAGTAGAAATTCAAAGTTGGTGGTTCTAAGACGCCAATGAAGTTAGATAAATTGAATTTTTATTCAATATAAATCCTGCAAGTTTCCTAGTTTTCCTTTCAATACTATTTTAGTTAAAATGATGGCTTCAGGGGCTTATTAGGTGCCTTATTAAATTAATAATTCCAAAAGCAGCCAGAGCGAACGGTGACGTTTAGCAGCTCTATTGGTTTTTGAAGAATTGTAAAATCATCAATATAGGGCTATTCCATACTTTACGATGTCACATTCGGTTTGTTAGTAAGTAGAAATTCAAAGTTGGTGGTTCTAAGACGCCAATGAAGTTAGATAAATTGAATTTTTATTCAATATAAATCCTGCAAGTTTCCTAGTTTTCCTTTCTATACTATTTTAGTTAAAATGATGGCTTCAGGGGCTTATTAGGTGCCTTATTAAATTAATAATTCCAAAAGCAGCCAGAGCGAACGGTGACGTTTAGCAGCTCTATTGGTTTTTGAAGAATTGTAAAATCATCAATATAGGGCTATTCCATACTTTACGGTGTCACATTCGGTTTGTTAGTAAGTAGAAATTCAAAGTTGGTGGTTCTAAGACGCCAATGAAGTTAGATAAATTGAATTTTTATTCAATATAAATCCTGCAAGTTTCCTAGTTTTCCTTTCTATACTATTTTAGTTAAAATGATGGCTTCAGGGGCTTATTAGGTGCCTTATTAAATTAATAATTCCAAAAGCAGCCAGAGCGAACGGTGACGTTTAGCAGCTCTATTGGTTTTTGAAGAATTGTAAAATCATCAATATAGGGCTATTCCATACTTTACGGTGTCACATTCGGTTTGTTAGTAAGTAGAAATTCAAAGTTGGTGGTTCTAAGACGCCAATGAAGTTAGATAAATTGAATTTTTATTCAATATAAATCCTGCAAGTTTCCTAGTTTTCCTTTCTATACTATTTTAGTTAAAATGATGGCTTCAGGGGCTTATTAGCTGCCTTATTAAATTAATAATTCCAAAAGCAGCCAGAGCGAACGGTGACGTTTAGCAGCTCTATTGGTTTTTGAAGAATTGTAAAATCATCAATATAGGGCTATTCCATACTTTACGGTGTCACATTCGGTTTGTTAGTAAGTAGAAATTCAAAGTTGGTTGTTCTAAGATGCCAATGGAGATAAATAAATTGTATTTTTATTCAATATAAATCCTGGAAGTTTCCTAGTTTTCATTTCTATACTACTTTAGTTAAAATGATGGCTTCGGGGGCTTATTAGGTGCCATATTAAATTAATATAAAGCTCCAAAAGCAGCCAGAGCGAACGGTGACATCTAGCAGCTTTATTTGTGTTTGTAGAATTGGAAAATCTTCAATATAAAGCTATTCCGTTTTTTAGGGTGTCACATCCCGTTTGTTAGTACGTAGAAATTCAATGTTGGTGTTTCTAAGACGCCGATGCAGTAAAATAAATTGTATTTTTATTCAACATAAATTATGCAAGTTTCCTAGTTTTCCTTTCTATACTATTTTAGTTAAAATGATGGCTTCAGGAGCTTATTATGTGTCATATTAAATTAATATGAAGCTCCAAAGCAGCCAGAGCGAACGGTGACGTTTAGCAGCTCTATTGGTTTTTGAAGAATTGTAAAATCATCAATATAGGGCTATTCCATACTTTACGGTGTCACATTCGGTTTGTTAGTAAGTAGAAATTCAAAGTTGGTGGTTCTAAGACGCCAATGGAGTTAGATAAATTGTATTTTTATTCAATATAAATCCTGCAAGTTTCCTAGTTTTCCTTTCTATACTATTTTAGTTAAAATGATGGCTTCAGGGGCTTATTAGGTGCCTTATTAAATTAATAATTCCAAAAGCAGCCAGAGCGAACGGTGACGTTTAGCAGCTCTATTGGTTTTTGAAGAATTGTAAAATCATCGATATAGGGCTATTCCATACTTTACGGTGTCACATTCGGTTTGTTAGTAAGTAGAAATTCAAAGTTGGTGGTTCTAAGACGCCAATGAAGTTAGATAAATTGAATTTTTATTCAATATAAATCCTGCAAGTTTCCTAGTTTTCCTTTCTATACTATTTTAGTTAAAATGATGGCTTCAGGGGCTTATTAGGTGCTTTATTAAATTAATAATTCCAAAAGCAGCCAGAGCGAACGGTGACGTTCAGCAGCTCTATTGGTTTTTGAAGAATTGTAAAATCATCAATATAGGGCTATTCCATACTTTACGGTGTCACATTCGGTTTGTTAGTAAGTAGAAATTCAAAGTTGGTGGTTCTAAGACGCCAATGAAGTTAGATAAATTGAATTTTTATTCAATATAAATCCTGCAAGTTTCCTAGTTTTCCTTTCTATACTATTTTAGTTAAAATGATGGCTTCAGGGGCTTATTAGGTGCCTTATTAAATTAATAATTCCAAAACCAGCCAGAGCGAACGGTGACGTTTAGCAGCTCTATTGGTTTTTGAAGAATTGTAAAATCATCAATATAGGGCTATTCCATACTTTACGGTGTCACATTCGGTTTGTTAGTAAGTAGAAATTCAAAGTTGGTGGTTCTAAGACGCCAATGAAGTTAGATAAATTTAATTTTTATTCAATATAAATCCTGCAAGTTTCCTAGTTTTCCTTTCAATCCTATTTTAGTTAAAATGATGGCTTCAGGGGCTTATTAGGTGCCTTATTAAATTAATAATTCCAAAAGCAGCCAGAGCGAACGGTGACGTTTAGCAGCTCTATTGGTTTTTGAAGAATTGTAAAATCATCAATATAGGGCTATTCCATACTTTACGGTGTCACATTCGGTTTGTTAGTAAGTAGAAATTCAAAGTTGGTGGTTCTAAGACGCCAATGAAGTTAGATAAATTGAATTTTTATTCAATATAAATCCTGCAAGTTTCCTAGTTTTCCTTTCAATACTATTTTAGTTAAAATGATGGCTTCAGGGGCTTATTAGGTGCCTTATTAAATTAATAATTCCAAAAGCAGCCAGAGCGAACGGTGACGTTTAGCAGCTCTATTGGTTTTTGAAGAATTGTAAAATCATCAATATAGGGCTATTCCATACTTTACGGTGTCACATTCGGTTTGTTAGTAAGTAGAAATTCAAAGTTGGTGGTTCTAAGACGCCAATGAAGTTAGATAAATTGAATTTTTATTCAATATAAATCCTGCAAGTTTCCTAGTTTTCCTTTCAATCCTATTTTAGTTAAAATGATGGCTTCAGGGGCTTATTAGGTGCCTTATTAAATTAATAATTCCAAAAGCAGCCAGAGCGAACGGTGACGTTTAGCAGCTCTATTGGTTTTTGAAGAATTGTAAAATCATCAATATAGGGCTATTCCATACTTTACGATGTCACATTCGGTTTGTTAGTAAGTAGAAATTCAAAGTTGGTGGTTCTAAGACGCCAATGAAGTTAGATAAATTGAATTTTTATTCAATATAAATCCTGCAAGTTTCCTAGTTTTCCTTTCTATACTATTTTAGTTAAAATGATGGCTTCAGGGGCTTATTAGGTGCCTTATTAAATTAATAATTCCAAAAGCAGCCAGAGCGAACGGTGACGTTTAGCAGCTCTATTGGTTTTTGAAGAATTGTAAAATCATCAATATAGGGCTATTCCATACTTTACGGTGTCACATTCGGTTTGTTAGTAAGTAGAAATTCAAAGTTGGTTGTTCTAAGATGCCAATGGAGATAGATAAATTGTATTTTTATTCAATATAAATCCTGGAAGTTTCCTAGTTTTCCTTTCTATACTACTTTAGTTAAAATGATGGCTTCGGGGGCTTATTAGGTGCCATATTAAATTAATAATTCCAAAAGCAGCCAAAGCGAACGGTGACGTTTAGCAGCTCTATTGGTTTTTGAAGAATTGTAAAATCATCAATATAGGGCTATTCCATACTTTACGGTGTCACATTCGGTTTGTTAGTAAGTAGAAATTCAAAGTTGGTGGTTCTAAGACGCCAATGAAGTTAGATAAATTGAATTTTTATTCAATATAAATCCTACAAGTTTCCTAGTTTTCCTTTCTATACTATTTTAGTTAAAATGATGGCTTCAGGGGCTTATTAGGTGCCTTATTAAATTAATAATTCCAAAAGCAGCCAAAGCGAACGGTGACGTTTAGCAGCTCTATTGGTTTTTGAAGAATTGTAAAATCATCAATATAGGGCTATTCCATACTTTACGGTGTCACATTCGGTTTGTTAGTAAGTAGAAATTCAAAGTTGGTGGTTCTAAGACGCCAATGGAGTTAGATAAATTGTATTTTTATTCAATATAAATCCTGCAAGTGTCATAGTTTTCCTTTCTATACTATTTTAGTTAAAATGATGTCTTCAGGGGCTTATTAGGTGCCTTATTAAATTAATAATTCCAAAAGCAGCCAAAGCGAACGGTGACGTTTAGCAGCTCTATTGGTTTTTGAAGAATTGTAAAATCATCAATATAGGGCTATTCCATACTTTACGGTGTCACATTCGGTTTGTTAGTAAGTAGAAATTCAAAGTTGGTGGTTCTAAGACGCCAATGGAGTTAGATAAATTGTATTTTTATTCAATATAAATCCTGCAAGTGTCCTAGTTTTCCTTTCTATACTATTTTAGTTAATATGATGACTTCAGGGGCTTATTAGGTGCCTTATTAAATTAATAATTCCAAAAGCAGCCAAAGCGAACGGTGACGTTTAGCAGCTCTATTGGTTTTTGAAGAATTGTAAAATCATCAATATAGGGCTATTCCATACTTTACGGTGTCACATTCGGTTTGTTAGTAAGTTCAAATTCAAAGTTGGTGGTTCTAAGACGCCAATGGAGTTAGATAAATTGTATTTTTATTGAATATAAATCCTGCAAGTGTCCTAGTTTTCCTTTCTATACTATTTTAGTTAATATGATGACTTCAGGGGCTTATTAGGTGCCTTATTAAATTAATAATTCCAAAAGCAGCCAAAGCGAACGGTGACGTTTAGCAGCTCTATTGGTTTTTGAAGAATTGTAAAATCATCAATATAGGGCTATTCCATACTTTACGGTGTCACATTCGGTTTGTTAGTAAGTTCAAATTCAAAGTTGGTGGTTCTAAGACGCCAATGGAGTTAGATAAATTGTATTTTTATTCAATATAAATCCTGCAAGTGTCCTAGTTTTCCTTTCTATACTATTTTAGTTAATATGATGACTTCAGGGGCTTATTAGGTGCCTTATTAAATTAATAATTCCAAAAGCAGCCAAAGCGAACGGTGACGTTTAGCAGCTCTATTGGTTTTTGAAGAATTGTAAAATCATCAATATAGGGCTATTCCATACTTTACGGTGTCACATTCGGTTTGTTAGTAAGTTCAAATTCAAAGTTGGTGGTTCTAAGACGCCAATGGAGTTAGATAAATTGTATTTTTATTGAATATAAATCCTGCAAGTGTCCTAGTTTTCCTTTCTATACTATTTTAGTTAATATGATGACTTCAGGGGCTTATTAGGTGCCTTATTAAATTAATAATTCCAAAAGCAGCCAAAGCGAACGGTGACGTTTAGCAGCTCTATTGGTTTTTGAAGAATTGTAAAAACATCAATATAGGGCTATTCCATACTTTACGGTGTCACATTCGGTTTGTTAGTAAGTTCAAATTCAAAGTTGGTGGTTCTAAGACGCCAATGGAGTTAGATAAATTGTATTTTTATTCAATATAAATCCTGCAAGTGTCCTAGTTTTCCTTTCTATACTATTTTAGTTAATATGATGACTTCAGGGGCTTATTAGGTGCCTTATTAAATTAATAATTCCAAAAGCAGCCAAAGCGAACGGTGACGTTTAGCAGCTCTATTGGTTTTTGAAGAATTGTAAAATCATCAATATAGGGCTATTCCATACTTTACGGTGTCACATTCGGTTTGTTAGTAAGTAGAAATTCAAAGTTGGTGGTTCTAAGACGCCAATGAAGTTAGATAAATTGAATTTTTATTCAATATAAATCCTGCAAGTTTCCTAGTTTTCCTTTCTATACTATTTTAGTTAAAATGATGGCTTCAGGGGCTTATTAGGTGCCTTATTAAATTAATAATTCCAAAATCAGCCAGAGCGAACGGTGACGTTTAGCAGCTCTATTGGTTTTTGAAGAATTGTAAAATCATCAATATAGGGCTATTCCATACTTTACGGTGTCACATTCGGTTTGTTAGTAAGTTCAAATTCAAAGTTGGTGGTTCTAAGACGCCAATGGAGTTAGATAAATTGTATTTTTATTCAATATAAATCCTGCAAGTGTCCTAGTTTTCCTTTCTATACTATTTTAGTTAATATGATGACTTCAGGGGCTTATTAGGTGCCTTATTAAATTAATAATTCCAAAAGCAGCCAAAGCGAACGGTGACGTTTAGCAGCTCTATTGGTTTTTGAAGAATTGTAAAATCATCAATATAGGGCTATTCCATACTTTACGGTGTCACATTCGGTTTGTTAGTAAGTAGAAATTCAAAGTTGGTGGTTCTAAGACGCCAATGAAGTTAGATAAATTGAATTTTTATTCAATATAAATCCTGCAAGTTTCCTAGTTTTCCTTTCTATACTATTTTAGTTAAAATGATGGCTTCAGGGGCTTATTAGGTGCCTTATTAAATTAATAATTCCAAAAGCAGCCAGAGCGAACGGTGACGTTTAGCAGCTCTATTGGTTTTTGAAGAATTGTAAAATCATCAATATAGGGCTATTCCATACTTTACGGTGTCACATTCGGTTTGTTAGTAAGTAGAAATTCAAAGTTGGTTGTTCTAAGATGCCAATGGAGATAAATAAATTGTATTTTTATTCAATATAAATCCTGGAAGTTTCCTAGTTTTCCTTTCTATACTACTTTAGTTAAAATGATGGCTTCGGGGGCTTATTAGGTGCCATATTAAATTAATATAAAGCTCCAAAAGCAGCCAATGCGAACGGTGACATCTAGCAGCTTTATTTGTGTTTGTAGAATTGGAAAATCTTCAATATAAAGCTATTCCGTTTTTTAGGGTGTCACATACCGTTTGTTACTACGTAGAAATTCAATGTTGGTGTTTCTAAGACGCCGATGCAGTAAAATAAATTGTATTTTTATTCAACATAAATTATGCAAGTTTCCTAGTTTTCCTTTCTATACTATTTTAGTTAAAATGATGGCTTCAGGAGCTTATTATGTGTCATATTAAATTAATATGAAGCTCCAAAGCAGCCAGAGCGAACGGTGACGTTTAGCAGCTCTATTGGTTTTTGAAGAATTGTAAAATCATCAATATAGGGCTATTCCATACTTTACGGTGTCACATTCGGTTTGTTAGTAAGTAGAAATTCAAAGTTGGTGGTTCTAAGACGCCAATGGAGTTAGATAAATTGTATTTTTATTCAATATAAATCCTGCAAGTGTCCTAGTTTTCCTTTCTATACTAATTTAGTTAAAATGATGACTTCAGGGGCTTATTAGGTGCCTTATTAAATTAATAATTCCAAAAGCAGCCAAAGCGAACGGTGACGTTTAGCAGCTCTATTGGTTTTTGAAGAATTGTAAAATCATCAATATAGGGCTATTCCATACTTTACGGTGTCACATTCGGTTTGTTAGTAAGTAGAAATTCAAAGTTGGTGGTTCTAAGACGCCAATGGAGTTAGATAAATTGTATTTTTATTCAATATAAATCCTGCAAGTGTCCTAGTTTTCCTTTCTATACTAATTTAGTTAAAATGATGACTTCAGGGGCTTATTAGGTGCCTTATTAAATTAATAATTCCAAAAGCAGCCAAAGCGAACGGTGACGTTTAGCAGCTCTATTGGTTTTTGAAGAATTGTAAAATCATCAATATAGGGCTATTCCATACTTTACGGTGTCACATTCGGTTTGTTAGTAAGTAGAAATTCAAAGTTGGTGGTTCTAAGACGCCAATGGAGTTAGATAAATTGTATTTTTATTCAATATAAATCCTGCAAGTGTCCTAGTTTTCCTTTCTATGCTATTTTAGTTAAAATGATGACTTCAGGGGCTTATTAGGTGCCTTATTAAATTAATAATTCCAAAAGCAGCCAAAGCGAACGGTGACGTTTAGCAGCTCTATTGGTTTTTGAAGAATTGTAAAATCATCAATATAGGGCTATTCCATACTTTACGGTGTCACATTCGGTTTGTTAGTAAGTAGAAATTCAAAGTTGGTGGTTCTAAGACGCCAATGAAGTTAGATAAATTGAATTTTTATTCAATATAAATCCTACAAGTTTCCTAGTTTTCCTTTCTATACTATTTTAGTTAAAATGATGGCTTCAGGGGCTTATTAGGTGCCTTATTAAATTAATAATTCCAAAAGCAGCCAAAGCGAACGGTGACGTTTAGCAGCTCTATTGGTTTTTGAAGAATTGTAAAATCATCAATATAGGGCTATTCCATACTTTACGGTGTCACATTCGGTTTGTTAGTAAGTAGAAATTCAAAGTTGGTGGTTCTAAGACGCCAATGGAGTTAGATAAATTGTATTTTTATTCAATATAAATCCTGCAAGTGTCATAGTTTTCCTTTCTATACTATTTTAGTTAAAATGATGACTTCAGGGGCTTATTAGGTGCCTTATTAAATTAATAATTCCAAAAGCAGCCAAAGCGAACGGTGACGTTTAGCAGCTCTATTGGTTTTTGAAGAATTGTAAAATCATCAATATAGGGCTATTCCATACTTTACGGTGTCACATTCGGTTTGTTAGTAAGTAGAAATTCAAAGTTGGTGGTTCTAAGACGCCAATGGAGTTAGATAAATTGTATTTTTATTCAATATAAATCCTGCAAGTGTCCTAGTTTTCCTTTCTATACTATTTTAGTTAATATGATGACTTCAGGGGCTTATTAGGTGCCTTATTAAATTAATAATTCCAAAAGCAGCCAAAGCGAACGGTGACGTTTAGCAGCTCTATTGGTTTTTGAAGAATTGTAAAATCATCAATATAGGGCTATTCCATACTTTACGGTGTCACATTCGGTTTGTTAGTAAGTTCAAATTCAAAGTTGGTGGTTCTAAGACGCCAATGGAGTTAGATAAATTGTATTTTTATTGAATATAAATCCTGCAAGTGTCCTAGTTTTCCTTTCTATACTATTTTAGTTAATATGATGACTTCAGGGGCTTATTAGGTGCCTTATTAAATTAATAATTCCAAAAGCAGCCAAAGCGAACGGTGACGTTTAGCAGCTCTATTGGTTTTTGAAGAATTGTAAAATCATCAATATAGGGCTATTCCATACTTTACGGTGTCACATTCGGTTTGTTAGTAAGTTCAAATTCAAAGTTGGTGGTTCTAAGACGCCAATGGAGTTAGATAAATTGTATTTTTATTCAATATAAATCCTGCAAGTGTCCTAGTTTTCCTTTCTATACTATTTTAGTTAATATGATGACTTCAGGGGCTTATTAGGTGCCTTATTAAATTAATAATTCCAAAAGCAGCCAAAGCGAACGGTGACGTTTAGCAGCTCTATTGGTTTTTGAAGAATTGTAAAATCATCAATATAGGGCTATTCCATACTTTACGGTGTCACATTCGGTTTGTTAGTAAGTTCAAATTCAAAGTTGGTGGTTCTAAGACGCCAATGGAGTTAGATAAATTGTATTTTTATTGAATATAAATCCTGCAAGTGTCCTAGTTTTCCTTTCTATACTATTTTAGTTAATATGATGACTTCAGGGGCTTATTAGGTGCCTTATTAAATTAATAATTCCAAAAGCAGCCAAAGCGAACGGTGACGTTTAGCAGCTCTATTGGTTTTTGAAGAATTGTAAAAACATCAATATAGGGCTATTCCATACTTTACGGTGTCACATTCGGTTTGTTAGTAAGTTCAAATTCAAAGTTGGTGGTTCTAAGACGCCAATGGAGTTAGATAAATTGTATTTTTATTCAATATAAATCCTGCAAGTGTCCTAGTTTTCCTTTCTATACTATTTTAGTTAATATGATGACTTCAGGGGCTTATTAGGTGCCTTATTAAATTAATAATTCCAAAAGCAGCCAAAGCGAACGGTGACGTTTAGCAGCTCTATTGGTTTTTGAAGAATTGTAAAATCATCAATATAGGGCTATTCCATACTTTACGGTGTCACATTCGGTTTGTTAGTAAGTAGAAATTCAAAGTTGGTGGTTCTAAGACGCCAATGAAGTTAGATAAATTGAATTTTTATTCAATATAAATCCTGCAAGTTTCCTAGTTTTCCTTTCTATACTATTTTAGTTAAAATGATGGCTTCAGGGGCTTATTAGGTGCCTTATTAAATTAATAATTCCAAAATCAGCCAGAGCGAACGGTGACGTTTAGCAGCTCTATTGGTTTTTGAAGAATTGTAAAATCATCAATATAGGGCTATTCCATACTTTACGGTGTCACATTCGGTTTGTTAGTAAGTTCAAATTCAAAGTTGGTGGTTCTAAGACGCCAATGGAGTTAGATAAATTGTATTTTTATTCAATATAAATCCTGCAAGTGTCCTAGTTTTCCTTTCTATACTATTTTAGTTAATATGATGACTTCAGGGGCTTATTAGGTGCCTTATTAAATTAATAATTCCAAAAGCAGCCAAAGCGAACGGTGACGTTTAGCAGCTCTATTGGTTTTTGAAGAATTGTAAAATCATCAATATAGGGCTATTCCATACTTTACGGTGTCACATTCGGTTTGTTAGTAAGTAGAAATTCAAAGTTGGTGGTTCTAAGACGCCAATGAAGTTAGATAAATTGAATTTTTATTCAATATAAATCCTGCAAGTTTCCTAGTTTTCCTTTCTATACTATTTTAGTTAAAATGATGGCTTCAGGGGCTTATTAGGTGCCTTATTAAATAATAATTCCAAAAGCAGCCAGAGCGAACGGTGACGTTTAGCAGCTCTATTGGTTTTTGAAGAATTGTAAAATCATCAATATAGGGCTATTCCATACTTTACGTGTCACATTCGGTTTGTTAGTAAGTAGAAATTCAAGTTGGTTGTTCTAAGATGCCAATGGAGATAAATAAATTGTATTTTTATTCAATATAAATCCTGGAAGTTTCCTAGTTTTCCTTTCTATACTACTTTAGTTAAAATGATGGCTTCGGGGGCTTATTAGGTGCCATATTAAATTAATATAAAGCTCCAAAAGCAGCCAAAGCGAACGGTGACATCTAGCAGCTTTATTTGTGTTTGTAGAATTGGAAAATCTTCAATATAAAGCTATTCCGTTTTTTAGGGTGTCACATACCGTTTGTTACTACGTAGAAATTCAATGTTGGTGTTTCTAAGACGCCGATGCAGTAAAATAAATTGTATTTTTATTCAACATAAATTATGCAAGTTTCCTAGTTTTCCTTTCTATACTATTTTAGTTAAAATGATGGCTTCAGGAGCTTATTATGTGTCATATTAAATTAATATGAAGCTCCAAAGCAGCCAGAGCGAACGGTGACGTTTAGCAGCTCTATTGGTTTTTGAAGAATTGTAAAATCATCAATATAGGGCTATTCCATACTTTACGGTGTCACATTCGGTTTGTTAGTAAGTAGAAATTCAAAGTTGGTGGTTCTAAGACGCCAATGGAGTTAGATAAATTGTATTTTTATTCAATATAAATCCTGCAAGTGTCCTAGTTTTCCTTTCTATACTAATTTAGTTAAAATGATGACTTCAGGGGCTTATTAGGTGCCTTATTAAATTAATAATTCCAAAAGCAGCCAAAGCGAACGGTGACGTTTAGCAGCTCTATTGGTTTTTGAAGAATTGTAAAATCATCAATATAGGGCTATTCCATACTTTACGGTGTCACATTCGGTTTGTTAGTAAGTAGAAATTCAAAGTTGGTGGTTCTAAGACGCCAATGGAGTTAGATAAATTGTATTTTTATTCAATATAAATCCTGCAAGTGTCCTAGTTTTCCTTTCTATACTAATTTAGTTAAAATGATGACTTCAGGGGCTTATTAGGTGCCTTATTAAATTAATAATTCCAAAAGCAGCCAAAGCGAACGGTGACGTTTAGCAGCTCTATTGGTTTTTGAAGAATTGTAAAATCATCAATATAGGGCTATTCCATACTTTACGGTGTCACATTCGGTTTGTTAGTAAGTTCAAATTCAAAGTTGGTGGTTCTAAGACGCCAATGGAGTTAGATAAATTGTATTTTTATTCAATATAAATCCTGCAAGTGTCCTAGTTTTCCTTTCTATACTATTTTAGTTAATATGATGACTTCAGGGGCTTATTAGGTGCCTTATTAAATTAATAATTCCAAAAGCAGCCAAAGCGAACGGTGACGTTTAGCAGCTCTATTGGTTTTTGAAGAATTGTAAAATCATCAATATAGGGCTATTCCATACTTTACGGTGTCACATTCGGTTTGTTAGTAAGTTCAAATTCAAAGTTGGTGGTTCTAAGACGCCAATGGAGTTAGATAAATTGTATTTTTATTGAATATAAATCCTGCAAGTGTCCTAGTTTTCCTTTCTATACTATTTTAGTTAATATGATGACTTCAGGGGCTTATTAGGTGCCTTATTAAATTAATAATTCCAAAAGCAGCCAAAGCGAACGGTGACGTTTAGCAGCTCTATTGGTTTTTGAAGAATTGTAAAAACATCAATATAGGGCTATTCCATACTTTACGGTGTCACATTCGGTTTGTTAGTAAGTTCAAATTCAAAGTTGGTGGTTCTAAGACGCCAATGGAGTTAGATAAATTGTATTTTTATTGAATATAAATCCTGCAAGTGTCCTAGTTTTCCTTTCTATACTATTTTAGTTAATATGATGACTTCAGGGGCTTATTAGGTGCCTTATTAAATTAATAATTCCAAAAGCAGCCAAAGCGAACGGTGACGTTTAGCAGCTCTATTGGTTTTTGAAGAATTGTAAAATCATCAATATAGGGCTATTCCATACTTTACGGTGTCACATTCGGTTTGTTAGTAAGTAGAAATTCAAAGTTGGTGGTTCTAAGACGCCAATGAAGTTAGATAAATTGAATTTTTATTCAATATAAATCCTGCAAGTTTCCTAGTTTTCCTTTCTATACTATTTTAGTTAAAATGATGGCTTCAGGGGCTTATTAGGTGCCTTATTAAATTAATAATTCCAAAATCAGCCAGAGCGAACGGTGACGTTTAGCAGCTCTATTGGTTTTTGAAGAATTGTAAAATCATCAATATAGGGCTATTCCATACTTTACGGTGTCACATTCGGTTTGTTAGTAAGTTCAAATTCAAAGTTGGTGGTTCTAAGACGCCAATGGAGTTAGATAAATTGTATTTTTATTCAATATAAATCCTGCAAGTGTCCTAGTTTTCCTTTCTATACTATTTTAGTTAATATGATGACTTCAGGGGCTTATTAGGTGCCTTATTAAATTAATAATTCCAAAAGCAGCCAAAGCGAACGGTGACGTTTAGCAGCTCTATTGGTTTTTGAAGAATTGTAAAATCATCAATATAGGGCTATTCCATACTTTACGGTGTCACATTCGGTTTGTTAGTAAGTAGAAATTCAAAGTTGGTGGTTCTAAGACGCCAATGAAGTTAGATAAATTGAATTTTTATTCAATATAAATCCTGCAAGTTTCCTAGTTTTCCTTTCTATACTATTTTAGTTAAAATGATGGCTTCAGGGGCTTATTAGGTGCCTTATTAAATTAATAATTCCAAAAGCAGCCAGAGCGAACGGTGACGTTTAGCAGCTCTATTGGTTTTTGAAGAATTGTAAAATCATCAATATAGGGCTATTCCATACTTTACGGTGTCACATTCGGTTTGTTAGTAAGTAGAAATTCAAAGTTGGTTGTTCTAAGATGCCAATGGAGATAAATAAATTGTATTTTTATTCAGTATAAATCCTGGAAGTTTCCTAGTTTTCCTTTCTATACTACTTTAGTTAAAATGATGGCTTCGGGGGCTTATTAGGTGCCATATTAAATTAATATAAAGCTCCAAAAGCAGCCAAAGCGAACGGTGACATCTAGCAGCTTTATTTGTGTTTGTAGAATTGGAAAATCTTCAATATAAAGCTATTCCGTTTTTTAGGGTGTCACATACCGTTTGTTACTACGTAGAAATTCAATGTTGGTGTTTCTAAGACGCCGATGCAGTAAAATAAATTGTATTTTTATTCAACATAAATTATGCAAGTTTCCTAGTTTTCCTTTCTATACTATTTTAGTTAAAATGATGGCTTCAGGAGCTTATTATGTGTCATATTAAATTAATATGAAGCTCCAAAGCAGCCAGAGCGAACGGTGACGTTTAGCAGCTCTATTGGTTTTTGAAGAATTGTAAAATCATCAATATAGGGCTATTCCATACTTTACGGTGTCACATTCGGTTTGTTAGTAAGTAGAAATTCAAAGTTGGTGGTTCTAAGACGCCAATGAAGTTAGATAAATTGAATTTTTATTCAATATAAATCCTGCAAGTTTCCTAGTTTTCCTTTCTATACTATTTTAGTTAAAATGATGGCTTCAGGGGCTTATTAGGTGCCTTATTAAATTAATAATTCCAAAAGCAGCCAGAGCGAACGGTGACGTTTAGCCGCTCTATTGGTTTTTGAAGAATTGTAAAATCATCAATATAGGGCTATTCCATACTTTACGGTGTCACATTCGGTTTGTTAGTAAGTAGAAATTCAAAGTTGGTGGTTCTAAGACGCCAATGGAGTTAGATAAATTGAATTTTTATTCAATATAAATCCTGCAAGTTTCCTAGTTTTCCTTTCTATACTATTTTAGTTAAAATGATGGCTTCAGGGGCTTATTAGGTGCCTTATTAAATTAATAATTCCAAAAGCAGCCAGAGCGAACGGTGACGTTTAGCCGCTCTATTGGTTTTTGAAGAATTGTAAAATCATCAATATAGGGCTATTCCATACTTTACGGTGTCACATTCGGTTTGTTAGTAAGTAGAAATTCAAAGTTGGTGGTTCTAAGACGCCAATGAAGTTAGATAAATTGAATTTTTATTCAATATAAATCCTGCAAGTTTCCTAGTTTTCCTTTCTATACTATTTTAGTTAAAATGATGGCTTCAGGGGCTTATTAGGTGCCTTATTAAATTAATAATTCCAAAAGCAGCCAGAGCGAACGGTGACGTTTAGCAGCTCTATTGGTTTTTGAAGAATTGTAAAATCATCAATATAGGGCTATTCCATACTTTACGGTGTCACATTCGGTTTGTTAGTAAGTAAAAATTCAAAGTTGGTGGTTCTAAGACGCCAATAAAGTTAGATAAATTGAATTTTTATTCAATATAAATCCTGCAAGTTTCCTAGTTTTCCTTTCTATACTATTTTAGTTAAATGATGGCTTCAGGGGCTTATTAGGTGCCTTATTAAATTAATAATTCCAAAAGCAGCCAGAGCGAACGGTGACGTTTAGCCGCTCTATTGGTTTTTGAAGAATTGTAAAATCATCAATATAGGGCTATTCCATACTTTACGGTGTCACATTCGGTTTGTTAGTAAGTAGAAATTCAAAGTTGGTGGTTCTAAGACGCCAATGGAGTTAGATAAATTGTATTTTTATTCAATATAAATCCTGCAATTTTCCTAGTTTTCCTTTCTATACTATTTTAGTTAAAATGATGGCTTCAGGGGCTTATTAGGTGCCTTATTAAATTAATAATTCCAAAAGCAGCCAGAGCGAACGGTGACGTTTAGCAGCTCTATTGGTTTTTGAAGAATTGTAAAATCATCAATATAGGGCTATTCCATACTTTACGGTGTCACATTCGGTTTGTTAGTAAGTAGAAATTCAAAGTTGGTGGTTCTAAGACGCCAATGAAGTTAGATAAATTGAATTTTTATTCAATATAAATCCTGCAAGTTTCCTAGTTTTCCTTTCTATACTATTTTAGTTAAAATGATGGGTTCAGGGGCTTATTAGGTGCCTTATTAAATTAATAATTCCAAAAGCAGCCAGAGCGAACGGTGACGTTTAGCAGCTCTATTGGTTTTTGAAGAATTGTAAAATCATCAATATAGGGCTATTCCATACTTTACGGTGTCACATTCGGTTTGTTAGTAAGTAGAAATTCAAAGTTGGTGGTTCTAAGACGCCAATGAAGTTAGATAAATTGAATTTTTATTCAATATAAATCCTGCAAGTTTCCTAGTTTTCCTTTCTATACTATTTTAGTTAAAATGATGGGTTCAGGGGCTTATTAGGTGCCTTATTAAATTAATAATTCCAAAAGCAGCCAGAGCGAACGGTGACGTTTAGCAGCTCTATTGGTTTTTGAAGAATTGTAAAATCATCAATATAGGGCTATTCCATACTTTACGGTGTCACATTCGGTTTGTTAGTAAGTAGAAATTCAAAGTTGGTTGTTCTAAGATGCCAATGGAGATAGATAAATTGTATTTTTATTCAATATAAATCCTGGAAGTTTCCTAGTTTTCCTTTCTATACTACTTTAGTTAAAATGATGGCTTCGGGGGCTTATTAGGTGCCATATTAAATTAATATAAACCTCCAAAAGCAGCCAGAGCGAACGGTGACATCTAGCAGCTTTATTTGTGTTTGTAGAATTGGAAAATCTTCAATATAAAGCTATTCCGTTTTTTAGGGTGTCACATCCCGTTTGTTAGTACGTAGAAATTCAATGTTGGTGTTTCTAAGACGCCGATGCAGTAAAATAAATTGTATTTTTTATTCAACATAAATTATGCAAGTTTCCTAGTTTTCCTTTCTATACTATTTTAGTTAAAATGATGGCTTCAGGAACTTATTATGTGTCATATTAAATTAATATGAAGCTCCAAAGCAGCCAGAGCGAACGGTGACGTTTAGCAGCTCTATTGGTTTTTGAAGAATTGTAAAATCATCAATATAGGGCTATTCCATACTTTACGGTGTCACATTCGGTTTGTTAGTAAGTAGAAATTCAAAGTTGGTGGTTCTAAGACGCCAATGGAGTTAGATAAATTGTATTTTTATTCAATATAAATCCTGCAAGTTTCCTAGTTTTCCTTTCTATACTACTTTAGTTAAAATGATGGCTTCAAGGGTTTATTAGGTGCGTTATTAAATTAATATAAAGCTCCAAAAGCAGCCCGAGCGAACGGTGGCGTCTAGCAGCTTTATTTGTGTTTGTAGTATTGGAAAATCTTCAATATAGGGCAATTCCATACTTTACGGTGTCACATTCAATTTGTTAGTAATAGAAATTCAAAGTTGGTGGTTCTAAGACGCCGATGGAGTTAGATAAATTGTATTTTTATTCAATATAAATTATGCAAGTTCCCTAGTTTTCCTTTCTATACTATTTTAGTTAAAATGATGGCTTCTAGAGCTTATTAGGTGCCTTATTAAATTAGTATGAAGCTCCAAAAGCAGCCAGAGCGAACGGTGACGTTTAGCAGCTCTATTTGTTTATGAAGAAATGTAAAATCATCAATATAGGGCTATTCCATACTTTACGGTGTCACATTCGGTTTGTTAGTAAGTAGAAATTCAAAGTTGGTGGTTCTAAAACGCCGATGGGGTTAGATAAATTGTATTTTTATTCAATATAAATCCTGCAACTTCCCTAGCTTTCCTTTCTATACTATTTTATTTAAAATAATGGTTTCAGGGGTTTATTAGGTGCCTTAATAAATTAATATAAAGCTCCAAAAGCAGCCAGAGCGAACAGTGACGTCTAGCAGCTTTATTTGTGTTTGTAGAATTAGAAAATGGAGAATATAAAGCTATTCCATTTTTTAGGATGTCTCATTCGGTTTGTTAGAACCTAGACATTCAAAGCTGGTGGTTCTAAGACGCCGATGGAGTTAGATAAAAGTATATTTTATATTCAATATAAATCCTGCAAGTTTACTCGTTTTCTTTTCTATTCTATTTTAGTTAAAATGATGGCTTCGGGAGCTTATTAGGTGCCTTAATAAATTAATATGAGTCTCCAAAAGCAGCCAGAGCGAACGGTGACGTTTAGCAGCTTTATTTGTGTGTGTAGAATTGGAAAATCGTTAATGTATAACTATTCCATTTATTTAAGGTGTCACATTCGGTCCGTTAGAACCTAGAAATTCAAAGTTGGTGGTTCTAAGACGCCGATGAAGTTAGATAAATTGTATTTTTTATTCAATATAAATCCTGCAAGTTTCCTTGTTTTTCTTTCTATACTATTTTAGATAAAATAATGGCTTCAGGAGCTTTTTAATGGCACCTAATAAGCTCCTGAACCCATTATTATATATTAATATAAAGCTTCTAATGCAGCCAGAGCGAAAGGTAATGTTTAGCAGCTCTATTTGTTTTTGAAGAATTGTAAAATCATCAACATAGAGCTATTCCATACTTTACGGTGTCACATTCGGTTTGTTAGTACGTAGAAATTAAAAGTTGGTGGTTCTAAGACGCCGATGGAGTTAGATAAATTGTATTTTTTATTCAATGTAAATCCTGCAAGTTCCCTAGCTTTCCTTTCTATACTATTTTAGTTAAAATAATGGCTTCTGGAGCTTATTAGGTGCCGTATTAAATTAATATGAAGCTCCAAAAGCAGCCAGAGCGAACGGTGACGTTTAGCAGCTTTATTTGTGTTTGTAGAATAATAAAATCATCAATATAAAGGTATTCCATACTTTACGGTGTCACATCCAGTCTGCTAGAACCTAGAAATTCAAAGTTGGTTGGTTTAAGATGCCGATGGAGTTAGATAAATTGTATTTCTTATTCAATATGAATCCTGAAAGTTTCCTAGTTTTAATTTCTATAATATTTTAGTTAAAATGATGGGTTCTGGAGCCTTATTAGGTGCCTTATTAAATTAATATGAAGCTTCTAAATCAGCCAGAGCGAACGGTAACGTTTAGCAGCTCTATTTGTTTTTGAAGAATTGTAAAATCATTAGTATAGATCTATTTCATACTTTACGGTGTCACATTCATTTTGTTAGTATGTAGAGGTGAAAGGGTTGGTGGTTCTAGGACGCCGATGGGGTTAGATAAATTGTATTTTTTATTCAATGTAAATCCTGCAAGTTCTCTAGCTGTCCTTTCTATACTATTTTAGTTAAAAAAATGGCTTCAGGAATTTATTAGGTGACGTATTAAATTAATAGAAAGCTCCAAAAACAGCCATAGCGAACGGTGACGTTTAGCAGCTTTATTTGTGTTTGTAGAATTGGAAAATCATCAATGTAAAGCTATTTCATACTTTACGGTGTCACATCCGGTTTGTTAGAATCTAGAAATTCAAAGTTGGTGGTTCTAAGACGCTGATGGAGTTAGATAAATTGTACTTTTTATACAATATAAATCCTGCAGGTTCCCTAGCTTTCATTTCTACATTATTTTAGTTAAAATAATGATTTCAGGAGCTTATTAGGTGCCGCATTAAATTAATATGGAGCTCCAAAAGCAGCCAGAGCGAACGGTGACGTTTAGCAGCTTTATTTGTGTTTTAGAACCACCAATTTTGAATTTCTAGGTCGTATTAAACCGAATGTGACACCGTAAAGTATGGCATAGCTTTATATTGATGATTTTCCAATTATACAAATACAAATAAAGCTGCTAAACGTCACCGTCCGCTCTGGCTGCTTTTGAAGCTTCTTATTAATTTTACTGGTCTACAGTACCAGATCGACAAAAATTGGTACCCTCTGGTGTTAAGTGTAAATTGAAGATGCCTCCTGTGCCCGTAGACTTTTTAAATTAGATAATTCGAGCAATATTGACAAAGTATGTCTTGACCATATGAAATAACTTACAATACGTTTTCATATTTTTTGTGTTTACCTAGTTTTGATTCTTTACTTAAGATGTGCTTGGATACAATAAATTTTTTGTGTTTTTTTTTAATTTTAATGCGTATTATTTGTTTTGATAGCATGAAGTTTTTGTACTTAATTACTAATATTTTTGAAGTACAAAAAAATTTCATTAATATGGACGGACTAAATTTTTTATACGATAAAATATTTTTTAGCGTTCCCAACCTACGACTAGTTCATTTTAAGTCTTAGCAATACTACAAAAATGAAAATTTAATTGATAATTTTTTATTCAGTAAAATTTCCCCTAATATGAGAATGGCCTATATAATCATGAAACTCTTAATTACCATATAACGGTGTCAGCCAAAAAAAAAAAAATTACTATTTTATAAATTTGGAAATTAGTTTCTATGAGTACTTTTTAACAACACCTCGTAAAGTAAGATCATTAAACGCCAGAATACAAATATTGAAGGTGTCAAATAAGATTTATTATATATTTGCATATTTATTTAGAAGTTTGCTCTATTACACGTTTAATAAAAACTGTGTGAAGCTGTGGAAAACAAATCTTTAGATTTTTAGCGTAGTATATCATTTAATAAGTATTTCCTACAAGTTTACTTCTTGTTTCATTGCACGTTTAAACAGTAGTTACATAATTGCACAAATACGCTTCTTTTATCCACATTTAATATGGCTTGTTATAACAACGAAATATAACATTTATTGTAAGATATGTTCAAAGCGTCTCCAGGATACGAACGAACTGCATAGCCTGTTTCCCATTTGTTTTCTTGGAAATATTCTTATTATGAGCGCCTTTTAATATTTCTGTAACTGAACTGTAGTAATTATGGTATATAATAAACCTTAACAACGTAGATTGGTCTTTAAAAACGAATTATTTCAGTTGCTTGTAGGTCTGTATTTAATATTAAATTAAAATAAATACACGTAGTACTTGCAGCAAAATGTGTGTTTAAAAATTTAGCTGCGTAAGCAAATATTTAGTTCTGAAATCTTGTAAACCTTTAAAAAATTTCGTGATGGTGAATAACTTCTAAACTATAACGTGAGTGGATTTTTAAAGCTAACTATTAATAAGAATTTTAAAATTAGTAATGACTAAATGTATTGCTTTGGCATTGTGAAAGAAAGTAAGTTATACTGCTGTCATCTTAAATGCTTTCCTACAGTTACCCCTGAAAAATCTAAAGCTTACTAATAGTTTTTGAGCGCGGCAGTAAATTAATTCAATTACAAAATCTAATATTTTAATTAGGTAATGTTCTGAACATTTCAAGGTCACTAATTTTTACTTCCTTTGTATAAAAGACGAAGAAAGTAGCGCAATCACGAAAAAAAATCACATTTCGAGAATTCTTTAGACCTTTAAAAACTACACTTTTTACAATTTTAAAGATGTTGGGTCGCCTTGAATTTCTAATTTTTCATGTGAACTTATCATGTAAATTCACAAAATTGGTTTTCCACTTCTAAGTTAAATCATAATAATTGTTGGCCGTGTTATAGAAAGAAACAAAACAAACACCTTGTATGATTACTATATTGTTTTATATCATTTTTAATCAGCAGTCTATTTAGTAATGTAATCGGGCCTAATAAATTGTAAAGTCGTTTTTGAGTTTATAAAGAACATAAACTGTTCCGTCGTCGCGTATATTTTACCATTGCCCTTTGCTTCTTGAGTTGATAATTTGACGGCGACCTTACGGAGGACAAATATTTATACCGGGTGTCCGTGTCCGTTCTCAAACTCCAACATAGGAATTTAACATTGAATTGAACGTTTTTGCTGACCCCTACTCGCCAATTAAAGAAAGATTAAGTTATTTCGCATTAAATGATACTAATAATAGTAATATTTACTTCTGCGGTATAAAAATAATGACAAAACACCTAAAAATCAAATCCACAGTTTTGATTACCTATGTTCGACTTTGAGAATGGACACCCGGTATATATTTGAATAATAATCATGCTGTCCAGTTTTTGCATTTTTTTGTGACAGAAGAAACATTGTTGATTTTGGTGTTAGTGCGTGAGTTGTCACAGGACTTTAAAAAATGGTATTGGATTGATTTATAACTTTTAGAAAATAGATCTCCTAGGTCTAGCTGCCAATTCGATATCAAGAATCCAAGGTAAGGATGGCTTGTTAATTAGTAGACATATAGAACAATAGGTCTTTCTAACTTGTATTTTGATCATTAGAACGTTTCATAAACAAAGAATAAACTTTCTAACCAGCAACGAGAAGATTAAAACATGAGACAAATAATGTCAGTGATTAGAATACACGTACAGACCGCAGTACGCATATTAAGTAATTACATCAGAACTATATAAAACTAATATTTGTATTTTACTTTTAACGGGCAGGTTCCAAAAATTATAACTGATGTGTACCTATTCTACTTTATATATATATATTGTTACGTTCTTAACGTTCGGGCTATTTAAAATTATACGTCAAACATGGGTTCAAATATTTATTTACACTATTGGATTAATTATTACGATTATTGTTATTTACAAGCACTAACGAACTATCAAGCAGATTACAAATTACATTTAAACTACGGCACTATTTCTAACCACTATTATTATTTATTTATATCACTCTTAAACACTAACGATGTATTTCTACTGCATACGGATTTATTTATTTCACGCGTTTTATTTATCTGGGAGCTCGCCGCTCTGATGTTGAATTCGAACTGCCCTACAGGTCTGAAGGCCGCGCTTTTATATTTCACTGGGGAGATTCCAGAATCCTCGCGAATGCACTCCGGCATTCGCAGGTGTTGTTCTCGTAAGCGAGCGTGAGTCATTCAGTACACCTGGTTCTAGGGCGCTTCCCGAGCATTCGACCGCTGTGACTCATATTTCTGCAGCCGCCTCGAGAAGCTCTGGAACGCTCGCGTATTAATCGCCAAGGCTGCTGACTCATCCATCCCTCGGCCCTCAGGATCGTAACAATATATATATATATATATATATATATATATATATATACACAGTAAAATGTTATTTCTTGACTGGGACAGGGGTTTGGAATAACTCCAATCTCAGTGCTACGCACAGGTACCAAGCTTTAATGGTTAGATTGAAATAAAACCACTTGTATGTATCGCCTGACGTTTCGTATATTTATTTTTATACTTTTTCAAAGGCTATGGACAAAATTTACAAATAAGCAACGTTGTTATAAAAATTATTGAAAGTGCAGGTCTTACCTAACAACTTGTGGAAACCAAAACACATGTTTTTTCAATGACATGTGACGATATTCAAATTTGAACAAATTCATAAAAAGGGCAGTAAAATTTGATTTACAATAATTTTATTAACTATTTGGCCAACATGGCCGTCAATTAGATAAAAATCGTGACATTGAAAGTTATTTCTAAGCAAGCAGCAACAGGTGTCCGAAAAGTTGTTAGAAACGGGCATGCGCGGAGCGCAAGGCGTCCAAATGTTACGAGGGACGTTCAAAATGGAAATGACCAATTAGCTTGTGCAATGCAATCTAACATGAGAATAGTAAAGAAAAACGACGACAAGGGTTATGTCTGAAGGTTATAAAAGGTGGAACTACAAAAAGAGTCCTAATTGAGCACCTAACTTGTAAGTCTACCAGGGGAAAAAAGACAACTGAGAAAATATGGAGGAGAAAAGACCCTAAATAGATCTAAATATAACTAAATTGATTGTGGGACCGTATTGAGTTTATTAAAAAAATTTTATTATTAAAGAATTAGTAATAGAATTGGGGCAGTAAAAAAAATATTATAAGATAGAAGTAGCTACCCATTGGGCTTTCTCGGTTGGAGAAATTCTAAGGAGAAATCATTGTTGGACATGGCTAACAAAAGGTGGTAGGAGACACTAAGATGATCAATGTCAGTATTTGAATTTAAGGTATATAATAATATGGGTTTATTTATTTCAATGAAATACATAAATACATAAATGAAATACATAAATGTCTGTATAAGCCTATTGTTGAACATTACGGTATTATTTGTACCAAAAATGTGGCACATTTCGATGAAAGTGCGGTGGCTAGAATTTGGTTCAATAGTAATAATTTTTGTATTTTCAAAATCCATACAATGACCAGTGCTGTTGACATGTCCAGCAAGGGCGCAGGCTTTGGGTTTAAGACGAGAGTCGCTTTTATGCTGAATAATTCTTGATTTCAACCTCTGAGAAGTTTGACCAATATACGTAGAAGGACAACCACTACAGTTTATCTGATAGACGGCATTAGGGGTTAGGAGAGCCGGAGTTTTATCCTTTAATTTTGAGAAACAATCTTTTATGATATGATGGTGTTTGTCCGCAATGATAATATGATCGAACTTACGAAAGACCTGTTTAATTATATGAGAAAGTCCTTGGACGTAAATGAGACTTTTGTAAAGTGGAGGTTTATCATTTATATTATTATCAGAATTTTCTGGTGGAATGATCCTGCCCTTGGGGGTGGAGTATAAGATAGAATTTAATAAAGAAATAGGATAATTATTTAATTTAAGAGTATTAATTAATTTATTGAGGTTAACTGCGTGAAAATCCGGATGCGAGATCGTTAAGATTCTGTGCTTGAGCCCTTTCACTACATTCAACTTATGTCGAATGTTGTGTATAGAATGGAAATTCAGATAACGGCCAGAACTGGTTGGTTTAACATACCAATCCAGTTTAATAGTGTTGGAATTCGTTCTGATGACCAGAGTGTCCAGAAAGGGGACCGACCTATCCTTTTCTCTTTCCACTGTAAATTGGATGTGAGGGTTGAAACCATTGAAAACACTCAGCACATTGGCAACGTCGTCGACCGGTACTGCACAAACTAGATCATCAACATACTGGTAAAGAAACGGAAATTGAAAAGCCAGCTTGGGAATGCTTTCCTTTATGATGGTATTGACTATGATTTCGGCCAAAATGGGGGAAAGAGTTGAGCCCATTGCGGATCCAAAGATTTGTTTATAAAAATTATTATTGAAGGAAAATATGTTGAGTCAAAGATGAATTTAAGAAGGTTAATAAACTGTGATTTGTGTATACTAGTTAGTGGTTCTATTAAGTTCCAATTGGTTTCAACAACCTGTATAACCAAATCTACAGGGATATTGGTGAAAAAAGAAACCACATCTAGTGAAATAATCTCGTAATCAGGTGGTAATTGAAAATTATTAATTTTTTCGCTGAAGGCGAAACTATCTTTGATACGAAAACTATTATATTCATTAAAGGCTTGCCCTAAAATCTCTGCCAGATATTTGGACAGTTTTCTATCTGGAGATTGTGTCGAGGACACAATGGGTCGACAAGGTGTATCGGGTTTGTGTATTTTGGGTAAACCATACAATTTAGGAGAAACCGAATTATTACAATTTAGGAGAAACCGAATTATGACAAATTAAGCGTTTATATGTGGGGTTATCTATGTAATTATTATTATGTAAATTTCTGATAAACTTTTTATTCCTAGTCTCAATAGACGTTGTGGGATCCTTTTTTAAGGGTTGATAAACCTGGTTATCTTGCAAAAGGGTCTGCATTTTGGAGATGTAATCATCCCGCTCTAAGGCTACAGTGACATTGCCCTTGTCTGATGGTAAAATTACAACATTCGGATTGTTTTTAAGAAAGATGTTGCATTTCTTTTCAATAGAAGATAAAGGATTATTTGTATCATAAAAATACAGGTAGTCAGGTGAGCATTTGAGAAGACATGTTTTTCGTCATTTAGAGACCCTTAAACTTGGAGATCTGAAGCAATCTCGGAAGGAGATTATTTCACAATTACAGTACTTCTTTCGTCTTTCAGACGAGGAAAGTAAAAACGAAATTATGGCGTTTTGTTTTGTTGGTATTAATTAATCTACGAGAAATTAAGATATATTTTTAAAATTTATAAAAACAAAACGGCGATAAACTGCTGTTATTTTTCTCAAAGACGAAAGTGTGGAAATGAAATGGCAAAGTAAATTAATATTTCTAATGTACAGGGTGTCCAGATAAGAATGCAAAGTGCTGTATATCGGAAACTAGGTATTCGTCGTAACGACTTTCGGTAAAAAAAATTATGACCAAAGTGGCCAAAAGAAGACCGTGGAAAAAAATTTCAGATTTCCAAGATGGTCGCCAGGGGGCGTAACCGCCATCTTAAACTTTTAAAGTGATTTTTCACTGAAATCCACCTAGTAAATGTTACCAAAAAATATATGGTTTCTAAAGCTAAGCTTTACTCGAGTAATTTTTGTTTAACACTCGTATTTTGTTCAAAAAAGATTTATTTACAGAAGCTTTTTGATTTGGTTTTTGATGAAGAGAAGTCTGTGGTGCACTGCACGCCAGTGTCATTTCAAATATCATAAAAACCAAATTAAAACTACTTTCACCATCAAATACAGTAACTGTACAGGGTGGCCAGATAAGAATGCAAAGTGCTGTATCTCGGAAACTATTCGTCGTAGAGACTTTTGGTAAAAAAATTTATTACTAAAGTGGCCAAAAGAAGACCGTGGAAAATATTTTCAGATTTCCAAAATGGTCACCAGAAGGCGTAACCGCCATCTTAAACCTTTAAAGTGATTTTTCACTGAAATCCACCTAGTAAATGTTACCAAAAGATATATGCTTATTAAATCTAAGCTTTACTCGAGTAATTTTTGTTTAACAACTTTTTGACTTATCTATTAAAATAAAGTGGGGGGGGGGTAATTCAATGTTTGTTTAAATAAACAGCTGTAACTCCTAAACCACTGAACGGATTTTAACAAACTTGGTCTTGTTGGAAAAAGCATTTATTGTCCCATGAAACCCATCTTACCTGTGATATGTCTAATTGTTAGTGATGCCGCTAGAGCGCGTTTTTTGATATAATAACAGAAAATTGCAAAATTCTCTAAAAAATTAAATGCAATAATATGACTTTTTTTTCATAAAAATGTAGTGAAATGATACCTAAATAGGCTAGTAAAAACCATATTTTGATATCTTATTCGTAGCCTGAAATATCGAAGACAAAAAATTTAGTTATCTAATTTTAAAAGGACGCTATTACACCGGTATTTATTGTGATTTATTTGTCTTTTTTCAAGATTCAATGATACAATTTCATAATTTAATAATTTTTAAATAATAAAAGTATTCTTAGTTCAAAAAATTTAAAAAAAAACCTGTAGGGGCATAATAATCAATGCAGCTAGTATGCAAGTGCAAGGTAGGCAGAATATGAAGAGTAGGCCATGGAGGAAAAATAAATGCCTAAAATCAACTTGTCAACAAATATTAAAATTATACTTATAGAGACAGTGTAATTTGTGTTCGTTGCACACACAAGTAAGGCCTTGCAACTATTAAAATGCCTTTTACAAATGATGAAGCTGTCGATATGATTGCGGTATATTTTGAATGTCTTCAAAATGCGGCATTGGCTCAAAGAGTATACAGAGCTCGATATCCAAATCGGCGTTTACGCGATCCGAGAATTTTTTCGCGTTTAGTGCAAAATTTGCGTAATACTGGCAGCTTTCGACCTCAGTTGCGAAGACACTCTGCTAGAACAACGGAAGACAATATTGTTAATGTCTTAGCAGACGTGGAATTGAATCCCCACGTTAGTACGAGAGCAATGTCTCGCGCGTTGGGTATATCACGTACTACTATTCTAAACATTTTAAAGGATCACAGGTAAGTTTTCATGTCACAAAAAATACTACCTTACATGTTTCACAATGTGTTTGTTATTTCAAATTTTTAGGCTGCACCCATATCATATGGTTTTACATCAAGCCTTAAATCACGAAGACTTTGACCGACGGATAGATTATTGTCATTGGATGTTGGGCATGATTAGGGAAAATAGAGAATTTTTATCCGAAATTCTTTGGACGGATGAGGCCACTTTTAGAAGTGATGGAAACATTAATTTGCATAATATGCATTATTGGTCTGACAACAATCCTCACTGGTTGCGCGAGGTCCAACGTCAAGGCCATTGGAGTCTCAATGTGTGGTGTGGCATCCTGGGCGGAACTATTATAGGTCCCTATTTCTTTGATCAACCACTAAATGGTGCCTTGTTCCTTGATTTTCTGGTAAACCAATTGCTTATTTTATTAGAAGATGTGCCCTTGCAATTACGGCAAAAAATGTTTTTGCAACTAGACGGTTGCCCAGCACATTTCTCAAGAAATGTGCGAGAACATTTAGATCTAACATATCACCAGAAGTGGATTGGGCGAGGAAGTCTATTTCCTTGGCCACCCCGATCCCCAGACCTCACCTGTTTGGACTTCTATCTATGGGGTCGGTTGAAAGATATTGTTTATCAAATTCCACCAACAACGAGAGACGACATGAAAATCCGAATACAGGAGGCCATTCGTATCCTTTCAAGAGCAGAAATTGAAGCTGCTGTAATGTCCACGCATGAGCGGCTCCAACAATGCATTGAGTGTGATGGAAGACAGTTTGAGCATTTAAGGAGGCATTAGTTTTATTTCAAAATCGGCCCTTTTTGCTTATTATGCCCCTACACGTTTTTAAAAAATTATTTGAACTAAGAATACTTTTATTATTTAAAAATTATTAAATTATGAAATTTTATCATTGAATCTTAAAAAAAGGCAAATAAATAACAACAAATATCGGTGTAATAACGTCTTTTTAAAATTATATGATAACTAAATTTTCTTTCTTCGATATTTCAGGCTACGAATAAGATATCGAGATACGGTTTTCACTAGCCTATTTAGGTATTATTTTACTACATTTTTATGAAAAAAAGTCATATTATTGCATTTAATTTTTTAGAGAATTTTGCAATTTTCTGTTATTATATCAAAAAACGCGCTCTAGCGGCATCACTAAGAATTAGACATATTACAGGTAAAATGAGTTTTGTGGAACAATAAATGATTTTTTCAACGAGACTAAGTTTGTTAAAATCCGTTCCGTGGTTTAGGAGTTACAGCTGTTTATTTAAAAAAACATTGAATTACCCCCCCACCACTTTATTTTAATAGATAAGTCAAAAAGTGTTAAACAAAAATTACTTGAGTAAAGCTTAGATTTAATAAGCATATATCTTTTGGTAACATTTACTAGGTGGATTTTAGTGAAAAATCACTTTAAAGGTTTAAGATGGCGGTTACGCCTTCTGGTGACCATTTTGGAATTCTGAAAATATTTTCCACGGTCTTCTTTTGGCCACTTTAGTCATAAATTTTTTTACCAAAAGTCTCTACGACGAATAGTTTCCGAGATACAGCACTTTGCATTCTTATCTGGCCACCCTGTACAGTTACTGTATTTGATGGTAAAAGTAGTTTTAATTTGGTTTTTATGATATTTGAAATGACACTGGCGTGCAGTGCACCACAGACTTCTCTTCATCAAAAACCAAATCAAAAAGCTTCTGTAAATAAATCTTTTTTGAACAAAATACGAAAAAAGTAGAGAGAAGTTTTTTGGAATAGTTATAGTAGGTCGAACATTGCCTCCATTGGAGTTTAAGGATCCCATAGAACAGTTTCTTGGTTTTTTCTTGGCAAATATGAATTCCATGAGAAAAATAGTTAGATGAGATATTATTACTCATAAAATTCTCCTAAAAAATGTTCATTTATTTTTCACGTACGGTTACCAGAAATGCTATAAAATGGCATTGGAAATACCATATATGTTAGGAAATATAAACTACGTGTATATGCATAAATCAGTTATTTAAGTTCTGTTCTGTTTGGAACTGGTTTAACCCCCCCCCCCCCCCCCCCAAAGACGCCTATGTTTAATCTACTAACAATAACTATAAACAAATTTATGCATACGCACAAACTGTAATAAATACATGAGTGACATGTTAGGGAATTTAGGCAAAAAGTAATAAATAAATGCCCACCTAAATAATAATAGTAGTAAAACCGATATAAAAATGCATATGCGGAACTAGCCTTCAAAATTGGGGGAACAGAGCTACAAACGTCAATGTAGCATGCAAGTTTGAATGAAAAGGAAGCGAGTGGAGAAAACCTAAAGATTAAATAAAAAACTTGAGAACATTTGGGTGGGTAATTTTACATTCGTGGTCTTAGGCCTTATAAGTCCTCATCTAGTTTCACTTATGAACATAAGACATTGTCACGTGCTGTATAAAAGTCCCTTCTGTTGTAATTCGTTTTCCAGATGATGTTGAGGAATCGTTATACATTTCAAGAAAGCGATGAAGAGAACGTAAGCAATCCTTCAACATCAGTCTACAGGGGTCAACCTCTCATTCCCTCAAAGCATTCTTAACTTTGTTGTATATTTATTTAGGTGTAATTAATTTATATTGGACTACTAAATTTAGAGAAATAAATCTTAAAAAACTGATTCATGCATATACACGTAGTTACTGTTTCTTCCCAATGTCATTCTATGGTTTTTCTAATAATTTCACGTAAACAATGAATGAAACCTTTTTTGTAGAGAATTTGAATAATATATCATATAACCATTTTTCTCATGAAAAATATATTTGAGAAGAAACTCAAAAAAACTGTTCTGTGGGAGCTTTAAAGGGGCAACACTTCTTTAGGATTCTTTAGAACTTTTAGTATGTTGCATACAATGGCATTTTTAACAACTATGCTTAAAATCAGCTGCCAGCACTTTTTCGTAATTCTTCCTATTTTAGTGACAAAATGACATTCGCTATGTCTATTTTTATTTTTGTTTGATTTAATAATTGTATGCCTGGTTTTCTGTCTGCAATTAATTAGCTACGCTGCTAATTCTTCATTGTTTTGAGATTACAATTAAAGTGTATATGATCTTTACTTTTTTTATTTATTTGTTGTACCTGCATACTAAACTCTAAAACATTTAGATATTAGTAAAAAGTAAAACTAGATTTAAGTATTTTATTTTTCACAAGTATCGTCAGGACCTAACGTTTTTATCAGTCGTAGACATCTAGATTTTCTAACTTTACAATTTGCTATTATTCGTCTTTTTTTTAATATAGAGTTAACACAATACGGAGACGCTATTGCTTGCGGGAGGCGTAACCGCGGGTAAGAATGGCTTTTTTAGTGCCATTACCGGACTAGCTCAGGGTAAGGGTGTTAACGAAGGACGACGATTGGAGCTCCTGTAGAAAGTTCACGATTGGTTTAAGCATTTGTTTATTTACAGTTAATATTAACATGTACAATTTTTACAAAGTTACAACTAGAGATATAAAATAGAATAATATTGGTAATGCTCTTGGCCCGGAGGAGGGCCAAAAGTGGTGATGGTGGCGGTCGACCTGGAGGCAGGACCACTTCGGCCAGTACTTCTTGGACCTGGGGCTTGCGGCCTAGTGACGCCCTTTGGGGGCGGTGCTGTCTCAACGTGGCGGATGACCTGGGGCAGCATGACACATCTCGGCGGCATGCAGGGGCATGCGGCGGAGACTTGGGGCGTCAGTGTCGCGGCCAGGTGGACCCTCGGTGAAGCGGTGCGGTGCCGGGGCGTCGATCCCTGGGAGCGCGAGCTCAGACGAAGTCCTCCTCGTGGCGCGGAGTTTCTGGGGTTCCTGGGCAGACCTGGTGGGAACGTAAAGCCGGACGGCTGGCGGCGGGCCGGGACACACTCTGGTCCGCAAGCAGTTAACGCAGGTCCGGAGCTTGGAGCGCCTTGGGGCCGTGCAGAACGCGTCTGACGACGACACACTTCGGGTGCGGGCTGCTGGGGCCAACCTTGAGCTTGGGGGCGGCGGGCCGTGGAACCGGACGTCGGCTGTCCATACTTCTCATCCTCGGTGAGCAAAGACTAGGCCGCGCTGGAAGGCGCGAGCTTTAGGAGTTGGCCGGGCAGAGCCGAAGGCAGGGGATTCGGGCCCGGACGGGCGCTCGTGTAGTTCTCTGGCGGCGTTTGGCATATCGCAGCTTGCGGCTACAATGGGCGACGGCTGCGGCGGGCTTTCTCTATGGCGACGGCGTCTGGCGGCATTCTGCTGTGGATGCAGCGGCGACGGTAGCGAATGGCGATGGGGCGGCGGCGGAAAGATTTCCCTGTGGGTGCTGCGGCGGCGGCGGCAAATGAGCTAAACGGCGTCAGCAGGCGGCGCGAGCGGACGGCGTCGGTTGGCGGCGATCCTCCTCTGTGGAGGCTGAGCGCGAGGGCAGACGGCGGCGGCGTATTTGAAGTACGCTAGCTTCCTGGCACGGGAGCGGCAGCGTGCGTGATGGCAGTCTGGGCAACGGCAATTCTTCTCTGTGGAGGCTGAGCGTAGGGGCAGACGGCGGCGGCGTCTTCGGCGTGATGCGGGCTTCCTCAAAGGAGAGCGACAGCTTGCATGGTGGCCGTCTGGGCGACTGCGATTCTCCTCTGTGGAGGTTGAGGTTAAGGGCAGACGACGGCGGCTTCCTTCTGCGGATGCAGCGGCGGCGGTGGCGATTGGCGACGAGGTGTCGGGCTGAGAGCAGCGGCGGCAGTGACGTCAGCGGCAGCGTATATCTTTTCGACTGAAGCGGCGGCTTGCGACCTTCCTGGTGGAAGGCGAAAGGTGGCGGCGAGCAGGGCGACGAACGGCTTTCTCGCAGCTGGGGCGAAAGGGCGACGATGATGGTCGAGCTCGGGGGGAGTAAAGCGGTTACGGAAGAGCTGCGACGGCGGCTTCCCCAGAGCGGGAGAACCAGGGGTCTACTAGAAGTTGTTTTGAAATCAGGGGTCAATTGAATAACTTATTTTTTCAGGATTTCCTTCTTATAAAGGCAAATCACCTCCCTGATTTTTCCCCCGGACCTCGAGTTTGTATTTTGTAAAAACGACAAACAAGTTCTGGGGAGAGAATTCGTTGTTTTAATTACTTTTCGTTGTGGGGTCGTTAATTACGCGCAGCTGATTTTCTAAGGTCTACCATCGTCTTCCTCATAAAAGACGCGTTCAGCGATATGTCACACGCCTATATGTGTATCAATATTACGGGGATTTATTTATTTCGCGAGATTCGTTTGTAATTAAATCTCGACCGCCTGTGTTGATTTAATTTTAGGTTAATCGGCGCCGGCGTTCTAGCTTCTCGAGTTAAAACTGTTGCGGTGCCATCTACCTGCTTAGTCATTTTCTGAATGTCCGGCTTTAAAAGCGGCGTTTTCTTTGTATTTTCGGACCTCGCGACCGTTAGATTTTTTAAAAACCTACGTTGCAGGTTTCAATTTGGCGTGTATTGCTGCATGCGGCAGTAAACCTTCTTTCGGCGTTTATGTTTTATTTGAGAGGCCATTCCATTCCTCGGACGCTGTTTTAAAAATTAGGGCCGTGTTGGAATGTCGCCATGAAAGCTGCGTTTGCAATTCCTTTGTTTCTCTGCAAGCGGCGACGTTTTATTTAGGACGTCCTCAATTAGTTCGATGGAATCTGCGTTCACAGATTTCTTTGTTTTGTTGAAAACTACGGCGTTTTATTTGTGGTCAATTATAAAACGGCTGGAACTTCTCGATGTTTTCTGCTCATTGAAAAATGAATGCGGAGTTCGAGGTCGTTACTGACATGAGATAAATTTTTAATTGAACCGCGATTCGACAAATGGGGAAGCGTGGCTCTTCATCGTATGTCAGATCATATCAGAGTATAAACTTATTTTGACAAATAATTCTTTTATAATAATTTTCGTAATAAGAAAATGACGAAAACAAAAACTATGAAAGCTAGAAGGAAATTAATAAGTGTAAGATAAACACCCTAAAAATAGCTAAAACTTTTATTCTTATTATTTTTTCTATTTTCAATAATAACGGAGCTAGACAGACTAAAAGATTAAGTAATTTTAATATTTGCTTATATCTAGTAGGCCTTGGATTTTTTAAAAGAAACAAAACCACACTTTGAATAAGCTCATAAAACTGCAATTCTTTCTCCATTTAGCAAACGAGATATGCTCTTTTTAGAAATGTCTAAGCCAACTATGATTGCTATTTAAAAAAATGTAACTTAATGTTATAACTCAAATACTATGAAAGCTAGAAGAAAACAAATAAGTGTAAGCTAAAATTCGCAGCACTTAACAATCTCTTCACCGATTGTGAGTATTTTTTAATATTAATATTTACACTCCTTCTTTAATACCTCGTAGATTTCTTAATAGCAACCCCATTTGTATATCAACTAAACAACTATACAAATTCTGCACTAATTTCCATTTTTATTTAATAAATATCACGTTTCAAAATATCTTATACATTTTTCTTTGAGTTTATTTATGTAACTACCCTTAAACAAAAACTTGTTCTTGTTGGATACTATTCTTACTGCACTCTTACATATTTTAAATTATCCATTATTTAAAATTTAACAATTCACATTATCATTATAACACATTTGTCAATCGTTACCTTGGCTTGTATTTTATTAAAATTTTCTGTAACTATTAAATTAACATATTCAATCAATATCAAAATCTCTTCTCTCATTGTCTCAATTAAATTTATTAATAATGTTTGCAATTTAACACCCATCAAGATTTAATTATATCATTCTTCCAAGCTTATTTGTTTCAAATATTTCTTTATTGAAATTAATTACACTGCCTCATGTATCATAACAATATATTAGTTCAACAGGACTTGTAGTCCGAGGGATTGTTTAGTTATCAATTTCCACCTTTTTCTGTCGTTGGCCACCGTCTCCCAGTTTCTAACGTTAAACCGGCGTCTGTAAACTGCAGCGAATCATTAGTGAGGGTACGTAAACTGCAGCGGGCACCGTTCAGGTAGTTTTTGGGACGTATGTAAACTGCAGCGAGGTCATAAAATTAACATTAACATTAATCGACAACTAATCACCACATTTCCCCTCACACTATATTCAGGCTTATGACTGACGAAATATACATATTAAATATATATTCCCCGTGTTTAAAAATGATGGAAAAGCTTATTTCCACTTTTTTTTAGACAAATAACATGCAAGTATTTTTGTGTTTTCGATATTTGTTTTTTTAAATGTTTTTTAACACCAAATAAAATTACTTATTGTGCATCACGGTATCGCCAAAGTGATGGCATACTTGCTGCAAGAAACTCAGTCTATTTATAGATTCGTTTTTGTACGCGGACAAACGGACTTCTAAAAACTGTTCTTTATTCAACGTTTCGCGGTTCTCTTTTTTCTTGCAGTCGTTGCTCCTCATTTTGACGTAAGTTTCGGTCTGATATTCCAATAGAGTTTGAACAAAGATGTTCAGATTTGGATGGGAAGTGCCGAAGTTTTTATTGAAATGGGCATAGGCGGATCCAGAGACTTCCTAAGGGGGGGTCAACTAATTCTTGTAGATTGAGCAGTAAGTCTCAACTGATAGTTTAGGTAGGTAATACCTACATTGGGATGGTACTAGGTAGGTAAATATTTAGAAGAGAGGTAAAAAATAAAAATAGATTTTACATATTTGATTTGTTTTTCGATTTCAACAAATAAAAGACACAAGTTAAATTAACACTATACTTAAAAAAAGAAATATTAAACCGCTATTTTAGCTATATAGGCTATACAAAAATAAAAAAGCATGTACACTTTAAGATATTTAAAAAAAAGGAACAATAAACAGTTCCACCTATGCTAAAATAAAGGTAAACTATATACAGGGTCTGGCAACGATTGGGAGGGGGGGGAATTGAAATATAGTTCTAAAACTAAGAGAGTTACATAGATATTGTGTATATAAAAGTTGTAAGTACACATTACTAATAGCTATTTAAGTAACAAGGAATGTAAGGACCTATCAACATTTAAGGTAGGCAAGTACAAGCCAAGACGAAGTCGCGGCTTGTTGCCTGCCGAAAATGTTAATAGGCGATATATTTCGAGTTATCTTATTATATTTTTCCCGCTACTTATCGAAATTTTCCTAGATTTTTGAAAAAAATCGTTTGGTGTGTCACCTGTCACGAGGATAAATTTTCGTGAGTCGTGTTACCTGCGAGTGTCTCATGTCACATAAACACTTGCAATTTATAAATAAAACGTCTAAATCTGCATCTTGGTTTGCTAATTTTATTATCCTAGGAACTTAATAATAATATTAAGCGCCGTTGTGAAGGGAAAGCAGCAAACAAATATAATCACCGACTTACATGTTTTGTTACTAAGGCTGTATCACTGACTTACATGATCAGCAGCGGGAAAAATAGTTTAGATTGCACAAGGTTTCTCAAAAAAGTGTTGCGAATAAAACTTACTTTTTTAAAATGGAATGTCCTATATTTAGGTAACTTGAAAGTTTTACATTGAAATACTAATAATTTTATATCAAGTTGTAGGGTCTAGTGTCAGTTCTTTTGGAGATACATATCAACGATTATATGCAAAAAACATGCTGAATTTCAGGCGGCTGCTGTAAGAAAATTGAAATTGAATGAAGAAAAGCGTTACCAAAAAAGTATGCTTTCGTGAACTAGTACCTTTCCAGTGGAAAATGATGGTTCCGGGTATTACTAATATACATGGTACTGAACACTAGCAAATTTAATCATTTCGTTTTTTTTTCAAATGAAAGACCCTGTATGAATTTTTGAAGAGCGCTGTTAATGAGATTTTTTTGATATCTTACTGCATACCTCTAAATTCAACTGTTTTTCATTTAAAAAACGATTTGAGGCACTTAACATGCTTTATTTCAAGAAAAACTGACAAAAAACAAGCCAAGTATATTTATCCAAACAACTAATATTCAAATGTATTTTTCGACTACAATTTCCTAAAGGAGGCTATTACTTGACACTTTCTATATGTCAAAAGCATGTTGTTATTGCATACCATGCAATACAAATATTATTGCACATATCTGTCACTTTATTGCACACTTCTGTCCAAACCCTTTAGTAAATGTGATAAGTTTTCAATTTAAAACAATGAAATCATCACTTAACACGATTTTTAATGAATTTTTAATTTGAAATGACGTTGACATTTTGTAATCTCTTTTAGCATAAATATGTGGTAGTCGAAAAAATTATGTACACAACTCGTACCTACTTTGAGATTTAGAGAAATCGCCATCGGCTCATTCTTTAAACTTTCTCATGCATACACAAAAGTGAAACTTTAGCTACTCCTTGCATAAATAACTATTAATAACGTTCACATGTAATTTTGTTACCGAGAAAGGAACTACACACGTTTTTCGGGGAACGTAAGGGTTCTTCAATAATTCCTTTTTCTTTAAATTAGTAAGACTCCCAAGAAGTCTATCAGTGCTGTCAAAATAAGCCTCGATGTCGTTTGACCAACGTTCAATCCCCTAGTATTAGCGGAAATAGAAGTGGATGCAATTTCAGTTTATGTGGAATTTGTTGAGAAATCATCTGCTTTCTCTGGATTTTGAATTTCTACCGCTTATCCTGATTGACATGAAGGGCAGTGGTTTTTGGTCTTGTCTAATGTTTTTTGTTCGCCCTCAAGAACCATTACTTTATTCATTTTAGCGTAGGAACGTTCGGTTTCGTTACTGAATGGATAGTGAGAATTTCTTGCAACAGTTCGTCTATTTATTAACACATCTTCAAAATGGAATACCATAAATTTTACAGTATGGAATTCAATCATTAGGCGCTCATTAGATCAATGTATTTACACGGCGCCCGTCATTAACATGAACCCGCTGCAGTTTACATACGTTTTGGAGACGCTATCTGGCTATTACAAGCTAATGAGGATTAAGCCGCTGCAGTTTACGTACGGTCCAGTTAAACTCTTTATATGTCTACCTGGTACGAAATAGAATATACTTCCGGTCAAATATATTGGGGGTAAGCGCCTTAAAAAATTAAATTCTGCCTATTAGTTAAATAAAAGTAACATTTTGAACACAGCTCAGGTTTTTACCATTGAAGAAAAGGATGTATTTTAAACCCAGCATAGACAGGGCGAACACCTTTAAATTTAAATCCTTTTTACTTTAATGTTTCCCAAACTTTTAGTTTCAAAAATTCCACTTGCAAGGGAAGTTCCCTTTAAGATGGCTTTTGGTATGTACTATTGAAAACAAGACTTTTTCTTAAAAAACCCGTTTCGCAAATTTTATTCGTGCATGAAGGATTTGTTATTGATCAAATTGATGAAATAGCTATTATTATAGGTTACTCGAGTCAATTAGAACACGTTTTCTCCAATCACGGCCTTCTATGACCAAAAATTAAATTTGAAAGAAAGAATTTTTTGCTTAGAAAGGCGAAAATTTGATAACAGTATCGTATGTAATTTGAGCTGTAGATTCTAAAAAACATGAAATATACAGGGGGATCCACTTAAAAAAAGTTAATTGCAATTCCGGTGAAGCTGGCTGTTGACCATTTTTACTATAGCTATATGTCAATCAGAAATTATGTCTAGTATCCCTATATCAAATTTCATCCAAATCGATTCATAAGTAAAGGAGATATAAGCATGGTCCTGGTCTCATTGTCACACTTTGGAGAAAATAGGAAAATTCTGACAACTTCAAGTTGCTCTGCCACAAAAACTATTCAATATATAATTTTAAAATTCAAGATTTTGTAACTGCTTACAAATGATACTAGTATACCGTTCTAGTACACTAATCTTGAATTTTAAAATTACAAGTAAGTTATATCACAATGTTCCTAGACCGCTAAGACTGTTGGGTGATATGCTGTAGTATGCAATATTTGGATTTTTAGTAGTAAAAATAAACTGTTTTTGAAATTTTATGCCAAGGTTCTAGAAAATAAAATGGCCAAAAAAACACTAAAAGTTGCAAATAAATATTTTATTATTATTATTATTATTACGTTAGTAAGTATCACATTCAGCCAGAGCATTGAAAATTTGTTAGTACGTCCTACATACAAGATAAGAACTGCACCAATATTTTTGAAAATATAGAACCATATACCCGTATAAACAATAATAAAACAAGGTATCATACTCTAATATTTTAATAACTGCAACACATTTTTCGTAGAAGATGGAAACTGTTCGCATGTTTTCAAATAGATCCAATAAGATCAACTTCTGGTGCACTTAGATAGAAATTTCTAATGATAATAGTATCATGTTCATCTGCACCTCTGAGACCCAAATGAAGTGCTTGCCATTTGAATTTATTGTAATTAAACCAGTACCTACAGTTTTGTGTTAAAGCAACTGCAGCAAATGTTACCTCATAAGTTTCAACAAAAACACAGTACTAATAGGTACCATGCTAGTACCAATACCGTGTCATAGGCTGAGCTTACGCTAAACTGCAGGTAGCTTTTCTCTTTCTTACCCGTCAAATGCAAGTCGGAACAGTAGGTGCTCAATTCTGTGAAAAATGTTGCGCTCAATAGTGGTGCTTTGAGTAGGATTTAAAAAATTACATTGCTTTGAAGCCGTTTTGTGGACATCATTTAATTCCAATTACTTACATATATAATAACACGTGTGCTTGATATGTAGAAATTTTGTTTTATAAACAATTCGAAGTGTTTTTTCAAAAAACTAAAACCGGACAATCAGGCTTTTATTATTTAAAAATATAATAAAATAGTGAGCGCCCTTCAACTTATTTTTTGTAGGCTTGAGGTTAGTCAAACGTATATGATTTTTACATAAAATTTTATTTAGTACGGTGTGTTGCCTAATTCTTCCTCTTAGCCGTAGTAGGTACTACTTTTTTAAGTAACAGATTTTGTTTATTTGTTTAGAAATAAGTACAAGTATTGAGTACATCTTATCCAAAGTACTGGGTGTCCTGTTGTTACCACAATCAACTAGGACAGCTTCTAAATGCATTAGCAATGCATTTTTAACATTTTGGTTGATTAAATGACCATTATATGACAGGTTAGATTTATTCACATGTCATATCCAAAGTTACAATCCAAAACAATTAAAAACTAAATAAATGTGCAATTTGCTGAATAGTTACACGGTTTACTAAACAAGGATTAATCCTAGTTTTTGAAACTGAACTTACTTTAGGCATGACTGGCAGTGCAGTTTTTAAATAACATGAAAGTTATTCACATCTCAGTGGCTATTAGAAATTCAGATTCACACAGTTAAAAAAACGTTGTCCTAGTTTTTTTGTAGCAATAGTACACAAAGTACCGAAAGACTACATTTTGATATCCAATGCTTCAACTCAGCTATAAAATAGTCACGTTATTGAAATTCTTTAAAAAAAATAATTGGCGAATTATAGTAATTGTATTTTAGTGCGAGTTACTTTACAACGACACCTCGTACGCAGCCAAAAAACGCCGAACGTCGTTAAACTGTTCAAGCCAAAGCGGCTTAATTGTCAAAGGCGAGCGAAACGCGGTCTGCGAGTCGAAAAACGCGGCACCCAAATTCCACCGCATATTGATAAACAAGCACCTGTAAGCCGAAACTATTTATTCATGGCTGAAAAGCACAAACAGCTGGTGCTGAAAAAGGATGCAATACAAAATGGAGCTTTCGTAAAACCGACCTTACTAAATTAGGTTTCGCTCCGCCTCGCGAAGGGGAAGCCCCAGGCCTCCAATGAGAACCTGGAGGCCGCAACTCTCTAACCACTGGAGGCCTGCGTGCCCATAACTCCACATACCACAACGCCGACCGATTTGAAGTTATCCCCACAGATAACCGATTTGTTAACTGCAAGTTAGTCGGCAACACGGCCAACGCCAGCCGCGATTTGCCCGCAGCCAAATTGGGCGCGAACTGAATTCGGAATCGCGAGTGCCGTGCAGGACTCGGTTTTTGCAACATGTAGGTGCGCTAAGACCTGTGATTTTTTGTGCTGTTGGCCTAGTTCCAGGATGCGTTCGGAATTGGGAGCTGCCGGCCATCGGTTTAGACAAACTGTCATTTAAAAACAGGTAAACACCTAGAAGGAACTAAGTACCGCCACGCGACAAACACGGCATCACCCGTGGATATAGATCTTTAAGTCGAATTTGTAAAGTAAGGACGGTTCTAAAAAGAAAAACATTTGCAAGGACCCGTTCCTTCTTTCCAGTCTTTATGTCAGACAAAACTAATTAGTAATAATTAATAACGCCAATGCAAAAATATTAAAAGCGCTCGAGAGAACGGGGGCTCCAATCAGCTATCAAAATAGCCGTGATAAATGATTTTAGTACGTCCCTCTCTTTTGCCGCTATTAATTATTCGAGTCAGCTGGATAATCGTATTTCAAGGGCCGGACTGTACTCAAAGTTAATGGAAAGGAAACAGACACTCTAATAAGGGCAATAGAGTAATTTGGAGGATAATAAAAAAGATATAACGCCAGATAGTTTGTAATCTGTATTATGGGCAAAACGGCACGCGATTCAATATATCGGTGCCAGTGCCGAATCTAACTATTTTATTGCGGGGGTTCGAATACACACACAAATCTACCCACTTGTCATTCCACCATAATATTCAAAGAGAAGGAGGTGCAAATCATATCAATTATTGAAATTTTAACAGAAACCGGTAACATTTTCTGCCATAATTAATTATATATTTTATTGTTAGAAACTTTCGAAGTTACTTGAATTATGAATATCAAAATAAAATTTAGCTTAGACCGCGTTGTCATTGTAATAATAGTAATCACAAAATTCTTGTAGGATTCACAAGGTGTCATGCAAGCAAAGCCAAAAAGGTTTCGGTGTTTATCCACGAATTAGACGTGATCAAAGCTGAAAATTCAAATTATGTGTGAGAAGAGAAACAACGATAGTAGTTTACTTCAGTGCAACGCTGAGATAGCTACAATTTAGTGCAAAATTAATGTTAGCAATAGATGCAAAAGTGCAAAATTACAACGTTGTGATGTAAAAAGCCGTCAGATTCATACATTTTAATTGGCATTCAATAAAAATTAAGTCAGACTTACACTGTAATTTTTTATCATATTTGAAACCGTCTACCATAATCGCTGATATCTACACAGTCAGATGATATATTTTTTATTATTTTAAATTTGGTAATTAATTCAAGTTTAAACTGCAAAAATAGCTAAAAAGACATGTTGAAATGGATACAAATACATTTTTGATCTCATCCAAATATATTTTTTCAAAAATTCTCCCCATTTGGATTATGTATTTTTTATTTAAGGTAATTAGGTATTGTTCAAATATGTACAGAAGTTTTACATACAATTTTTGCTCTTGTCTAGAACCAGCAGTTTGAATATTAATAAATGTGGAATTAATTTAAATCAAAACGCAGTAGATGTTCTGTCATTGTGTATTGTTTTCTTTCTGTTAATCAGGTGATTTTATTACATAAGACTAAATTGATATAAAAATGAAACAATTGCAATATATCAGCTCTTCTGCTCAGTCGGCAAGTAAAGCAAACAAGAAAATAATTAAGCGCAACTGGAAATTGAATTTCAAATGGAATGAAAAATCTGAACGCAAAATTTAATTTGTACGAATAAGATACATATAATAGTACATATGCATGATACGCGATTACTATGTATAGATACGATACAATTTACTTGTCTCCACATTTAATTGCTTCCCCGTCACGCATATAAACATTCTCCATGCAAATGCACAGAAGCTTTGTTGCAAAAAATGCATTATTATTACACGTGGTAGCTTATTCAAAATTCTACAGGATAATAAGTATTGACGTAAGTAAACACGTCCAACTATTAATATTAAAAGCTTGAAATACTTAGGAAATGTTCAGAATTAATTACACTACAATAAAAATACCTTACCAATTGTCACCGTTTCTAATTCTACAGCTGTAGATTTAGAATAAGATGAGTAGTAGTAAGACGAGTATCAGAAGAAAATTTTATGCTGTCAAACATTTTACAAAAGCTTTATTTTTGGTACATACTAATTAAAATCAGACAATTAAAAAAACTGCACTATTTTATGTAACCGTGC
Organism: Agriotes lineatus; assembly: GCA_940337035.1. Taxonomy (NCBI): domain Eukaryota; kingdom Metazoa; phylum Arthropoda; class Insecta; order Coleoptera; family Elateridae; genus Agriotes; species Agriotes lineatus. The sequence goes on from OW679202.1 coordinate 19,436,479, forward strand.
AAAAACACGAATAATATTGCTAAGCACTGACAGTTTGCCACCCTTGTATTACTCCATTCATATACCGCTATGCAGGGTGTCTCGAAAAGAATAATTTTCTTATCAAAATAGGTAGATAGGGACAAATATGTGTTAGTAAAACATGCACCCTTACGAAGTTACGGGCACGAGAAGTTGAATTTTTATTATCAACAGAACAAATCCATCTGTAAGTGTTTTTCAGGAGAGTGCAAGAACTTGCCATTGATTGGCCTTCATAGTTAGAAGCAGTTTTAGTCCGACGGACTCTATTTAATATAATTGTTTAAATCAGTCTTTCCCAACCTGTGGTACGCGTACCACTAGTGGTACGCAGAGGCCACTGCGGTGGTACGTGCTGCTCTGCACACGGGGAAAAAATTTTTGTTTTAAAATAAATTTTTAACTGATTGCATTCCTTCGTGCAACTGATGTCGACATGATAATGCGAATTGACAAAACTAATTTATTGTGTAAGTACATTAAATAAATGTTAAAAGAATTTTGCTTAATCGTGGCAGTGTAAGTTGGCGTATTTGGCAGAGATATTTTCAAAGCTTAATGAGCTCAAGTAAGCCCTGCAAGGAAATTATAACACTCCTTTTCGGGTTCATGATAGAGTAAGTGCTATGAAAAAGAAGCTGAATCAAGCAGCAAAAGTAGCAGAACAGAAAAAGGTATCGTTTTCAACCCTCGAGAATTTTGTTGAAGAAAATGATCTGAAACTGAGTCCTGCACTTCTGACAGATATCAAAAGACACTGTCTTGGTTTGATTCAAAGCTACAACCTATATTTCCCTGAAGACTTCCACAAATATTCCTGGATCCAAAACTCGTTTGCTGATATAGAAGCGGCACCAGAAATCTTTATTGCGAAAGAAAAGGAACAGTTGTGTGAACTAAATTGTGACTCAGAACTACAGCAAAAATTTTTAAAAATGTCGCTCGTGAACATCTGGGTTGAAAGGCGTGCGGACTACGCAGAAATAGCTGACAAAGCAGTTAAATTTTTACTTCCCTTCACAACTTCTTACTTGTGCGAGATAGCATTTTCTTCACTTGTGTATCTTAGGAACAAATATCGGAATAGACTTATTAATGTGGAAAATGATCTTTGTTTAAGACTGAGCAATCTTAGACCAGACGTTCCCAAGTTGGCTTCTAATATTCAAGCTCAGCCTTCTCATTGAAGTTTTGTATTATATTTTTGTTGTATTTTCTTTACAGTATAATGTTTTTTTATTTTCAACTTACGGTATGAATTCCTTGTTCACATCAATTAATAAAATATTATAACACTACACAGAATTTTATTTTTCATACTTATGGTTGGAAAATGGCTTAGTTAGATTAGTAAAATAATAAACATATTTTATTCATAAATTACCTCCACGTGACTAAGTGGTACGCAAAATATTTTTGTCTGGTGAAGTGGTACGCCAGGAAAAAAGGTTGGGAAACACTGGTTTAAATGCTTTAATTTAGTTGAAGTATTCCCAGCGGTGTTTGAAAAATGTCGAACAATATTTTGAACATGTCCGGTTTTGCTTAAAAGTAGGTACCTACTAGAAGTGTTTGGAGAAATATTATAAAAGGGTTAGACCGTGTCATTTTTGAGAACTTAACGCTCATTTTTATAAAGTGCTTCATTAGGTCATAAGCAAAAGAGCATGGTAACTCAACGTGTGTCAACCATGTCAGAGGTAAAATTCTCTTGCAAGAGGGTAAGGAATAACTTTTCTCGTGATAGAAGGAAGAAAGTGAAATTTATACCTAATCGAGAATTGTCGGGTTTGAGTGAATCTTTCTACTAAAGACAAATGGGATTTGTAGATAATAGAGGAACTTCAAAAAAAGATCTTATGGCCGGTATAACGTTGGTGTTCGACGGTGGATGATGATAATACAAGACCCAATTTAAGAAAACGTTACTGTTCAGAGATATATGGGTTTGTACTGACCGTCCTGTTCAGCAATGTTCATCACTATAGGGGCATGATTCTCTATGAACACCACATCATCAAAATCTGTTTATAGAGTTTAAGTATTAAGATTAGAAATACGTAATCTGCGCAAGACAGATGTTATCTCTGCTGCTTCAAAAATTGGATTTGTTTGGGTTTGCTCGCAAACACAAACTTCAAAACGTTTGAAACACTTTTTTGGTCAGTTTTGCTTGCAAACCTCTTTAAAAACGAATAGAAAGGGTTAAAATTATACCGCTAACGTGTATAACTCAATATGAATGAAAAATAGATTTGTCCAGTTTTGCACTTGATATTAGAGGTGATATTTATTTATCTCCACATTTTTGAAATCGCTTGTAGAATATTGCAATATACTCGTATATTTTAATTGCACATAAAAAGGAGTAGTTGTTTTGCAACGAAAAATTAAATGTTTGCCGAGAAAAGAGTACTCGAAGTTGTTATTAAGCCTGCAAAATTACCTTTGAGCATAAATGCAAACAATATAGAAATTGGAAAAATTGGTATGCCTGACATTTTTACAATATTAAATACTAGTAAAAAGTTATTTAAGAGAAATACACGAATTATAGCCCATGATATAAGTATTAAGTGGCACACCCCCTACTTAAACAATTGTCCACAGATTGTTAGTTCAGAAATGACTTCAAATATCTTTATATCGAAAACCATTGAATTTCTAGGCACAAAGGAAATACACAAGCATACAATCCAAAAATTCATATTCTCGGACTCGTAACTTACTAATGGCGAATATTTTACTACGACATCTTTGCTCTATTTTGATGACAAGGGTATCCCCGAAACACCATCCCATTCTTTTCAGAATGTCGTTTATAGGCCGATTTAAATTTAGCTCTATAAAAATGCCTATACCTTTTCAGTGGAATGAATCGACAATTCTAATTTTTGTCTTGAATATTTTAGCTCAACTACAAATTATATCAAATCGAAAAAGTTCCCCGTCATCTTACAATTTTGACAAACTACTGTAGGCATGTGACTTAAATTCTTAAAGTTGGGAAGTTGATCATTCATCTTAGTGCTGTCTGTAGCATTGTTCTTAACTTTTTTTTAATATGTGTCGTAAACTACATTTCCAAGCTGTGGAGAGCAAACTTTGTACCACTGTGACACTCTCCTCTTTAGAGTGTTTCAATTTTGAATTGCCATCCTCAATTTATGTAGGGCATTTACACAGTTTATTATATTATTATATACAGCAACAGGCAACATTTGGACACATATGAAAAACTTTATTATTATTTATTTACCAGAAAATTTTATTCGTGATAAAAGTCCTTGCAACTTCTCAAACTCAAAATGCACTTCCAAACATTTAAATATCTTCTTTCGTATACGGGGGAGGTTCGAAAATATGAAAATACTCACGAATAAAGTACCCTTATTTTTTGGAAAAGTTGTATAGAATTGAAAGGAGATGTCAAATTCAAAGTCAGTCACCTATTTCAATTTTTTTTACTGGTTTTTCCTATTTTTTTTCTTACCCTGTGTATTACAGAAAATCAGATACTTCAAAGTTAACTTATTATCAGATGCTTTAAGAATGTACTGTCGAACTTCAGTTTCGCGTACCTAACCACCAGAAAATTATGTTAATCCGAATTAGTGCTAAAAACCTTCTTTTTTGCTCCAACGTAAAGCAACACATCTTCAAAAAAAATGTGACACCAAACGAACTCAACATTAACAAAAATTTAGAAGAATTAAGGGATATGTTACAAGTATTTACAAATCAGAAACATGCAAAATAATAATAAAGAAGAAAACTTCAACAATCTGATTTTGTCTCTTCCCAATAAACTGGTGATAGGTATTTATATGTCGTTTCAGTACTCTGCATAGCTAAGTAAATTATATTTAGGAGTTCGTATTAATTGAAATGTAGTCTTTGCACTTTATCATTATACATATTTAATTTAAAACGAAAGTAGCAGCATGATTAAATGCTATTAAATAGAAAAAATAATCTAATTTTATTTTTTACTTTTCTGAAAACCGAGTTCGTTTCCAAAATTTCAAAGTTTACTGTACAAAAAACCCTATACGCATAACATGCACTTGTAACATTTTTATTTACTGCCTCCTCTCGTTTAAGGTGTTTCAGTTTTGAATTGCTATCGTCAATGTAATATAGAATATTTCCCGTAATTGTAATATGTTTAAGATCAAATTTCGTCAAATAAAAGAGTTTATCATTTAGTACCATTAAATCAAGATAATCTCAGAAACTTTTTTGTGGATTTAAATAATAGTTGGCTATCCATCCTTAAAGATATAATCAAGTAGTCGGCTGTCAGTGTCAATCTGTTTACTGGAAAGGTTATTTGGGCCCTGCTACATTTCCAGTAAAAGAATATAAGTTCTCGTAGTTAATTTTTAATTTAATTCGTTAATTGATGAAAACATAAGTAGATTGGGCTATCGACACGTTCTTGTTCTAATATTTTTCATTTTGATTAAATGAAGATTGTATAGTACATGAATATCATCGAATAGAACAGAAGTTTTCGAAGCACAAAAATGAAAAATTTGTAGTTATGGAAATTGCAAAAATAACCATGTGGCTTGTCAAACCATAATTTTATTTTGCCGTAAATATATACCTGCGCCCCTAGCTTTAAAGTTGTAGATTTGCCTCCGATCTGCGCCAGATTTTCGCGATTCGATCTCGCTTCCTATGTCGAATGGGTCACGAAATGATGAAAATGTGAATTACAGATATGCCGCGGCCGTCGCGTGAGACGTACGGAGACCAGAAGCCCCCATATTCGTACATCTCGTTGACGGCCATGGCCATCTGGAGCTCGCCGGAGAAGATGCTGCCTCTTTCCGAAATCTACCGCTTCATCACGGACCGCTTCCCGTACTACAGGCGCAACACGCAGCGGTGGCAGAATTCCCTTCGCCACAACCTCTCCTTCAACGACTGCTTCATCAAGATCCCCCGGAGGCCGGACCGTCCCGGCAAGGGCGCCTTCTGGGCGCTGCACCCCTCGGCGCTGGACATGTTCGAAAACGGGAGCTTCCTCCGCAGGCGAAAGCGCTTCAAGCTACCCAAGAACGTGTCGCACGAGCTGGAGAGCCTGACCAAGTTGCAAAACAGTTCCTTCGGTGCCGTGTCTGTATCGCTCACGGACTCGACTTCGTCGAGCAGCGCGCTGAGGGTGCCCCCGACGTCGTGCGCGATTAGTGTGAGTTTACCCCTGCCTCTACCCGCCATTACGCAGTCCAGCTCCATCAAGTCCTTCAGCATAGACAGCATCATGCAGTCCGACACCAAATCTCCCCCGGGGCCTTTGCAGACGCCGTCCCTTCTGCCCCCGGAATGTAGCATGCATGGGTTGCCGCGGCTGCCGTGGGGGCTCCTGCCCCCCACGACCGCCCCTAGACCTGAAGAGATCAACCGAGAAGAATTTCTCGTGGCCCAGCAAGCGGCGCTTTTCGAATACGCGGCGGCACTGATGTCCATGAACAGCGCCAACGCCGCGGTGCTAACCCCAGGAGTCATCAAGCCGCACCCTATCGTCCCCAGTGCGCTTTTCCCCAGTTCGTACCACCCCGTGACAATGCCAGTGCAATATTCGTTGCCCCTCACCGGTCCCGTGCACCCTACGGCTTTAGATATCGAGACTGAACGCGAATGTGATAACGCGGAGTTGAGTAAGACTTTGCCCCCTATAAGCGTCATTTCGACGCAAAGACTGCGAGAGGGGAACCTCGAAACGTCCCCGTCGTCGTCCTGACTCGAGATTTAGTACATATGTTATTCGTAATCGCCAAATTCGCCTTCTGCCCGACATTTTTGTCCACAACGTGTTACGGGTATAGAAGTATTCCCACAGTTCTTTTTGAACTAACTTTTGCAGATAATGGATAAAATAATATGACCACAACACGTTGAGGGTATCGTTATACGCTCCCAATGCCTTTTTAAGTAGTTTTTGGAAATGATGGGTAAGATAAAACCGTCACAACGTGACGCAGGAAATTGACATATCTTTTCAGGAAATAACAGGTGGCGTAAAAGTCATCATCCTATCGGAAGATGCTCTCATTTTTGCAAATGGTGTCTTATGTCATTGCGACTTTGACATTTGTGACAACACGTAGACAAACCATGGATCGCTATACTCCCCAAGAACGCAGTATAGTTGTGTCAATGTTTTTGACAAATAATTGGTCAGTAATTTTTGCTCGACGTGGATATTCTGTTTTTCCCTGCCGCTTAATCTCTTGCTTTGGAAATTTGAACTATCCCTCAAGATCGCCCAATTTGACAGTTCTAGACTTATTTCTTTGGGGTATTCCAAAGTCACGGGTTTATACGAACAAGTCACAGATCTTTTCGGCCCTAAAGGAAAACATCTGACTAGAAGTGGAGAATTTATCTCTAGAAATTTTGAGAAAAGTCATGGAAAATGCTGTGAAACGAAACCGAATGTGCATCAACTCTGGCGGCGGCCACTTGACCGATATTATCTTCGCGACTTAATGGAAAAAAATTAAACGTTTAAATACACATAATCAACAAACAGAACCAATTCTTTTTATTTACTAACAAAGTCACTGCCTTAGGAAATCGAGTGAGGACTTTTGCGCCACCTGTTACTTCAAGCAGTGGCAGTGAAGAAATTCTAGGTTAGATAGCAAAGACTAGTTCACTTTTTGATGAATATTCGAAGTTGAACTTCATTCGCAGTCAGAAACTCAGAAAACTGAAATCAATTCTTTCTTATATTTCATTCATCAGTGTTTCTTAAATACCTGCCAAATTATTGCAGGGTGCCAGACGCCCACGATAAATCTCTGGAATGCTTGTTAAAATATCGTCATTTAGGTATATCGGTCGGAAGAAAGTTCCGCCGAGAGAGGTGAACAATTTTTTTTAGCTTCCTTTTCAACTCCACGCTTCCAAATTTTTCATTCAATTTCTAACAGTTTTTACTAAGTGGTCTAAACACGTACCAAATAACTGTAGAGTTTCAAATGTCAAACGTCATTAGTGTACGTTTCATTGCAGTATGCCAACTGCCATTTTTCGTCTCTAAATAATCCCTAAACGTTGCTCCCAATTATGTCAGTTGTTATCTGACATTCATAGTACAAGCTAAAGAAATAAACAGAACTACACACGGCATTACAAAACTTTCGTCAGTTGTCACTGTGTGGAATATTTGGTTCTTCTAGTAAGTAGGAGATATTAAACAGCACTTCTGTCGCTTCTACAGCTTTTGTTTTCAGTTTGCAGTCAGAGGGCAGGATAGTAGTTCAAGCTAAATTTAAATTCATTATCTGTCTCACTTTGCATATCATATATGTTGACCCGAATATTTTTTAATGATGCAACATAAAATTTTACCCAATAGATAGTTATCACTTCAAGCACCATCTTCGTCTTTATTTTTCATATTTAGTGTTAGTTTTTCTTTATTGAGCAAAAGCAGTACATATTTAAATGTATTTGTATAACTTCTCTCGTAAATGTTCCAATAATTTTTCTACAGCTCAGCTGCCATTGCTGTTTCTCGTTTATATCTTAGTTTTAAACAAGCCGAATGTACAACATCATGCATCTCGAAACATATTTTCGATTTGTTTTCGTTTTTTAAATCAATTTGTCCGTTTTACTCACCATTAACAAGTTGAATCTTTTCAGCCGGAGGCACTGTTTTGCCGATAATTGCAAATAATTCCGTTTTCTGTACAGAGCTTCTTTAGAATAATAATAATATTTTTTCTCAAATTCTTCTCTTGAAGTTGCAGTATTAAAAACGTTGCATTTATTAACGGCCAATGTGCGGGCTCCAGAAAAGTCGAAACCGTTGTACTTTACCCGTACCATGGTAAAAAGAGAATACTCATGAAGCCCTAAATACTTTTACATTGCTTTGTAGCTGTTTTACATTACCCATCATCCATCTGTTGTGAACATATTTTCGTATCTGCAATGCGTTGTGAACAAAACTGTCGGGCAGTGGACGTAGATGTGTACACTGTTCGGGAATAACAAATTTATGGCAATAATATGTAACCTTATGAGATAGTTGCTCGTGTTGATGTACTTAAGTACCTCTGCGGAAAATAAATAGATTTCTCTAAATGTATGTATGATTTTCTACACATGAAGACGACGGTTACTGTGCGAAAACTGGTAAGGAAGTTATTAGATTATTCTGTATAGTATGGACGAACATACTAATTACGCAAACAAGTCATAATATTTGTCTAATCGTTATACAGGACCAAACATTATTTGCAGGCGCCTTTAATATTCAATAAAATAAAAAAAAATCTTTTAAGGTGCTGCGAATATTGAAGAACATATTTATCCCTTTTCCTCTTGCCGAACAATAGAAATAAAAAATAAAATTGTCAAAGCTGTTGACGATTGAAATACAAGTATTACAACTATTATAACAATTTCTTATATATAAGTTTTTTTTAGAAAAAAGCGCCGGATTCATTGAAATTATGTACGTGAAAAAATCTCTCACACCACTAACAATGATAAAATTAAGCCAGTAACAAATGCCAGAGTTACAGAGTGAACAAGAATATCGCAAAAGTAATTTCTAAAATAATTTTAATCTACGACACATTGCATTAGATTAAAAAAAACTGAAAAAAAGCAAGCAACAACTATACACCATTTGTCGAGCAGTTAGAAAAACCATTACGTGAAGTGCACCCGATTGCCAATAGACTCTTTTACTTTTAAAATATACTATAACAATCAGAGACTACTAGATAGAAAAATGTGGCTATAAAAAATAAAAATGTAAAAAAAGTGTGAGAAAAAATGCTATGTAGCTACTAATGTCTGATGAATGGAAAGAATAATTCAAAGGTGCTTTTTCTCAAACCGCATTAAACATTTGCATCTTGATAAAAAAAAGTACTTTACACATTTTTGATATGTTTATCGGACTTTTTCCACTGTCTGGGGTGTATATCACACGACGTTTCGGGAGTTTTTGATCTACTCCCGTCTTCAGGTGTTCCTAGTTAGTCCTGAGAAGGACTGATATTGTACGTCTTTATACGTACACATTTTTCACGCACTTCAATAGATTTTTTTACAAATCAAATTTTACGTAACCTTAAATTGAAAAAAACACTCTTAAACATAGTAGGCCTTATCAGTTGCAAGCAGAAAGTGTTTATATTCGGCAAATCAAAAGGAATGGAAAATCGTAGTCTACAAAAAATCCAAGTAAAAAACACTTTTGTAGTGCAATATAAAAACAACAATTCTTGACTTTTGTTATAAGTAGATTATGATGTTATACTCAGAACACTAGGACATTTTTCCAAGAAGAATTTAAGTTTTCATGTTTTCTCAATTTTAGAGATATCGATACTAACTTTCTTTCCTAAATGCACTCAAACATGCTTACGACACCATTGAAATAATATTACTTTTTTGTTAAACTGCTTTTCATAAATATGCTAAATATGTAAAAAAATGATAGTAAGCCGTCTGCTAATCAAAAAACAAATGAGAGCTTGGATTGCATTTCTATAATTTTTTATAGTATTATAAAAAGAAATTTGTGTATATTGCTTAATTGTATTAGAATGTTTGTATAAGTAATTTGTCCTGTTAAAATTTGCAAACCTAAATTAAATGGAAATATTTGTTAAAAATGGTTGTCCTACGTTTGTTCTTTTGAGAGTTCTACAAAAATTTTTTAAAATTGTTGAATTTATGCTGGCATCGAGCATTGTTTTTCTTAAAATGATAATTATTTGTAAACTATTCATGTTGTAGTATTTAATATATTGCAATTAACTCTTAAGATTATCAATGAAGAGCTAAAAATAAGAAAGTTGTTATCGATACCTAATATAGCGAAAAGAAACGAAAACTTAAAATCAGTAACAAACGACTTCCGGGATTGGACCGTGTCAACGTGTTAACCACGCCAGAGGCGAAACTCTTTGCAAGGGAAGGGATAGAAGAGCACGGTAACTCAACGTGTGAACCACGTCAGAGGCGAAACTTGACCATGCTCTTTTGCTTTTTCCTCCTGATGAAGCCCCTTACGAAAGTGGGCGAAACGTTGAGTTCTTCGATCTCAATCATGACACGGTCCAATCTCGGAAGTCGTTTGTTACTTAATGACAATGGCCGTGAGAGCCTCAGAAATGAACTTAAAATCAGATTTAAATATTTCGTTAAAATGTGTTCTAAGTAACATAATAATCGACATAAAAACAAAAAAGGGTTTCTTTGGGCACATCTAGAAAACTATAAGAATGCAAAGCTCTGTTTGTTTTCTAAATATTATTTAGTATTAGGAACTGCAACTTTGCTCCAATTTCATCGACATATCTGTTTGCCCGGTACATACATGTTTTTATTTGTATAGATTTTTTTATTATCACAAAAGACGCTTTAGGAAAGTTTAGTTGTTCCCAACAATACCATTAGTTAGTATAGCATGAAATTATTTAGACCAAATCAAATACCGGACGCTTTTTTAAATACGCGTTCGTCTTATAATATTGGTTTTCAGTCAGATTAGATACCTACTTAGCTAAATCATATAATAAGTATATTGACAAAATCAACTATTTTTACTTTCTTTTGCTTCGGAAAATAAAGTTTAGTAATAATTATTTTTTCGAGATTCGGGTTAAAAAAGTGGTTTTCGACTTAATGTCTGTCTGTGAGTCTGTTTGTGCCTTCTCTACAGCCCAAACCGTTAAATGGATCGGCTTAATAATGTATATCGTTGTTTTTGATATAATTTTGGAGATTTCAGTAATTTTTCATTAAAATCGGGCAACCGTAAGTGGTACTTTTTGACTCTCATATATTTTTTTCATATTTTCCGGGAAAATGTAATTATTTGATAAAAATTAAATTTTCTAAAACAAAATTATATGCTCGGCAATTATGTACAATTTTTGTTTCAAACGTTTTTTCCTTGGTTTGCTAAATACGGATTGTTAAAATTTTGGTGATAACAATAGAGACTTATTATCTGTGGACTAGTAGTAGATGAAACATGGGTGTCACGGCACATATCAGTCAATAGCTATTTAATGTCAAGGTCGATAACTTAATTTCTTTACCTCCAGAAGCCACATGATCGACTTAAGAGACACCATATGTATAATCGCAGGTAAAGCTGAGCTTATACAGTGAGCGCCAAAAAGCATTGATCAGTTTCAATACCTAATAAAAACCCATACACTTCACCTATGGAATCAATGATAATTTCTTCATAAATCGGAAACTTGGGAGTTTTGTTTCAATGTTTGACATCCTCCAAAAGTGACAGTTTGATGTGCTGTTTCACCGTCAAAGATTGTCGGGGCTCATTTTTTCGAGGAAATTGGTGAAACGGTAACGGTTACATCTCAAAGACATTACATGCTTCAAAGATCTTTTTATCGCAAATAGAGGGGGAGATAGTAAATAAATATTGGTTTCAACAGGACGGTGCTACAAATTACACCGCAAGAATTAATACGAATCTCCTACGACAATCGTTTCCAAATAAACTGATTTCTTGCTATGGTGACCTTCATTAGCCCTCGAGATCGCAGGACATAACCACTCCTGATTTTTTCTTTGGGATTACTTGAAGAGAAGAGTATTTACAAGAAAGATAAGAAATCTGGAAAAGCTTAAAATGTTTATTCGGGAAAATATTGAAGCTATACTGCAGCATATGCGGCAACGTGTGATGAGAGATTTCGGCCACCGTTTAAAAGAGTGCATTCAACAAGAGGGGAGTCATTTAACCGACAGCATTTTTCATAAGTGAATCTCCCATTCTTAGTCTTTAAGAAATAGTTCTGATTAACTGTGTAATTTAAGCAAATAAATTGTTATTAAAAATTGAAACTGACCAATGCTTTTTGGCGCTCACTGTACTTTATGTTCAGAATAAGAATAAACCCTTACAAGTTTTATAATACTACACCACGGGATGTTCATCAAAATATTATAATGTTTGATTATTGGAATTTGAAGTAGCACTAATTATTTTCATACAAACATTCATAATGTAAAGGTTGAGAAAAAAACTAGAAAATAGCTCAAGAATAAAGTGAACTTATTTTTCAGAAAAACACCTATCTTTATGAAATTTTCAAAATTGCATTTTTATAGAGCAGGCTTATGGATAAAATTTTAAGCAATACATTTTCAAATACTAAGCTTTAATATAAGCAAATTTAATTTTAAAAATTATGTAGTTGCCACTGCTTGATACTTTTGCCCTTTTTAATAGAAAATTTTTTTACAGTAGTATTTTTAAAACGTGAAGTTTTGATTGAGGATTTAATAGCATAATACTAAAAAACTACCTTTAAAATATTTAAACAACTAGTTTAAAAATAGTCAATCTTAAATGAAACTGAATTGTAATTTTTAACAACTTTTCTTATTAGGTGTTGCTCTATTTTAAAAAGATCAGGTTATCTTTGAGCTAATTTTGATAATCTATTTTCACTCTGTGTAAGGGATGTAATCGGTGTTATTTCAAATTCAAAGTATGCACCAGCTTTTTATCATAAAAATATTTTAATAACGTTACAAAAAAAGTCTATTTGTTGCTGAGTTTCTAAACCACACTTTTCTGTACTTATATATTGTTTAAAACACTAATGGAGCCTGTGGTTTGAAAATATAACAAATTCGTTAAAACCTCTCACCACACAAACATTTAATAACTGCTAAATACGTATTTCGACAGCCCATTTCTATTTGTGATTTGGTCACGAGTATATCGTTGCTGTTTTGCTGTGTAAGTTTTTCGTAGCTACCGATGATGACAGCGTGGCTGTCGAAATACGTATTTAGCGGTTGTTAAATATTTGTGTGGTGAGGGGTTTTAACGAATTTGTGTTATATATTGTTGATTAAAGGTGTAAACTTCATACGACGCATTATAAACGTGTAGTTGCACCAAACCATATTATATTAAAAATATTAACATAAAATCGCAAAATGTCTAACGTCTGCATTCTGCTCTAATCTGCAAGCTCGTGGCATTGTCGCCCATAGAATTTATATAGAAAAACAATTGCAAAACTAAATCTACAGGAAAATTTTAGAGATTTGCGCATAGGGTAGATTTCGCCCAGCTCTCTTTTTAGATTTTCACTAAATATCAGTAAATGTAAAGCAGTGCGAAAACTATGGTTTAATAAAGATTAAATGCGAAAAACCAAGAAATTCCTGTCACTACTTTACACAAATATTGTTTGCCTACTAGATAAATAATTTGATTTTTAGTGTTTATGTGACATACTCTCTAAGAACTACTGAGGACTAAAGTGTCTATTTTCTCACTCGTGTAACAACTTTATTTGACCGTGTGACAGAACACGTTTACAAATTCGCCAACCGGAACATAATGTTGTTTATGGATGGAAATGTTCTCATGAAAATTACTTTCCAAATGATTCATTAAGGAAATGTAGCTCTACGTAATACATATTTGAAGACTCAAACGATTACTGCCTGGTTTTGTTGTCTTTATTTATCTAGAAACAGGAAAAGTGTTAGATGGTTTCTACATATTAATTAATTTACATAAATTACGCGCAATTTTTAGCTGTTGTTTTTCGTTTCAAGAGCAGTCTCACCGCACCGACATTTATTTATGTTTATTATAAATAAAATAAATATCCATCATTCAGGGTTGAGCAATCGGTTTAAGCATTGCAGACATTATAGGTACAGTATTAAACAAAATATATAATAATGTATAAATACAAAATTAATCAATATTTAATAATATTTTCACTTAAGCCAATTTAAAATCGATTCGGTAAACAAGAAACGTTAAATTTAGTATAGGAATAACCGTGAACTGTTGTTAGATGCTTTTGCAAATCAAGTTAACTTAGGAATTGATGCAGTTACTTTCTTTTATACCGCATCTTGTTTACGTTATATAATAAGTACCTATTTAAAGTTCATTTTCATAAATGAGAAATCTGACGTAGATAACGGGAGCAAAACGCAGTGAAGCATGGTGATACAAAATTTTTGAAGTCTAAAGGTATCTTGCGGTGAGGAATTATATCCACATCTAGTTCTATTTTATTTTTTAAACTTTCAAATTTATATTTTATAAAATCAAACTCGGTATATCTTCATTGATAAACACTGGAGAAATTTTTTGTAAATTTTTGTGAAGAATTCTACATTATTTTAAAACTCCATTAACAAAATTATGTTGTAGTGTCTTTTAGGGAAAAGAATATTCGCTTGAGTGGGCTGTATGTATTTATAACGCTAAGATAATGATTTTTAGAAATCGAAGCACCTTGGAAATTGATATTAAACCAAGTACAAATTAGTTTTATTTAATAAAAACCTATTTACATTTTTATTCGTTACAGCTACAAATTCTGATTTTTACTTGGAATAATGACAAAAAATTATAATTTAGAAAACACGATTTATTCACACATATCAGAAAATACAACTTTTAAATGAATAAATTAGTAGGTATCAAAATGCACTAAGGCTATAAATTTTAAACCTGTCTGGAATAAAGCAGCTGTTTATCGTAAGCGATTCTATTGTAGCTAATAACAGATAAGTATTATTTGTTTACTGTAGTAACTTTCACGTCTGAGTTGCATTAGAAATTTATGGCTCGTTTCATGCTAAGTTAACCATAATGGAAAGGATACTTTTAATTGATAGATACTTTTTGAAACGGATCGGTTTTCTAAAATATTAATAACCGGTGGTATTTTAAAACGCGTAATGTAGACAAAATGCGATTGCTGAAGTATTTGTTTTCTGCTGGTGAAGTTAATACCTATATTGCTTGAGTAAAAATTTCGGAAATATTTTTGAAACTGGAAGAGACTTAAAAAAATAACAGATATTACAAATGCTATTAAATACGAGTCTATTACAGGAAATATCACATAAAATGTAAAATTACAGGGAGCATTAGTTCAGCATTAGCTATTCTGTGTATATACACTTCTCAGCTTTCATATGTCTTCTATTTAACTGTTTGACCGGGAAAATGTAAACTTGATTGTAGCACCTTTATTAATTAATTTTGTTACGTAAATTATTACCGTTTTCATAATAATGTTGATATTACATTGACATTTTAACGATATCTACAATATTTTCACACTAAGCTCTTTGTAGACAGTTTTATAAGTGTTCTGTATGACGTTAACGTGTTTATATTTTATGCAAAACCTAACCGTACTGCAAGGTAATCAACCGACCAAAAAAATTTTAAAGAATATTGCAGTTTTAATTTATTAATTTTTTTTTAATAGAATGCGTTTTATAAACCTTTAATAGCTCCTATAAATTTTAATGAAACTGTGAAACTGCCTTTACGGGATTTCTTGTAATCTACTATTTGTTATCCTGTTAAAAACAGAAAACATATTCCATTGTTCAGCATTTAAAAATTGATATCCAGTATGTGCACACAAAAATACATTTTAATTGACCAAGTGGTGTAACACTCTGAGATTTTAAAACGAAATTATTTTCAAATTGCATTTTTTAAACACTAATCCTAATCAAATAGATAATTAATAATTTATTCTTTCACTCTCGTCGGAATAAATTTTACATTTCTTTTAATTAAAAATTCATTCCTGCATCTTTGTATTTCTCTCCTTTAACGGATTCATTTTCACAAACAAATCTCTAGGTATATATTTGTGTCAAAATGTTGTGAGATGCTAAAAAATTGCATATTTAAACAGACCAAGTTAAATTATTATCCATATTTCAGAGAATTTTAACGCCAATATTATATTTTTATATTGATATTAGATTAGATTAGTTTGTGAATAAAGAAAACCAAATATAACTTTAAATGAATTCAGAAAAATTTAAATTCTTCTCGTGGTATTCAAAAATTTAGACCTTAACCAATGCAGGAGAATTGAGAATATAAACTATGTGGTGGAGTCCATGGAACTTTAATTAACGACTTACAGTAACGCATTTTGCAAATCCACTCAATTGGGAGCATTAAAGAGCACATGGTTTTAGAATAATTCTATTAAAAAATGGTAAATTTTGATTAGAACAAAGTATTAGTGAAATATTAGTGTGTTGAGAAAATCTAAAATATTAACTCCAAAGCGAGGAGCATCATATTTTATTTTCCTGGGAAAAACAATATATACAACTACTCTATCTTTCACAAGAGTGTATTTTCAGGATGTTGTTCACTGGTAGTATGGATGTTTCATCAGAGTTCAATAAAAAACTATTTAAAGTAGAGCTCGCATATAGCGAACTCGAAAGAAAATTTAAAAATTTCTGTTGTAAGCAAACGTTCGCTATAAAAGTCCAAATTAAAAAAAACAATATTCTAAATTTATTTAAGTAAGTTTAAATTAAAAAAAATGTTTGTATGTACCACCAGATCGAAGTAAAAAGGAACTAGAGCAGGCCGAGGTATTGATCCAGATTTGGTATTCTTTTGGTCTGTTACATGTATAATCACACTATATGAACTTAGATTTTAATAATCTGATTAAGGCTTAGGTATTCTAATTCTGTTTATTTTTCGATCATGGGGTGTTATAAAATACACAAAATAATTACTAACAATGCAACACATATATTTATCTTTGTCATCTCTCTAATTTTTTGTTTATTATAGTTAATTGTAACGACTGTTAACTTTGCCGTTTCATATTCGTGACATATTTCACTAGTGAACCGACGTTTTTCCAGTTAAATAATAATTTTTAAGTTTTCGCCAAGTGTAAATATACTATTCTGCGAGCACAGTGACAGTGTCAATAAGCGACAACCAAATATTCCTGTTTTTAAAATGTATATAAAAACAAAATTCTGAGAATCACCGACCGGTATATTATTTTTTCTGCATGATTAATGAGGTAACCATTTGTGAGCTATGTCGTAAATTCATTTGTTATATCGGAGCCATGGATATAAATGTGCGTTAAAGCATAGAGTTTTGAACGTTATAGATGAGCGTTTGTTATATCGCGAGTTCGCTATATCGAAGTTCTACTATATAACGGTTTCGCCATAAAAGTTTTTGTTCGTGCAGTTATTTAAAGCACTTTAATCTGCAGTAGAATTTTCTACGGCATCTATAATTTTCTACACTTGAAGACGTGTTTTCTGACAATATAACTATCTTCTTCGTTTTTATCATTTTCTAAATCCGAGAGACCACTACCAATTTCATCATTT
Organism: Agriotes lineatus; assembly: GCA_940337035.1. NCBI lineage: Eukaryota > Metazoa > Arthropoda > Insecta > Coleoptera > Elateridae > Agriotes > Agriotes lineatus. Next base: position 19,453,705 of record OW679202.1, read on the forward strand.
CAGGCACTAACAGTTTTTTGATTTCAAAATGTTTCTGTTTTTCATTGGAGGGGAAACCATCAAAAGAAACCTGACGGGAAGTTCTTCTATTCCGTCAAGTACTGTGGGATTTCTACTCACTAAAATCCCTCCCTGGTTGGTAAAACAGACACCCCGGAACCACTGCGGCATTACTTTAGGGTGTCTGTTGGGATCCAGTTATTTTTTTTCCTTTCTGAGTTAGACTAATTGGCTGCTATCGCTTGCTGTCTCGTTAGTTTCCATGATTTCTCATAGTCTTCGGTTTCTCGTATTGCTAGTTCAATTTTCAATCCTTGCCGGTTCTATCTGCATTGCAAAACAATGTGTTCCACTATGTCGTTTTCATGCAATGGTAGCAGCTTTCTTCTTCTTGAATTTTCTTTTAAATATGCCGCCAAATACCCGGGTCCAGTCAGGATCTGAGTGGTGTAATAATTCACCTCACCTGACTTTCTGTCGCACCATTATTTTATATTAAGGATCAGACGTTTTGTCCATTGTTCCTACCCTTCGAGGTAATCCTACCTATTTTGCCATGCGGTCCTAGGTTCTTTTGTTATGTCTTTAGTTCTTCTTGTGTCCTTATATTTGTACATATTTGTTCTTTTCTCTACTGCTTGCTGCTATTACTTGTAATGCCTCTCTTGATGTTATTATAACATGTGAGCAAATGAAAACGAAATCAAGCTTGGCTGTGAAATATTTGTTTTATGAAACCAACATACTATTTATACAACAAATATTTCAAAGCCAAGCTTGATTTCATTTTCGTTTGCTCACATGTCATATGCAATGCAGATCTTGATGAGCATCCGTTACTGTAACTAGTATATTTTTGTATTTCTTTTGTTTTACCACTATTCTCTATATTGAAGCTCCACATTGAACAATGGAGTACACCATCGATGTTAAGCCTCGCCTTTTGTTGCTTCAAGTTTTACCTATGGTTGACACTTATGTTATATATTTCTCACGATGGTCATGTTGCAATTGAAAGTTACGCCTCTATAGTGGTAATTTTAATACCTTCCACTTCTACGGTGAAGCCTCTAATGGCCCTTCTCCCTACCAGTACCACAGCTTCTGGTTTTTGTGGTGTTAGCGTGACTTGCCTTTTCCTCATCGACTTGCTTACTATTTGTGCAGTTCTATTAATCTTCGCCATCAGGTCCTCTGCGGTCCTTGCTTTCGCGAGTATTGTGAGGTCGTCGGCATAAGCTATCAGTTTTCCGTCTTGAGGGACCACTGCCTTCAGGATGAGATCATAATACACATTCCACAGATAGCCTCCCATAAGTGCAATAGCTATACACTATTCTTATCATTAACTTGCTTATATTTTTTCTTCATTACCACCACTCTCTTTCATGGTACCGTATCAAAAGCGTTCATCACGTCTAGTGTTACCATTATACAGAACTAGGGATGGGCGCGTGACGTGAAAACAGTCGTGTCACGGCGTGTCACGTCGTGAACGTGACTAATATTTGAAAATCGTGACGTGAACGTGAGTGAACGTGAGTGAAAATTTACAAAGCGTGATTCACGTTTCACGTTTATTTCACGTTAAATATTTAGTAACAAATAAAAAATTGCAGGGTGCAGCAACTTTTAAATTCATTAAATCACAAATTGTGCCAAACAAGTTACATTATGTGGCTTTATTTTTGGACCCTAATTATTAATCCTTAAAGTTCATATCTTCACATAAAAGAGAAGATTATAATGCAAATAAAATTATAGATGATAATGATGAAATACATAGCAAGCGACTCAAAACTGGTACATCAGCATCAGATTCTTATCTTTCTACACTTAGAGATAGCTCTGACGATGACACATGTAATTAGAATGATGTCGAAACAGAACTAAATGAGTATGTTAAATTAAAATTCGGAAATGTAGATGACATTTTAGGATTTTGGAAAAACAGTGTAAATACGCCACTGTTAAAAAAACTTGAGAAATTTTAAACATACCGGCAAGTTCCGCTACAAGCGAAAGAGTATTTTCTACAGCTGGGTGAATTTTAGAAGAGCGCAGAATTCGACTTAAACCTGAAAATGTTAATTACGTTTTATTATTAAACCAAAAATGTATTGTGTAGATGTGTAGATGAACCTATTTTTAGAAAAGTAACTAATGTTTTGTTTTGTATACTCGACTTAACACTGAAAATGTTAATTACGTTTTATTATTAAACCAAAAATGTATTGTGTAGATGTGTAGATGAACCTATTTTTAGAAAAGTAACTAATGTTTTGTTTTGTATACTCGACTTAACACTGAAAATGATTACGTTTTATTTTTAAACCAATTTATTGTGTACTTGTGTAGATAAACTTATTATTCTAATAAAAGTAATGTTTTTTTTTGTATACTCGCCTTCACGCTGAAAATGTTGATCCTTGTACTTAAAAGTACTTTAAAACCTACGAATTAAATGTGTTGCCTGGCAACATATACCTTCTGTACTCATACCAATAAGGGAAATGTCAATTCCAATGACAGCTTTTAGTATTAAAAGTAATGTCTTTGAAGACAGCTGCAAGAAATAAATTTGTGAGAAATCAGTATTTATCCCTTGTCGAAGTTATTGTAGTCAATTTTCATTTTTTTTTTCTTTTTATGTCAACTATTCTGATTGCAACATATCGCGTAAATTATGTCAGGTGCAAAACATATTTTTAGTTCTCTTTAGGGTTTTTTCATTGGTTTTAAATTTGAACATTCTGTTCTATCTTAATTTAAATTTTGAAATAAAAGCTGCGTGTCACGTCGTGAGTGGCGTGTCACGCCGTGAACGTGAGTGAACGTGAGCGTGAACGTGCGTGAACGTGGCTGTTTAAAGCAAGCGTGAAACGTGCGTGACGTGAGCGAAAATTCACTCACGCGCCCATCTCTATACAGAACTTTGTTTGCCGGTGGTTTCCAATGGTTGCCTCTTGCGAAGCTTTGTACTTGATAATGGCATCTATTGCGGATTTTTTCTTGGTGAATTCGGTCTAGTTTTCTCTTCTCATCAGAATTGTCGTATCATATCGATGAAGCAAAAAAGCATTTTAGCTCTCAACTTGAGAATTACCTGTACTGATTTAAATTATATTTCTACAAAAAATTCTTTATATAATGTTTGAGGCTTTCGCAGTTACTCGAATTGTCAATATTAAAATTAAATTCGTCGTTTTTGTATATAAATACCCAGCATTTGTTGGCTTAGTGTGCCTAACACCTTGTGAACTCAAACAAGAGTTTGTGTAACTGTTATGTTCTTTGGTGGGTCGTGAACTCTTACAAGCCACCCATGATTTGATTCGTGTTATTAGAGTACTTTGTGAACAAGGATACTTAGACATATTTGGTCTTTTTACTGTTCGTGCACCTATATAGACTAACGTTTCGCAAGACACATCTCAGAATTCGAACAGGCCAGAGTACCTGACTACTTTCCAAGAGTGATATGTGAAGCCAAAGAAAGAGAAAAACACCCAAATAATATAAACAGGGAAGATAGTTTTAGACTTGTAAAACTTGGACTCCTGTCATTCACGGTTTAAAGCATTACAACCACCAATCGTCAGCCTGTCACGCACCGGTGACTCAAAGTGCATTGGACTTGAACGACCAATCAACGTTACGCCATTCTGCACGGCTGTCACAGAGGACTATAAATACATCCAAGCCGTCCTCCAGCTCTTAGAGCAACTTTGACTCTGATTATTCAAGCTGCAATGTCTTGCGAAACGTCAGTCTACATGGGTGCACAAACAGTAGAAAGGCCAAATATGCCTTAGTATCCTTGTTCCTAAAGTACTCCAATAACACGGGGCAAATCATGGGTGGCCTGTAAGAGTTCACGAGCCAGCAAAGAACATAACCGTTACATAAACCCTTGCTTGAGTTCACAAGGTGTTAAGCACATTAAGGTAACAAATGCTGGTGGTTATCTACAAAGACGACGCGGTCTAAGCCGAAATTTAATTATATTTTGACAAAATTCTTTCTTTGCACTGAAAAATCAATTAAGTGTAGAAATCGACCAATTTCGTTCAAAGAAATTGTTAAAAGTATATTTTTTAAATTAATATCGATAATTTTGTATTTTGATATAGTTTTTAATTCTAAACAATTTTTCTGCCTTTAAATATGAATATTACGCTGTCATTAAATTGTTGATGCTTTGTATACCATAGGTATGCTGCTTTTTTACTTGTTTCTATTGATAATAATAATTAATGAATTTGTTAGTATCAAAACTTATGAAATTGTTATACAAAAAAGAATAGTTACCTTACCACTTTCATATCACCAAAGCGTACGAGAAATAGCGTTGAAACAAATAAATAGATCAATGTACTAAAGCTTTAAAAAAAACAAAATGCAATAGCCACTACACCTATTCCATTCATTTTTGTCTTTTTGAAAAATACGTGGGAAGAATAAAAAGTGATCTACCTAGATATGATAGATGCGTAGTGCGGGGTGGAGAAGGTTGGTGCAAGCACTGACATGTCCTGACGTGTCGGGGTACTCGGTCTTGGTTCAGTCGCGCATCAGCTGTCCTAGTGAGGGGTCGTTAATTGTGACTAGTTGCAGAAAATATGGAACAATCAAGTTTAAAGCACCGTGCCGTCATTGAGTTTTTAGTGAAAGAAGAAAATGGACCAAAGGCCATCAATGACCGTATGATCGCAGTGTATGGGGACTCTTCACCTTCCTATTTCATAATAAAATATTGGGCTAAACAGTTTAAGTGGAGACGTGAGTCCATTGAAGATGACCTGCGTAGTGGAAGGCCTGTGGAAGCAACCACGCCCGGAATCGTCGCCAAGGTGGAAAAGCTTGTGCTTCAAGACCGTCGTTCTCAAGCTTCTCAATTAGCTGCTGAATGCAGCATTTCAGAATCATCGGTTTTGAGAATCTTACACGAACGTTTGTTCATGAGCAACGTCAGTGCAAGATGGGTCCCGAGAATGCTGACGCTCCTCCAGAAGGAAAACGGTGTTCTGACTTCAAAAGAAAATTTGAACCTATTCGAGGAAGGGAGTGAAACATTTCTGTCTAAGATAGTAACGGGTGATGAAACGTGGATTCACCATTGGGACCCGGAGACGAAACAAGAATCAATGCAATGGAAACACACTCAACCGTCCGCCGGGAAGATTATGGCCACAATTTTCTGGGATATGGAAGGTGTGCTATTAATTGATTACCTTCCCCACAAGGAGACAATCACAGAGAAGTATTACGCTCGGGTTTTAAAAAACTTGAAGACAGCGATACTGGAGAAGCGAAGCGGTAAGTTCGGTCGTGGGGTGCTGCTCTTGCATGACAACGCTTCTGTTCACAAGTCTGCCATTGCGTCAGCTGCTGTGCTTGAACTGAGGTACCAGGAATTGAACCCCCCCCCCCCTCCCCCTACAGCCCAGACCTGGCCCCCAGCGACTTCTACCTATTTAGACACTTGAAGAAACACCTACGGGGACAAACATTTTCGGACGATGAAGATGTCAAGTACGCCGTTTCGGCATTTTTCACGGAGAAAGATTCAATTTTTTTTTCTGACGGTATCGAAGGACTCCCAGCCAAGGGGAACAAATGTATCGAATTAGGAGGTGATTACATTGAAAAACAATAAATAAAATTACCCGTGAGTCTTTTCTTTCATAGCTAGGTAGATCACTTTTGATTCTCCCCTCGTAGTTATCAAGATGCAGCAACATTCAGCAGAAATTAAAAAATGTTTTTGTCAGTTTTATTGTTAACTCTAGTCGTCTCTAAAATTATTTACATTTAAATATATCCGCTAAGTTGACGGCATTCAAAATTTGCGCCGTCGAAATTAATAACATTAATTTTCGAGATTAACATTTACAGGGTTAAGATAATCGAAACAGAATAGCTTCTGTACAAGCACTCGCTTCTTTTGTTCCCCCATGGTAGAAGATCCTTAACATTCTCATTATGTGTATCATGGTCCAGCGCTCTTCGAATAAGAATTACGTAATAACTACATAATGTGGACGCAGTGAACGTGATAACAAAGTTGTGCCAACCGGGGGCTCTTTATTTTCAGGTTATTTGTGTCGTTTCCCCGCCTGCTTCGGATATCGATCAAAGAGAATAAAACGAGCCGATTCTAAAGCAATTAATATTCAACTAAAAATATGCTATACAATTCTGCGGACTATGAACTTACAAATAAGGAGCTCAGATCTTTTAATTGGGTCTCAGAACTTTCAGCTTTGAGCGTCAACGATGCTGTCACCAAGTTTTACTGCATTTTGCGGTCCACGATCGCCAAACATGTCCACGAAAGAAGTATTCCTTCTAAACGTCGTGTCTATCCCCCATGGTTTAATGGTAATGTCATCAGGGCCATTCAATTAAAACATTCTAGCCGTATGAAGTATAAGAAGTCGAAAGAACTTGTCGATTTAAATATGTACAAAAGTTACAGAAAGTATACTAAAGTCTTAATTAAGGACGCTCACAGCCAGTATATGGGGTTATCATAAAGTAAGGGATATACTTTAACTTATTATAACTTTTTAACAAATCAAGCTAACAACAAAAAGTAAACGAAATCTAATTGCTTAAGGAATGGAATTTTATTGTATCTATGGAAAACAAAAGCGTTGTCATGACAATTGTTGACACGAGTGTCAAAACAATATCATTCAATTTGGAGTTTATTTTCAAATTAAAACTCAAGTAAACTTAAAGTTCTAACGACTCAAACTGTAATAGCATGGATCTACAAACAAGAATTGGTTTAATTCAGTGTTATTATGAATACGGCAGAAATTATACCGCTGGATTACGAGGATTTCGCACGAAAATGGGTTTGAGAGCGGGGCCCTGTCAAATGAAAGCGTACCGCAATTTGATACAAACATTTGAAAGAACAGGTTAGGTAATTGACCTTCCGAGATCAGGAAGACCAAGGATTAGTGATGTCCAAGTTGCAGAGGTTCTTCATGAAAATCAGGACATAGCCAGAGGTAATCCAGTAGTGCAAATGCGATATCCAAGCGATTGCAAATGCCGTACAGCACGGTTTGGAAAATTTTATTCAAAATTCTAAACATGTATCCATATAAACTGAAAATGCTGTTTGAATTAAAGGAGGCAGATTAGGCTACTAGGTACGATTTTTCTTTGCGATTATTGGCTCAAATGGAAATTGAACCCGAATGGTTATCCCTTATTTTATGGACAGATGAGGCACAATTTTTTCTGAATGGTGGAGTCAATACTCAAAACTGTAGAATCTGGTCTGCAGAAAATCTACAAGAAATCGTTCAAGAAGGTCTTCATGACAAGAAAGTCACCGTTTGGTGCGGTTTTACAGCTGATTTTATCATTGGTCTGTATTTCTTCGAGGAAATGCAGAATGGCGATGCAGTATCTGTAACTGTTAACGGTGGACGATACTTGCAAATGTTAAGAAATTGTGTTATTCCACAGCTGCAAAACTAGCACCACGTAATTGAAAACATGATTTTTATGCAGGATGGAGCACCCCCGCATATTTTCCGACCAGTTAAAGAATTGTTAACTAACGTTTTTCAAGATCGTATTTTAAGCAGACATTTTGCAAATTCATGGCCACCAAGATCACCTGATCTTAACCCAGCGGATTACTGGTTGTGGTGTTATTTAAAAACTTTTGTGTTTAGAAGACGACCAACAGTGCTACAAGAATTAAAAGACAATATTACCGAACAAATTGGTGCAATTCAACCAAAAATGTTACGAAATGCTGTGTACAATTTAGAGGAACGGTTGCTGATTTTACAAGATCAAAATGGAGGTCATATTAAACATTTGCAGTAACTGGGTTTGGGCATACAAAATCCCATTATTTAAACAATTAAATATAGTTTAGTTTTTGTCATTAACTTACTTTGTTAAAAAGTTATAATGAGTTAAAATATATCATTTACTTTATGAAAACCTTGTACTTCTAAATCGGAAACCTGTATTGTTACCCATCCTAAAAAGTTCTGGAGTTACATTTCCAATAAGACTAGCAACCGCAGTTTACCATCTTTATTAAAATATAAGAACAAAGTAGCCGTCAATGGGCAGGAAGTATGTGAACTATTTTCTGAATACTTCAGATCTGTGTATTCATTACCTAGTTCAACAGCATGCCTAACTTTAGAGCCTTCTACTAATGCTACATTACACGACTGTGCTATCGACAAATCCTCGATTGTAAACCATTTAACTAATATTGAGGTAGCTAAAGGTGCTGGTCCTGATGACATCCCTGGAATTTTTTTGAAATCCTGTGCAGTAACACTTGCTAAACCATTATCAATATTATATAATAAGTCCATATCTACAGGGTGTTTTCCGGACGACTGGAAAAAAGCCTATGTTGTTCTTGTTTTTATAAAAGGTAACAAAAGTCTTGTTGAAAGTTATCGCCCAATATCCAAACTTAGCATGATCAGCAAAATTTTTGAAAAATTAATTTATGGAATACTATTCTCTCATGTCAAAACATGGATTGTACCTGAGCAGCATGGTTTTTTAAGGTCGTTCGGTGAACACAAATTTGATTCTATTCGCGAAATACGTACTGGGTGGTATGGACAACAGCCATCAGGTGGAAACTGTGTACACCGACTTCAGCAAGGCTTTTGATACCATTGACCACGTTATTCTTATGTCCAAACTTGCTGGAGTCGGTGTGCATGGCAACTTACTGCGGTGGCTTGGATCCTATTTAACCAACAGATTGCAGACTGCTGTAGTGAACGGGTATTCATCAAATTACAGCGCCATTACTTCCGGTGTGCCACAGGGTTCTCATCTGGGACCTCTGCTGTTTAATATTTTTATAAATGATATGTGCAATTGCTATACCACCACTCCAAATTTCTAATTTACGCAGACGATCTCAATATTTTTCGCTCAGTAAAGACTGCAGTCAAATTGATACAAGCAGATATTCATCGACTCTGCTAATATTGTGCAGTTAATAAATTAAAAATAAATACCAAAAAATGTTTCCACATCCCTTTTACTAGAAACAGATACAAGGTGCCTGCTTCTTTCTCCATTTCACGCGAAATAGTGTCGACCGCTGTGACCATCAAAGATCTTGGGGTCATCTTCGTCAGCAAGTTAATTTTTGAACAGCACATAGATTCAGTAGTTCGCACAGCCTATAATATGCTTGGATTTATTAATAGAAATTGTAAAGGTTTTCATAAAATTTCAACCTTAAAAAGCCCTATACTTTGCATTTGTCCGCAGTCATCTTGAGTTTGCTAGCAACATATGGGCTCCACAATACCTAACGTGTATCAACAGAATAGAGAGCGTACAAAATAAATTTCTGAAAATTGTTGCTTGGAAATTTTCGGGTAGCATATATTTGCTTACTCTTCTCAGCCAGCGCCGTGAACTACTGCATCTATTCACACTACACAAACTGGTCTACTAGTTTTAACAACCAAATTAAACACGTAATAACACCAGAAGGAGTTCAATCCAATCCCGATAAAATTAGAGCAATAAAGAACTATCCAATCCCAAAAACACCAAAAGAAATGAAAGGATTTTTAGGACTACTAGGCTACTACCGAAAATTTATAAAGGACTTTGCGAAAATTACGAAGCCTATGACAAAGTGCTTAAGGAAAGGCGCGCAAATCACTCCAACGAATTTAAAGAAGCTTTTCTAAAATGCAAAAACTTACTCATGAACAAACCAATCTTCAGTACCCCGATTTCTCTAGAGAATTTATTTTGACAACAGATGCATCAAATGTTGCTGGAGGAGCAATCTTATCTCAAGGACCAATAGGAAAGGATCTACCTATCGCTTATGCATCGAGAACTCTCAATGAATCAGAAGAAAGATATAGCACCATTGAAAAAGAACTTTTGGCTATCGTATGGGCTACTAAGTATTTTAGACCATACTTATACGGAAAAAATCCTTTATCTAATAGACTTGTCTGTCCGGGACGCTGTTTCAGCAGCCAAACCGTAAGAGATAGAGAAAACAGTTTTTGAAGTTATATGTTTGGAATGGTCATGTCAGGTCTGGAACAGAATTTCAATCTCGTGACACTTCCGGTTTTCGAGAAATCACGTGATTTCTCGAAAACCGGAAGTGTCAGTACGCTGTTTCAGCAGCCAAACGGAGCTGCGACCCTCTACGCCTTAAAACCTCGATCGGTTAGGCAACCACTTTGACAGCTTCCAGAATGTTCCGATGCGGACATCTTTGACACCTTCCAGGTCTGGGTACAGTTTTTATTTAATACGCGTTCTATTTGAAAAACGTTTTTTTTTGTTTTTTTGAATGAGATATTTGTCTCACTGGGTTGCTAGTTTAAAATAGTAACGGATCATAAACCTCTGCAATGGTTATATTCCTTGAAGGAGCCAAACTCAAAATTATCAAGATGGAGATTACGACTGACTACGATGTGATTTACAAAAAAAGGAAAATCCAAAACAAACGCAGACGCATTATCTAGAATAAAAATTAATCCGATTGATACGCAATCAATGCAAGTCCAAGTAAACTCAAAATTAGACCAACTACTAGACGAAATAAGATGATTTACAAACACCAGAACCGATGTTACAGCCACCAACAATGCGATCATTAACACCAGATGTAATTCCACTTGACCCTATAACTAGCCCTATGAACGAACATTTACCTGAAGATCCGATTCGAAGCCTTGAAAAACTAATCGAAAATGTACCTGACAGGTTTAACGAAGATTTAACACCAACTGTTCATTCACAAGATGATGCAGCACCCAGCATCCCAATATGCGAAGATGCTTTAGATTGTAAGAAAAACCAAATCATAACAACAATCGTTCATGGAAAATCTAAGAAACCAAAAATCGAAAAGAAAGAGAAAAACTCCATAATTACAGCTCATCTAGGAGATCAAGACCTAAAACACAGCATACTACAATTGTTTAAAAATTATTGTTTACCGAATAAAACGTATTACTGTTCATTCCCGAATGAAGAAGTTTATAACTTAGCATGCGAAATCATTACAACACATTTTTCGCAAAGCCGCATATCACTTTATAAATGTACTAAAAGAGTTTTACACGTAATAAACGAAGAAGACCGACTAGAAATAATTGCTAACCAACACGAAGGAAAACAAACCACCGTGAAATCTTTGCAACCTGTACGGCAATAAAAAGAAAATACTATTGGGAAAAACTTGACCAAGACGTTACCGATCTTATCAACAAATGCATAACATGTCGAAAAGCAAAATATGAACGTCACCCCACAAAGACACCCTTGAATATCACCAAAATACCGAATAGACCATTTGAGCATTTGCATATGGACACATTTCAAATCGAAAGGAATTTATTTCTAACAAGCATCGATTCATTTTCAAGATTTTGTCAAGCTTATCATCTAACCACAAAAAACAGAATCGAAGTAGCTGAAAATCTGATAAATTTCATATCCCAATAAGGTTCGCCAACATTGATCACAATGGACGGAGGTTCAGAACTTATTAATGAAGTAGTTAAAGACCTTTAGGAACTTCACAAAATTAAAATCCATATTACTACACAAAAAAAAAACCAAAATCTAACTCGATAATTGAAAGAATCCACTCGACATTGATTGAAAATTATAGAATAATCAAGAGTACAAGTAATAATGAAACCCCCAAACAAATAATAACGTACGCAATCATCGGATACAACAACACGATTAACTCTGCTACGAAATTCACACCCCTTGAACTGGTTTATGGACATACTGCAACTAGAGACCCGTTTGATCTCCAATTGAACAGTAAATTTTAGGAAGAATACGTAACCACTCACAAGACTAAATTGACTTCTTTGTACAGATCACTAAAAGAAGCCATGCATAAGAACAAGGAAAATCTATTAATAAACAAAATCAAAACATCAGAGCACACAACTACAAAGTACAAGACGCAGTTTTAATAAAAACCGACCAACGAAACAAATCAGCCAATAAATATGAAGGACCCTATGTAATACAGGAAATTACGGATAGGAACCTAGTAACCCTAGTCAACCCACAAAACAACAAAGAAAAGAAAAGACATGTAGTTGCCCTTAGTCACCCAATTGTTTCAGGTGCCTCTGCACTCAATACGTCATCAACATCGAACGCCCACAAATAAACGAAAATTATCGACAACCCCGGACTATTTCCTCACAAACTAGGAAATGCGAAGAATACCATGGATAAATGGACATTAGAAGTAGATACTATATTTAAGAAACATGTTAATGGACCCGCTTATGCTAAGGAATTTACCAATTATTATTCGCTTATAAATGTTACGTTAGTTGAAGTAAATAGGAGAATACGTCGACTATTTTCCAATCGACAAAAGAGTGGAGCAATCGACGGTTTAGGAAGCTTAGTTAAACTTATAACTGGCAATTTAGATGCTACACATGAACAAAAATATGAAAAATCTATCGAAGAACTTCAAAAAGAGCAAGAACGCCAAAAACAAGCACTCGTTAAACAAATATCGCTCACAGAACAAATGTTAGATAAAGTCAACAAATCCATAAATGTTTTGCAAACCAATCAATATTTATTAAAGTCGCGCATTCTACAAATTGAATCCCAAGTAAAGCAGAATACAATACACAAAGCTGAAATGTACTCATTAATCAACATGCACACAATATTCCTGCAATTCACTGCAATTTCAAATTTAATATTGCACATAACTAACACCCTGGAAGAAGCTGTTACTTTTTCCAAACTGGAAACTTTTCACCAGTCAATCATGGACCCAGAGGTCTTAGAAGCAAACCTAAAGTTTATAAAAGGTAAAATAAATAATTTGGAACTACCTTTCGAACCGACCAACGAAAATTTATTACTATTCGAGAAAATACTAACCGTTAAAGCTTATCAAACAAATACTAGAGTAGTATTTATCATAGAAGTATCTCTAACAGGGACAACGAAATATGACTATTACCATCTGTATCCATTGCCAATGAAAACCGACCGGCGATACCAAGCGGTGTTACCACAGAATAAATACCTATTATTTTCGGAATCTAATTATATCTCTACTAATGAACGTTGCGAGCAAATTAAAAAAATTGATTTTATTTGTAACATTGCAGAGCGAATGAGTTTCGAAAACACCTTATGTGAAGCGCAACTGCTCTCATTTTCAAGAACTAATAATTGTAAACCCAAAATGTTTTCCCTAGAAAATTGTAAAATTCAAAAAATAGATCGTGACTTATGGATTATTGTAACAACCTCTGAGTTGATAACCAAACTAAATTGTAATCACGATCACAGGACAATACCATTGTTAGGCACATATACCGTTCAATTACCTGTAAATTGTGAAATGCAGATCGATGGCAAAATATTAAAAACCAGTCAAAATTCAAACCCAATATACGAAATGGTTCATTTACCAATGCTTAACCAAACAGTTAATCAACCAACTGTTAATAATATTGAATTTCCAAAATTGCATTTAGAAAACATCGATCTGGATGACATACAACAGCTTACGGAAAAATTAAGGAAATTCCCGGTGAAATTGTGACCACCAATTACAATACTTATGCACACGCAAGTAACTTCACATTCATTATTATTTTAGCTCTAATATTGTTTGCCATATTTATATTATATAAGTACGATTTATTGCCTAAAATCTGCAAAAGAATTAAATCAGAAATCAATAATGAACCTTTACAACCTATAGAAATATTGACCTGAAAAATAGGTGGAAAATGTGATTTTCCCCAATTTTTCATCTTAGAATGGGAGGAATTATGTTACGTTCCCAGATAGATAGAAAGAACATTAGTTATGATAAGATAATGCAGTCGCGTATTACATATCATTGAATTCCCGAGGGACACAAGTGTTATCTTATCTTTGCTGATACAGCTTAGATAACCTGCTCGAGTACATCGCAGGATGCAAGCAGTTGTAATTTAGAATCTATACCTTTCACATGTATTTTAAAATTGTAACTCATCCCCGAAGATTTTCCTTTCCACATTATTAATGCTTCTTTGATATATATCTGCCATTTAATTTACATGTCATCCAGGTATATGCCCCAACAGCCGAATCAGACGAAACAGAAATAACAGAATTTTATAATATACTAACCGAGATAATTACGAAAATCCCAAAGAGAGAACTTCTGATAGTTCTAGGAGACTGGAATGCTAAAGTTGGCTATACAACAGACGAACATCACCTAAGAAACGTAGTTGGTGCATATGGCATCGGTACAAGAAACGAAAGAGGCGAAAAACTTCTCCAATTCTGAATAGACCATGAACTCAAAATAACCACCACCATGTTCACCTTACCAGTTAGGAGATTATACACCTGGACATCTCCTGGAGATCGCTATCGCAATCAGATCGATTATATCCTGATCAGACGACGTTAGAGTTCTTCTATCCTAGATACAAGGACCAGCCCTGGAGCAGATTGAGGTTCCGACCACCAGATGATCACAACCACGATACGCCTCAAACTTAAAAAATGCCGGAGAAAAACAACAAAAGCCTCACACCAAATTACAGATCCTGAAGCCTTTCTAGAAACGTTCGAGTCATGGGACTGCGAATCGGAACACGACAATACCCCAAATGCCCTATGGAGAAACCTACAAGTTCGCATTGGAAATGCTATTAGAAAATCGCAAAGCTTCTCCAACCGGAAACCAAAACAGGACTGGATATCTACGAATACATTGGCTCTGATATTAGACCGTAAAAAATTAAAAAAACAGGTCTTTCCGACGAAAAATCACGACAGAATTACAGAATATTGAATAGCAAAATCCAAAAAGGATGTGGCAAAGACAAAAATAAATTCTACGAAAATCTATGTAAGGATATTCAAATACATGTAGACCACGGTGAATGTAGAGAACTCTTCAAAACAATAAAGAAAATTACCAAAAATTTTAAACCTCGTAATTGGTCAATTAAAGATGCTAACGGAAACTTAATTTGCGATATCGATAAAGTGATTCAACGATAGAAAGAGTACTGTAGTGAACTATATACAGATCCCCTTAGAACTCCAATGCTAAGCAACATCCAAGGTTTTGAAATGGAACCCGATATTCTCCCAGAAGAAATCAATGCAGCTATTAAAAAACTATCGAGCTACAAGGTAGTTGGTATAGACGGAATTCCATCAGAAACCCTTAAGCTGCTCGGAATACAAGGGGAACAACTTTTATATCAGATATGTCAACAAATCTGGGCTACATGCGAATGGCCTGCAGACTGAACGTCTGCAATAATACCATTACATAAAAAAGGAGCAACTAACATATGTGATAATTACCGACGGATAACTTTAATATCACACGCCAGTAAAGTTATGCTATATGTCCTAAAAGAACTACTAAAGAACGATAGTTACCTAGCATGGCAAATCTCGCCCGACCAGGCCGGTTTTGTAAAGAGGCGAGGAACTAGAGAGCACATTCTAAATGTCAGACAACTGATCGAAAAGGCACGGGAGTACTACACCCCGCTCTATCTGTGCTTTGTAGACTACTCCAAAGCTTTTTATAACCTCAACTGGAACAAACTGTGGTCGATACTTAAAGACATGGGCGTACCAAGACATCTAATTGAACTCGTTAGACGACTATATAAAAGCACCAAAGCAGTGTTTAGAGATTAGTTCTAGAAGAGTGTGAAGGTGGCGCAATCATAGGAGGACATAAAATAACTAACCTGAGGTATGCAGATGACACCACGTTAGTTGCAGGCAACATCGAAGAACTACAGAATCTTCTAGAAAAGCTGGAGCAAACAAGCACCGAATACGGATTCCAGATAAACTGTCAAAAAACGAAAGTCTTAATTGTTGACCGGGTAATTAATAACCATCCAACAATAACACAAGTCGCAGGATGCGATGTAGTACCAGAGTTTATATACCTTGGCTCTTTAATAATTGGAACAGGAGACTGTTCGCAAGAAATCAAACAAAGGATCCAACTTGGCAGAGTCGCCATGAGTCAACTTACAAAGATACGGGCAGACAGAAACGTTCGTAAGGAAGTAAAGATAAGGCTGATAGAAACCTTAGTCTTCCCAATACCTCTATACGCTTCAGAAACTTGGACAGTTAAAAAAATCGACCAACAAAGAATAGAGGCATTTGAAATGTATTGCTGGCGTCGTATGCTCCGCATACCGTGGACATCAAAAGGCACAAACACTTCAGTGCTGCAGGAAATACAACCGTCAATCCGCCTCTCTCAATTAGTATACCAGCGGATACTACGATTCCTAGGACACATAGTACGTCGAACTGATAGTCTAGAGAAAAACATCGTCATGGGTAAATCCAACGGAAAACGTAATGAACCAAACACCGCGGTCGGCCATCCAAGAAGCACAATATAGAGGCGCATGGAGAACTCTTGTTACAGATAATGTAATAAACGTCCATTAAGAATCACAACACTTCAATAATGACGTTATGATAGACAGAGAGAGATATATATCTTAAACAGTGTTGAGGATATAAATTTGTTCTCTATCTTAACTCGTCATATAAGTTCTAAGTTGCAGTTTGGTTTGTAGTTTTTTCCATAATTTGCATGGGGGTATATTGTCATAAGCTTTGGTTAGGTCGTTAAGTCTATGAATAATATGTGCGTTTCTAGCTAGATTCATTGCTGCTTTCTTTTCTACTATTTGTTTCATGACGGTGCATAATCTTTCACCTCTAAAGCCGATTTGTCTTTCTTCCTCGACCACTTCTGTTTCTGTTAGGTCTCTCAATATTATTCTGTACAACCTACCGATCGAGCTCGTTACAGAAATTCCTCTATAAGTAATGCAATCTTTTCTGTTGCCCTGGTTATAGATAGATGATGTATCTTCTTCTTTAGGTGCCTTCTCCGTTGCGAAGGTTGGTAATCATCAAGGCTATATTACTTTTTGAAGCAGCTGATCTAAATAATTTCTTGGTAGTGCAGCTATACCAATATCTCAGATTTTGTATCTACGAGTGTCGCCTTCTCTCCACGTTTCTTTTTCCTTGGATCTTTCTTTGTATAATTAGTTGTAGTAGCTGGTATTTCGATCCTCTCATTATGTGTCCCAAATATTGTAACTTACCTTTTTTTATGGTATTTATAATTTCTTTTTCTTTGTTCATTCTTCTTATTATTTCTATTTTTGTTATTCGGTCGACCCACGGTATTTTTAATATTCGTCTGTACATCCACAATTCGAATGCCTCTAACTTTTGAATAACATTTTGTTTTAGTGTACCTATTTCCATCTTATAGAATAGTACCGACATTACATAGCATCTCAAGAGTCTTATCTTTAATTCTAGGCTAAGATCTCCACCAAAGAGTAGTTTTTTCATTTGTATAAAAGTTTTTCTCGCTTTCATTATTCTTGATTTTATTTCTTCCGAGTTATCTTTATTGTTATTTGTAATTGGCCCAAGGTAATTATATGATATACATTATGTACATATAGTATATTTCCATTATTTTGTGGTGTTTTACTTATTATTTTAAATTTGGTTTTATTGATATTTAAAGATAACCCAAATTCTTCGCTCGCTTCTACTGCTTTATTAAGTACGAGGAGCGTTCAAATATAAATTATAATTTAATATTTATACAAAAACAAACACAAAGAGTGTAATGTATATCATGTCATTATTCTACTCAGTTTCCCTCTCTTTTAATAAGCTGGTGCCATCTTTCCGGAAGTTTCTCTATTCCACGAGAAAAAAAATATTTTGGCTGCTATCGCACCCATTCCGGAACAATTTCGATGACTTCTTCATTACAATGAGGTATTTTTCTTCTAGAAACTCTTTTAAGGGTTCAAACAAATAAGAAACTGATACAGCTTTAATTCTTCGGAAACTTCTTGAACGTTGATGCATTAACTAATAGTCGTGGTAGTATCTTAACAAGTTTCTCTGTAAAATTTTTAAGTAATTCTGCATGCACTCCTCCTGGTCCACATGATTTTCCGTTCTTGAGTTTTTTAATCAGTTTTCTCACGGTGTTTTCATCTATCTACATCCTTTCTCCTTCTCCATTAATTTGTATGGTGTTTTGAGTGTATATTGTGCTATATCTTCTTTTAATAGATGTTCGTAGTAATTTTTCCATTAGTCCTGTGATATATTTTGTATAATAACCGTATTCTAACATTTCTTGGCATTTCCTATCCCACATTTCGTTTTTAAAGTAATTTATTTTCTTTTCGTATTATTAAATGCCTTTTTGTCCTCTGGAAGTTTTGTGTTTAACTCTTTCAGGTGAAATTGTTTCTTCCGTTCTATACATTTTTCTATTTCTTCTGTTCACCATATTTTATTGCTATTCGGTTTTTTCATACCTATGACTTTTCGTGTAGTCCTATGGATGTTTTCTATTACACTGATGTAGCTTTCTTCAAATGTTACGTCTTCAGAGTTTGTTAGATATTCGTCCAAGCGTGCTTTCGTGGAGTAAACTGTCTAGATTGTAGTTAAAGTAGTCTACGAGGTCTCCTTTAACGCATTCTTGAGTATCTTCGACTCCCTGATGGACATTCCATCCGGGTACATACATGTTTCCTCTCTATAAATAATGGTCAGATCCACAGGTTGCTTTTCTCTGTATGTCGTGCAGTTGGATAGGGATTCTCTGTTTCAAAATCATGTAATTTATAATTGAGTTGAGTTATCTTGTTTGTTGTTCCCAGGTATATTTCGGTAAGTCTTGTGGTTTCTAAATGATAATTGTGAATAGTTCTTGTTCTATTCCCTCAGGGTTGCTGCACATCTCCATCCAGTGGTTCTACGTTTGACAGCGGGAGTCATTCGATGTTGGCGGGTTTGAATATTTCACACACTATGCTCATGGCTTAATCTGGTTGTGTGATCACCAGAGGTGTGTAATGACTGACTTCTCATACACGGTCGCAGTATTCTGCCTTTCTCATACAGGGTCGCAACATAATGCCACTGTTTTATTGGCATTTGATTTTTCATTTTACTGTATCCACTGTTTAAGGTATTCCTCCAGATTCAGTGTGTGAAGATCTTTATTTAAAATTGTTTTCAGTTCTTCGAACTATCGGGCTTGTACTAGTAGAGCAATGCCATCACGATACATGAATTTGTGAGAAGTTGCATTTGGCATGCCGTTAGTGTAAACAGGGCCGGCGCGAGAACAGAACCCTCTGGTAGGTCATTGTTTAAAATATATCTTTTACTCACTTCGTTGCCATGTCTTACGCTCAGGAGCTTCTAGATGAGATTTACCAACTTAATTCATGATATGACTTAGGACCTACGACCTGATCACAACATCTTCTTCCTGGTCTGAACCCTGCCTGTTCGATCGGGATGTTTTCGCCTAGTTTGCTAGATAATTGTAGTTCTAGTAATTTTTATAGTACGCCTAGCAGTGATATGGGGCGATAATGTCTCCGCTTTTGCCAGTTTTTTTTTATTGTAATTACGTTGGCGTGATTACATATTGGAGGTATGAGACCTGTTGCAGTAATTTTGTTAAATGTTACTGTTAACTACTCTGTTGCTATATAGGCCCAACGTTGTGTAAGACTTCTGGGAGTATACCGTTAGCTACAACAGCTTTGAATGACGGTCTCGTAGCATTTCACCCACCAGACCTTACGATTTTCGTCCAAGGATTTTAAGTAACTTACTACCTATATCTTAATCTCTAGATGCTTGATACTCAAATAAGAGTTGTTTAGATTGCTGTGGCCATCGTGGAATGTACTTTTTAACATAACCTCTTAGGTTATTCGAGTTTGCTGCCTTATGATCCATGTTTTTTTTTTGGTTTCTGTGTATACGTCCAATGATTTTCTTTACATCGTTCGTAACGTTTTTCCAGTTGGCCTTTTTTAGGCCATCGGGTTTATCGAAAGACCTACTTCTATGGTACTCAATAGACCTGTGTTGGCTATTTGTAAAATCGGAAAATCTTACGCTTGTTAGGTACAGTCAATAAATATTCGTTGATGGTGCTGACATCTGGATTATAGTTTTGAGTGTTGATTTTCTATCTTTTAGGCTATGCAGCAAGTACAGCCCATGATGTTAGTTGGTTTTCAGCTGTGTCGTCGTACTCGTACACATGGTGGCCGTTAAAGCGTAGAATGCAGTATTACTATATGTATGCCCTGCAGAGCAGTCCCATTCTATGTCTGGGGGCTTTTAGATATTGATGATGGTCAATTCCATATAGTTGTACTGCCACGGCTATTGCATTATTTCCTAGTGAATTTTTTGAAAGCAGTAGTACTTTTTCTAAACCATTTGCAACGTATGTTGGCAGACCATATTTAGAACACGTCTACGAGTATATCCGCTGATGGGACACATATCTTTTTTTCTCGTTGGAGATACCTGTTTATTTTAAGGCAAGAACGTCAATGTTTTTTTCTTGAAGCAATTTCTGCCCTTGATAGGCTTTCTATATTTAACTGGTATATTCCTAAAGTATCATTTATATTTTTCTCTTTCTCATGCATTGCGTTAGAATGGTTTCGTTTTTATGTATATTTTTTTAAAAGCTTTCCTCTTGATCATTTTTGTAATAGAGAGACGGATTGTAGTGGTTGATTGCCGTATTGTGAATATACTCTCAGCGTGAGTAGGGTGCACGGTATGAACGTGGTATATTCATTGCCACTTATTAAAAACAACATGTGAGGTATGCCATCTCTATAACTGTGTAAGTTGATTATGAATATACTTAGTATATATTTTTTCAAGTTTGTTTTGTTCACTTGAATCTATAGTAAAAACCAAATAAGAAAATAAATTATCCAACTACCATTCCTTTAATTCATACTTATTTATTTGAACGCATGAGTATCACTGCCATCGATTTTCATTGCCAATGCATTACATTTGCTATAAGCGCGGCGGATTCTATTACCCTTGGATTGCATTACATTTCAATAGCACAATATTTGTAAATATGACGGTAAGCCCCCCAGTTTGCAGCGGTCTCGGCTGCAACGTCGTGACTCTTCGCGTCACATTGAAACTGCTATATCGTCGATTCTGCAACGGCTGCGTTTTATCCCGTAATATCTATATAAGTTTGGAGCACATTTCGAAGCACCCTTAGCAGCTGCTGTTTGGTGTATGTGATACGAGGGAGTATGTTGACACATAACTAATGTTATGTTGACATATTTCTTGCATATTGTTTTACATGTTTAAGCGGTATCGAATAGTAATCTCATTACTTAGACCTTGTTATAGTATAACGGTAGGATATATGATAAAATATATTTTTTTAATTATAGAATAGCTACTTTTTTCTAATAACATATAGGCTGTTGTCGGCTGTGAGGCAGTAGCTCCTGAGCCTTTAAAAGGAGCAGCCGCCACTGCTATTACCTTTTATAAAGATCTAGAGTTTCTTCCTCTCAAAAAGTTTCGTATGCATGATTCAGCATGATTCAGCTTGACGTTCTGAAAGCGCACCGCACTGATTAATGCAAATGTCATATTTTCAACAAACTGAAATATTTGATTGCTATAAAATTAAATACGCAGCTAATGTAGTAGATTTCTATAGACACATCATTTAATAAATTAGCAATGTGACAAATTCAAAATAGTCTTACAGTAACATTGCTATTTATTGCGACAGGAAGGTTCATTTAGTCCAGTGTGGCTCGATGGTGTACTTATACGTACATAAATAAGAACTAAGTGGATTAATAAACTTATTTGTACGCAAACGTATTCAGGTAAAAAATATATGAAGAATCACAGTAAATGCTGACGTGACTGTCGATGAAGCGGGGCTGGTCGAATGGTCGAAAGCCCTTTTTATAAGGCCGATCATTGCCTCACTCATTCCTTTATCTACTTGCCTGCCAGACAATGAAGCAATTCTAGATGTCGAAATTGTTTGCAGGATTATGATGTCACGAAGCTGTGCATGTGCCATTTCTACATTAACATAATATAGTTTTAATTTATGTAACGTATCGTATATAACGCTTATTGAAAACACTGTGTGGATCTTTATTTCTTCAAACGTATCACTATGGAATTTCTGTGGGAAACACATAAGAAAATGTTTTACTGAAAATATTGTATTGATATAATTAGACTAAAGATGCTGGACACGTGATCAATCGACCTTGATTTGATAGTCAAAAAGAAATGGCCTTCATTTATTCTGCATACCGTATTGAGTCTGAAGTTTGTTTAACATACTGTGGTGTGGATTTGACGAGCCTTAAAAAGTTGTATAAAAATATAACGTATCTAAAAGAGCAGACTAAAAGAAAATATTTACTAAAAGCACTCCGTGCGTGGACACACGAATTATATATTAAACTAGCTGAAACCCGCGGTATATGCCGCATTTAAAATGTACGACGAATGTAAAAACTTTTGTTGCACTACAAAAAGTTTTAAAGCACGCTAGAGATTGGCACTAAGGAAAAGTAAATATATTTTTAAATGGAAAGTCTCTGGAAAGAAAACCCTCGCCTCTGGAAGGCTTCCTAATTAATACGACGTTGTTGGAACGCAGTAAAAAAAAAATCAGGAAAGAATTAATGCTCTTATGAGATCATATGTGAGAATTATTTGTGCCACCGAAATAATTTTCAGCTGCTTGCAATTTGTGTTTCTTTTCAGGTTTAAGCCGTTGAGGCGTTGAGCGTTATAAAAATATAAATGCGGTAACTGAAGTCTCCAGTTACGGCGTTACTGTTATTGTTAAATAACTCGATTAATTATTATTTCTTTGTCATTTTAAACTGGCATTATTATTATTATCTCTATAATAGCAACCACAAGTAACTGTTTATAATGTTTATATGCTAGCGAGTTAATTTTCTTTTTAAATCGCTAGTGAATTAATAGTAGATTTTTCTACAAGTTAAGAAAAGTGAGAGTTTTCCAGCGAATGTAAAAGTTTTACGTGAGCATGGAAGAATCACTTTTTCAATGTGTTGAAAATGCAATTTTTCCGTGTAGTTGACAAAAATATCTTTTTAAATAATTTTGGTCAAAGTATGGAGGCGCAATGTTTACTGTACTGTATAAATACAGAGTCCGGCAACGAAGTGGGGGTAGAAGATATTTCTGAAACTATGAGAGTTATATGAATATTGTGTATATAAAAGTTGTAGGTTGTAGGTACATTATGAGTTATGTATTGGAAATTAAGAGGTATTTATTAAGAAGTGTAGAAAAAAAGACATATGCGGGACTGCTTGCTAATCGCAATAAAAAACAGTGGTAAAACTTTTATGTTTATCAATCGGCCGGGTTAAAGGCGGCAAAAAATTGATTTATGTTCATATCATATGACGACGGATTGACAGCGAGCCTCAGCCGGCAAGGAAGCAAGAGAGAAAACTGTAGAGCGAAAGGCCCAAATGGTGTTTTCAGTACAATCTGCCTTGTCTATGGTTATGAGTTATGAATGACGTATTATTTACAGAATTTCGATCAGTCGCAGGTCGCTGAGATACGGCACGGAGTACGTATCAAGATGAGGTTATTTTTCATTCTTAGAACGAAAACCGAGTTACACAGGTTATTTCAATAACCGGATAACCGGTTATTCTTCATTCGAATAAGCCCATCACTAATAATTAGTTTGATTTATTTAAATGGAACACCCTGTATATTCCTGTATTTTTAAAAAGTACTTTTAATGAGCTTTCTTCATCCACTTCATTTCCTATCTCAAAATTCAGTCGATTTTCATATTTAATTTTTTTCTGCTTTTTTTCGCTTTTTTCATATTGGTTATTTTTAGTTTTAAGTTCTGGTTGAATTTTTGTATTTTAAGCTTGGTTTTATCTTTTGTTTGAAGAATTCAAGTGTTTAAATCATTATTTTAAAGGCGTTTGTTTTTTATCCCTTGAAATAAAGCATCTTAAGGGGTTTAAATTGTTTTTTATGTTTAAACTCACATATCTGAAAAACAGTTGAACTTAGAGGTATGAAGTAACATATAAAAAAAGTTCATTAAAAGGGCTCTTCAGAAATACAAAAATATGTAGGGCGTTCCATTTGAAAAAAAAATCGAAATTAAATTTGCAAATATTGAGCACTCTGTATAACATTAATACCCAGATCCATCATTTAACACTTGAAAGATAGTTTACAAAAATTATAATTTTTTGGTAACGTTTTCCTTCATTCAATTGTTTTCTGTCGCTTACAGCAGCCTCCTGAAGTTCAGCATTTTTTAGCATAAAATTGTTAATATCTCCTAAACAGTTGACGTTAGACCTATACAACTTTATATGAAAATGATGAGTATTTCAATACAAAACATTCAAGCTACCCAAATAAAGAGCATTCTATTTAAATAAAAGTAAATTTGATCCGCCACACTTTTTTGAGACACCCTGTATAATCAAAACTATTTTAGTAATGTGCACTACCTTCGTACCTACAACTTCTATATGCGCAATATTTACGTAACTCTCGTACTTTTAGAAATATCTTCCACCCCTTCTTCGTTGCCGGACCCTGCATAAATAACCATTATACATTATACATAGAATATACCTTACTTGAAAATAGATGAATCTGTTTTTAATTCATTTAGTTCATTTTTAGGTGAAATCAATATGATTTTGACCAGTTGTGAAAAGTATCAAAAAGTCACTTTTTTTAATGTCACCAATGGCAATGTGAAAAAATAATACATTATAAGGAAGAGAGAAGCATAATTTTTTCCAAGATGTGAGTTTGCAGCTCAAGTGCGAAGCCGAGCACTACAAATACACAGAGGGAAAACTGGTGTTCTGTCCTGCCGTGTATGTATACAATTTTTTCAACGGCCAGGATCAGAACCGTAAGAAACATATTTTTGTAACTGAAACATTACTCTAAATCAAAATTATGCTGTAATATTTAGCAGTCTTTAAACTGTGTTATTTTACGAATACCATGACAACAGACATTTAATTTTGTTTCATGTTGTCCCTTGAGAGAAAATGTGTTCTTTCTGTGACAATTCTTGTAACCTAAAATATGATTCACCATTCTCTATTTGTGATCGCCAACTGTCCTTGTCTCTTAAAACAAAAGCAATTAAAACTTGTAAAGAAACTGTGACAGGAAGTACCTACCTGAAAAAATTAATTGTGATTTTGCGTAAAATGTATTTTTCCTTCTTTATTGTTATTAGTCTTCTTTTTCTTCTTTGGTCCGTTAGCTGGCGGTCCGGGCAGGACGCCCCCGCAACGAATACGCTGCTGTCGGTGCTGCTGGGTCTCAAACTCCATTTTCGATTCGTTTCCATTCTTGACGATTTTTGGCGACGTCTGGGGCATCGATAACCGATAATCGCTGATTCTTTAAGTCGCCCTCGATATTCTTTAGCCAGGTTTTTCTCGGTGCCGATCGCTGAATTCTCCAGTCTGCCGGACGATCTCGCCAAGGAAGTTTACATGGCAAACGGTTATCATCCATTCGGCAGACATGTCCGAACCATCGCAGTCAACGTTTTTGTATTTGTTCTCCTATCAGTGTTTGTTGATCACATCTTCCTCTAATTGTTTCGTTTCGAAGGCGGTCGCGGAGCGAGACACCGAGAATTTGCCTCAAGCATCGCATTTGGAAGACCTCAAGCTTGTTAAGGTCCGGCTTGAGCAATGTCCACGTTTCTTATCCATAAAGAAGAATGGGAAGGATCAGCGTTAGGTATAAGCGTACTTTCGTTTTGAAGGTAGTATTTGTTCGTTTCTATACGCACCATTTGAGCGAGGCGAATGTTGATGTTGCCTGCCCGATGCGGTTGTAAACGTCGGCCGTCGATGCCACTTTCTTTTCCTCAACCAAAGATCCCAAATATTTGAACATTGGAACTTGCTCGATTTGGGTTCCATCAAGGTAAACGCTGGCTTTTGATCCGTCCGTTGTGAGCACTGTGGTATTAGTAAATTGTGAGTACAATAAACCGGTTTCTTTGGCAGTTTCAAGGAATGTATCGTAAACTTGGCCATTAATGGTTTTCAAATCATCAAATGACAGCTGACATGTTACAATTCTATCTACGTCTTCTGCAGTTCGTAACTAAAATGTAATTTTTTGTAATTATTCAAAATTTTGAAGAGTATCTTTATAAATACCTGCAAGAATTAGAGGCATGTGACAATGTGGTAATCCCCTTTTTTGAAATTCTGTTACACAAACATAAGCAAGTACACGTCCAAGAAGATGATGGTGTAGTATTTTGTGTTTGAGACGGTCAAGTTTCAATTTAAATACTCGTGCAACTATATCGGTCGTGTAATTCATCGTTGATCAGCATACCTGAAAATAGCGAAAAAAATACCATAGTTCCCAATTCAGTGTAACTACCACAACTTTGTAAAACGTAGCCAAATCTGAAAATTTTTAAGTTATGTAGCCTAAACTTTAAAGGCACGTCTTTTTAGCGTATGCGTACGGCTTCAATTTTGGTAGCGTTCAGTTACACAGATATTAAATTAAACAAATGTACTTGTTTTCGAAGCTGTGTCAACAGTTTTAAAAAACATAAGCAATAGACATAATAAGCAATTGTTTTATGTGATAATATCGCTATTAAAACTTCTGGGTAGTTTGTTTACAAAACCCCGAAAATAGAATCGGTTGATTGCGACTATGGTACTTTTCATCTTGTAAACACGGCCTGTAGTGTTCTGCATTATTATAGAGGTACGATAATCGAAAGAATATGTCGCTCTTGGTTTATAAGTTAAATACAATTGCTGCTTTATTGCCAAATGTGCTTTGTTTGGAACTTTTACAATGCATATACTGAGTATTTTTTAATCCCCCCCAATATGTCGTTTTCAAATCTCTAGGAGTTCAATAACGGAATATACCTATATTGCTACAAATAGTACATTATGTTGCTATTGGAAGGGTTTTTCTGCGGATGATAAAAACATATCACATTTTTTAAGTTTTAACAAAATGTGTATTCGACAAGTGCTCTTGCTCTAGTAATCAAGTGTAGTTAACTGAGAATACAATTAGTGAGCGTAGGATATCATGCCCGAAGCTGTTAAGATAAACAAAATTCTCTGCTACGCAAAAAAAGAAAATATTTTTGTGTAGAGTATTTGCCGATATTGTTATGGAAATCACAGGGACAACAAAAGGGATAAAACCTGAAGGTGAAAAGAACATACAGGAATGCTGAAACTCCAAACTTTGAGAAGAAAGACAACAAAATGCAAAGAAAAATCAGATAATATTGCGCCATTATAGATCCACGTGGCCTGAATATGCTTGGATTATATTTATATATACACTCAACTTGTAAAACGTCTGGCATAAATATAAACCTTCTAGGAAAACTAGTACAAAATCATCGGCCCAATATTTCTATATAATGTATAAAAATCTATTAAGAGAGAGTTTTTTCTGCAGCAATTATGGAAGATCATGTTGATAGCTAAATAATTTCTAAAATTTTAAATTATTGAACAATATATGATCGACACTTGATGTTCATTCAGTAGTTACACACTTTTAATATAGTTTCAGTTTCTGCAATGTTAACAGTTTTCAGACAAATAAATGGAATCTGGTCAATCCTTCTAAGGTCTTTCCACAATGCATATGAGAATAAGGTAACCGATTTATTTTGCTACAATCAATATATCAGTCTTTTTATCTTTATATAACTTATATAACTCCAATTAGAGCCAAATAAAATAATTAACTATGCTTAACCACTGTCTCGGCGAGAGCATTTCGTCATATTTAAACAGTTTTTTAGGCTGCCTAATCGATTTTACCTAGTTATGAAGCACAATTAGCTTTTAAAAAATGCCATGGACTTGTCGATTGCTTAAAAAAATATAAAATGCTTATGAAAGTAAGATATTAGGGTAAAATTGGTTAAAAAATATATATTACAGTTTGTCTCAGGAATATTTTCCCTGGCGGTATGTGTATATTGAGAAAATACGCTAACAAGGAAAAACAGATGCAAACATAATTTTAGATTATTTCCGTGATCGTTTCATACGCACATGACGCCAGTGAAAAGATTCCTGTCAGCCGAATAATCTTTGTGTACGCAATGGGCCAACACTGTGTCCCAATTATCTTCCTTAAAATTATATATCCTAACTACGACAACAACAGTTTACGGTGGAATTTACAAAAGTTTAGCATTGACTGAAAGTGAGCTATGAGTGACAGGGAGCAAACAACATAGCGAGATAAACAGAGATTACACTTAACGAAGATAATGGGACAGAAACAAAAATATGAGAGATGAATTGGAACAAGAACCGACATTGCAAATAGTGCAAAAGACACAGCTAGGAAGATACAGACACAAGAAAAAAGAAAAAAGATAGAGTAGTGAAGAGAATTATAAATCAGCTAGAGAAGGCACGCACAAACGTGGCCAACAAGGATAGAAAAAATGGGAAAGGATACTGGTAAAACTCTGGAAGCAACGAAATCATTATCAATGAACAGAAGAGCATGGAAAAAAGACATAGGATTTCAAGGAAGCGAAGAAGAAAAAGAAGAGGAAGAAGAAGAAGGCGCATTCGACGTTTTGAACGTTTCTACATAAATTGCATATTCCTTTCTCATGAATAATCGACTTCTCAGAATTCATCTGTCATTTGGTCACGATCGTACCCAGAAACAATTTTCGTTGATCTAAGAGCAATATTTCAAATATTTCAAATTATGCAACGCATTATGATCAATATCTGGATTTTGATTTAACAGCAAAGTTTAATTAATTTCCAGTGTAATTCCATTTTACACAAAATATACTGTTTAAATGTTTTATAGCAAATACTGTGGCTCTGCCGATCCTTCTAAAAAATTATTAGACGATTCTTTCTGCAGTCAGATAAAAGGAGATTTATAATTTGTTCTAAACATTCTCTTAGCAAGGTGTCCTTTCCCAGCATGCTGAAATAGTTTCCCACATATTTCACATTATCGAACGAAATATGTTCGATACTTGATCTTGATATAGTGGCAACTACAATTAACTGCTAATGCAGTTGCTGACCTTACTGTAACTATAATTGGCTTTACCAGTTGCACCAAACAAAAGTATATCCTACATACTTTCCCAGCATTATCGAGCACATCGCAAACAAAATGAATTCCTAAGTGAATCGTATCATACATCGATATGATCGAACGATTTCCGCAAATGGGATTTACAGCAGTCCGCTCCATTAATACCAGTTTCATGGCATGCTGCGTTTTAAATGGAGCGACTTCCCGCGATCTAGGAGTTTGGCTTTGGCGAGGTGCGCTCCTCTGCCAAAAATTAATCGCGAACATTGTATAAGATTTAAATGACATCTTCTTAGAAAAATAGCCGAGATTTATGACTGTTTGTTGACAGCAAATTTAAATTCCTCTCGGCGAAACCGCGAATTTAAATTTGTGGTTTGTTAATAAAGGAAGCATCGGTTGTTTTGCCTTCCGTTAATTACTTCTTCTGATTCATTTTAGGGGTTGCAGCTCACGCGTACCTGAACTGGCAGTTCGCAGGAATTATGCAGCCTTGCATTGTGAGAGCAAGGCATTTTCACACATTTTAAGGCACAATGGATGGCGGCGTTGCCAGGGAGTCGAATAAATTCCCTTTTTGTAGCGGTAATTACTATTTAGTTTCACCCCGAGCCTCTCGCGCAGGAAATCTGGGATAATTACCTATTTGCGTTTGTTCGTTCAACTGCATGGAATGCGGGATTTTGTAATATATGAATAATTAAATCGCCACTTTGCATTAAGCAGTTTCAGAATTTCCTTCTAACCTGTTTCTACTTATCATTATGTAAACCAGTTTTAAGGCAATGCAAAGCCAGAATTTTTAGAAACCCAAAATGATTAGAAAACGAGAAATTGCAGCTGAGAAAACCGCAAAAATGTAAGCGGCCTAGTTCCTACTAATTGTGAACTTAAAAGTGGCAGTTTATCTGTTAATAAATTTTACTACTTTACAAATATTCAGCTTACCCTTTGTCAAGAAATTTTTTTCATTGTTAAACATAATAGAAAAGCATCTTGCGAAAAAAATTTAGTATTTAGACCGCTTGTATATTGCTAATGACAGCGGCACGCCACTTGATACTCATTTTCTGTTATGATCTTATAATCATTGGCGTAACTAAAGTATGACCAAAGACCCCAATTTTCTGGGGGTTCTGAATTATGATAGAATAGAAATGAGTAAAAATATGGAACATTTCTAAAAGACCGTAAAAAATGGTTTTCTAAAAGGATAATTGTTCCAAGTTATAGATAATCCATATTAATTAATAATAAATAACTATTTACCAGCAATTATACATATATGACAGAGTACAAAAACCATCGACGAAAGGAAGAGAAATACCAAATTTTAAAGAAGTAAGAATCTAATATATATACAGAAAACTAAAATACGCAGAACCATGTAAAAACTGAAGAACCGAACAGCGCTAAAAGAAGGCGGTATCGCGAATGAAAGCAAAAATTGAAGATACCGTACACCACTTACACATTATATTCAACAGAGTATTATTTCAAGGAAAAATACCCGAGCAATGAACCAACTCTGCGATAATATTATTACATAAAAACGGAGAAAAGAATAAGATCACTAACTATGGACCAATACCAATAGGTAAGTTTAATAAAAAACACATTCTAGAACAATCTAACTTCAAAGAGAAATACCGCACCAGTGACCACCTATATATGACATGCAAACTAATCGAAAAACATGATTTTATTTGTAGAATTCCTTTATACCAAGACCCAATTGATTTAAAAAAAATTGACTTATGGGAAAGAAAAAACATAATGGAAGTCCTGGGATGTTATCAAGTGGATAAAAAAATCACCGAAATCATTAATCAAACCTTCAAAACTAGTTCAGCCTATATATAGCCTAGACCAGTGTTACTCAAAGTGGTGGTCCGCGGACCGGTGCCGGTCCGTGAGCAAGATGTTGCCGGTCCGCGAAGTCGATTGTTGATTTCGATAATCGAGTCAATTCTGTTGTTAGCCTACCACCCCAAAATATCGGAAAAGTATGAAAATTCATATATTTTGCGTGGCGCTGTCATCAGTTGAACCACGGATAGATAAATTAACCAATAATAAGAAGCCCATTTATCACATTAATGCGTTGTACGAAGTTGGTTGAACTGTTAAATATGTAAATTGCGTAACGTTTTAATCTAGTAACTACGCGGTAAACTTGACATCAAATGCAGGAATGACTTATGAACGGTATTAACATTTGACCATTAAAAACACTGACTCAATTAAACAGCAATAAAAGGCGGTAATCAACTAAACATGGTACAAATGCGACACATACTTTATTTGCCATTACGTAAAGTTGAAAAGGATCATGTAATCTGATGGTACTGAATTAAACTGACAGGTAAACAACTGTAAAAGGTTTAGTAAATGCAATGATGCAAACAATAAATGTTACAATGACCGCAACGTTACTCAAACTGTCCGGCACTTTGCCGAAACACTAGGTACACTTAAAATTCGGCACTGTAAAGCTACTACAATAGAAATGGTACCTTTAAGAAGCCTGGATTAGCTGCAATCGACGTCCTACGTTGCTGCAAACGCCTGCTCTAACATCTTTTTAAAACTGCTTTAAAAAACAAATGTAAATGGCCGACGAGGTGGAACCTAGGTAATCCCCCTAACAAGGGCAAAATCGAAGCCCGTACGGAAATTGGCAGAACGAAAAGAGAGAGCTTCGCGAAACCTGGTAAGCCGATACTGGGTTTTTACGGAGAGTCCGCCAAACGACGTTTTAGGGGTTGCCGCCCCACGATAACGAAAACCTCAAGGCTCACATCGATAAACAACAACGTTAAGTTCGCCCAACAACCACCGCAACAACGTGTAGTTCAGTGAGTCCATAAAATGCGAAACGCAGAACACTTGCGTTGGATCGGCGGGAGTTGAAATAATGGAACACAACAGGTGGTACACACACACACACACACACACACACACACACACACACACACACACACACACACACACACGCACACACCAAAGGAACAAGCCGTTAGCTGTTAATCACACAATAAACAAACGTAAATCCTCGCCTATGCCACCCCGAAGGGTGCGTGGCGGGACGACTACTTCCAAATCACTTGTTGCTTCTCGTCACGCGGGGACAATTCTGTCTAGAAAACCCGCGAAGAGCTTCGCAAGCGATAAATAGTGGGGTCTAACATTCGTACTCGCTCTCTCTAACACACGGCAACTGTCTTTTCTTCTGACTCAAAACGTAGGCGCTTATTCGACAAATTCACGTCTGCAACGGATCGATAAGAAACACGTGCGTGGCGGGCACGCAGACTGGATCGATAACAGAGATGTGTGCCAGTAGAAAACAACTGAATGCATGCACAAAATTTGAGATACTTACATACAGGCGGAACCGTAATTCGGAAAGGAAAAAATAATGCAAGGTTAAACCGTACGTTCATACAAATTAAAGATTTCGTTACATCTTTTAACGTCTATGAATAACTTACTTATATTTCGTTACTAGCTGTTACCCGCGACTTCGTACACGCGAGGTTCTTTATTTGTGTATTAAATAATGATTAATTATTTCCTGTCATCCTATCCCATCCAATCCCCGTCCCTTTGCCCGTCACCGTCTCTTTTCCCGTCCCCGTTCCGTCCCGTCCCGTCCCGCCCCGTTCCCTTCCCAAACTGTCAAACGCGCGAAGGTTAAATAGTCGTTAAGTTTTCTGAAATTTTCCAATTTTCTGCGCAAATTTCTTAATCTTTCTTTCAGTAAGAACCTTCTACAAAGTATTAGAAAACAAAAAAAAGATGAATGAAATCGGTAAAGTCGTTCACAAGTTATGGCGTGACCAAAGGAAATAGGGATTCGTTTTTATATATATATATTGGTTCATTTGTTAATAAATGTAGCGGTCCGTCATACAGTAGTAAAAATAATACCGGTCTGCCACATTAAATAGTTTGAGAAGCACTGGCCTAGACTACTTATTTAATATAGAGAGAGAGATAGAGTGACGAATCAAAGATTCACCAATGATGTTACAATTTTTGAAAACAGCTTTCAAGAATTGGAAAACATACTCAACTCTGTAAATGATAAGAATAAAACTTTCATTTCCAAAATTAATTTCAATAAAGTACTAATATTCACCAATATATAGTAGGTACCAAAGAAAAAGAGGCACAATTACGCCTTGCTCAGGGATTGAAGAAGTGTTGGTCCCTTAAAACAATATTTAAGGAAAAAGTGTAAAATAATCTTAAAAAAAGTGTTTCACTTTTGAGTAAGCTCTACTCTGACATATGGCTCATACACACTGGGACACTAAGCGAAAGTATATTAAGAAATTACTAGTAACTCAAAACAATATGTTAAGAAGTTTATTACTCAATGCGAAACTAACCGATCGACTAAAGTTAGTGGACTTAAGAAAACATCGAAAAATAGAAGATGGTAGTAGATGGAACATATAGCAAACATAGAGGAGGGATGAACAACGAGAACAACAAACCAACTTTGTAGAAAAGAAGAAAAAGTAAACCGAGAATTCGCTGAAGCGACAAAATAAAACTTAGTGCATGCAAAACTTAATATCAACGGCCAAGACATGATAAAGCTAATAATAGATAATAATAAATATTTATAGTAAGGAAGGTGGTATTGTATCGTTTTTTAGTGTTCTAGAGAATTGTAATAGGCTTGGCAGGTTCTTAATAGATTTTTTTCACGTTGTTAGGTACCTTGTGTGACATTTTTCATTGCTTCTGAGAAGGAGGTAGCTTTAGTGGTCTATTGTAAAAAGGTTTTGTCTAATTTGCCGTAGTTTGATATTTGTACGCCCTGGTAAGTCAAATTTGAGACTTACGACTTACTGTTGCATCCTTTTACACTGCTTCCATTTCTAAGCTTTTTCGTAAGCTTTTCGACTTTTTCTTCATCCAATTCTTCATTATAGAATATTTCTCCATCACAACTGTAGAGTTAGTTAAAATATTCAAAGTCCTGTTGTTTTTCTACTTTGCCGACATCCTTATATTCAATGTTTCAATGATCTTTGTTACGTTTAGAATGCGTCTCTACAATTTCTCAGTTTTGTGCGCGCCGTCTCTATTTTTCGATGTTTGTAGTACATGATTTGAATTTCGCGCGCTCCCCGTATGCTTGCATTTTGGTTATCGGTACTGGAATGCGGTAATGGTGGCTTTTGTTTTGGCATTCCTTTTGCCTTTGTGCGCTCATGGCCGGCAGTTAGAGTTCTAATAATTATCCCAGTTCCTGCGGGCATTCGGTTCTCGTTTTGGAGGAATTTGCCATAGCTGCTGAAAGCGGAATATTACAGATTGGCAATTTGGTGAGAAGTTCTTTCTTGCGTCAAATTTTTAACGGATTTTGGGAGCACGCTGGTTTTACTTCTCGCACGTGCCCGTTTTACGGAGTAAGTCGTTTGAAGTTTCTTCGTACTGTGTTTAAGATGCTTCTGATTCTATTTTGGGAATTTTCTTTAGTCATAGTTAGAGCCCCAAATTTTAACCCATCTGTGTCGTTCCGGAAGTTTTTCCGCTGACCCGCATTGCGGTCTATGATTTAGGACCTGTATGACTTTGAAGGCAACTACTGTATCCAGCCTGCTATGTTTTATGTGGGGCATAACCTCCAACGCGCTGTGCCAGCTTCGAGTGAGCTTAAGGGGGCCCGACAAAAGAAATTTAAGTAACATGTTTTTTTCCCTTACTTTAAAGCCAAATGAATGCTGTAGGAAGTGATCCTGTGCGTTAAGTACCCCATTTGTTTGCTACGTACCTACTGGAGTTCCCTCAGAACCTAGTAGATTTTGCTTTGGACTTCGCTGTACATTTTCCGGTCGGTTTACGAACCAAGCATATGTAGTGCACTTAACAATTTTCCATCCAGCATAGAAGTAATCTCCCTTATCTCTTTTTAAATTGTTGTAGTGCTTAGGTTAATTTATTTGCGTACTTTTTAAATTGTTGCATATGTTAACGTACTCGCCAGTAGATTTATGTGGGGTGCACCTTAAATTTTGGCCTAGATTTATTACACTACATTAACCTATGTTTAAACACCTGTACCTTGCACGATAGGATACTGAATTCGTGAATATTATACTGTAATATTAGTATTGTGGTTTTCTTATTGTTACTGCTACCTGTGCTTGTCTTGAGCTTTTTATTGAGAATATTTATGCTACTGAAGTTTACGAATTCTCTGTGATACCTGGATACACTTGTCGATAATTAAAAGATTCGTTGTTGCTCATTTTGGCTTTCTTTATTTGACTGTTAGTACTTAAGGAACTGCATGCCGTCTCCCTGAGCTAGGCCGGCCGGCAATTGAGAGATTAAATCAATGAATTATTTGAAGCTAACATTTTATTGTTTCTGTCTACATAGTGTTACTTTTGTCATTATGGCGTACAGTTTTTTCTCTGGAAAAGGTTTAGTCCTCGATTACCAAAGGTTTATTTCTAGAATTTGTATTTAAGTATGTTTATTTTTCTTGGTGCAATTTTTAAATTTAAACCTGGTTTGTTTAGTTGTATTTGTAGATGATATCCGGTAGAGACTAGTTTTTTAATCGATTATCATATAAATATTCCGTGTTGTTGTCAGGAATGATTTTAGTCTTTCAATAAAGACAAATGGAAGCTTTTAGTTGGCTCTATTTTTATTTCTACTTTACATATTACCAGGTTGCGGTCTGCATCCTGCTATATATATTGGGGGCTATTAAGTGTCGTACATTCTTGATTTGTAAGGATGCAATGATTTGTTGCTTCTAATGTAATTCATAATGAATTTTTTGGTTTCTAATATTAGATATTTGTGTTACCATATAATGTTGATCTTACAGTTTATTTATGCGTAGTTGGTTATGAGTACAGACTCTAATTAACCTTTCAAAATAAAATTATTAAATATTTGGAAGTAGCGTAAAATGCAATCTAAAATACTACTGAATATAATAAAAGCATCGTAAAAGTGGAGAAAAGTATTATATTTTTAATATGCCAACAAGAAAATAAAATACATTTATATTTCTAATTTCTAAATACATTTTTAAAATAAACTGTAAATTTTTGCTTGAAATAAATATTGCTTAAAGTGCCGATTTACAGATGAAGGCACATAACACCATTTTTTATACTGCCTAATTTGACTTAAAATGACACAAAAATTACTTAGCGTTTCAAATTTTCTAAAAAACTGTATATTTTCTTATTTCTAACTCATTGTATTTGTATCGTTTTAAGAAAACACACCTAGTTTGTGTTTTCTAAAACTAACGATGTTCATTTTCTTGGAGCGGCTTTTTTACTTTGAAACACTTTTGCCCAGGTAACAAAATATCTCCTCTTTCGCACTCGCTAAATTGCTGGTAATTACGGAGGTCTCTTTGTTTCGCACTTTTTCAAAAGAAACATCACTATTATGTATTTTGAGCAAAGTACAACGGTCGTTTTTTGCTGTGATGTCTAGATAAGCTGCTGTGAAAAAGGGAGAAAGACAGTACAGCCGTTGCTGCGAGTTCTAGTCGATCATAATTTATATCCTCAAACATAAAATAAGTTAATGCAACAATTAAAAAGCCAGATCAATCTTCCAGTAGCTAATCCGCGCAATTAGCGAGTTTGCTTTACAGAAAGATCAGAATGAGATTTAATGAAATCGGGCAATTTGCAGAAACCTGATTTAAAATTCAACACCTTATCACCTCATTATAATTAAACATATAATCTGCACCAGCAGCGCTTCATCCGCTAATTAAGAAGCGCAATTTGTTTTGCAAACATGTTCATGTAATTATCGAGTAACAAAACCATCCGAGCAGTCGCCATTATTTCGTAGTTACTAATGAGGCGATTTGTTATCCATCCCTTGGTCTAACCTGACCTTTAGGATTTGATCTTATCCGCCGCGGCGCTGTATCCATAGCATATGAAATAGTAATTTACGAACAATTGGTATGCATTGTTTTAAATTTAATCTTGTGAAGAGACCGGCCCTGTAATTGGGGTTGATGAGACCGAGTGAGGTGTGAGATGGGCCGCTAACACCTGTGCAGGCCCTCGGGCATCTGATGCGTGTTGGCATGTCTTAAGGTAACCTGGACCGAAGGACACGCTACTATTCCACCACGCTTCTTAGTCTCTACTACAGAACATACTTTTGATGTCGGCTTCATTGTTGGAAAGTGACCAAGACAATTGATCATTGATTTTAAACCAATAAGACTTAGACATCAATATAAAGGGCACTGGGAACTGCTGAAATTAGGGTATTTAGAACAATCGAAGGAAAGTATCTAACCACACCATCAGGGAAATATGTCAAATAGACGAAGTAGTTAGATGGAGAAGAAAACAAAGACGATTCTGGTATGCGCACTTCAATCGATACACAATCCATTACACAATGCGCGGAATAAGGCCGACAAGACTATGGTAGGATTGTTGGTCGTCGATACCACAGGCAAACCAGGAAGCCGACAAAGGCAGGTTCCAGACCCAATGTAGGAAGAAGAAGTCCTAGAATATGCCAAATAATGTTTA
Organism: Agriotes lineatus; assembly: GCA_940337035.1. Classification (NCBI taxonomy): domain Eukaryota; kingdom Metazoa; phylum Arthropoda; class Insecta; order Coleoptera; family Elateridae; genus Agriotes; species Agriotes lineatus. Next base: position 19,491,387 of record OW679202.1, read on the forward strand.
AGAAAAGAGTTTTCACACTACAGCATAATTAACTCACATGCACCAACTGACAACCAATGACCCTACTTTGGATGAATTGTAACGATTATACAAAAAATAACCTAACGATGGCATCAAGATCATCATAAGTGATCTGATATGTATGCTAAAACAGACAGGAAAATCTGTTTTGCTCAACTAGGACGATATACCTCGAACACCATAAGTATCAACAGCAGTACAAGACTTAATAAGCATGGTCATATTGAACACATGCTTTCAACACACCACCATCTTCCAGGTAATGTGGCTATCACCGGATAAAAATATATCAAAATGCCATTCAGCATGCAATGGGAGATACTCGTCACTCTGATTCTGGCTATGACCACTACCTCGACGGAGCGAAGTTTAGGGCCAAAATATCTAACATAAGGGCATAAATTCTTGAGGCGTAATGTTGAGGATCTCGATAGCAACCCATAGATGCAAGAGAAATTCCCAAGAGGTGTTAATAATCAGTTTTCAAAACCACAGGCTAATATGAACATCGAACAGTCGTGGAGCAAGTGTAGGAAAGTGTTACACTGTGTGGAGGGGAATATTGTTGACGAAAAAGACCAAGAAAACGGAAACACAGAGCCTCGTTCTTCATAATAGGCCTTATTATAAGAAAACCACATTCATACAAAAGCAGTCAAGTGAAATAGTAACATCATTTAGAAACAGCAACTCCCGAAATTCGTGCAGAAAAGTTAATCAGACGAGAGTAAAATACAAACAACGATCGTGTATTTGCAGTATACCGATGTTAACATTTTAAGCAGTACACAGAATATCCTAGCCAGATGGGCTGAGCATTATAAAGCTTTGTTAAACCACAACGATGAGGTAAGAACGATTATGTGACAACGCGCAACGTACAAGTGGAAAGCGATGATGAAGATAACAATCCGCCCAATATGGAGAAAGTTGAGTCAGCTATTTAAAAACTACAGAATAACAAAGCTGCAGCTTTTGACGAACTACCAACGGACGTTTTCAAATATGGCGATTTGATTAGTGCATAATAGCCCAGTAGTGAAGATATCACCTAAGAATTATAATGTTCCCTACATAAGAACGACAATGCAATAAAACGTGAGAAATGGATCACGCTACTGGTCTCAACTAAATAAAATATGCTAGGTTACCGACGCTGAATCAACCGTCGGATATTACCAAGAAGGCTTTCTGATATAATACGACAACCGATTAGAACTTTGTAAGGAAACAAAGTCTGTAAATAAACGTGGAATATAACAAGCACCCACTACATCTTTCATCTTTTGTCTATTCAAATAGTGCTTTTAGGAGTATTGATAGACCAAATCCCAAGTTCCTCGCCAAGATAAGTCTAGAGCAGGACGACGCTCTATCATGCCTACTCTTTAACCTGGCATTAGAAAAAGCATCAAGAGATACAGACATTGATTTTTGAATCATAATTATATATAAATTCGTCCAGACGTTACCCTGTTTAGACGACATAGTTGTTCCGGCCAGAATTATGCAGTCTCTAGCAGATGCTCTTACGAACTTCAAGAGATTAGCATCGGAAGGAAAGACAACGTTGTACAAAAACCAATAATAAGGATAGATGATGAAGCAATCTAAGTAAAGGCGTTTGTCTACTTAGGATCCTTGGTTAATAGTAGCAATATTGTCATCCAAGAAATAAAAGGGATAGTTTTATTGACGAATAAATGCTAGATGGATAGGACAAATACAACGCCTTAACGACAGCAATCGTTTGGAGAAAGTGCTTATTACGAATCTCATGTCCTTATAAAACGAATTAAGCCATGCAACGCTCAAAAAATATGTACCAAATGATTAGTGGAAAGAGACGATATAACTCAGAAGTGGAAGCTGGCATACATGTAAAGGCATAAGTGTAATATCAACAATGGGGAGATTGTACCCATGATCAACTAAAGAAAAGATCGAAGCTGAATTTGTGATTCGGGCAGAATAATGTCGGTTCACAGCGGGGCACAGTTATGCAGACTTTGGACAATATATTCGCAGCTAGGCAATTATCGGAAGAAGAAATGGTTGGAAACAGGGAACAGGAGTACGTACTTATACTCACTGGTGTGGAAAATACTCACCATTTTTCCCTATTATCTCTACCCTATACTAGAGAACATAAATTTATATAAAGGGTACAGAGCCACCATAACTAAAATGTACAAAGTATAACAGACGATAGTAAAGAAAACATTATCAGAACCTATCAGACCCACTAAAAGATTGGGGCATGGATGTTATTGAGATGATAGCTTCACTTTGGGCGCCAATATATATGTTAAGATGATAGCTCCACTTTGGGCGCCAATCATATGTTATGGTGACTCTACCACGTTGTAACGCCTATGTTTTGTTATAATTGACTTACACTTTTACTTTAGTTTATTCTCAATCATTTTTTTAAATTGAATTTTAATTAATTCATTTGCCCTATTTTTTTATGGATAATCAAAATTATTTACTGCTAGCCTCAGTAGAACACTTGACTGAAAAACAGGTCGGATTCTTTATAATCTAGATTGGTTATATTCTGAAATTTGATTTTCTTATTTTTATGACAATTCATACATCTGTCAACTAACACTTTAGACTGGTATTAAAAAATCAATTACATATACTTTCTCGTTATATTTGTCATTCCACAATCTCAAATGGTAAGTGCTCTCTTAATTTAAAATTAACTCACTTCACTCTTTATATTTTCTTTCAGTTTTTGTTTTAAATACCTGTATTCTGTTACCTGTTATTGGACTCAACACTCCCCTCTACCAACCACAATGCATCCAGCTCTACGACTCACCACATTGCATGAACTGCTCCACTCAATGCCACGGCGAAGGTTTCAATTGACAACCAAATTGCCAAGACGTTCGGAATCCGGATCCAAATCAACACAGGATCTCAGAAAACAGTTTTTCACAGGAGCACAAGAAAAACAGCTTGCCTTTCAAAAAACAGCATCCATACCTCCACCTCAGTATGTATTCAAATCGAATTCAGCTGTAGATGTATTTACTCTGATGCTCAACCAAATCACAAGACCTGCACCGGAATTCTGAATACTAGCTCTTCCCCTTGACATCAAGCAACAATTCCACTGCAGTCCGTATCCAAATCTTCAAGCCTCCTACAACACGGCACCACGAACCTTGACCAGATGAAAGCCACAAGATATCACTTGACGAGCCTATCAAATCAGAACTCCTTGTCGAATCAGTACTCCTCCAGATGTAATATCTCCAATTCACCCCACAAATACGCTCACTGCTAATGATGTAGATGTTCCTTCCACTTCCTTTAAAAACCATTCCTTATTATGCAATTCAGTTGACGCAATGTAATTTTACAATAAACTCAATTCAGCATTCCCTTCCTTTTATTTGCTTTTGTAGATTATAACTGTATTAGTGTGGTATTATCACCACATTCTTTATATTCATTCATATAGTCTGCTTTTAACATTTTACTTTTTATTATTTTTCACCACGCCAATTTTAATGTAAATTTTAATCCTTTTATATACCAAATATCTTTTAAAAACTTTTAGAAAGAGGTTTATTTTTATAATTTTAAACGTTAATTGTATTACATCATTTTCGTTATCATTTTTTTTATTCTAATCAATAAAAATCTCCTTAGTGATCTAGCTTATGTTATTTTACAGTCCAACACACTATTGAAGCTTTATTATATGTCTAATACCTACTATGTTAAATAGTATATTTCGAAAAAGTATATGCCATTAACTTCCCTTTTCATTTCAGATATTAAATTATGTTAAAATCCTACTGTTTCTTAATTAGCTTCATTTAATTAAATTTTAAATTTTATTTCCTTTCTTTTCCAAATACATCTTAATAATTTTGATATCCATTTAACATCTAAATTCATCCTTTGTAATTTTTAATACTGTATTCCTTTAATCTTATTAATCTGTTTTCTAAACCCCTGTACCAATACCATGACAATATATTAATGAATTATTAAACAAATGGTAGCGGGTAGATAGATACTCTCCTGCAAGCCAACAGGGGCCAGATCTACTTCAGAACTAGCGACCCTGTCCACGTGAGCTCATGATCTCCCCCACCTCTGAACTTGAGGGAATGATGACTCAAACCCTAAAATATTACCCACCCTCATATTTTACCCCTATTGTATCCTATCCAAAATTATTAACCCGCAAACCAAATGAAATAAAATGTCGAATTGTGGAAGTAGAGAACTCCCACGCCAACAAGCTGGTCTCTTTCTCGGACTCTCGTGGAGAGAGGCAAAGATTTGATAAAATGTTACAAAAGAGAAAGTCACTGAATAGAAATAAAACTAGCAACATTCAATGCCAGATCCCTAGCAACAAAGAATAAGCTAGAAGGATTAGAGCACGAATTTAAGAAAATAAAATGAAATATTCTAGGCTTAAGCGAAAAAAAAAATGCAAAGGCGAAGAATGTAGAAAACTTCGCTCAGGACACACTTTCTATTACAAAGGAGCCGATAAACTAAGCATAGTAGGTGTTGGGTTTGTGATACACAACAATAGTATATATAAAGTAACGAATATTGGAAGCACATCTGCCAGAGTTGCCTACTTAGTGATGCAGATTTCGACGAAATAGAAGATGTAAATAGTACAAGTGTATGCATCCACTGTAGATTGCAGCGATGATGAAGTGGAAGAACTATACGACTATATTGACACCTACCCGAGAAAAGTAAACCGCCGCTACAAAGTTCTAATGGGGACTTCAACGCAAAGATGAGCGAGAGACCAGATCCCGACAGAAAATATGTTGGTCAATACGGTCTAGGCGTTAGGAACGACTGCGAAGACATGTTAGTGAACTTTTTGAGAGCAGTAAAATGTACGCAACGAATATCTTCTTCTGTAAGAAACCTTAAAGGCGCTGGACTTGGGCAAGCCCTGATGCGCATAGTCGAAATGAGATTGACGACATCATATTATCGTACAAATACATAATTAAGGGCGTGACAGTATTGAATAGGTTTACAACTAACAGCGATCATAGACTGGTCAGAATCAAGTTGGTAATAAATGTAAAAATGTAGAAAGGCGAAAACTAATGGTGGAAAACATAAAAAGGATAAAAGCTGAATATTAATACGACAAAATATTCAATGGAAATTTAAAAAAGCGGATAACCTAGAAGACAAATCTATAAATAAAATAAATAACAACGTAACAGTGATAATTAAAAAGCAGGAATTAAAGCCGGAATAGATATCAAACGACAAATACAAAAACTAAGTGAAGAACCTAAACAACTAGTAGAAGAAGGAAGACAACTAGTAGCGAAAGGAAGAAGAAATTGTAATAAATGTAGAGAATTAAATAGAGTAATAAAACCAAAGCTAAAAGACGACATAAAAACACCCAGAGAAGAAATCATAAGAACAACAATAGAAAATAACTGCAATCTAAAACTACTAAGAAGAAAACTCTCCCAAGAAAAAAAAGGTTGTGAAACTAAAGAACTAAGAAAGGATTACGGTAAACATAGATGAGATTACTGAAATCACATAAAAGTTTTGTCCATTATTGTATAGCATCCAACGACAAAGATGAAAGGATTCAATTAGCTAGAAGAAAAAAACTGATAAATGTTAACTTGGAGGACATTACTGAAGTAACACTAGTGGAGTTAAAAAGGGGGTTGAAAAAATGAAAAACCTCCAAGCTCCTAATGAAGACGGTATAGTTCTTGAACTCAACAAGAACGGGGGGATACTCTCCTGGAACAGATTTGCATGTTATTAAGTAAATATATAGTACAAGGCCAAATACCGGAAGGATAAAGGAACTCGATAATGGTTCTTATATATAAGAAGGGTGATGCAGAGTAGCTATTAAATTACAGACCTATTAGTCTGCTATATCAAGTCGACAAATTTTATCAACGATCATAACAAGAAGATTTGCAAACAAATTTGACTTCTACCAACCACCTGAGCAAGCCAGCTTTCGAAAGAACTATGGAACATTAGACCATTTACAGACACTTAAAGTTCTGATAACCACAGCATTGAACCTACCAATCTATTTGGCCTTTATCTCAATAGTGCTAAACATTGGGCAATAATGGAAGCTCTCAAGAATGCAAGAATTGAAAAAGGACATTCGGAAGGAAGGTATCTTATTCCCAAAGTTATTCACTGCAGCCTTGGAAGATGGTCTTTAAGAAATTAAATTGGGAGAACAGAAGGTTAAACATAAACGGCAAAAGACTGATAAATTTGGCCCACTACAAGAGATAGTAACAGCGCTAACCGAAGAGTCAAATAAAATCGGGATAAACATAAACATAACCAGAAGGAAATATATGACATAGAACATGAAAAAGTTTAAAAATTAAAATGAAGAAATAGAGGAAGTAGATAACTATATTTATTTAGGACTAAGAATAGCCAAAGGACAAATTAATGCAACATCTGAATTGAAAAGGCGAATAGAATTAGATGGAAGTGCTTTTGGAAGACTAAATTATGTGTTTCGAAAAAAATTCCAAAACTATAAAACGGCCAAGTTTAGAATCGATGTATTATACCAGTTCTCATATATTACACAGAAACGTGGTCATTGACTAAAGATGTAATGAACAATATGAAAGTAGCTCAGCGAGCGATGGAACGCAAAATATTGGGAATATCACTCAGAGATAAGAAAGAAACACTTGGATAAGACAGAAACCAGGAGTGAAAGACATCGGAACAAGAACAGCGAACTAGAAATGAAGATGGGCGGGACACGTGGCTAGGACGTGTGAAGACAGATGGATGAAAAAGTTCATACAGTGGTGACCATGGGAGGGAACGAAAAAGAAGGAAAAGATCGATGATATAAAAAACTACAAGTTTAAATTGGGTCCTGATACCGTAAAACAGGGACCAATGAGGATTAATAAAAAAGGTTTATTTCCAAGGATGGATAACAAAAGTTGCATAAAGAAGAAGAAGAAGAAAGAAATGGTAAAAAATGCAAAGAAATGGGAAAACATGGGAGAAATTAGGGCATGAAGTAAATTAGGACAAAACGAAATATTTATTTGCGAGGGAACAATTTAGAATATAGGAAGAAAAACCATAGAAACATCGGAAGAATGTAAATATATTTGAGTTATTGTATCAAATTATTTGCGAGGGAACAATTTAGAATATAGGAAGAAAAACCATAGAAACATCGGAAGAATGTAAATATATTTGAGTTATTGTATCAAAAGAACAGAAAATTAAGCGGAAAATGGTGTTTAGGGTTACACAGTCTATACTACTGAACTCTCTATTGTGGCTGAAAAGAATTCGAAGTCAAACGAAAACGTACTTTTGTATACAATACTAGTTATAAAGTAGTGCAAACACAGTTAATATGTTCTTTTTAAGTTGAAGCTGTAGTGTCTGAAGACTCCTATAGAAGAAATATGAGAATTAGGCAAAGAACGGAGTGGAAAAGACAGAAACAGAAAATATGTGAATAGGAACCAGCAGAAAATAGAACTACCCAAAAAGTACATGCAACAGTAAAACCTTAAATTTAGAATGAAGATGTGAGGCATATCGCTTAAGATGGGAGAGTTGGCTAAATGGATTGTAGACAAATTCGCCATAACTATACAGGCTGTCCCAGTTCAGGAACGTGTAGCAGACCTCAAAGACTTTCAAAACTAGAACACCTTATATAATACTCGTATACCTCGTCTTCTCGTTAAAAACTTCCTCTGAGCGCGCTCGTGTATTTAGGCGTAAACCGTGGTGGAAGCGAACGGCGGCCGGCTGTATCTAGACGACGGGTAGCTTTTAAAACGGCGAAGAAATGAGTTTTCTATTGTTCGAGCATTTTTTAACTTAACTGCAAATTGAGAGAAAAACTACCGGTTAATTTTAAAACGAACTTAGCTCCGAAGAAGCCTTAATTTAATTTTCGAGCCCCTTTTTTGGGGCAGGCGTTGAGGGAAGGATAATTACAGAAGCTTTTAGCCGAACGCTTAAGCAGATTAAAGTGTATCAGTGATAACAAAAACTTTGATTGGTAATAAGGAGCCTACGAAATAATTTGCGGCGGTCACCTGCATCAATTTCAAAAATTGGCTCCTGCAATTTGGGGCATAACAATAAGATTTTTAATTGCCTTATCACCAGCGATTTAGCAAATTCAAAAAACATTTGGCACAGATATAACTTCACAGCAACCGCAGTTCGTTTCCTCTATGACATTATGGTTAAATTGTTAAATACATTATGTAAATGTGTTCTGTTGCGGTGAATACTTCATAGTTTATTAATTGTTACTGCATACTAAATTTACTGCCGACAGCGTATAATTACAAAGCCCCCGACGTAAGTATGTGTATTAGCGCGCCGTTATTGAGGATTAAAAGAAGTTTTATTAATAACAAAAATCTAATCTCGACTGCGACGGCTTAACAATGCGAGTAATCACTAACCATAGACCAGCTAGATTCACACTTCAACAACGCCAGGAGCACATTTTTGTAAAAGTGATTGTTTCAGTAACAATTACGGTACCATAATAAGTAGGCTGGAGCAGCTAGGCAGTTGTAAAAACATTTTATAGCCTACATTCCATATGTCGTAAAAAGCTGAGCACCCCAATAAACACAAATGAATCCCATCCTTTTTACTATACCAGCAACCACTGCACTTTAGTGACAACTAGTGGGCAAATAACAGAATTTTCAGCTAAGCTTTTGTTGCTAACACATTTCGATATAACTGCATTTGGAATATTATACAGGAAAACACTTACAACTGATAGAAGAGGATCAACACACATTGTAAGTAAACAATATCTTTTAATTTTCTTCGATTTCAATTGCTAACAGAAAAGTATTGAAATGTTTAATTTCTATGGGATTCTAAATGCTTCTCAGGAATATATCAAAAGTTTGTAAAGAACGCTAAGTTAATTCATTCAAAACAATCTACATAGTGTTCAACAGTTCTCCAAGGGCTATTTTTTTGTACAACCTCTTGGCATTACAGAAAGATCTAAACATTGTTTTGAGGTTAGGGTTTTTAACTCGATCGTTTTTCTTTAATTTTTGTATCACAAACTTTTTTTTGTTTCCAGTGTATATGGGCGTCTATGCACATATAATGAATTAGGTAAACACTGAATTTTATTTGTTTTGAATAACATAAAATATAGTGTTTTTTCTCCTTCTTCTTCTTCTTCTTCTGACACGTATATTAGGCTAGTGCCTGTTACGTTCCTTGCTCTTGGTCTCTCCGTCTTTTAAGAAGTCGCCCTATTGGTATTCTTCCTGTTCTTCATTGCCATTGCTTTTGGCATTCCTTGTTCTTCCATTCTCCTTACACGATCTTTCCCATTAGTTTAAACATTTCCAAATTCCATTGACAGTGCGTATTCCTAATTCTCTTTCCATGTCCACCTTTATTTTTCCGCCCAACCCCATATAGCCTGCTATTCTTCTTAAGAATCGCATCTATTGAGTTTCTATTTTTTGTTTGTTGTTATAACTGTCCACTTTCCACTTCCGTATATACCACAGGGTACTGCCATTGTAACATTTTAGTAGTGTATCTTTTCTAACCGACTTCTTTAACGTTCTGCATATTGTTCCATTCATGTACTTAAATGTTTCTGTTTGTCCGTGTTTTGATGAATTCCAGGAAGTTAAATGTTCATTATTATTTATGAGCGTACTGGTCCATATTCTCTGACAATCATCATATTTGTCCTTTGTGTGAATACTATAAAATTACTAGATTAGTACACTCGCCATAAGATTGCAAGCGAAGGACAATCCTTCAATGTTTCAACCTCAAGGAGTTTTTGACTGCCTTCAGTATTTATTCTTCTGTCACTTTAAACCTATCTTCGAGGCTGGGTGGTGCACCTACCTTTCGGGGCATTTCCAGTCTCCCCTCCTTCTCCGCATCCTTTACGAACTGCATCGCACCATGTATACCCATTACTGTTACGTGAAGAAAGTAAGTTCGGTGACGATGCAGCGTGATGGACTCAGCTTCACTGACTTTTATTTTTTATTGATAAATCTGCTAATTTACAATCTACTCTAATTATATTATAAGAGTATTGAGTAAATGTAATGACTGTGGTGACATGTGGGAGTCCTCATCCAGCGATGATACTCCTGGGTTTTTATTGGGATGATTTATTCCTTGAGATCAATGGGCCAGTGCTTATTCAGTCTTCGAGTTGGCAATGGATGCAAAAGTTGTTGGACGAGGTTATTCCCATGGTCTGGTAGCTTTTCAAAATAAGATGACGCTGATTTCCATATTACATCCGCCACGAAAGGGATATTAAGGTCGTTGTGTAGGGTGCGATTGCTGACGTACCATGGTGCGTTGACGAGGCCTCTGAGGATTTTTGACTGGGCACGTTGAATGATGTTAATTCTAGTTTTTTTGGCGCATCCCCAAAGCTGGATTCCGTACGTCCATATGGGCATCAGGCTTGTTTTGTATAGTAGGGCTTTATTTTCAGTTGACAGTTTAGATTTGGGTCCAAGGAGCCAATACATTTGCTTGTATTTAAGGTCTAGGTGCGTTCTTTTTGTTTTGAGGTGAGGGTACCATGTTAGCTGCCTATCTAGGTGGAATCCTAGATACTTGGTTTCCGTTTTGACCTCCAGTTGATTGCCTTTGAATGTGACGGGTTCTTCGTGTCGTGAATGTAACTTGAACGGATTTAGCTTCACTAATTCTGATTCGCCATTGATCAGCTCATTCCCTTATGTTGTCCAAGTGGGTTTGTAACTGTCTCGAGGCTTCTATTTCGTCATTGTGTATGGAGAGTATAGCGGCTTCATCAGCGTATGTAGCGATTGCGGTATTTCCCGTTTCAGGAATATCGGAGGTACTGGCTTTTATGTATATGATTAGTTGCCGCCAGTTGGTTTAGTTAGTAGATTGTTTTCTGGAGTTTATTTCCATTATTAGCAATTAGAACTTGATCATCGTCCAATAGGAACATTACTACGTATTGTCGTGTATTTAGATCATCGTGGAAGACTATATTTTTTACCAATTGCCGTAAAAAGTACTGGAGGCAAGTTATTTCCTTGTCTTAATCCTACACTTCTAAGGGCTTTTTTATTTTTGTTTTCGACAATAGCCATTTATGATTCGTTATAAATGCTCTTTTTGACTTTTATTCAATGTAAAGGGCTATCTCTTATCTCTCAATTTTTCTTTGTTTTCGCCTTGTAGTATAGTATTATAAGATGGGCTTCGAATTTGTGTGTTCTCTATGTGTTTGCAGTGCAGTGATAAATTCTTTAATTGTTCTATACTCTCTTAGAAAACTTGCCGTGCGGACTGCTGTCTACAGTAAAATGTTTGATTACTGATTAGGCATTCTAGAAGATCATTCTCCCCTATTATAAATTTAGTCCCATAAAGTGGTTTATTATTCGCATTGTTATTATTATTGAAAATTGAAATTAGATATTATTACCTAAAGTACGTATAAGTGAGGATTTAAATTTAAAATTTGAAAGATAAGTAAGTGCCCATAATTAACTAAAATAATTGCAAAAGTTAGTGACGTACATTATTTTTTATCAAAACGAGTTTCATATTATTGTTAAATCACTTTGTGTAGTAAACAAGCAAACTGTAAGGATGCATAAAAATACTTTCTTGGTCCTAAAGCCCGTGTCCCACTGTAAACATTGTTATAAAAATTTTTATAAACAGTTTTATAAACAGAATTTTGATAGTGTGACAGCCCACAGTTTTATAAAAATGACGTCACTGACATTTACGTTGACGGCGTCTGTATTTTGAGGACGTCACGTAAAATAGTTTTATAAACACTTTTGGAATAGAACGGTTTCTATAATTTTGATGAGATCGGGCATTTCATTGGATGTTGATGGCTAAACCCAGCCCACTGAGAATTTGAAAAGGAGCGCGAACCTTCCGTTTTAAAACGTTCATGCTCAACATTTTTAACCTCATTCTTAGCCACCACTTCCTGGGGAGCTGTTGTGTTGAGGTTACGTTATAGTTGTAAAAAAATGACTGGCACGTGGTCTATTGAATAAACTGGTGCGTTAATCGACCTTATGAAAACCAGTCAATATTCTATATACACTTAACTCTTTCATTGCAATGAGGAATGCAACAGTATAATAAAAGGCTTGCCAAAGAGGCGGCTATTTAAGTCAAAACACTACAATCTAACCTCACTTTTCAGTGATACTTCAAACAGCTTATCTGGTTTTTATAAAAATCTTGGACCAAATATTGACAGTGGGACATGGCTTAAAAATATTTTGATGGGGCGTGACGTCACCACGTTTTTATAAAAATTTTATAAAACCAATTTATACAAATTTGTACAGTGGGACAGGGGCGTAAAGAATATGTAGCTTAAGACTTTATAATTTCTTTTAAACAAATATCCAAATTAAAAATGCTTCTTAATAAAAATGTGTTATTCCCCATTCTCGCCTTAATTTATTCTCATAATAGTAACTTAGGGCAAATTTATTTATTTAATCTTTTTATAAAATCAGCTTCTACTTAGATTAATTGCTTTCAGCAACTAAAACAAAGTACAAAGTAGTCTTCAATTTCGATAATTTTAAAACCATAATTATAAGAATTCAATGCAAACAAAAACAGAAATTGTATTTAGAAACGTTGCATATTATACCAGAAGCTTCTCTACTTAATCGTTAAAAACGAGTCCACCTTACCACACTAGTTTGATGAAAAATATAATCTGAGCACCGTTTCCCAGTATAACTTTAAGACAAAATTATGCACAATCTGCTTGTCCTGAGGAAAAGCTAGTTATCGCCCATCAATCTGTAACCAGCACCTTACTAACGTTGTTATTAACTTAATGCAGGAAGAATTTCAAAGAGCATGTTCTAGTTTTTTCGGATAGAGGGAAGACATTGAAAGCAGCCACAATTTTCAAATTATTTAAAATGTTTAGAATATTTTCAAGAGGACTGATTAAAAGTTGAAAAGATATCCGTTTCATCGTTAACGTTTATGAAAGTTTATTTCACGTTGATTTTGCGAATTTGCGTTTATGTATATAGACAATTTTCATTAAATTATATGGTTTATATCAAGCCAATCAAAGATTTACTCTGCATATTGTTGGTTATACTGAATCTAAAACTTTTCAAATTTCTGTTATGTGGATTAGCGTCTGGTAGGTAATTATTTATCACTTAATATCAAATTCTGTCCAAAACATTCACTTGTACTTTAGCACTCAACAAGCTGGCACTGAACTAATTATATACAACTGCCAAAAGTAGCATACATAAAAAATAAGTTACGTGCTGTATTTATTATTTCCATGAAATAATTCTAGCTGCAAAATTCTAAAGAGCCACATATAACATGAAAATTGCAAATAATAAGCAAACAGGATACGGTGCGATGTTAAATGGAGAAAACACGCATCCGCATTTAATTAACTTAAGTTCGTAATTGCCGTATTATTGAAGAACATGAAGCACTTGCACATTTGTGTTGTATGTGGAGTATGAAAAGAAAACTAATTGTCAATCATCATTGATAATTATGCAAATGCGGAATCCTTAGCCGATCTCTGTGATGTTAATTGTGCTGAATTACAAAAATTAGCTTGATTTGCTCCTATTTGAATAGCAAATGCAGAATAATGGAAGTCTTTGTTTAGATCGCGAATTAAAGTAATTTTTTCTAGAAAGTCTGGAAAACAAATTTGAATTTATTACTATATAGCAACCTTCTCAGTGGCAAAATTTAAAAATGTGGTTCAGGCAAAACTAGGTAAATCAAAGTTGAGTAATTCTATTAAATACTTGTACTTAAAATGTATTGCTATCACAAAACATAATTTGTAAATGTAGAGCACATCATTCAATTAATAACAGCAGGTATTCAATTTTATTTTTAGATAATATTTTAAATATTAAGATTACAAGAAATATTTTTTACTTCCCTCCGCCTACTTCAAAGAAGTCTTTTCTTCCTCTCTTGCTCTTAGAATACAAAAGTCAGTGACAAGCAGTAAATTAATTACGCAGGCCAGATGAAAATAAGGAGACATATGCTAGTGCCTTCTCGTTATAAATCTTTGTTAATAATTATATTCTTTTATATTATTCTACATGTAATTGCACAATGTAAAAGGAGAATGTACCGTCTATAGATTTAATGACATAGCAAATATATAATCTTGTAACGGCAGCCCCCGCATCAGATTTACCTATGGCTAAAAATTTGAATGGCACTAATTCCCGTTACAATCTTCACTCACATCTACATAGCGTTCGGATTTTCGTTAAGGCAATCTTAGCCGCTGTGCGCGAACGTAGCGTAAACCGGTACACCACGTAGTTTCTCCTCCAAGCCCTTCCAGAAAAGGGTCCGACAACGAGTTGGCGAAGGGTATAAAAGGAGAATCTGCAGCTAGTTAAATATGCTTGAGATTGGAGACCTGAACCTGAACCTGATCCTGAGTACCAAATTTAGGTCCCAGTCTCAGGACCTAAAGCTCTTCTCCTGACCTAGCTAGCACCGGTGGATTCAGTTCCCATCTTGCTAGACAATCGTCTGACCTAGTTAGCATTGGTAAAACAATTTTCTGGTTTAGTTAGCAAGGGTGGATTCGGCCCTATCCTGATAACAATTCCCTTTAATACCTGCACCAGCTGATTTTTCAGGCCAATATTACCCTAACTGCTTCATAGCCTAAAGCACAACTTACCCGACTACTAGGAAAACCTCCAGGCCTCCGGTATAATTCAAATACCTCGACGCAGGCAAATTAGTCCGCTTGCCGTGAGTCCAGGCCCCCAGCGAGATATTCCAGCGCTCACCGACAATTCTAGCTGCAAAAAGTCGAACTTTGTAAAAGGTAAAATGTTCAGTTTATATTATTCCGAGTAGTCCAAATTTATTCACAAAGGACGTATCACGTCCAGCTAGGCTTTATGCACTCACCGTAAACCTCACAGACACCGTAAAACACATTTTCCCATAAAATGTGTTCGCCCGTGAACTATAAATAACAAACGCCATCTTTACCGGCGCAAATATAATCTGTTTCAGATCTGTCGGTTCTAGTATATCAGAACTACGGATCACCCGCGCCTACCATCTTCGCACTTTCTTTGAGAGGATCTATGGACAGCAACATTTTCATTAACTAAGAATTATTTTGTATCTACTTAAATACATTATTAAATGTATTTCTATACTACGTTATTCCTGTTTTTTATATATTTGAGTAGAACGGATCCTGGTTATCTGAGCTTTACCCGAGGCAACCAGTTTAAAACTAAATTTAGCGAATTTTGGTAAAGTTTAAATAATCACCCTTCGCAAAGATTTGAAATTAAATTTGAAAATTCCTGAACAATCCTAGTTCATTACAATCTTATAATTATTTAACAGAAAGGCTATTTGTTGACGGATTGTGTGTTTTTTGTTGACGCGGCTTTGAATAAATTCTATTTTTCAAATGTAAAACAAGTAATTTACACTAAACTGGCGTGAATCAGTTTCAATTCTGAATTTATTTTTATTTGAATATCATTGTAATTAAAAATTTTGGAAAATATTTAGAAACTTAAAGAAGCTGTCAAAAAAGAATATATAAACAAAGCCAAAACAATAATAAAAAGGAAATCCCAAAAACCTACAATTACATTCTTGCTATCACTGTGAAAATTCAGTTATAGTTAATATGAGAAAAGTTATATGAAATATAACTTGTAGTGTTAAAATAGGCGCCAACCTCTACACGTTGTATTGAATATAACTACAAACTTATATATAGAGTCCCATATATTATAAAGCGGCGCCTACTATGCAATACCACTACACCTCAGAATATAAGATACCACTACGTAGTTATATTTTATATCAGTCGTCTATACATTGTTATAACAGAAATATGTGTTATTAAATATTATATTGAGTTTTATAGCATACCGATATGTTGTTTCATTGTATATTTACAGACATTTATTTTAAATATAAGGCAATATATGTATTAGATAGAACAAAATCATGTTATTAAATACGATAAAGTTTTCTAGCATGACGATACGTTGTTTCATGGTATATTTATTTTAAATACAAATTTAAACTGATATTAAATAACGCAATATACCTATGTATTAGATATAACAATATCAAGTGTTATTAAATATAATATTTGGTTTTACAACATGAATATGCGTTGTTTTATGGTATCTTTATAGGTATTACAATAAAATCCCATTATTTTAAAAAAGATTTATTATAATCAAAAATAAAAAACATACAACATTATATTTACATATACATAATTATTTATACACAAAAAAAAGTACAAAAGTACACTAAAAATATGGGTGAAACTGTTATTCTATTTATATAAGTAGTGTTATTATAATTTTCAAAGTAAATAATTACAATAAACTTAATAGGTAGGTACATATAATAATAATAACACTAGTAACAAATTTACATCTAAGACTATTATATTTTCAAACATTATTACAAATGATGAGGTGTAACAACTATTTTCTTTTTACATTTCTCAGTATAAAGACAGTGAACTTGGTAATACAGATTTCTAGTGTTGATGTACCCCAGCACTTCTGTGTTATCAACTACATAACCATAAAAGTGCAGA
This sequence comes from Agriotes lineatus, assembly GCA_940337035.1. Taxonomy (NCBI): domain Eukaryota; kingdom Metazoa; phylum Arthropoda; class Insecta; order Coleoptera; family Elateridae; genus Agriotes; species Agriotes lineatus. The sequence goes on from OW679202.1 coordinate 19,508,104, forward strand.
TAAAAATAGTGAATTTTAAGTTTTTCAAAAATTAAATAACAATTCTCATCGTCATCGACGAGTATATCTTTAGTAATTCCAAAATTAAGTTCTCTTTCGTTATCTTCATCTTCAAGTATTATTACAGTATTTTTTTAATTTAAAATTGTTTATTTCTACCCAGTTAAAAAAATTACATTATGGCGTACTATCAAGCAAGTCCTTAATAATGTGATGCGACTTATATATTCTGATACATTTTATATTACAATTCATCCCGTATTTTACATTCGATTTTACGCCTTAGACAATTACCAATAAAACTGAACTGGTGTTTGATAGCCAAAGATTTTGCTATATTTATTCGTGAATTAATTACAGTTTCACTAGTTTTAAATTTTCTATGATTGCCTTCAAATCGCATACAAGACAGTTAGGATAGTGGTCCTGACATTTTAAAGATTTTTGAATAATGAAGCAATATATGGAATTTGAATGTCAAATGAGTCTTCGTTAAGTATTGTTTGAGGCTTTCGCGGTTACTCGAATTATTCTCCTTAGCATAGAATTTCGGCTTAGACCGCGTAGTATTTGTATATGAACACCCAGCATTTTCTGGCTTAATGTGCCTTGCACCTTCTGAAGTCGAGCAAAAACCCGCGCGATAGCCATGCACTTTGGTGGCTCGGTGGCAGTGCGACTTTCACTCTGATGATGCAAGCTGCAAGGTCTTGCGAAACGTTAGTGAATATGGATGCACAAACAGCAAAACGGCCAAATCTGCCTAAGTATCCTCGTTCTCAAGATACTCAAACAACACGAGCCACCAAAGAGCATGGCCATCGCGCGGGTTTTTGCTCGACTTCACAAGGTGCAAGGCACATTAAGCCAGAAAATGCTGGGTGTTCATATACAAATACTACGCGGTCTAAGCCGAAATTCTATGCTAAGGAGAATGAGTCTTCGTTAATTTTAAGTATATTTTATTGTGTTCTACCACTAAGTCCTCGATTGTTTGCTAGCACTCCTTTTGTACCTTATTTCTTTGCAAATAAAATATTAAGTAATTTTCTTAACGAGATATAAAGCTCCCAATAGGAAGATTTTCTTGGAACCAAATCAACAACCAAAATTCCAAAATATCGATCCAAAAATAAAATTTCAGAAGCTGAGTATTTTAATTTTTTATGAATCAAATCCTTCCACTTTAATTCAGGGGGTAAATTGGCATCCTCAGTCTGTCCATGAAACATATTACAATGTAATATAGTATTTACAGTCATCAAATTTTTATCATGCACATTGATTATCCTAACAAAGTTTATTAATTTTTGTGGCAGAACCGCTGAGTTTCGCTGATATTAGATTACTCGCCTTTAAAATACATACATCCTTCTATTTCAATTAATTAAAAAGCAGGCATTCAACTGTTATCTAATATAAAAGCTCATCACATCAACACCATGCATAATAATGATGATTAAAAATTTGATTATAAATAAATCATGTTACTATTTTTGCAAGCTGATTCCATTTTCTTATAAGTCTAACTTGCAGGCATATTGCGGGAACAATACTCTTAAGATCTGCTTCTGATAGTAACAGGAATGTTTCTTTGCTATCGATATGTTGCTCTAAAATGATAATAAGTAATATAAGTACAAATTTTTAATAAAAATGTGGATACAAAATGTAACTAACAGGTAGAGTAAAAACAACATGTGTTTTAATCTGAGGATTTTATTAAAAAAAAAATTCGGAGTAATAAAAAAAACTTCCTATTTGTAACTCAATCCGAGGACATACTGTATACTATACGGTATTCCAATAAAAAAAATGAAGCTAACCTAAATTTCACACTTCCGATATTGTTTTTTTAGCTGACAACAAATTTTGATTTATTTACTAAGAGGAACTTTTTTATATTTGATTTTTCAGAAAATTATAAGTTTGGACTTGGATAAAATTTTGTTATGTTATTTTTGATTTCTTACAAAATTTGAGGTCCTACTTGTTTTCAAATCAAACTCCTATGTCGTTTCAGTTGATTTTCAGTTTGATTTTATTCCACTAATTTTCAATATATCGTAGTATATTAAAATACAAGTTTCAGAAGGCATCTATTCAAGCACGAATTTGAAATTCCGAAAGGAGCCGCATAGCGAGCGGCGAGTTGAGGAACAAATGAGTGCTTGAAGGATCTTCTGCAACGAGTGTTTTATACTATTTTTTCTATTTTGCCGCTTTACACCATTTTATAAATTAAAAAATTAAAATGTTTTCTGTTTTGCGTTTAGAATAATTCCATTCTAGCACCCAAATGACGTCATTTGAGTGTTAGAATAAGTCGCTATGGAATGACTTCATTTGGGTGCTAGAATGGAGTTATTCTAAACGCAAAATAGAAAAAAATCTTTGTAAGTTTGATAAAAATCCTATTAAAATGTAAATAAAATATTAGCTGTAATAGTTGAGAGTAAAACCGACATTATAATGTTCTAAGCGTTTGAAAACAAACATGATTTTTCATCAACAGTAGAATTTTCTGCGAAATCAAAAATAATTTTCAACAAAATTTTGTCAAATCCAAATTTTTGATAAAATGTAAATAAAAAATTAACTGTATAATAGTAAAAACGACTTGTGTTTTACCAGTTTGAAAACAAGCAGGCGATTTTATTAAGAGTAGTACCTACAATTTTCTAAGAAATTAAAAATTTAAAAAGTTCCTTTTTCTATGTCAATCCGGGGACATACATGCAAAGGCATTTTTAAAACTTCAACAATCAACAGATACATACCTAGCCCTTCTCTATTCTACAGAATCCGAGTAAAATTATCAACTCACCTCTAAATAGGGAAGCAAGCCCAGACATCCCCCATTCTGCTAATTTATCTTCCATTTGATTCACAAGCACAAGTCATTATAAAAATCGAATAACAATTCGACAGAATGTCCTGTGCACTGCGTGACAGTACTAGTCGAAGTTAGAAATAGAAATGAAAATATTTAAATGTTATTCGCTAAAATTTAGGTTCTCATGGTATTCTCGCCTGACGGTCTCCTTATTTTATAGACCATTTAGTTTTATAATCTTGTACAAGCCGCTAACCTTTTGTCGACAGAAGGGACCTGAGGACAAGGGCCCTATAATAAAACGCACCTCTGAAATGCAAATTGTGTGCTATTTTCCATTCAAAATACATATTCCAGGACGAATCCAGGTAAAATGATATCGAGTTACGAAGAAAAGGAAGATTGAAAGTGCAAACATATTAGTATTATAAAGTATTATTAAACATCATAAATAATAAATATATTCCATAAGAAGTATTATTGAATGTAACGATATAGTATTATTTACAAGACTATTTATCCATAATTATGTCCTTATATTTTATATTAATTATAATGCTTCCGATATATATGGGTAAACTATTAATTAATATAATTGTAGTTATATTTATGCACAAATATACTCACCGTGTTGTAGTTATATTTTATAGTAATCAACATTTTTTGACATATATTGACAAAGTATTACTTAATATAACTGTAGTTATATTTACCCACAAATATACTTATCATATTGTAGTTATATTTTATAATAATCAGCGTATTTATATAATACGATTATTGCACAATATAATTTTTGTCTTATTTTATAAGAAAAAGAACATATTACTACATTTTTTATTGAGATTTTGGAACTTTTTTCTCAGTAATTTTTTGAATCAATTCGACTTAAGAATAGCTGAATTCACTCTTTCTACTAAATCATTCCTGGCAGATTTACTGCGATTTTTAATATCATAAAGTAATTATAATTGTATATAAATTTAAGTACTGACGAACAGTTTTGTTAGAACTAAAATATGGATTCACAAAGCTTGTCCCAAACGTTTCGACGAAATACCGATATGCGCCTGCGTATGCTAATTATTTTCAAACTACAGAGTATAATTAAAATCGACAAAAACGGTATAGAAAGATGTCTGAGGACTGTTTCCCTAAAAATACTTAAAATGTAGAACATCTACGTATTTGGACAGTGTGTTTGAATTATAGAAAAGAATCGGGCAGTAGATGCAAGTATCTCAGTTGGAAATTGCTTCATATTCACACTACACTCTGCCGATTACGAGGTGGTTATGAGGCAAATACACCAGATACATACAGAATGGGAATTAGTGAATAATTTCAATAAAACAAAACACTTGATAGCAAACTATAAAGCGGGATTTATAATATCAGTTCCTGATATGAATGTTGCAATAAAACATGTGGACAAGTTTATACAGGGTGTCCTGGTTTTTCCTGCAATTGTTTTGTAGATAGTAAATGTCATTTCGATCAAAAAATTGTATATAAACTTATACTTCTTTCGACCCCTTAACAACTTACGGAAACTTTGAAATATTAAAATAATATCTAAATAAATCAATAATGTTCTCATTTATGATCGTCAACATGAATGGTTTCATTTAGATGGTGCTACAGCTCATTATGGCAGATTGGTGAAAAACTGATTAAGTATTCATTACAATCTGCATTGGATTGGTCATAGTGGACTTGTTGAATGGCCACCTCGCTAGCCATATATTACACTTTTGGATTTTCATATTTGGGGTTATCTGAAATCGGAAGTGTACAGCACACCGGTGGACAACGGACATTAATTATTAGAACACATTGAAACTGTTTTAATATGTTAAAGAATAACGTTGAAATGCTAAATCGTGTGCAAGAAGATTGTGACGCGCTGCCAAAAATGCATAGAAGATGGTAGAGGTCATTTTGAACATTTGGTATAGATAATGTGTCTGTTTCTTCTTTCTCATACAATTACGATTATTACTCCTCTTTTTTGTAAATTTTTGGTTTGTTTTGTTACTTCAATAAATGTTCGTATTTCTTTTGTAACATACTGTAACTTGTTAAGGAGTCGAAAAAAAATATGTAAATTTTTTGTTTAGAATAACATTTACTATCTACAAAAAAAAATGCGAGAAATAACAGGACACCCTGTATACTTGTAGGGTTTTAATTACCAAAGACGGAGCAGCCTCCACAGTAACAGATAATAGAATTTGAGCAGACGAGATTGGTTATCACTTCATTCGGGTCTTACTTATGGATGCTAAGCATACGCAATAAATGCAAAAAGTCAAGAAAACTTGTGCGCATTGAAATGGATTATTTGGAATGCAGTGTCACAATATAAGTTGGAAGAACCAGTTACATTTGTAGAAAACATAGAAAGTAAAGGTCTTAGTTTGGCCCCATTATGCCGACGGAAAAATAGTTTGCCTCGAAGATTGTTTCAGTGGAAAAAAACTAGGGAAAAACAAAAGTGGTATTCCACGAAGGTCGTGGAATGAGAGAGAAGAGGCAGAGATAAAAGAGATATAGAAGAACAGATTTTTACTATAAATTATATACATATAATAAATCAGATAAGAAACCGAGTAGCGCAGATGGGTAAGCGCTTGCCTTGCATTAAGCAAGTCCTCGGTTCGAATCCCGCGAGGGCCGGAATTTTCCGCAGCCTTGCGATTTGAACCGGGCTCGGTGAGACCATTCACAGTTGGGCACCAAATTAACTGTGCTCTACTCAGAACCACAGACCTAAGAGATAGAGTAACAAGGTCAACATAACACACATACACACACCTCACACAATGGTTGCTGTGCAAGCACAAAAGGCGCGATCCAACTTTGTATCCCGAATCCGGGGCAAGTTGAGCATTGTAGCGCCAGATGCAAGCACATAAAGCACCAGCCTCTACACCGCAAGGTAAAACGACGTTATCGATTATACATACATAATAAATCAGATACTAGAAAAATTTAGTAGAACAAGGCGTTACACATACCCACAACCCACAAAAGCCTTTGTTAGCCCGAAACACGTAAGAATGATAGCAGGCTTGCACACCCAAAACATACTACAAAAATATATCAACTTAATTATAGAATAAAGTAAATAGAGGGAAACCGGATATTATTTCTACGGTGGCAGATGTGCCACCTACTACTGGTTGCAAGTTACGATTGAAGAATTAATGGTAGCAAGTAAAAAAGGAAGATTAGAGATAAACGCTGCCAAAACGAAGCAATTGTCGAACAGAGAAGCAGGAAATATTAAAATGAAAGACGGTACATTACAATATGTCAGCAAGTACGTAACCTATTTAGGTCAATTAATAGCTCCAGATGGCAAAATGGAAAAAAGAACTGCAGAGAAGATTAGCTTAACATGGAGGAAATTCTGGTCTCTTAGAAAAATACTTAAAAGCAACGTCAACTTGAATCTAAAGATAAGTATTTGATATGTGTGTTACCAACTTTAACTTACGGTGCGGAAACCTAGACAATCAATGAAATACGCTGCAAGTGCGAAATGGAGAGATCAATACTGAATATCAAATTAATTGATAAAGTGCGGTTAGCAGAAATAAGAGTAAGGATGCAAGTGCAAAATGTGGTAACGAGGTGCAAACTAGAGAAATGAAACTGGATCGGCCACGTAGCTAGGCAAGTAAGAAATAGATGGTCGTAGAGATAGATGGATTATAAGGGGCGGAAGAAGAGGAAGAGGCAGCTCAGACGATATAGATGAGTACTGCGAGCCAGCATAAAAAACAAGCTGCAACAAATCCGTATCTCTGCTCTACACGAGAAGGGACAAGTCAGTATTAAGTAAGAAGAAGAAAATGTTCAAGATAGGTAAGCGTTTGTGGAAATGAAAAGGTAGCCTAAAGATGTATCAAACTGTTTATGTACTGACCACTACAAACATGAAAACCCCGATTTAAAAAAACAAATTTAGCAGATGATCGTCTCTGCGTGTGGAGAAAACAAATTGAGAGGAGGTACAGTTTTGTGGAGATGTATTTTTGGTTTGGGCAGGTGTTTCCATGGATACCTGCACAAACCTCATCATTATAAAAAATGGATATGTAATTGGAGCAGGATACACGTAAGATGTTCTTCTACCATATGATGTACTGTATACACATTTTACAGGTTGTCATGTTGCTCAAGTATTTTTTTAAGACGTAGAACCATATATATAATACACATATATTGCTGGTAGGGCCTGGAAACTTCAGAAAACATTACGGCGCCGACATAGTCTCACTTAGAGTATAACGCGTCTCGTGCGCATGCGTGAGAATTCGAACTCCGCCTTTAGAAGCGAATTTTAAACTTGACCACTTCCCCATTGGGCGGACGACGCCGCCGCGCTTGCGCACAGCTTACCGTATACATAAAGGAGTTGGTTGTGTGTCTCACTTCATCGGCCAGTTTCCCACTCATAGCCGCTAGCAATATAGTAAGTATTAGATATATGCGTAGAACTAACAACTATCTACTGGCCGACCAAGAGTTCCGCTCTTAGCCCTTACCTTACCCAAGTTCGAGAATTTTATCCTTCTTAAACATGTTTGGGACAATTTAGTACAGTGGTTGTGAAAACGTGCAATACAGCTTTTGTAGAAACATTTTTAATACCTTTCGCTAAATTGTTCTAAGTATTGCTTGATGTACTTATATTTTAGAATGAATAATGTGTCTATGTTAGATTTCCTAAGGCAACAATTTAAACAGCTTTCATAGTGACTGACATCGAAGAGAAAGTAATAACCAGTCGCCATAGACTAGTAGTTAGCACATGAGGATAGCAATACAATGGTAGCAGGTTCAAATCCGGCTTGGAGCAGAAAAGTTTTTTAAATAAAATACAACTTTAGAACGTGCAAGACATAACTTTACAGTTAGTACGACAAAGATAAATGATCACTTTCAACGAATGCAACAGAGATAGCGTGATTGTGAGAGAGAAAGTGTGTGGCGTGACGTATACAGAGCATCATAACGTGACTAATTTAAATTCCAAAAATAGCGCGAGCGAAATCAAAATTTAAAATGGCACTAGCATCACGTAGCTAATTCAAAATCCAAAATGGCCGCCGCTTCAATTAAAACAAAATGGCCGACGCTTCGTGTCCCAGGCAATTTAATTATTAAAAACTCCAGGCAATTTAATTATTGCGCAATTTAATTATTATGTCTGCAGGACTTAATCAATTAAAACTGGTGGGGGTTAGCGGACCCCATTCTACTGTCGTATATTCTCCATTTCTTGATTTTCTTTATCGTGCGACGTACTGGACCATTTGTTTCCACCTTTGCTGGTTTTGGGCTGGATCTACGGGTTGTTTGAGTTGCAAACCAGGGAGCTGCTTGATATGGTCCATCCATTTAACAAGGTGAGCGTCCGCTTCGTCTTTTCCCTTATATTGCCATTCGTCATTTCTCATAACTTGTCCAAAATATTTTAAAATTCTTATGATAACAATGTAAGGTATAAAATTGATGTTTATGTTTTTAGCTTTCATTATTTGCCTATTTCTTCTTTGGTTTTAAGACTTGTTTGGGATTTTTGTTTATCAAAATGCTGTAATGTATGATACTTTTGAGTTTTCCATTCTCCTTTCATTATTTTTTCCTGTGAACTTCTTGGATTGCAACTTTAAATTTATCTATGATGTCCGGAAAAAGTAGTAATAAAAAAGTTGAGAACACAAATGTGATATGTAGATATTATTTATTGATTTCCAACAGATATGTGACAAAGTAAATGAATTAAGGCAACGAGGATGGTAATAACGGAAAAATTAATACGATTAATCGAAATAACAAGCCAAGTGTATCTGTGCTGAACTACTGAAGAAGATACAAGTACTTTTTAGGTAAATAGGGGAATAAGACAAGGTGACGTGTTCTCCACAACGCTATTCAATGTTGTATTAGAAAAAATATGAAAAAAATAAGCTACAAAGGGAGCACAGTAAACAAATTAACGCAAATAATTGCTTTTCCAGGCGACTTAGGCAGCATAAAACGAGCAAAAACCACTAATTAGATACCTCCAGAGTACATAATAAAAAGTGAGCTAAAACCACAGACCTGATATAAATGAAACGAAAAAGTATATACAATGTAAAAGAGGAGTTCGTACTATCGTACTACCACAACATATTTGAGAAGGTTGAAAGCCTACCTACTGGGGAATACCTTTAAACAGAATTAACGACATAAATGATGAAATAAAATTGAAGATGAATTCGAGGGATAAAGAAATTACGACAAATACAAAATTAAAAATCTAGAGAAATAAGGCATATGCTACCGAAGTCATGGCCATTACGAAGCGAGAAGAATATTACGAACCATACTTGGATAGCATGGAATGATGAAGGAAAACTTAGACCTAAATGATACTGGCGGAAACATATTGTCGGGTTCATAAAAAAAGAGATTAGATGGATGGAATATTTAATGAAAAAGCAATGCAATTAATAAGGGAGACCAAAAATGATATGGTTTGATGAAGTAACAGCCGATCTACAAAGAATGGGAGTAACTCAGTGCAAGAAAATAACACATATCAGGAAAATTTGGAGACAAATGGTAAACAAAGCACAGTGAGCCATAACATAAATTAATATTGCAGGGAAGTGTTATATGTTGTTATATAACGATTAATCCACTCCATTGAATGGGTGTAGAACTGTATAGCTACATTATATTTCAAATGTTATGCTATATTATAATATTATGTTTTTATTTGAGAATCAACGCATTTAAAATTCAATTATTTTGTTAGAAAAGGTCTCTTACTGATAGAAAGCAGTAGGGAGAGGTAGGCGCAATTAATTTTTGTGAGGATTTCAATTTGTAGCGCCACTTACAGCACTTCTAGAGTTTACCTTGCCATTTTCAACATATTACAAGATAGAATCAATGGTGTTATGCTGAATTCTTTGCATGCAGCTAAAGCCTCTAAAAACGTCACGGGTGACAGATTTTCAAAGGCGCCTGTCAAAACTGTTTTCATCCCAATTTTTAAAAGGACTTGCTCATTTTGCGACGGCAGGCAGGAATCTGGCCACGTTTATTGCCTGTAAAACGAAACCGCATAATCCCCAGAACGGCCAATGAAGAGACTGGGCAATAAGCGATAATCCAAAATTTGCAACATGGCCATTGAAAAATGTAGCGACTCTATGTTAATAAAACGGATTGCAAGCAATAAAACCGGCTCATCAGAAAGTAAACAGGCAACAATATTTTTATTGCCGCCTGTCGACGTCAGTTTCTGCAATCGTATATTTCCCAAATTTATTTCTTCCCAGCTCCACGGCCATCTCGAGCGCTGAGTCACACAATGGGCGCTTTTAGCGGCAACCGACGCTTAAGACTTATTTCACCTGTAATGGCCATAAATATAATTTAACGTTAACAATACCCGGGCGATTTGCATTTTACAACTCATCGGAGGCAACGCAGATGCTCATCACCATCGATGGGCGAAGTGCTGGTCTGCAGACTGCTTGGCGGCGGATGAGAAACAAAGAGGTTCAACGAGTCCACTTTTTGTGACTAATGAAAAACTCCGAGCATTCCTCTGCCATGTTCGGGCAGGTAAAACCAGGTGTTAGGAATTCCAATTTTACTGCCTCCCATCCTATTACTTTCGTTGGATGTTTATTATAAGTGGGTTTCCGGCGTTTACCCGCTTACCCCGTTTATGTCCCACAAGCGAAATTAGCGATTTTACCCAATAGCCCATTTACTATCCACAGAGCTAATAGAATTAAACTTGCATGGCTGTCATGTCATACAACTCATATTTTATTTTAACAAATTGTTGTTGTGGCATGCCGGTGTGGCATGCAATCCTGTTCATGTCGATAAAGCAGTTGTTTTACTTACACAGATGCAAAGCTGGACGATGACGAAACGTTCTAAAAGAAACGAATTTGAAATGTGGGTTGTATAGCCACACTTCAAGTTCGTAATCACACTTAACCATTATCATCACTTAACTCTTGAAAATCGTAAGAGATACAAGGGTGGGTAAATGGGACGAAACTTGCGCTGCACCGAAGGTATGTTTAAGATAGCCATACCTTCACATTTCAAAATATAATAACGTTTCGAAAATTTCGTTTTTTATTTATGGCACCTGGTAGCCCTCAATACAGATACAAATGTATTTAACACCTTTAATCACGAAAATAACCAAACAAGACTTATGAAAAATTACTGATGATACATTTATATTACTGTAAGTAAACCAGTAACAGTAGTATCTAGAACGACCGACTTTAGCATCAAAGAAAAACTGTTATGTTTGTGCTTTACATCAAAATTATTAAAAATTTCATTACTACAGCCACAACTTCGAAAAAAACGATAGAAAATTAATAGTAATACATAGAATCAGAAACTTCGCGAAATATCAATGTTTTCGCATATTTAAATCCGGTCCTGTGAGGGAAATTGCAACCCAAAATGTGCAAGCAATCGAATTTCGAAGCAAAATATAGTCTAACTATTAAAAAAAACTAGTTACGGTTGCTACTTTTAACGCCAATTGAGTATTTTATCGAAAACTGGCGAAAGAACAAACCTTAACAAAATATTCCTGGGCGACTACTTTTTGAGGGTTGTATTTCCATTATAACGTGAATATCATGTATTAATGTGCGGCCCAAATCTCCACCCCTCCCACCATAAATGGTACGCATACCTAAGTTTTTTGGGCGAAAGTTGTTGCGTTGTATGGTCATCTAGCGCATTTGATAGCAACACAAATGATTACTTTTAATAAGGCTACGTTAAAAATGTAGTCTGGACGTTACCATTCAATAACATCTTATCATCTACCAATTATGTCAATACATTGACATGGTGATTTTACGAGGAACAGAAAGAGAGAACTACAATATAATTTGAATACACTGAAAGACAAAAACGGTGGGACACTTTTTTTTTATCTTTCAGTGTATATAGTAGGGAAATGCAAAAAGCAAAGCTGAAATTCACACAGAAAAACAAAGACAATTGTTATAGTAACAGAAGATAGAAGGCACAACATTACATTGGAAGGGAGAGAAATAAAGCAAATGAACAAATTCAAATTCCTGGAAACATACCGGGTGACAATGAGACTAGGGCCATGCTTATATCTTCTTTATTTATGAATAGATTTGGATAAAATTTTATACCAAGATACTAGACATAATTTCTGATTGGTCTATAGACATAGTCAAAATGGCTGACTTCCGGTTTTACCGGAAATGATAGCAACTTTGATTTTTTAAATGGAACACCCTGTATATTTTATGTTTTTCTGAATGTACGAGTCAAATTACATATAACAGTCTTGCCAAATTTGAATTTTTTTAAACAAAAAAATTATTTTTTCAGTTTTTATTTTATAATTTTTTTGTTTAAAAAATCGAAATTTGGGAAGACTGTTATATGTAATTTGACTCGTAGATTCAAAAAAACATAAAATATACAAGGTGTTCCATTTAAAAAATCAAAGTTGCTATCATTTCCGGTAAAACCGGGAGTCAGCCATTTTGACTATGACTATCGACCAATCAGAAATTATGTCTAGTATCTTGGTATAAAATTTTATCTAAATCGATTCATAAATAAAGAAGATATAAGCATGGCCCTAGTCTCATTGTCACCCGGTATATCAGAAGTAATGGGAAGCGGTTGTAGAAAGATTTTTCAATAGTATAAAAGCTCCTCTCTGGGATAAAGGAACGTGAAAGTAGTGAAAAGTAGTGTAACCGGCTCTGGTTCACGGAAGTGAATCGTGGGCGATCACAGATACACAGCAGGGTAGACTGCCAAGCACAAAAATTAGGTTATGTACGGGGGCCATACCAAAACGACAAGTGCATATATAACAATGATTTTAGTACTAAAAGTTATGTACACTTATGGTTACTTTTCGACATAATCACCGTGGAGATTGAGACCTTTGTCGTACCTGTGGACAAGCTTTCCAATACCCTCTGCATAAAATGTTGCCGCCGGGAATTAAAATAAGTCTTGACGTTGTTTGGAAGCTCCTCGTTATTTTGAAATCGCTGCCCTCCTTCAGTTCAGGGAAAACATGGAAGTCACTCGGCGCTAGGTCGGGACTGTATGCCGGGTGATTGAAAATATCCCCTTGAAATTGCTCAAGAAACCAGTGGGTTACAGCAGCACTGTACGGGCGTCCCTCGGACTCATTGAGCAATATGGGATATTTTCGATCACCCGGCATACAGTCCCGACCTAGCGCCGAGTGACTTCCATGTTTTCTCTGAACTGAAGAAGTGACTAGGAGGGCAGCGCTTCCAAAATAACGAGAAGCTTCAAGACAACCCCAAGACTCATTTTAATTCATTGGCGGCAACATTTTATGCAGAGAGTATTTGAAAGCTTGTCCATAGGTACGACAAATGTCTCAATCTCCACGTGATTATGTTGAAAACTAACGATAAGTGTACATAACTTTTAGTAATAAAATCATTGTCTTATATACAGTTGTCTTTTTGTTATGGCTCACCGGAGGTTGAAAAAACGGCCCCCGTAGAAAAATAGAAGCAAAAGAAGACAAGACAGAATTACAAACACAACATACAGAGAGCGGTTAGATGCAATGGCAATGAAAGAAGTGACACAAGAAAAGCAATTAGAATGGCTGAGACATGTGTATAGAGTAGGGGAAGATAGATTGGTGAAATAAAATTTTGAAGCAAGACCAGAAAGGAAAACAGTGTGGGAAGATGAAGCGGGTTAGAATGGAAAGCAGCGAGACAAAAAGCGCAAGACATAAAAGACTGGAAAAAGTGGTGTTGAAAGACGTCAAGAATGGAGGGTGACAACCAACCGACACCAAGCCTTAAAGTATAAAGGGCCAGGATTATGTATGTACTGTTATGATAGCTCCACTTTGGGCGCCATTCATATGTTATGGTGACTCTACCACGTTGTACGGCCTATGTTATGTTATAATTGACTTACATCTTTACTTTGGTTTATTCTCAATCAATTCTTTTTAAAATTGAATTTTAATTAATTCATTTGCCCTATTTTTATTATGGATAATCAAAATTATCTACTGCTCCTCAGTAGAACACTTGACTGAAACACAGGTCGGATTCTTTATAATCTAGATTGCTTATATTCTGAAATTTGATTTTCTTATTTTTATGACAACTCTTACATCTGTTAACTGACACTTCAAACTAGTTTTGAAAAATCAATTACAAATACTTTCTCGTTACATTTGTTATTTCAGAATCTCAAATGGTAAGTACCCCCTTAATTAAAATTAACTAATTTCACTCTTTATATTTTATTTCAGTTTTTATTTTAAATGCCGTTATTCTGTTACCTGTTATTGGTCTCAGCATTCTCCTCTACCAAGCCCAATGCATCCAGCTCTGCGACTCACCACATTACAAGAACTGCTCCACTCAAAGCCACGGCGAAGGTTTCAATTGACAACCAAACTGCTAAGACGTCCGGAATCCGGATCCAAATCAACAAACCTCTTACAACCCGGCACCACGAACCTTGACCAGATGCAAGCCACAAGATGTCACTTGACAAGCCTGTCAAATCAGAACTCCTTGTCAAATCAGAACTCCTCTAAATGTAATATATCCAATTCAGCCCACAACTACGCTCACTCTGCTAATGTTATTATCCAATTCAGTTGATGCAATTTAATTTTACAATAAACTCAATTCAGCATTCCCTTCCTTTTATTTGCTTTTGTAGATTATAACTGTATTAGTCTGGTATTCTCACCACATTCTTTATCTTCATCTATATAGTCTGCACATCTTCTATTCTTTTAACATTTTACTTTTTATTCTTTTTTACCACGCCAATTTTATTTCAAATTTTAACCCTTTTATGTACCAAATATCTTTTAAAAATTTTCATAAAGAAGTTTATTTTTATAATTTCAAACGCTACAAATTGTATTACATCATTTTCGTTATCATTTTTTTATTCTAATCAATAAAAATCTCTTTAGTGATTTAGCTTATATTATTTTACATTCCAACACACTATTGACGCTTTATTATATGTCTAATACCTACTATGTTAAATAATATATTTCGAAAAAGTATTTTCCATTAACTTCCCTCTTCATTTCAGATATTAAATTATGTTAAAATCCTACTGTTTCTTAATTAGCTTCATTTAATTAAATTTTAAATTCTATTTCCTTCCTTTTCCAAATACATCTTAATAATTTTGATATCGATTTCACATCTAAATTCATCTTTGTAATTTTTAATACTGTATTCTTTTAATCTTATTAATCTGATTTTTAAACCCCTGTACCAATACCATAACAGTACATATGTACTACTATTTTTTATTGGTTCAAAAAATAAAAATTCTACTTTTGGTAATTTATCACTTTTCCTAATATTCTTATTTGATGACTACCTTGATTAAAAATTTTCATGCTGCAGGTAGAAGCATATTTGCATTTGCATAAAAGTATTGGGTATCGATTCTTTGAAAAGTAAAATTTTCAACATTGTCGTCATATCTAGAAAGCCATGCATCTTCTTCTGAGATGCTACGGAATATCGCAGTATTTTTTTCCATTTAACCAATCTTTTACAATATTGTCAAGATCCTAATGGAGACAATAATTAAGTGAGATACTATGTATAGTTACATTCTACGAATATTATGGGCAGAGCACATAACACATTAGGAAGACCTACAACGAACAATTTTCACCGTAAAGGTAAGACAGTTAAGACGTAACATGAGAAACAACAAATATCAGCTGTCACAACTTTTTCTGCAAGAATAAATAGAGGGAAAAGGTGGATCTAAAAGAAAAAGAAAATCTGTAATGGTTTGGCCTTACATCGGCACAACCATTTCGAGCAGCAGATAAAGAGGGAGTCGCTATGTTAGTTTCCAATATCCGTAACGGATAAGGAATTCTAGGGGCCTGGACACAAAGCCCACTGGTCACAAACCCCAACTCAGAATTTGGTCATAACGCCCAACTTTGATTCTGGTCACAATGCCCAACTTGGTCACAACGCCCAATTTTGATTTTGGTCACAACGCGCAACTTGGTCATAACGCCCACCGATGCCTGTTATAGGAGAGAGCTGTCGACGCCACTGAAACCACCTTTTTGATTATAACGCCCAACTTCGATTTTGGTCACAACGCCCAACTTGGTCACAACGCCCACTATTGATTCTGGTTACAACGCCCAACTTGGTCATAACGCCCAAGTTTGATTTTGGTCACAACGTCCAACTTTGATTTTAGTCATATCGCCCAGGCGCCACAGAAAGTAAGAAAAATGTGTATCTAAAATGAATAATAATAAACTTTTAGGATGAGGTAGCAAAATTTACAAGTTCCCGTAAGTAGTATTAATATTATTTATTTTTGATAATAATTCAGTGGCGTAGTGTGTTGTCCAAAAGAGTTTCTAAATTCGGATTATAACAAAGTTGTATTTTTTATATGGGACACATAGTTAGCTGTGGCATTATGAGAAAGAGGACTTTTTCTCCCATTTCAGTGACATGTCGCATGGGATCGATTTATTCATTTTCACTACTTTATAGTAACAATTCGCAAATTTTAATATTTCGTCGTTTTCTAGTTGACTACTTGTGCCATTTATAATATAAGTGATTAAACAAAGTTTTTGCGTTGCTACAATACCACCGTTTGATTGACAGAATTAATCACGTTTGATTGTTGCTTATAATATTATATTGTCCTTCATACATCCATTTATCAGAACATTTTATTGTCCATTAAAACCTCTGCAGCATCTCAAATTAAAAATGTATTTGCAAAAATTTAAATATCCTACTGCTTATACGAGGGAGGTTCGAAAATATGAAAATGATTGAAAAATAAATACCCTTATTTTTCAAACTACACAAAAGTGTTAATTGGAAGTATTTGTTATAACATATCTATTAAAAATTATAATTGATTTTAAATTGTTATTTGGTCCGTTTGTTATTAAATTATTTAAAAAATTGACACAAAAATGAAATTTGTTAGTACTAATTTCGAATCACGTAATATCTTGGTTGCTAAGTGAGGGGAAACTCAGGTTTGACAGTACACGTTTATCGTATCCGCTGATAAGTTAACTTTAAAGTATTTCATTTGGTAATACACAGGGTGGTAAGAAAAAATAGGAAAAACCAGAAAAAAATGTTTTCGAAGCAAGTAACTGTGACTTTATATTTGACACCTACTTTTAATTCTTCTTCAAATAACATTTTTGTCTATTTTGAAAAATAAGGGTACTTTATTCTTGAACCATTTTCATATTTTTGAACCTCCCCCATAAACGAAAAAACCTTTTGATTCTGCGGATGCTAGATGTTAATCGCATAGTTTTTATGGCTAACGAATACAAAATCCATAAACTGTATTCTAGCGCATTTGATTACTTATGTTCACATTTTCCTCCACCAATCTGTATATTATGATATATATCACTGGAATGGGAAAAAATCCTGTTACTCATGATACCACATACAACTATGGGTTCCATATACAAAAATACAACTTTATGGTATTCGTATCGCAAAAGTGCCAGAAGAACGTTAAATTACTTTTATCTATTTTTATAAATAAGCGAGATATTGTCACAAAACGAAAAATTAAATTTTTGTTTATAACTCAAAAACAAAAGACGGTAGCCCATTTTGGTTTCCACCATTAAGTTTTTCTCGAAAAAAGATCGAGGATGGGGGTCCATTTTTCCATATCTCCTATACTTATCGAGATTCCCTATGAAAACATCGAAATTTCCCCAACCTATACACTCTGCGACAGCGACTGCGTTTGTTCAGGAAAATAAATTTGAAACCTCTTAGTAAAAGAAACGATAATTAGCTATTGTAGGTATCGGCATGTTAAGAATTTGCTACGTCTTGTAACGTCTATGACGTATTCTGAATTTCCACCCATTGAGTTTTCCGTCGGAATTTTAATGCCTCTAATGTTCTCTCGCTGAAGGCACGTTGGGTTGAAATGACAGAATTTGTTAAATTGCTAGTTATCTGTATACAGATTGGTGGTGGAAAATGTGAACATATGTAATCAAATGAATTACAATACAGTTTATTGGCTTTGTATGCGTTAGGAACTTTAAATTTGGGTGGAAGGTTCAATTTGTTACGTAAGGTAACTAAGAGGGTGAAAAGGGGTAAAATAGATTTTTACAAATTCCTTAATGTCTCTTACACCCGGAGTTTACTTGCAAAGATTTTCAATGCTTAGAAACGTATTTCAGGATTTTGATCTTATCAATCCCTAAAGGTGCAAATATGTGTTCGGGGTAAATTTTGAAAAATTTACCTTTAAGGGGGTAAAAAAGGGTAAATGTGTTTTCACAAATTCCTCAATATTTCTTAGACCCGGCTATCGCCTCGTCAAAAGAAGTAACATTCTCACGTTATAAAATCATTAATTTCGCGCACTTATTACAAAAATAGCGTTTTCCAACTCATACAATTATTGAGGTTTTTCCTAATTAAAATGTGAACTTAATATATCCAAAAAACTTGACACTTGACAGTTTGACACAATGATATCGTTAGTTACCAAAGTACACTGTGTTATTTCCTATTTTTTTTATTTACAAAAACCATAATAATTTATTCGCTAGTCTTTAGTCACGAGTGGGACAGAGTTAAAACCCGAGTGAGCGAGCGTATTAAGCCCTACGAGTTACTATAGATGCTTTACGCATGTGTATCGTACAATATTTTATCTACGATATAATCTACAAAACACGGTAAATATTAAAAAAAAATAAATGTAAATGCAAACGGTCGTAATTTTGCGTGGTTAAAAATATTAAAACCGTTGCTACTGACGACGTACAATTAATTGTATAAATAAGTTTTAAAATTGAATAAATAATTTTAAATATGTAATCATACTACTTGGTTGTGTACCAGTTTCCACGGTAACATATTTGTATTTTGTAAGTTGCTATGGATTATTAACTACTTTATTTACTAGTGAATAAAGTAGATAACTCTTTGTCCATCCTCATCATTAAAATGTTGCTTTACCATAAAGATTTGCTCAGATACAATACAGCTTTATAACGTAAGTGTATCTAAAATAATGTAGGCACCACCCGAGCTTATAAGAATATTACTGGAGAAACGCTCCAAAAAAACCGCGACTTTTTCCAACAATTTCAACACTTTCGTCTACAATATATTTTTCAAAATGTATGTTACCTAATACCTATTTTTATTGACTTGTAACCCGACTACGTAATCATGTTGAAATAAAAATAATTAAAATTCAACAGTACTCAATTGCCACATACATATATGGAAGTATAAGGTCTGCACACTTACTTGGGTGCCTCCACGTCTTCAGCTATGTACTTCAATCTAGCCCGAAATTTCTATGAAAATGTGCTTCAAACACAGTTGGGCGTTATGACCAAAATAAAGTTGAACGTTGTGATCAAAATCAAACTTGGGTATTATGACCAAGTTGGGCGTTGTAGCCAGAATCGAAATTGGGCGTTATGACCAAATTCTGAGTTGGGGTTTGTGACCAGTGGGCGTTGTGTCATAGCCCCGAACTCCAGGGGGAAGAAGATGCTAAATTTATAATTTTTGAGTAATCATCAAATAGTAAATACGGGTTTATACACCTTGGGCGCGGCGCCTATATCGAAATAACTTACTGTAACTAAAGTGGAAAGTATCGATACAAAACAACTGCTCATCAATTTGTCGCACATGTCCTTTATGTATATAAATGGAGATGAAAGCTTTATTTTCAAGTCTCACAATAAGTCACAGTATATTTATCAAAATTTCTCAGAAGTAAATTACAAATTATCAGAAAATTAAAGCATTTGCACATGATTGTCACACTAATTGTACGTTTTATACCTAGAACTAAAATTTGAGCAGAATTTTATTAGAGTTTTTACACCACTTCCAACTTATACTTTCCCGAGAACGAATAATAGATTAATCATTATCATCATCATCAATCAGGGGTTAGTCTGTGTAGCCTGTTCCGGCGTGCAATAGATGATATGACAGGGTTTCCTCAGTGATTCTTGTCACTCATTCGTTCTAAATGTTCATACCATCTCTGCATATACGTTCTTCTTTTATTTTCCGGTGTAAACACTTGTAATTCGTTGTGACTGTTTGTGTTTATTTTGTGGCCTAGTCTAGAGCAATTATAGCGCTCAAAAATATAATTTCGGCAGCCTGTATTCTGATTTAAAGCTTTTTTCTTATTCTTATCCCATTTTCCTTACGACAGATCGAAGGGGGAATACCCACTGCTGTGCATACTTTAATAATTGTTGTACCATTTCTTGTTTCATACTTGAGATATCTTTGAGTTGGAAAACTATAAATTTTGTTTTTACCTCATGCAATCAGTAACCTATTTTAAAAATCTTGTCATCTACAACTATTTTTGTTTTAATGTGATCCTCCCTAAAAATTTCATTACGTTTTATTTATTGATATTTTGAAATCGCATTCCTTACGTAGGTATAGAGTTTAGTGAATGTATAGGATTCTGTGAATTCATTTCACTGTCGTGTACTGTGACCTGAACATCGGCATCTGTATTGAGTACAGTGTGATTATATAGATAACATATTATATAATATATTCCTGTTTTGATTTTATTTTTCTCTTGAATAAATATGCTGTTTATATCAATGTTGAATAAAGTTAGGGACAAGTCTGGTTGTAAGTTCTGATTTGTGTCTATTGCTTCGACGAGTTCTCCCTTTGATTCTATTACTATAGTTTTACCATCAGATATACCTTTAATCGCAACTGTTAGCTGTAGTGTATGTTTTTCATCATTACTTTTCATAGATTATGGAGTATGTACAACTTTGTCCAATGCTTATATAGATCAAAAGAAGTATAGATGTGTTTCTGTATTATTTGTGGCAAAATAAACACTCCATCTATGAAAGAATTATCTTTTCTAAACCCCACTTGTTCTTCTAAGAGTAAATTATCTAAAAATTCTAGTTCTACGCGCTGTTTTTCACTCTTTTTGAATAGTGACGTTACTTTAGTTTTTAGCCACTTCTATGAGACAGTAAATTCTACCCAACATTTGTTTATAAACTTTAGGAGCCTTTGTTTCATTAGTGAAAAGAGTCGGGAACCTTATAATTTAATATTAATTACGTGCAATCAAGAACTTACATGCACCTTTGCGTAGATATAAGATGAAAAAATTTAACATTTTAAAAACTACATGTGTATTTTAAGTGCTGTTGTTCCTGCATGAAAATTTAGTCAAATATTTAGACATCTTGACAATCCTAACATGCATGTGCGGAAACTGGACAAATTTTATCCGATTGCCAACATGAGTGGCGTGCAAAATTTGATTAAAACGAGCAGAGGAACCAGTGCATGTGTGAAGATTCGTATTTTCAGCTAAATTTAAATATTGAAAGCTGGGGGTTTTTTATAACCCATTCAAATTTGAATTTCCGAAATGGCTCCCAATTAATTATGCAAAATATAGCAAAAAAAAAGCCGACTCATCCTCCACGAGCACATTTCAAGGTCATTCGGATACCGGGCATGCCCAAGATAACCATGCTGCGTTGTTTGATTGGAAATATTAGAAACAATTTTGCAAAGCTCGGTGACATGGATGCATTCCACCCCGCGGCACGGCCCGTTCTGGTTCATTACCAAGAGACGTGGAGAGAATTGGCTGTAAATCTCCGCTGTGATCGCGAGATGAACCGCGACCAGGTGTGATGTGGGCGTTCCTACCGGCGAGCCGAATCTCTTTTTGGTTGCCGCTCAGAACCGCGATGATATCAGTTGTAATCGTCATAAATGCGCCTGTATTGTGAAACCTTCAGCTAACAGTCGGTTCGAAAAGCGAGAAGCAGTTTTTAAAAAACATACTTGCAGGGTACCGTTACCCTGTGTCTCAGGGATCCACTATAGGGCCTATGTTATTTAGTGAATTACTTTAATTGCGAACTAATATAGGGGTACTTTTAACCTGTCACACTATAATAACGTTATATATATCGGTAACAGTTATTTGAATGTGTCCCAGTTGTTCGTTGTTAAGTGTGGTTATAGCATGTACACGTCAAGCCAGAGCTGGGAGAGGTGAAGCTGACAAATGCCCGGGTGCAGTAAAAAAAGGCACTTTTAATGAATTTTTATAATAAAATAGGCGCTACTTCCGTGTAGGGATATTATTTACAACTCTTGGCGTACACTAACAGGTAACGAGCAATATGACATGATATACATAAGATAATCACTAAACTTGAACATTTTTAAGATGTAACAACCCAATTAACATAAAATATTCAATAAAAGCAGAAGAAGGATAAAAAAAAATTTTCGGTGATTCTGCAGCATTTAGTAGAAAAATAAAAAGCATTTAAATAAAAAAAATGATTGCCTCCTTTAGAATTGATTTACTCATTGTTACCACTTTATCACTATCAAGACAATACAATAGAAATTAAATTAGATGACCAATAAATTATTCATTTAGTTATTATTATTCTTAGTTTTTCTAACGCTTTGTACATTTATGGAAAATTTTAATATAATATTGCTCTACAAGCGATATCCAAGTTAAGATAGCATTTTTTATGAGATTTCAGATGGATATTTAAAAGAATATTGAACGCAAGTTAAAAAAAACAGAAAGAAAAGATACAAAGCAAAATTTGAAGTAGCATTTAAAGCATATCATTGCAAATCAGTCACAACTGTTACGTGACTATAAGTAATGCAAGTATGTATGTGCGGGGGAAATATTCTAGCTTGCACCTCCAGCATAAATTTAACTATTAGATTTTGACACTGTTTAACAAGCAATCTGCAAGGCTAGGTACTTACTGAAGTAAAATAAATGCATATAAAATTATGAGAAAGCAAACAGCTATACAATTTTCCATACTAAAGACACAACAAATTGATATTAGAAAAATAACAGTCATTAGACGAGTTTCTTAATCCTATTCTGTCAGTTGCTTACTATAATTAAATACAGTCTGTTATGGAAATGAGTGCAAATATTTTAACCCGTAATAGAACTCGCTAAACTGAACAACTTCTCTATTTTTCATTTTTTCGAAAACGCCCTCAAAATTTACTTAAAATTCAAAACAATTTTACTCTAAAAATGCATACCCGCCTATGGAATAATATTTCAATTTAATGACACAAAACACAAAAAACATTTCTTTGATATGCAAACTAACAAAAACTGCAGTACTAATATAACCTTTAGTTCACATCTGGTCACCAACGTACTTTATCAGTTGAGGTAGGTAAGTTATTGACCGTATGTTATTTGTGGAAGAACTTTACAGTTTTAGGCTCGATCCACACTACCGGGCTGATCTCGGTTCGATCTCGCTCCGCTCAAATATTTATACATTGTTACCAATGGACACATTCACACTATAGGTAACGCTCAAGCTCAGGTCGCGCCCATTGCTGACAATGTATAAAAAATTGAGCGGAGCGAGATCGTACCGAGAGCAGCCCGATAGTGTGGATCGAGCCTTAATGTGCTTGTGTCGTTCACCTTTAACTTAAATTTGCTTACCAAGCGGCTCGTCAAATTTAGGGGAAATAAAAGATAAAATATGCGATTAAATGAGAAACGATAGATAGAAAAGTTGTTCATTTTGATGAGCTCTATCACTGGTTAAAATAGTTGCACTCATTTCCATAACACACTGTATAACACGATGGACGATATTTTCTTTTTTGGCTTCAACGAAATTTAGGTTCATAATTACTCAGCATGGTAACTACGGTCTAGGACATTTGGGCGCGGCCGTTTGGACGCGGGGACACTTGGGCGCGAGACACTTGAAGACACTAAAGATAAGAGCAGAAATAAGAATAATAATAAATAATAATATAAAAAGATTAATTTTAGTAATCAAAGTAAAAGTCTTAAAGTAAAATATATATAATTTTTTAAAATATAAACAAGAAACATCTACGAGGGTAAGGTGAATAGTTCTCGGCCTTGACATAAGATGGCGTTCCAATCTGCAAACATTTATTTTTTCTGCCTGCGTGCAAGTGTTATTAGTTCGTACGACAAGTTTCAACTTGTTCTCTCAAGTAGTTTGTTTACAGGAATTTTTGCCGTAGACGTCTTGCGTGTTTTTCGTTAAAATGGATAAATTTCAATATCGTGCGGTCATAAAATTCTTCGTTTTGGATGGATTAACCCCTAATGAAATTAATCCGAAGTTGACAAAAGTTTACGGAAACTCTGCTCCTTCCATGTCAACCGTTAAAAAGTGGGCAGCTGAATTTAAACATGGTCGCACGTCCCTCGAGGATGACCCACGGGAAGGACGGCCAAAAATCGCAACCACACCGGAAACCATCGAAAAAGTGCATGATATGGTGTTGGACGATAGGCGAGTGAAGGTCAGTGAGATAGCTGAGGCTGTGGCGTTATCGGAAGAAAGGGTGCGAAACATCTTGCACAACGAATTAGGGATGAAAAAGCTCTGCGCGAGATGGGTGCCGCATTTGCTGAATGCCGATCAAAAGCAAATGCGCAAACGAGTTTCGCAGCAATGTTTGGACCGATTCAATAGGCAACCGACCGATTTTGTGCGGCGATTTGTCACCATGGATGAGACATGGGTTCGCCACTACACCCCAGAAACGAAGCAGCAGTCGAAGCAGTGGGTGGACGCCGGTGGTTCAGCTCCAAAGAAAGAGGAGGCGATCGCATCTGCTGGAAAGGTCAAAGGAATCCTGTTAATTGATTACCTTGCAAAAGGCAGAACATTTATAGGCGAATATTACTCCAACCTTCTTGACCAGTTGGATGCCAAAATCCGGGAGAAAAGGCCTGGCTTGAAGAAGACAAAAATAATCTTTCACCAGGACAACGCACCTGTTCACAAGAGTGCGTTGGCGATGAGAAAACTGCGGGATTTGGGGTACGATTTGCTCGGCCATCTCCCCTATTCTCCTGATTTGGCACCCTCGGACTTCCATCTGTTCCCAAACTTGAAGAAATTTGTTTCTGGGAAGCGCTTCGCGTCCAATGAAGAAGTTAAGAGGGCCGTCGATGAATATTTTCACAGCCTTCCAGACTCTCACTTCCGGGAAGGAATACTGATGTTGGAGAAACGCTGGACCAAGGGTGTTGAAGTCAAGGGAGATTATGTAGAAAAATAAAATCATTTTTTAACTGAAAATCGCAGTCTTTTATTGTCAGGCCGAGAATTTTTCACCTTACCCTCGTACGCATTCATATCATAATTGTAAGAAATGCTTATTGATTATTATAATCTTCAACCAAATTTTTTATTATTCTATCAGCCTGGATAATTTTTTTTAAGTGGACTCATTTCCCGCAAGTAACTGTTCATATGCAACATCTCTCACTCGTTGAACAGATTTCAGACTGTCGATAAATCTCCAAATGGTTGGATGGTTCATCGATCGCTCTGTTTGTACCCAATCTCTATTCATTTAGTCTTTGTTACTTATTATTTTAATGTGATAAATCTCCGCAAAAGATTTGTTAGTATTTACCGGAAAGTTAAAATTTGTAACTTGTTTTCGTCGAACCTACTTGTATTAATAAAATTTTAATTTTCGACAATTAATACTTCTATACTAAATTTTTGCCGCACGCCACCTCCTTGGACGTGTTTAGGTAATTTTCGTCATTTAAAATAAATTTTCAGACCTATTAATAGTAAAGCTAGCTAATGCTAATATACTTTA